>HG992207.1:0-1200000 GCA_905220545.2 Melitaea athalia | reverse complement strand
ACTATTATTTTCAGTGTATTTTATAATCAATTGCAATAAAATATAGCCTTAAGCCTATGTCACTCCTGAATAGTGTAGCTTTCTGTTAGTAAAAGAATTTTATGATCGGATCAGTATTTTCTAAGATTACCCACTGCAAACAAACAAAGTTATAAACTTTACCTCTTTATAATATTAGTATAAATACCAATTCGAATTCAATATTCGTTGAAAAGCCGTTTTCGACTAATTAAATTCTTTACTGAGTACAAAGATTTATCATTTGTATCCAAAATTGTTACAGCAGCATGTATTTTGCACAATTAGTGTATCAATGGACATGATAACTTTGATCTTTGTAGATGATAATCATGGATAATGTACAATTGTAGAATTTGTAGAATAAATTTAGAGGAACATGGTTATAAAGAACAATATCAAAATAATAAAAATGATAGAGATCGTAGAATACTATTATTCAGAGACTTGTTTCCAGATGCACAAGTTTCATAAGCTCAAAATAAAATATCTATACTTTTCTATACCACTTGTAAATTGATTTGTAAAATTCAATTAAAATGATAAAGAATTAAAATTTATTAAATAAGTAATCTACTGTTTATTTAAATAAAAAACTTTAAAAAATGTTTTATTGGTTTTTGCATTTTAAAAACATAATAAACTTTTAAGTACAATAAAATCTTAATCTAAAACTTAAAATAAAGTATTTGTTTTGGCATGTTAAAATAAACTTTTTAGGCACATACAACAAACTCTTAAACATTAATTTTTGTTAATTTAATGAATCTTCGCTGTCGGTACGATTTTTTTAACAGTTTTTCTAGAAGTTCACATTTAAATTTTTCTAGATTTAACCAGTTCTTGTGCTTCTTTTCATTCAACTTTAGTTTTTCACTCGCAATATCTTTTTTATATTACATTTCTGTTTCACGAACATCGATTCCATTTTTTTAACTCCATTTCTTTCTCTTTCATTTCTAAATATTTAGTCATGTTTTCATCTCTAGCCTTGTGGTTTTCTTGAATGTTTTGTAAAAGTACCATACTTTGAATGCGTTGCTGGTTTCTTGCAGTTTTTTTAACATATGCAATTGCAGTTGGTTTGAATTTTTTACTCTTACTAATGTTTTTTGATCTGGGTTATGTCATGCTTCCTTTTTTTCCATCTGTAGAAAGTGTCAAAGAAGAAAATGCATGTGGAGTGGAAACATTTTTCTCTTTATGAAAAATTTGTTCAAATTGCTCAAATATTCAAATGTCATATGAGCTCTTCTACTCTTATTGTTGTTGTCCTTATATTTTTATTGTTTAAGCGATTAAATTTTCATTTAACCTGATCTGCTGTTACCTGTAAAACCATAAATTAATCCTTATAATGAAGAGTTCTAATCAACACACTATTAATAGTTTAATACACCTTCAGCATTACTGCTGACATTAAGTATTTTTGCCTGCGTACATAAATCTTTTAAGCCTTCTGATGTTTTCTTCCACAAGCGATTTATTGTACATTTGCTTCATATATGCTAAGCATTGCCATTGTGGCTTTCTTTGTCCACACAGCATCAGAAAAATTAGAAACATAACAGACAATTATAATTTAACTAGCTTCTGCGCGCGACTTCGTCGGCGTGGATTCCTCTCCTATTGGTCTTAGCGTGATGACACATAGCCTATAGCCTTCTTCGATAAATGGGCTATCTAACACTGAAAGAATTGTTCAAATCGGCCCAGTAGATCCAGAGATTACCGCGTTCAAACAAACAAACAAACAAACAAACAACCAAACAAACTCTTCAGCTTTATATATTAGTATAGATTAAAACTTCAAAATTTAATCTGCAGTCTATAAACTATACATTTAAAAATTAATGAAATTATTATTTCTCAGTATTACTTTCTGTTTTAAAATCTGCAGAATGAATTTATAAGTTCATCCCTTTTAATATTTGCAGTGTAACCTAAAATAATTATACAAATAAAACACTTAGTTCTAATCTTTTAACTTCTTGCTAAGAAGATTGAACATTTTATAATGAAAAATTATTTAAATTATAAAAAAATATTTATCTTGTAACTGTTTGAAATAATTGTAATATAATAGTAATGTAACATTTTATACCTACATTGTAAGACGTTAAATTTTATTTCACTATGAACTATTTGTACCTGATAAGAATCATGAACTTCAGGCTCTTCGTACTTAGTTAAACACTTGCTGATTGCTCTTCGTGGTTTTCTTTATTTTCATTTTCGTAAATATGAACAAACTAGCTTCTGCGCACGACTTCGTCGGCGTGGACACCGCTCCTATTGGTCTTAGCGTGATGATATATAGCCTATAGCCTTCCTCGATAAACGGGCTATCTAACACTGAAAGAATTTTTCAAATCGGACCAGTAGATCCTGAGATTAGCGCGTTCAAACAAACAAACAAACAAACAAACAAACAAACAAACAATCAAACAAACAAACTCTTCAGCTTTATTATATTAGTATAGATAAGATTGTTGTCTTCATTTTGATAACATTAATGATTGCCTGCTTCATTCAATGGTTCGATCAAAGTCATTACAATGTGGAGGTTTCGTTAAAAGTTTTGAATTCTAAACTGAAATAATTGTAATCACATTTTAAATATGGAATACAAAAAAATATAGGCAATGTTTGTAACTTCATCCATACTTACTTATATTTTTTTTATTATATAATTTATTCCACTAAAAAAAAGAATATACAGAAAATTACACATATGACATACAGTATATAGTAGTGGCTAAGGTGGACTTATCCCACAGACTTATCCCTAGAAGAAATCTCTTCCAGTCAACCTGCAACCAATGGTCATGAGAGAGGGTGTCATATTATCATATAGCGGGGACACAGAGCAAGAAATAACAACGTAAAGAATAGTTAAATAACTGTAAAATATTACAATTTTTTATCACAGTCTGAATTAACTTTTTATTATTTCCAAAAAAGTTCGAAGAAAAATATTTTTCAACAATTCAACATTACTAACGATATAGGTAGTTGTTAATCTTAATAAAAAAATTCGATCAAGGGATTCGAGGAAGGGATCAAAAATTTAGACCAATTTAAAGAATAAACACTAAATTAATGTTAATTTTCTGCTACTGGGTTGGTATAGATTGTAATTTGTATCGTTGTACGCATCACGCAAAAGCAGTCCTTTTTATTGTGCTCAATTGAGCGAAGCGTTGCTGTAGTTGAAACATTCAACGTTGAGCATTAAACCGCATAATGCGCTTAAATCCTGTAATAGGAAAACTAAAAACTTGAATGTGCTCGATTGAGCGAAGCATTGCTGTAGTTGAAACATTCAAAATTGAGCATTACGCCTTAAAATGCGCTTTGGTGCTGCAATTGGAAAACACACTTTGTAATGCTATGATTACAAAACAGTTAAAACAATTTCAGTCAAATTTATTAATATAAACAAGCATTTTTTATTAATATTGATTTGATTTATTTAATTCTATTAATATGGATTTATACTTGATATAATTGAAACCGAACTAAAGGAAAGTTTATTAAGTTGGTAGCTCTTAATAACATTTTAATTAAATTCATGAAAATTTGGTATAATTTCGTAATGCTATGTGTGTTTTCCAATTGCAGCACCAAAGCGCATTTTAAGGCGTAATGCTCAATTTTGAATGTTTCAACTACAGCAATGCTTCGCTCAATCGAGCACATTCAAGTTTTTAGTTTTCCTATTACAGGATTTAAGCGCATTATGCGGTTTAATGCTCAACGTTGAATGTTTCAACTACAGCAACGCTTCGCTCAATTGAGCACAATAAAAAGGACTGCTTTTGCGTGATGCGTACAACGATACAAATTACAATCTATACCAACCCAGTAGCAGAAAATTAACATTAATTTAGTGTTTATTCTTTAAATTGGTCTAAATTTTTGATCCCTTCCTCGAATCCCTTGATCGAATTTTTTTATTAAGATTAACAACTACCTATATCGTTAGTAATGTTGAATTGTTGAAAAATATTTTTCTTCGAACTTTTTTGGAAATAATAAAAAGTTAATTCAGACTGTGATAAAAAATTGTAATATTTTACAGTTATTTAACTATTCTTTACGTTGTTATTTCTTGCTCTGTGTCCCCGCTATATGATAATATGACACCCTCTCTCATGACCATTGGTTGCAGGTTGACTGGAAGAGATTTCTTCTAGGGATAAGTCTGTGGGATAAGTCCACCTTAGCCACTACTATATACTGTATGTCATATGTGTAATTTTCTGTATATTCTTTTTTTTAGTGGAATAAATTATATAATAAAAAAAATATAAGTAAGTATGGATGAAGTTACAAACATTGCCTATATTTTTTTGTATTCCATATTTAAAATGTGATTACAATTATTTCAGTTTAGAATTCAAAACTTTTAACGAAACCTCCACATTGTAATGACTTTGATCGAACCATTGAATGAAGCAGGCAATCATTAATGTTATCAAAATGAAGACAACAATCTTATTTGTTCATATTTACGAAAATGAAAATAAAGAAAACCACGAAGAGCAATCAGCAAGTGTTTAACTAAGTACGAAGAGCCTGAAGTTCATGATTCTTATCAGGTACAAATAGTTCATAGTGAAATAAAATTTAACGTCTTACAATGTAGGTATAAAATGTTACATTACTATTATATTACAATTATTTCAAACAGTTACAAGATAAATATTTTTTTATAATTTAAATAATTTTTCATTATAAAATGTTCAATCTTCTTAGCAAGAAGTTAAAAGATTAGAACTAAGTGTTTTATTTGTATAATTATTTTAGGTTACACTGCAAATATTAAAAGGGATGAACTTATAAATTCATTCTGCAGATTTTAAAACAGAAAGTAATACTGAGAAATAATAATTTCATTAATTTTTAAATGTATAGTTTATAGACTGCAGATTAAATTTTGAAGTTTTAATCTATACTAATATATAAAGCTGAAGAGTTTGTTTGGTTGTTTGTTTGTTTGTTTGTTTGTTTGAACGCGGTAATCTCTGGATCTACTGGGCCGATTTGAACAATTCTTTCAGTGTTAGATAGCCCATTTATCGAAGAAGGCTATAGGCTATGTGTCATCACGCTAAGACCAATAGGAGAGGAATCCACGCCGACGAAGTCGCGCGCAGAAGCTAGTTAAATTATAATTGTCTGTTATGTTTCTAATTTTTCTGATGCTGTGTGGACAAAGAAAGCCACAATGGCAATGCTTAGCATATATGAAGCAAATGTACAATAAATCGCTTGTGGAAGAAAACATCAGAAGGCTTAAAAGATTTATGTACGCAGGCAAAAATACTTAATGTCAGCAGTAATGCTGAAGGTGTATTAAACTATTAATAGTGTGTTGATTAGAACTCTTCATTATAAGGATTAATTTATGGTTTTACAGGTAACAGCAGATCAGGTTAAATGAAAATTTAATCGCTTAAACAATAAAAATATAAGGACAACAACAATAAGAGTAGAAGAGCTCATATGACATTTGAATATTTGAGCAATTTGAACAAATTTTTCATAAAGAGAAAAATGTTTCCACTCCACATGCATTTTCTTCTTTGACACTTTCTACAGATGGAAAAAAAGGAAGCATGACATAACCCAGATCAAAAAACATTAGTAAGAGTAAAAAATTCAAACCAACTGCAATTGCATATGTTAAAAAAACTGCAAGAAACCAGCAACGCATTCAAAGTATGGTACTTTTACAAAACATTCAAGAAAACCACAAGGCTAGAGATGAAAACATGACTAAATATTTAGAAATGAAAGAGAAAGAAATGGAGTTAAAAAAATGGAATCGATGTTCGTGAAACAGAAATGTAATATAAAAAAGATATTGCGAGTGAAAAACTAAAGTTGAATGAAAAGAAGCACAAGAACTGGTTAAATCTAGAAAAATTTAAATGTGAACTTCTAGAAAAACTGTTAAAAAAATCGTACCGACAGCGAAGATTCATTAAATTAACAAAAATTAATGTTTAAGAGTTTGTTGTATGTGCCTAAAAAGTTTATTTTAACATGCCAAAACAAATACTTTATTTTAAGTTTTAGATTAAGATTTTATTGTACTTAAAAGTTTATTATGTTTTTAAAATGCAAAAACCAATAAAACATTTTTTAAAGTTTTTTATTTAAATAAACAGTAGATTACTTATTTAATAAATTTTAATTCTTTATCATTTTAATTGAATTTTACAAATCAATTTACAAGTGGTATAGAAAAGTATAGATATTTTATTTTGAGCTTATGAAACTTGTGCATCTGGAAACAAGTCTCTGAATAATAGTATTCTACGATCTCTATCATTTTTATTATTTTGATATTGTTCTTTATAACCATGTTCCTCTAAATTTATTCTACAAATTCTACAATTGTACATTATCCATGATTATCATCTACAAAGATCAAAGTTATCATGTCCATTGATACACTAATTGTGCAAAATACATGCTGCTGTAACAATTTTGGATACAAATGATAAATCTTTGTACTCAGTAAAGAATTTAATTAGTCGAAAACGGCTTTTCAACGAATATTGAATTCGAATTGGTATTTATACTAATATTATAAAGAGGTAAAGTTTATAACTTTGTTTGTTTGCAGTGGGTAATCTTAGAAAATACTGATCCGATCATAAAATTCTTTTACTAACAGAAAGCTACACTATTCAGGAGTGACATAGGCTTAAGGCTATATTTTATTGCAATTGATTATAAAATACACTGAAAATAATAGTAGGTGTTACGAATCGCGCCATCTCTTGACGTGCTCTTGACGACCTGTACCAACTAAACATCGATGTAAAATTGTAAAGTAACAGGTAACAGCGGACGGCGCGCGGCGGGCCAAAGCACTAAGCAGCGACGGACGACGGTGTTCACGACGTTCACCAGAGTATGATTATAAAGTTCACTGATTCATTGCATTTAAAAATTCGTTATTATTCTGTACGCGTTAAATTTAAAAACTTGAAACATATCAAATTACTGTAAAAATCAAGAAATATATTACGTTTATATTTATCATATTTATCGTTTATTATTTTGTCAGTTCTATATCGAACGTCATAAGATTACATTAAATAAGTTTTCTATTGTCTAAAGCGCTAAGATTAGATTAGAAATAATTTTATCTGGTGGTTAAGTATTTTTAAATTTTCCAATTTTCCGCGCAATTTTCTTAATTTCTTGTGACAATAACAAAAACAAAAAAATAATAATTAGCCAAATTGGTCCAGCCGCTCAGGCGTGATGGCGTGACCATGACCAAGGAAAATAGGGATTCATTTATTTAAATAGATATCACTTTATTTATACATTGATGAGGTTGCTGTCTATGATTTTTTTTAAACATTTAATTTAGCGCATTCTAGTGGTACATTATTTGAAAAAATTAACATTGAAATTAATGGGGGCTTTACACGCTACGTTAAATTGTAGCAAATAGCAATTTATTGAACGATTTATCGCTCCAACAAATCGAAAGAGCAGAGCACAACTCCAATCTCAATAAATCGCTACAATCTCCCGTTTACACACAACAATAAATTGTAACAATCTCATCGTTACGATAAATTGCTACAACTTAACAACTTAGCAACGAGTGTGTAAAGCCCGCTTAAGAATTTGGCATTGTGCGTCACTGATGCTCTGCAATTGGAACACTACCTATGATTGCAAAACATATTAAAACAGGTTGTCAACATTATTAATATAAGTAGGCATTTTCTGTCATTAATATTGATTTAGGATTTAGACTCTAAATATTTTGAAGAAAGTTTAGGAAGTTGTTAGCATGACTATGATTAGATAGGATGGGACTAAGAGGGGAAGTGATAGGAGGGGGCGTGAAAAAAGCCTATAAAACGGCGTACGCAGAAAAATTAAGGGACTGATTAAGTTTATTTTTAACCGACTTCAAAAAAGGAGGAGGTTTCTCAATTCGACCGTATATTTTTTTTTTTTTTTTTTATGTATGTTCGGGCATAACTTCGTCGTTTATGAACCGATTTTGATAATTCTTTTTTTATTGGAAAGGAGATATTTCAACTTAGGTACCATGATAAGGAAACCAGGATCTGATGATGGGATCCCAGAGAAATCGAGGGGAACCCTCGAAAATTGTAGTGACGACTAGTGCGTTTTATCACTTTTTCCTTAACTACTATAAAGCACTACTATTTAATGAAGGTCTGGAGTCGATCTGATGATGGAGTCGAAAGACAGTTGAGGGAAATCTTCAACTATTTACAGCAATCACCTGCTGTTTGAGCTCCATTCATTTCTATTGATGAGAACTTTGCACCCATATGAGTTAAAAGTGCCATTACAGGTCTGATGATGGAGCCCATAAATAGTCGAGGGAAATCTTCAACTATTTACAGCAATCACCTGCTGTTTGAGCTTCATTCATTTCTATTGATGAGAACTTTGCACCCATATGAGTTAAAAGTGCCATTACAGGTCTGATGATGGAGCCCATAAATAGTCGAGGGAAATCTTCAACTATTTACAGCAATCACCTGCTGTTTGAGCTTCATTCATTTCTATTGATGAGAACTTTGCACCCATATGAGTTAAAAGTGCCATTACAGGTCTGATGATGGAGCCCATAAATAGTCGAGGGAAATCTTCAACTATTTACAGCAATCACCTGCTGTTTGAGCTTCATTCATTTCTATTGATGAGAACTTTGCACCTATATGAGTTACAAGTGCCATTACAGGTCTGATCATGGAGCCCATAAATAGTCGAGGGAAATCTTCAACTATTTACAGCAATCACCTGCTGTTTGAGCTTCATTCATTTCTATTGATGAGAACTTTGCACCCATATGAGTTACAAGTGCCATTACAGGTCTGATGATGGAGCCCATAAATAGTCGAGGGAAATCTTCAACTATTTACAGCAATCACCTGCTGTTTGAGCTTCATTCATTTCTATTGATGAGAACTTTGCACCCATATGAGTTACAAGTGCCATTACAGGTCTGATGATGGAGCCCATAAATAGTCGAGGGAATTCCTCAATAATTTACAGCAGTTACTTTTTGTTGTTTGACGACCGCTTTGATATAATGGTGCATGTGCCGTGTCGGCGGCGCCTAAACACCGACGGTCGCGGGTTTGATTCCCGCTCGGAGTGTATATTTATGTTTATACAAATATTTATTTTCGGTCTGTAGGTTTCGGTTCGGTCCCGGAGAACATGCTAGGCTGTCAGTCCCGGTTGTATATCACGAACACCTAATAGCGATCTTTACTCATATATAGTAGGTACTTATGACGACGCGTTAGCGCAGCGGTCACAGCACTGGCTGTTGCGCTGGCGGTCGCGGGTTCGATCCCCGCTCACGACGGACATTTGTATTGGCCATATAGATGTTTTTCGTGGTCTGGGCGTTTGTGTTTGTGTGTTGTGTATGTTTCCGGACTCCCGACAGAGGAGAAAACCCTACTGAGGGCCGTTGAGTGTGAAGCGTTTATTCATTGTTTATTATAGTAAGGAATATATCCGCCAAACCACAGTAGAGCAGCGTGGTGGATTAAGCTCTGATCCTTCTCTTACATGAAGAAAGAGGCCTATGCCCAGGAGTAGGATATTACAGGCTGAAGCGTTTTATTTTGTCGGGCTTACTTAATACTGCCGAGAAGCATCCTAATTAGGTCTACACATCACTAAAAATTGTAAAATAAAATAATTTTTAACAAAAAAAAACCGACTTCAAACAGGAAACTAAAAAGTAACAAATAAATTTACTTAGCACAAAGTAATTCTTATTTTGATTTAGTTAATCAGAAATTATAAAATAAATATTTTATAATTTTGAAGTCGGTGCCAAGTAAAACAATAACTAGGTATAGGTATTATCAATTTTTCTCACCCCTCAAGCTAATATTGGCAGGTAATTATTACAGAATATCTATCCTGTAGTAATTAATTGTCTTCATAAAATAGTATTCGGAGACCGCGCACGGCATAAAGTTCACAAATTCGGTGAATATCTGTGGTGGATATAGTACTGAAGGCACCGACTTCAAAGTTATAAAATATTTATTTTATAATTTCTGATTAACTAAATCAAAATAAGAATTACTTTGTGCTAAGTAAATTTATTTGTTACTTTTTAGTTTCCTGTTTGAAGTCGGTTTTTTTCGTTAAAAATTATTTTAAAGTGTTTTTCTCTGGTGCATCCAGCCGGGCTAGCATGCGCGCCACGACAAAAGTTTGTCTACCCCTTTTCTCGTATTATCTCTTTATGTCTACAGTAGCTAGCATGCGTGCACGTGATACTCTTCTCGTCACGACAATTGAAGAGATAACAAGAAATTTTAGTTATCTCTACGGGAGCTAACATGACATCGTAATTTTCAAAGACTACGATAAACGAAATACATATTGTTACGAGTAACGAATTAAAGGAGCTAAGACTAAGGGGCGAGTGCTGGCTGACGCGGAGGAAGCCCCGATAACCGTTATCTCCCAGGCATGCAGCGGGAATAGTCTTGCGATTCAGGGGACTATTAACGGGACGGATTGCAAAATGACTCTAGACACAGGAGCCTCTAGAACAATAGTGAGCCCAGATCTGGTGAAAGCCGCAAGGGGACACAAGAGGAGAATTAACTGCCGGCTTCTTACGGCCTCCGGTCAGCCAATACCCGTCCTGGGAGAAATGTCAGTTACGATGGATGTAGGGGGGTCCTCATACTCCCATGACGTTATCGTGGCTGAGATTATGGATGATTGCATCTTGGGTTTGGATTTCATGAAGAAACACAACTGCAGAATTAATGTCGCTGACGGAGTTTTCAGGTGTGGTGAAGAAGAAATCTTCATTCTCGGAGGTGCCTGCGGGAAAGTCGCATGCATAAGGAAAGTCACTATACCTGGACGAGCGGAAGCTCAGGTGCTGGTGAAACTGCCGCCAGCTGGAAAGCAGAAGTCAAACAGATGCGTGTTGATCGAAGACACACCTAACAAGACGTCGGCACAAAAACTGATGACGGCGAGAACCCTTGTTAGTGGAAGCAGTAACGCTGTGGTCAAGGTTGTTAATCTTGGTGATCGCGAGATCTGCTTGAACAAAGGTGACGTCATTGGAAAGTGCGAGGAAGTCGTTTGGATGAAAAAGTGTAGTTCGATAACAGGCGCGGACTCAGCAAACAGCAACAACTACGGAATAGTGACTGAGCTGCTCGACGACTGCAAGAGTAACCTAACTTATTCGCAGGGCATGAAAGCTAAGAAGTTTTTACAGCGCTACGCGAATATCTTCTCCAGTCACGATGGGGACCTTGGAAGAACGTCGGTGGTTCAACACAGGATAGATACCGGAAGCGAGAGACCAATTCGTCAACGAGCAAGACGGATACCAATCGCTAAGGAAAAAGAAGTTGAAGGCCTTTTGGAGGACATGAGAAGGAATAAGATTATTGAACCGTCTGCAAGTCCGTGGTGCTCGCCTGTTGTATTAGTGAAGAAGAAAGATGGCAGCACGAGGTTTTGTGTGGACTATAGGCGTCTCAATGATGTCTCCAAGAAGGACAGTTATCCGTTACCTCGAATCGACGACACTTTGGATACCCTGAGTGGCATGAAATGGTTTTCGACCCTAGACCTGAAATCTGGATACTGGCAGGTGGAAATTCATCCAGAAGACAAGGAGAAGACAGCTTTCTCGACCGGTAAAGGTTTATGGCAATTTAACGTCATGCCCTTCGGATTGTGCAACGCACCTGCCACATTCGAGCGACTCATGGAGTGTGTACTAGCAGGCTTAGTGGGAGAGGCTTGCTTGGTCTACTTAGATGACGTCATCATTATCGGCCGTGACTTCGAGGACCATTTGCAAAACTTGGAGCGAGTTTTCGCCAAAATAGAGGGGGCCAAATTAAAGCTGAACCCGAAAAAGTGTCGTTTATTCAGGAATAAGGTCAATTATCTCGGCCATGTTATCTCCAGTGATGGAATCCAGACAGACCCGGAAAAACTGGAAGCAGTTCAAAAATGGCCTACCCCTAAGGACAAAACCGAAGTGCGGGCATTCCTCGGCCTATGCTCATACTACAGGCGTTTTGTTAAGGGATTCTCAGAGATAGCCAAGCCATTACTTCGGCTGACAGAAGATAAACGACAATTTAGTTGGGATGAGACTTGTGACGATTCCTTTCGGAAACTGAAGAGACATCTGTGTGAAACACCAATCCTGGGATATCCACAAACTGAAGGTCAATTCATAGTCGACACGGATGCAAGCAACACGGCCATTGGAGGGGTGTTATCTCAAAAACAGGGTGAAAGAGAAGTTGTTATTGCATATTTCAGCAAATCTCTATCCAAGCCAGAAAGAAACTACTGTGTAACAAGGAGAGAACTCTTGGCTGTTGTAAAGACGCTACAATATTTCAACAAATATCTTATCGGCAGACAGTTTTTACTGCGAACTGATCACGCAGCCTTGAAGTGGTTACTGCAATTCAAGAACCCCGAAGGGCAAGTAGCTCGATGGATTGAACAGCTTCAGGAGTATGACTTCAAGACGGAACACCGCAGCGGAAATATGCATGGGAACGCTGACGCACTCTCACGAAGGCCGTGTTCGGAAGACTGCAAACATTGTGTTAAGCAGGAATCTAATGAAGTAGCATTAAAGCTAACGAGAACAAGTCCTTTGGGTCTCTGGGAGAATGATGCTATGAGGGAGGCTCAAGAAAGAGATGACGACCTTCGGCACATCATCACATGGAAGAAACGGGGTGAATTAAAACCAATCTGGAGTGAGGTTGCACCCACTGGCGCTGTCACTAAGGCGTACTGGGCGCAATGGGACAGTCTGATACTTCAAAACGGAATACTCTACCGGAAATGGGAGAAGACTAACGGTAGAGAGTTCCATCTTCAGATAATTGTCCCTAGAGCGAGAGTACCAGATGTTCTCCGTGAAGTACATGATGGCGTATCAGGAGGTCATCTAGGTGTCAAGAGGACTTTAACAAAAGTGCGAGAACGATTCTACTGGTTGCATTGTCGAGATGATGTACAGGATTGGTGCCGCAAATGTACTACTTGCGCTGCTGTAAAAGGACCACAGACCAGGAGCCGTGGGAAGCTGCGGCTGTATAACGTCGGTGCACCGTGGGAACGAATTGCAGTTGACGTAGCTGGGCCATTTCCTGTAACGGAATCGGGGAACAAGTATTTTATGGTCGTCATTGACTACTTCACCAAATGGCCCGAAGTGTTCGCCATACCGAACCAAGAAGCTACAACAGTCGCTTCTAAGCTAGTCGAAGAAGTGATATGTCGCTTTGGTGTGCCTCTAGAAATCCATTCTGATCAGGGCAGGAACTTCGAATCGCAAGTGTTCCAGGAAGTGTGCAGAATTTTGGGCATGCATAAGACGAGGACCACCGCGTACCATCCACAGTCCGATGGAATGGTTGAGAGATTTAACCAGACCCTTGAGAGACATTTGGCGAAATTGGTAGACGACAAACAAAAGGATTGGGACAAGTATATACCACTCTTCCTTCTGTCGTACCGAACCGCCGAGCATGAGAGCATAAAAGCTACCCCGGCGTATGTCAATTACGGTAGAGAACTACGAATACCAGTAGACCTATTGACAGGAGGGTCACCGGAGGGACCAGAGACCGTACAAGACTATGTCAGCAATTTAAGGGAAAAAATGCGCTACATACACGCCTTGGTCCGGGAAAATGGGTTACAGTCAAGCGAAAACATGAAAACCAGATATGACCGGAAATCGAACACAAGAGGCTTCGAGGAAGGGTCACTAGTGTGGCTGCATAACCCAACCCGCCGGAAAGGGAAATCTCCAAAGTTGCAGACCAAGTGGGACGGTCCATACAAAGTGGTTACCCGAATGAATGATGTGACTTATAGAATTCAAAAGCAACCAAGAGGGACATTCAAAGTGGTACACATAGACCGTCTGGCGCGTTACCATGGCAGTAACAACGATGCTCGGGACGAGCATCTCTAAGAGGGGAGTAGTGTTACGAGTAACGAATTAAAGGAGCTTGCGCCATCTAGCGGGGAGCAGAGGAACCACGTTGTGTGCTGTACAAACCACTTTGTTACAAAGACAACGTGAAACACCCACTCAACACTAGATGGCGCTATAGGACATATAGGTGAATGAACTCAGGATCGAGTACACGCACGAACGTTCTAGAACTGTCTGGGAGTAGGCTCGGCCCGGTATAAAAAGGCCGGGGAGGCCGAGCGGAGTCAGTTCAGTTTGAGCTAACGACGAAGCGACTTCGAAGTGAATACTAGTGATCAAGAAGTGATACCAGCGGAAACCTACGACATTGGCTACGACCTCGGACATTGTTAGTGCTTACTGTGTGTACCTAGTGATTAGTGTTTGTACTTAGTGCGTAGTGTTGTACCTAGTGCTTGTGTCGGACCTAGTGCTAGTGAATAAAGTCTCTAAAAGAGTCAGAAGGTCTTTCTCTCCAAATCGTTCGAACCCTAACACGTAACAATATATTAATATTATAAATATTATTATAATATCTTTTGTATACCATGGCGTTTCCATTCCGTTTAGTCTTCGGAAGAGAATTATGTCTGTCGTATTGCGCATGCTAGGGTAATCGAGAAAATACTCGATGTAGACATTATCTATCTCTCTCGTCAAGAGAATATCTCGTTGTACGCATGCTAGCCCGGCAGGTGAGTGTTTTAATTCATTTTTAAAAGTATCATTATTGAAGTGTTTTTTTTTCTGGTGCATTAAGGGGGATATTAAGTTATGGTTTAAGAATTTATTTCTCAAAAAAAAAGAATACAATTCACTTACAATATTTTGAGAAAACAAGATTAACACATTTGAATGTTTTATATGCGACACACGGGCGGTATACAGAAATAAGGAACAACACAAATCTCGACAAAAACAATGTGGGTATGACATAAACAAACTGCAATATTACGTATTGAGTGATAGCAATTGGATAGCAATTAGACCTTAATATATGTATTAGTTATTATTTTCTTTTCTTACATAGTACAATAGTATAGCAAAACATAGAAATAAACACAGGACAATAGTCACTTTCAGAATACCTAAAAATATAATTATATATATATATATATATATATATAATACTAATAATTTTTATTTTATTTTTTATTTTTTATAAATAAATAAAAAAAAGCTTAGGGTCTTATAAAATCCTTTAAGATGTGGTGTTTTAACACTTTTTTGTATAAAGTAAAGGACTGTATATCTTTAATGTTATTTGGTAATTCATTGTATAACCGTGCTCCTTCGTATAGTATACTTTTTTTACCGTAGTTGGTTCTCGGTCGTATAAGAGTAATGTTATTCATTCGTTTTGTAATCCGTTTCTGTGCTTGCCCTACTTTAGTAAACGATAGTTTTGTGTTGATGTTTTTATTTAAAATCTTTTGCACTAATATGCAAGTGTTATATTTATATATTTGGGACACTGTCATCAACCCTGTCTCTTTGAACACTTTTTCTGTTGGAGATAGATAGTTATAGTGAAAAAGTAGTTTAATGATTTTGTTTTGTTTTATTTGTAATTGTTTTAAGTTAGTTTTTGCAGAAGTTCCCCAAATTTCAATCAAATATTCCAGGTGAGGTTTTACCATCGAATTATATATGAGATATCGGACAGATTTCGGAAGACATCGAATAGTACCTCGAAGTCTAGCTATTAAATTTGATATTTTTGAGCATAATTTATTAATATGTAAGTCCCAGGATAAGCGATTATCAATGTGTAAGCCCAAGTACTTTTCTGAATGAACTCTCATTAATGTCTCATTATTAATATACAAAGGCGGGTGGTTGTCAATTATTTTGTTTTTGGAGCTAAATATTATATAATTTGTTTTTGTTATGTTGATGGTGAGCAAGTTTTTCCGAAACCATTGATACAGACAGTTTAAATCGTTTTGTGCTTGATTAATTATATTATCAATTCTAGTGCCAAAATAAAACAAAGTGGTATCGTCAGCATATAGTGTCAGAGCACCCTTCAGATTCAAGCTATCTATATCATTTATGTAAATAAGAAATAGTAAAGGGCCAAGAATGGAACCTTGCGGAACACCGAATGTTAAAATTTCAGGATTACTTCTAGTTTCGCCAATTTGAACTACCTGGCTTCTGTTTGAGAGATAAGAACGAAGTATATTGTAAGCAGTTTGTCTTATTCCTATATCATGCAACTTTTGAAGAAGCAGTGAATGGCTTATAGTGTCAAATGCCTTTTTCAAATCTATGAAGATACCCAATCCTATTTGCTTATTGTCTATATTGCTCCTCAAGTTTGTGACTAGATCTATAGTAGCCGCTAGAGTGCTGCGCTTTGTGCGAAAACCAAATTGATTGTTAGATAGATAGTTTATAGACTCTAGATATGTGTGAAGTCGATTGTATATAATTTTTTCGTACACTTTTGAAAGCACTGGCAGAACTGAGATTGGTCGGTAATTACTAGTATCAGCCTTTGAGCCCGCTTTATGGATAGGACATACTTTGGCAATCTTTAAAGATTCCGGAAAATATCCATAACGCAAGCTGTGGTTAATACAGGTTTTTAATTTTGGAACTAGTAGGTTTTTTAAACATTTAACAGTTTTGCAGCTTATGCCATCAAGCCCAGTGCTGGTGTTTGCATCTAGGTTGTCAATGATTTTACCAATCTCCAGTTCCGTGGTTGCGGACAGGGTAAGCAGTTCTTTCATATAGGATCTAAACGGTAGTGTGGGTATGTCAGTATCGAGTTGCGGCTGTGTGATTTTACTTGCTAGAACAGAGCCAATTGATGCGAAAAATTGATTAAAATTGTCACAAATATTTTTGATGTTAGTTATAGGACCTAAGGGAGTGTTTATTTTAGAAGGAGCAGGGTGAGTTTTTATTTTATTGTTAGCTAATGTATTAATTAGTTCCCACATCTTTAAAGGTTTGTTTTGACATTTTTTGAATTCCTTAGTGTAATAATTGCTTTTCAGGTTTTGAATTTGCTGCATTACATCATTCCTGAAACTCAAAAAATCTTTTCTAATTTGGTCATTATCCAAGTTTTCCTTATAAGTAGCCCATTTTTTATTTTTCTCCTTTATAGCTGAAATAATCTCCCCATTTATCCAATCGGATCGCGGTGGGTTTTGTATTTTTGTTTTGTTAATTTTATTGGCTTGTACACAGCCATATCACCAGGGGCGTAGCTACCGCCGTATCAGCCGTATCAATGATACGGGGCCCCCGAACTACAGGGGCCCCCAACGTTTGTAAGAAAAATTAGTAAAATGAAAAAAAAAATTAAAAAAATTGTTATACGTGACTATAAGTTTTCACTTCAGAAATGACAAAAGTCAAAAAAGCAATCCCTTTTTTTCCCGGAATAAGCATACGCCCAAAAGTTTGCAACATCCTATATCGTTTATTGTGGGATTTAGTTATTCTGAACAATAAATTGCTGTTTTCTTATTACAATGGGCCAAACGAGCAGATGAAACCATCTGATGTTAAATGGTTAACGTCACCCATGGATATTTGCAACATATTACATAAGAGGAGTTGCGAGTGTGTTGCCGGCCTTTAGAGAAAAGATGTCTATACTCGACGCTTGAAAACCCCCAAATTATAGCGCTCAGGGAAAACCTCGGAGGAAGGTCATTCAAAGCTTCCACGCACGCGGAAAGAATGCGCGGAAAGAAGTGCGCGAAGCTAGCACATTGGTTGCAAACCATGCATCCAAGTGATGTTGATGAAACTTAGTCTTTCGGTGAAGGGTGGGATGGTAAAAACGTGATAGTAGTACCATATCAAACAGTTCTTTAGGACATTCACCGTTGTACACACGGTGAAAAACACACAGGGAGCCAATGTCTCTCATTATACTTAGAAGTTCTAAATCGTTCGTGATTTTGGTATCGTCGACAATGCGAACTGCCCGGCGTTGGATGGAGTCAAATGGGTGGAGTTGGTATTCAGGGGCACCTGCCCACAGGTGTGAACAATATTCCACATGGAGGTGGACCTGAGCCTTATAAAGCAGAAGCCGATGTCCCGATGTAAAGTACTGGCCCACCCTGTTCAGAACTCCAAGCTTTTTTGCAGCCAGTTTGGCTTTGCAATCCAAATGACTCCAGAATTGGACCTCGTCTGTAATTTCTACCCCAAGGATCCCAATACTTTTAGCGATGATTAGTGTTGTTTTGAAAACTCGGTGCCATAGCAAAGGGGGTTTTCTTAGAGGTAAACAAGCAAATTTTTGTCTTCGAAGCGTTGAATTGGACGACGTTGCGTCTACCCCATTCGGAGACTTGCTCGCATTAAGCTTCGATTTCAGGCACAAGTTGTAATCTTCTCTCTTCCACTTCCGATCGAGGGATATTATCTGGGCCAGTGGATAATGCATCACCCGTACTGCTATCTGCATAGCAACGAATATTGCTTGTTTGCAACATATCGTTAATACACAGAATGAACAGTGTGGGGGTGAGCGCAACTCCAGCTTTAATAGGCATGATTTCCGAACATACTCCGTCAACAGCGGATTGAATGGATGATGGAAACTGGTTATCCATTTACATAATCCCTCGGGGAGGCCGTAAGATGGTAACTTCGCTAAAAGAACTTTATGGCAGAACCGTTCAAAAGCTTTGCGATATCCAGGCTGACTGCCATAGCTTCCCTCTTGCTTTTAATAGCGGTTACTCAGCGGTGTATTAAGTACACTAGAAGATCTCTAGTGCTGCGACCTCGACGAAATCCGTATTGTCGTTCACTTATTAGCTGGAAATTTTCCCGGTAACCAAGGAGCTGAGTACTAACAACCCACTCAATAACCTTAGAAAGCGAGGAGGAAATTGCAATTTCCTGGTAATTGGATGGATCTGTGCTGTCACCCTTTTTGGGGATAGGGTGCACAATTGATACTATCCACGAAGACGGTACTATACCAAGAGAGATATGTAAGAGAGTGAGAATAGACGCGTTAGAATCGAAGTCGATTCAGGAGTACACGTTTTAAGCACGAGGGTCAGAATACTGTGAGGACCACTGCACTTCTTGACTTTGAGGGAATGCAGAACATGACGAACGACACTTTGTACAAAGTGCATATTACGCATCGTGTGCTCGCACCGTGGAATATTCGGTGGTGCTTTTCCCTCATCGTTAAGAGTTGAATTCGACCCAAAAAGTCACAGAAGCCCAGAAATGAAGACTGACGGGAGTTACCTTCGACAGCTTTGGCAAGATACCAAAAGTCACGAGTTCCAGCTGGAAAGCCCAATAGTCTCTCGCCAATTCTGCAAATGTGTTTAAACTTTGCCCTAGTTATTTGCTTCCTGCAAGACCTGGAGGCATCGTTGAATCTCTTCTCCGGGTTATACATCTATGAATCTCCCGCAACAATTGCTGCAGCCCAAGCTTGATAGCTCTCCAGCTTGAGATACAAGCTCTTTTAACATGCTTAAAATCCGAAACACAAAAAATTCATTCCATTAAGGAACTCATGGAGTTATTGCTGATAACATTCAACAGCCTTGCATCCAGTTTTCCGTAGGTAATAACAACATGTTTTCTATTCTTGACCCTTTCAGTTACAAGTTACAACCGCAACAGCTGAAAGAAGTTTTTCAAAACTAAAACTGATAAAATAACTAATTATTATTAGAACTTCGATGGGACAGTTACGGCTATCAGACTTGTCACTATTGTTTCTTCTTGGAGGAAGGGATAACTTATAATCAATAAATATTCATTTTTATTTAATGCGAGCATATTTTTTTTTGGTTGATATCTTTACCCTACATTGTTGGGGGCCCCCCAACAAATTTTGATACAGGGCCCCTCCATGGCACGCTACGCCACTGCATATCACATTTATAAGGCCAAAGACATTTGATGTCCTCTTAAGCTTAATATTAGCTTGTAACGCCACTACCATGATAGTGTCACATGTTGGTTCTTCGTGACCATAGTAACGTTACATTTTGGGTTCGTGACCAGGATTTTCATAGGTATGGTGAATAGTTACCATGCCATAGTAGTAAATCGTTACAATTTGGTGCCGTGACCAGGATTTTTGTGGTTGCACAAATGCCGAAGTAAGCGAGTATCTTAGAAGCTTTAAAGTAACTTTTCAAAGCATTTATAGTGAATAAATGTAATGCCAGTGATAAAACGGTAATAGTTGCACAACCATACTGATACATAATAAGAATATACATGTATCTATTGATTGTATCTTGAAGAAGACACAAAACATATTACTTAACAATTCTTTAAAAGCCATTTTACACCACATAAGTTGAACCTATTAAATTTATATTATGTAAGCACATTAACTTGTTTTAGACAATCTAAGAATGGTCCTATAGGTATATAGCATCTTGGTGCAGTTAGAGTTACAGTTAGGTACATAAATCTAAATAAGTCTGTTTTAAGAGTAATATTGAAGAGATGTTTTAATACTTAAAGTTGCATTAAGTTTCTCAGTAATAAGTTTTAAATGGTCAGACCTTAACAGCCTACTGTCTCATGTATTAGTACTAATGATGGATAGTTACATATTTAAATAATTATTTATTCATGAAATTACATGCAAGTATCTACCTACATAACATTACTAAATTAGCCTAGTAGTATATTGAAGTGTGTCTAAGCAAATTTGATTATTATCTGACTATTATTATATTATCATCAATCAGTAGACATTGCTAGGATAGATAATAAAGTTTATATTGTATTAATTAAATATTGTTAGGGAATTTTTAAATAAAAGTCTTAGTATTCAAATTTATTTTAATATTACTTACAGATACAAGTTATTTTAATTTATGTGTAATTCAAACTTGTTTTTGTCACATTTAGTCACTGATGCTTGAAGTAATTTCCTTTTTTGTTGAAAGTGGTCCCAATATTTATGCGTTGAACATCCTTAAGGGCTGGTTAGATGTACGTGGATGTTGGACTAAAATAATAGTATTCAATAGTATTAAAAATATGCAAACATAATGTGAAGATAGAATAATATTATAGTTGGTGCAAATTGGAAATTAATTATAATATTAACTAACTGTGGAATTATCTTTTATTCATTTATTTACAGAGACTGTACAGGAAAGACTATGTATTTTGGGTAAGCCTTTAGACAATAGTATTTCGATTTATGGGGTTTTTTGAAAAAGTGGGGGGAGGGGTGTGGTGGATTATCCTCTGGTGCCTCTCCCATCCCTAGAAATCTCATGATTGTAACGATATCACGGCAAAAAATTTTAAACTATCTCTTGATTGACAAGAGTAATATACGATACGAAGAACAAATTAATATGAACTATGAAGTTATGAACTGACATATCGATGTAGATGTTTTCGTTCTATCTATCAAACAGGCAAAAGTCTAAGACCATACAGCCTATTCAGTCGGGATTCTTTTCAATACATTTTTTTATATGAAGGCAAAACCTATCTAACTTTAAAATTAGACGGTTTATCCACATAATTACGAGTACGTTACGAAAAAAATTTAACCTACCACCATTGAAATTAGTATAACACGGCTCCGGCGCGAAAGGAGGACAGACCTCTCCCGCTGTGCGAAAGCGCATGAATGCGTAGGGAGCGGATGAGGCTGGTCGCCTTCGGCGACCAGCCTTATCCGCTCCGGGCTCTCAACAGAACACTCTAGGGGTAAGACAGACCAAGACCACGTGGATAGTGGGGTGCTCGGATTAGGTTCTGGGTATTTTTCGGATTTCTGTATATATATTCTAACACACAATTTTACTAATTTTATTAGAATATTATGTCGTTCTAATTTGTCCTACAATGCACAAGTATTAATTTAATTTAATATATAAAAACTATGAGTTAGATAGGTTAGGGTTATTTATTTATTTTTTATAACGAAATTATGTAGATAATCTAATTTATCTAAGCTCAAAATTAAAAAGATTTACGATTAAATAGGTTTTGCCTTCATATAAAAAAATGTATTGAAAAGAATCCCGACTGAATAGGCTGTATGGTCTTAGACTTTTGCCTGTTTGATAGATAGAACGAAAACATCTTCATCGATATGTCAGTTCATATTAATCTGTTCTTCGTATCGTATATTACTCTTGTCAATCAAGAGATAGTTTTAACGTAAATACGAATAATATTATGTATAAAAGTGTTACAAATAGTTTCTACGTACATACGTGTATTATTATAATGTGTAAGTGTTTTAAAAGCTACGGAACGGAGTAATGTATGAATGCACTTCTTGCAGCATCGGAGCTAAAATACACACAATAAAAATTAGGTATTCGGTAACTATTTAAATAATTTTTACCTTAAATTTTTTTGCTGTGATATCGTTATAATCATGAGATTTCTAGGGATGGGAGAGGCACCAGAGGATAATCCACCACACACCCCTCCCCCCACTTTTTCAAAAAACCCCATAAATCGAAATACTATTGTCTAAAGACTGGCCGTATTTTGGTATATCTATTCATTTTAATGTTAGATTTTAGAAATAATTAAGTGTAGTCATTGCCATCATAGCAAATTATACTTAGTTTAAATAACAGATTTAAGGTATAGAAAATTCAGTGCATTTTAGTCTTGTGTGCGAGAATGTACTGGTTAAATAAAAGTTGAATTAGGTTATGAAGGTAACAGGGTTATTTTGACTTTGAATTTTAGGAATTGACTGAAACTGTTTAAGATAATTTTATTTATAAAAAAGAGTATAGCTTACCGAATGACATAGCATTCATAAGAACTATAAAACCAATCCATGGATGGCCAGTTGTTGAATCCTTGGAGCATGGTACCTATAATTTGTTTGTTAAATGATGTAGAATTTGTCCTTTTATTTCAATAGGCGTTCTTCGTATCTTTTTAGTCACAATAGCTCAATAGGTTAGTTCGTAAACATAACATTCTTATTCGGTCTCTTTATGTATACTTCAATTCTATTCTAATAAACTAAAGAACCAATATGCTTGTTTATAAATAATCAATATTATTATCAGTTGTCTAAAAAGGGATCATACAGAATTACAGATCTACATAAAATCAAAACTATGTGGCTTCGGCTTGTGTTTGTGACATTAGAGACTGCGTTTTAAAGACAGCTACAATAATTTTTTTGAAAAAGTTCTTGTTTTTAAATATTAATAAGACATTATTGAAAAAAAAATAAAGAACCTTTTTTTTATGAACATTATTATTACATTTTATTTATTTTAATTTATTATTATTTTGTTAGCTTTCTTCGTATTTTGAACTGTCAATTGTCAAAGGGAGGGAAACTTTTATTTGAAATTTGAATTGAATAGAATTCTAGATTAACTTTGCTACTTACTAGTATTTATATAAAAAGAAAACAAACGAAATCGATATGGATTTTAGTGCTCGTTGTGTTATGAAAGTTTTTGTTTCAATGTCAAAGTGAGAAATAATTCTGCAAACAGTTGCACATATCTTTTTGTAAAAGGAGGATTTGTTTGTTGCTGTTGAAAGAGGTTTGTGGTTTTATTAAAAGGCTAATGTTAGGATTGTTTCATAACGGGGTTTCGATGGTTAGACAGATTGTTTGTTAATTTTTGTGGCTCTAGATTGGATGACCGGCTGAAATCATTTGGATTATCTTAGTGTTGAGAACTGATAGGATTACCTAATATTAATATTCTAGCGGTAGGGTTGTCATGTTTTGAAAGGTTGGACAGTAAGAGAAGGGGTTAATATGGAATTTTAAATTTAAATTTTTTGATTGGTGGTTGAAAGTTTTTGAGTTTATTTGAAAACAAGAGGTTAGAAGTGGGTAAATATATGTTAGTTTTGGTGGGTTATTTTGAGTGGTAATAAATAGATATTGACTTGTCTATTTCGATTGGTTATAAAATATTTAACTAACATAGAATTATTATCCAGAGTTTAATAAAAGTAGGGAAATTTTCTTTCAAGTTTTTTTGATGCTTCTTTTTATTAAGTATTAGTTTAGTTTAGTTTTATTAGTATTAGGTTATTAATTATTCTTATTCAATGAGTTAATTGAAAAATAAAAGCGGATACTTATTAGGGTTTACGGATTGAATAGCTTACTAAGTTTAACTAGGGGCGTCTATTATTCATGAACAATGGAATTCGATAAATAAAGTTTGATATACTTTATTTAGACTAGATAGATATATTAATATTTTATCTCAACATCACAGTCTAAAAAGAAGATCTTCGAAGAGTTGTAGTATGATAAGTTAATTTTACTTTGCTAAGCGCCATTTTGGGTTTGAAACTCTTGAATCATTTACCTCATAATTTAAATTTTGATTAAACTAAATGAATTCCTTTTATCATTAGATATATTATTAGATGCATATTAGATGAGATGTTGAACCCGACATGGCATAACCCGGTTAGTATGATCAGTCATTCATGTTTAACGAAAATTTTATACAATTATTAGAAGTATCATTAAAGTCACTTATCGTTTAACCAGGGTAAAATTTATTTGTAAGATTATTATTGTTAGTACAGCAACAACGGAAGCATTCCAACAGTTAATTAATGCTGATATATCATATTGAGTCCTTTTTATTTGGTATTGTATGAATGTAAGCAAACTGTGAAAAGAAAATAGAAGGAAAAATATATATAATTTAATCTTGACGATGAGGAAATTTAATTAGCGCGATTTATGAAACTCTTATCTTCAGTATGGGGAAGTATATTACCTTAGTAGATACTAAAAGGCATAAGTTAGGAGGTTAGAAACAAAGGGCATTACAGTGTAAACCAAAATGAGCTGCTCTGATATAAATGAAACCCTTGACTATAATTACACCCTGGTTGTCAAGAACTGACTTAGAAGGCTTATTTGTTTACAGTTTAAGCTTTTTATTCTTAGGTTATTTATCATAGTATTATTTCATATTGGAATTGGATGAAGATTCATGGCTAAGCAGTTGCTTTCAATCTTTTAAGCTATTTCTTCTCGCAAATTGGTACAAGATGGAGCATCCCAATCAGCTTCGCATTATTCTCTTACAAGTTAGGTAGTATTTCCTTATATTTTTGTGTTTTGTGAGAATTTACAAAAAGCTAGAATTTTTTTTTTTTTAGGTGAATATATTGAGTTTAATTCTATGTGATGTAGGAATTGTGATAGTCGTTGTAGTGTTTAATTTATAACTACGGTGAACTACTTTATAAATTAAGGGGCGGCTGTGACGAGACGCCTGTCCCAATATTAACACTTTCCGACGATGAGCATTTTTTTTTTTGCTATTAAAAAAATTCAGTAGTGTAGTGTGTATTAATTCATCGACTCGTCTGCGCATGCGCGAGCTCGCGAAACGCAAGCGATTGGCGCCGCGCCGGCGCGTCGTGAAGTTGGTAGATGTATTAACTTTTTGGAGCCAATTTAGTTAGATTCATGAAAATTTTGTATAATTTCGTAATGCTATGATTACAAAACAGTTAAAACAATTTCAGTCAAATTTATTAATATAAACAAGCATTTTTTATTAATATTGATTTAATTTATTTAATTCTATTAATATGGATTTATACTTGATATAATTGAAACCGAACTAAAGGAAAGTTTATTAAGTTGGTAGCTCTTAATAACATTTTAATTAAATTCATGAAAATTTGGTATAATTTCGTAATGCTATGATTGCAAAACATATTAAAACAAGTTGTCAACATTATTAATATAAGTAGGCATTTTCTGTCATTAATATTGATTTAGGATTTAGACTCTAAATATTTTGAAGAAAGTTTAGGAAGTTGTTAGCATGACTATGATTAGATAGGATGGGACTAAGAGGGGAAGTGATAGGAGGGGGCGTGAAAAAAGCCTATAAAACGGCGTACGCAGAAAAATTAAGGGACTGATTAAGTTTATTTTAAAGTGTTTTTCTCTGGTGCATCCAGGTGAGTGTTTTAATTCATTTTTAAAAGTATCATTATTGAAGTGTTTTTTTTTCTGGTGCATTAAGGGGGATATTAAGTTCATTTTTAAAGTTTTTTTCTTTGATTGTTAGGATCATTAATTTAGATTTTTTTTAGAGCATTAGGTGTTTCATTAAAGTATTTTTCGATTTATTAAAAGTTTTCTCGGGATCATTAGGAACGTAGTAAATTATTATTCGGAACTAGGGATTTAGCATTTATATAATTGTATATTAAGCTTTTAAGCAGTAATACTTTGTTGAGATTAGAATTTATAAATTCGGGAGTAATTAAATATGTCGTTAAATGTGGGTAGATCAAGTATCGTTGAAGATGTAACCCGTGTTTAGGTAGGAATAGTGTAATATTTCAATCGGGTAATTAGGTATTTAAAACGTAATATAATTATTTCGGTCGTAATAAAGAGCCGGGGTAACTTATCGAACATAATTTGCTGTAGAATTTCGTTCGTGTTTGACAATTTCTTTATCCGATTTGAAAGTTTAGAATAAAATTCATAATTTAGACGGATATTGTGGGTGAAATAAAATAGTTTTGAATTAAAATATGATAAATCTTTTTGATGTTAACATAAAATTCTTATAAATAAGACGTAGGTAGATGAATGTTTAAAAAAATTGAATATTAACGTTTTGGAATTACATTTTCAAGAATTATTCGTCAAGTGATTAGTTATATAAATTCGATTATATTGAATTTCGTAGAAAGTATTCTCATTGCTGGAAATCGGTTTTCCTTTTGAATGTATAGTTAACGTTGCAAGTGAGGGCAAGAGTAGGTAGGTATATAAGATTTAAAGAATACTGTTGTTTCGTCCTTGGGTTGGTCCTGGCCAGGCTGACGCGGGAACGAGACAATAGCTATTCTATGATCACGATCTTGGTTGTTTCATGCCTGGTTAAGAGACCTCGAGGCTTTTTACCTTGTGTGGGGCGATTAAGTACGTGCTGAAATCTTTGCTTCCCCTATCGAGGAGATAGGAGTATAAGAAGAGGGTTCGAATTTGAAAATAGAATTTTAAAAGTTCTAGGTAAATTATAGTGAATTCGTGTGATAATTTTAGGTTATTTGTCGCTAAGTATAATCAGATAGGTTAGAATATTAATCCTGTAGATAGTTTGGGGTTAGGTTAAAGATGTTAGGATGACTTTGAGTGTCGTGTAAAGTGATTTCAAGTGAGAGAGTAGCTGTAGCGGTGAGTATATGAAGATTTCGTCGAGGTTTGGTATGTGAAAATTTTTTATATATGATATGTTCTGTGTCTTCTTTTCCTAAATTCCTTAAAATTTAAATTATATTAATTAAGCTCGGAGCATTTAGGTTTAATACATTTAGTGTGTTAATCTTTAATAATTCACCGTGAAAGATTTAATTGTGTATTTACGTGAATCGCGCGTAGTGTGCTGGGCTACCGCGCGGTAGAACCGATATTTACTAATACCTACTTATTGTTTTATGCCATAAGCTAACTACTATTATGTAATATTAATTTACAATGCTGTCCTAGTTTATAAGGTTAGGCAGGTATTGATAGCTTTTATAATCTTTAATCCACTGATAGAAGTGATATTATTATTCAAACCATGGTTTGTTATATTAATATATATATATATATAATATTTATATAAATATATTTACTTATGATGATATTTATATCATTCAGTACCTACATTATTAGCACTACACAAAGTAGTTCTGAACAGCCTCAGTAATGCTTTCAAATGTCTGAAAACGTTCAGAATGAGGTAACTAATTACACTATATGTACTCAACACACATTTCACAATATTTTGTAGTTTTGGGTGAACTTACGAGCTATGTCTCCTAAGGAAACTCAAAACGAGGTAAAGGTGTTTGAGTAATAGAGCTATCTTGTTTTTACAATAAATTTATTGTAATTCAAAGGCCTACTTGGGCTGGAAAGACCAGCAAACGTTTGTATTCGTCATGCGTTTTATTTTAGGGCTCCCTTACTGGTGAGGGCCTGTCCAGGCCTTGATGTAACGTCTGTGTGGGTTTGGTGGGTATGAGTCTATTTTACATAGAGTATCTGTCAATAAATAGGCATGGATGTTGCATAATTCGCCTTAGGTGGATAAACCTCGCGTCGCTTTGTGTCAGCCGGGCTGCTCCTAAGCTCGATCTGATGGATTGCTGTCGCGAGCTAGCAGCAAGAGTTAGTAGTGGGTTGTTGGAGTGTGTTATGTGGATTTGCTTATGGTCCCTTACCCAGCTAAAGAAACATAATCACATTCTGAGTTAGTCCATTGCTAATTTTTGTGGACGGTCTCAAGAAGATCCTAAAGGCGGATGTTCTGAGATATAGCCCTAGCCAGACCACTTGTCCTCTGTGTTGTGTATACTTACAGACGTCTGCTGGACTATCATACCCATAAAATAAAGGCTTATCTTTCATTGTAAAGATGAGAAGCTCTGAGGTTATGGTATTGATTTTATTTGAATAAATGATCGCTATATCATACCCACTGAGCAGTTTTATTTATCTCTCGACACTTCCTTGTCCATGATAAATCCAATCTGTTCTTGAGAGAGCCTGATATATTCAAATGTTAATAACTTAATTACTGGTTCAATGTTTCAATTGAACAACCCATTCTGTGTAATGGATGCTGTTTCATGTGAGTGCTGTGGGTCATGCAAGGGCAAACCTGCACAATACACCCACTCTACATGTTCTGATATTATATCTATACTTATTCTTGATTTCCTTATAGGACACTCGAAAGGTTGCGTTGTCGCGAAATCGCTGGTCGCCGTCTGACCCATCTCACAATGGTGGCGAGGCTTGACACTATAGCGAGGACGTTAGACTCGTAACTCAGTAGGTCTTCCTATGGGATCTTACCCTATACAATCCTATAGTGACAAAAGTTGAAGGTTTCGTGATCGAATTTCAAAGTAGTTGTGTGACCGAAGTTCCCGTATGTGGCTAGTAAGCACACAACGAAAAGATCAGTAGACACGATCTCCTTTTGTTCACGAGGAACACATTTTCGTACCATGTCTGTTTACAGCTTGGTAATTACATCAATACTAGTAATTCACTGGTTATGTCTATATGGCATTCCAAGGGATTACTCAAATACAGTCATTGCATGATTGTACTGCAACGGTATGAGACAAGCATTTGTTAGACAGGATATATTTCCATCTAACTTACTCTAGAGAAGTGGGTTCTCTCATTCTCCTACTTACTACCCTTCTTTTGATTTAATAGCACCGACGTTGTGCCTAATTTAATTTAGTGCCTTCAGCACGGTGTGGATCGGATGGGTCGGAGGGGATTTGGTGGTTGCGACCCCCGGGTTCAGTCGAACCTGGCCCTTTAATTCCCTAATAGCTATAAACCCTATCCTAACAGATTAACACATACAAGCAGACACTACAATTTATCTTTTCACAATTATCTGAGATAATTTATTAACTAAATAAATTATTTCAAGATAATTAATGTAGGATTATTATTTTGTATAATTAAATATAATTTCGATTAATAGATTTCATTTGACTTTGATTAAAACAATGTTATAATTATGTAAAACGGAACAGAACAGGAAACGGCTTATGATTGGTCGAGAGCGGGGAAGGGATCATGGCGGATTCGGTTCGGGGAAGCGTAGGCGTTCTTAAGGTGTTCAAGTTGTTCTTTAAAAATAAAATAAGTTTAGTCAGTCTATGCATTTTATTTCCATCCCACAAATTTTGGGGGCTCGTCCGGGATGGAAATATAGTATAGGTGTAAGGGGAAAAGGTGAAATAACATTTTTCATCGTATGCCGGACACGTGGCGTGCGAACAAAGAAAATCTCGGGTGTTGAGAATACGGTGACAGGAAGGTGTATTAAAGGAGTATTTAAGGTGAAAAAGGTGTGTAAAGTACGAAGATGGCGGACGAAGACAAAAGAAGTAACGGTGATGGCGGGCGATGCCACGCGGCGACTCATTTCAATGCGATGGCCTCACATTTATACGAAGGTATGATTTCTAAATTCGATGGTACAGATAAAACACTCAGCTCTTCAAAATGGCTACAAGATTTAGATGAAAATGGTGAGCTATTCGGGTGGACACCGACGCAAAAGCTAATCGTGGCGCGGCGTTGTCTGACCGGCACGGCGGAGCTGTGGGTTAAATCCGAAAAAATATTTAAAAGTTATGATGACTTTAAGGCGGCCTTATTAAAGGAATTTCCCGACTCAATTAACATGTAAGAAATTCATGAGCTAATGTCGGCAAGAAAGAAAAAGAAAGATGAAAGTTATTACGAGTATATGCTCGTTATGAAGGAGTTGGGAAGGAGAGAAAAGATCCCTGACTATATAGCGATTCAATATATAGTTGATGGCGTAATCGATTATGAATGTAATAAAGCTATTTTGTATGGTGTCACTACATATCCTGTGCTAAAAGAAAAATTGGCTATTTACGAAAATATGAAAAAGAAGATGTTAAAAAACCGCCAGGATTCACCACAATTGTCATCAACTGAAAAGAAGGCCGGTTGTGCATCGGTTCGACGCTGTTATAAGTGTGGTGAAAAAGATCACATAGCTACTAAGTGTAAAAATGGTGTAAAATGCTACAAATGTAACGAGTTCGGCCATATTGCGACGTCATGCATTAAAGGGCGGGACGGTGAGAAGGTCATCAAACGACATGAAGTTGGCAGCGAAACTCGCGCGGCAAGATGGCAGCCCCGCGCTATGTGCTTGAAGTCGGCAGCGGATGCGCTTGCGAGTTCCGGTGTTGATGACGTCACAGCCGGAGAGCGTTCTGACACTACTGATCAACATGGCGGCGCAGGCGACAGCTGTCAAATGCGTATCTGTCAAAGCTGTCAATGTCAACAGGCGTTAAGTGTAAACAAACAGTGTAGTGAAAATAAATCAGTGAAATTAATTAAAATTGGTGGTTTAAAAGTTGAATGTTTAATAGATTCCGGTAGTGATCTAAATTTAATATCGCAAGATTTGTTTTTCAAACTAAGTGTTACCTCGTACGTCAAGGAAAATATAGAATTTACTGGACTTGGTTCTACAAAGATTCATTCATTAGGAAAGATTGAATGTGAAGTAGATTGTGATGGACACTGCTTTAGTTATATGTTTTATATTGTGCCCAAAGGGGTTATGCCTTATAAAGTTATTTTAGGTCAACCATTTCTACAAAACACAACACTTGTTTTCAATAAGGGGATAGTGAATGTATGGTCACAAGGGAATGGTGGTATGTCACATTGCTTGGTTACAGGTGTTACAGACGAACCAATCGTGTATGTGGCAGATCAGAAGTTAAAGACTGAAGTGGAGGATCTTGTGAAAAATTATTCTCCTGTTCAAACAAAGGAGGCACCTATTGAGATGTACATTGTTATGAAGGATGACATTCCTGTCGCACAGAGACCAAGGCGCTTGGCTATCAAAGAACAACAGTTGGTAGATAATCAGGTGAGTGAGTGGTTACATAATGGTATTATTAAACCCAGTTATTCAGAATATGCAAGTCCTTTAGTACTCGTGAGAAAGAAAGATGGTTCGACAAGAATATGCGTGGATTACAGAAAAGTTAATTCTAAAATAGTGAAAGATGAATTTCCGCTTCCAATAATAGAAGACCACATTGATAAATTACTAGGAGCAAAGATTTATAGTAAACTAGATTTGAAAGATGCATTTTTCCACCTGAAAATTAATGAAAAGTGTACAAAGTATACATCATTTGTAACACAGAACGGACAATATGAATTCACTCGAGCACCCTTTGGCTTATCTATTTGCCCTAACTATTTTACTCGGTTCATCAATTCTATTTTCAGAAATCAGATTGCGGAAGATGGAGTGTTGATATTCATTGACGATGTAATAATACCAGCGATATCTTATGAGCAAGGAGTAATAAAGCTGAGGAAGGTCTTGCAAACAGCGGCTAAGTATGGTTTGCAAATCAACTGGCGAAAGAGTGAGTTACTTACAACTAGAGTTGAGTACCTTGGACATGTGATTGAAAATAGTACTATAAAACCATCTACTGATAAGACGGATGCAGTGATGAGATTTCCACAACCTAAAAATCAGAAGGAGTTACAAAGTTTTGTTGGACTCACCTCGTACTTTCGAAAGTTTATTCAGGATTATTCAATGATAGCGAAACCCCTTACAGATCTACTCAAAAAGGATAAATATTTTTATTTTGGTATAAAAGAAACTCATGCTTTTCAGATGTTGAAGCAAAAGTTATCAGAACATCCCGTGTTGAGAATTTTCGACCCAGCTTTGGAGACACAGTTGCACACGGATGCTTCTCAGGTGGCTTATTCCGCTATTCTCATGCAAAAAGACCCGAATGAATCTCTTTATCACCCAGTTTACTATATGAGTAGAAAACATCTGAAGCGGAGACGAAGTATTCCAGCTACGAATTAGAAGCTCTAGCAGTGGTAGAAGGTGTTAAGAAGTTCCGTAAATATTTAATTGGGATTCCCTTCACAATTGTGACTGACTGTTTAGCTTTTGAGATGACATTGAAGAAAAAAGACTTAGTAACCAGGGTTGCAAGATGGGTTTTACTGCTACAAGAATATGATTATAAGGTGGAACACCGAGCAGGTTCGAGGATGAGGCATGTGGATGCTCTAAGTAGATGTCCATTGTCCATACATTGGAGTTATGGTGAATAGTATTAATAATCAATTAAAAGAAGCTCAAGACAAAGATGAAGGTTTAAAGGCTATTAAGGAAATTCTAAAAACAAATACATACAAGGATTACTGGATGGAAAACAATATACTCTACAAAGGAAATCAACGTTTGATAGTGGTACCGAGAAGTATGGAGAAGGAAATAATTGCAAAAATACACAATAATGGTCATTTTTCTATCAGAAAGATGAAAGATTTAATTAACAAAGATTATTTTATTTCAGATGTAGATAAGAAGCTAAATGACTATATGTTGACCTGCATACCTTGCATACTAGCATCAAGAAAGAATGGGAAACAGGAGGGATTCTTAAGTCCAATAGAGAAGGAATCATTACCACTCCAAACTTTACATCTTGATCATGTAGGTCCACTGACGGCAACACATAAGCAGTATAATTACATTCTGACAATTGTAGATGCCTTTACAAAATTTGTATGGTTATTTCCCACGAAATCGACTACAACTAAAGAAACTTTGTCTAAACTTTATATTTTACAGCAAATGTTTGGAAATCCAGATAGAATAATTACAGATAAGGGGACTGCATTCACCAGCGGTGAATTTAAGAAGTTTTGTGAAGATGAGAATATATTGCATATAGAAGTTACAACGGGAGTGCCTCGTGGTAACGGACAGGTGGAGCGTATTCATCGTATCTTAATACCAATGTTGACGAAGCTGTGTATTCAAGATCCAGGTTTATGGTATCGACATGTCAGTAAAGTACAGCGAGCACTCAATTGTACATATTGTTACGTGTTACAAAACAAACTAATTATACAAAACAAACTAATTATTAACTTAAATAAAATTATTAAAAGAAATAAATATTATAAATTATTCACGTTTTATCCAGTCGCGGGTGCAACGTAAAATTATCGCGGGTGCAACACGTCTCACTATAGTGAATATAAACATTTCCATGTAATATTTAAATGAAAGATATGAGATGATAGATGCTGTATCACTAATTAGCACTTTCCTATGTAACTTAAATAAATTATTTATTTGGAATAGTCGGTGATTTATCAGCCTTATAGTTCATTTTCAGAATCGCTGTAAACATCAGAAATGCGTAACTTTTGCGTAAATTTTTTTTTGCAACTTTATTTAACAACGTTTTTTTAGTAGCAGTTGTCAGAACGAATTTGCTTTAGTTTTCGCCTATATTTTTGAGAAGTAGTCTCCTTTTGCTGTTGTTCTGCCATTTCATTTATGATCTATTTACACAAAAAATTAAAAAATTAAAAATAAACTCTTATTAAATAGGAATCGTTAATTATAAATAAGATATAAAGTTATCAAAAACTTGATAAATGAAAAATATATGACAAATAACAATGTAATCGTAAGAGTCATTACTGTTGCACCCGCGATTCTAATATATTTATCGCGGGTGCAACTCATTTTAGTCTACGTTAATTTTAATTAAAATGACAACATACCTTCTATTGCGATTGAATCACGTTTTTCTTTTATTTCTTCTTACTTCTACAAAGTTTCAAAAAATTACCAGTTTATTTCTTCAAGAAAACCAAAATTTCATCTCTTTTATATCGCGGGTGCAACTGACCAACAATGGTTTCTTATTTAATCAATATTATTAGAAAAAAAATAATAAATATTTAATTTTTTTATATAAGGCAATAAACCAATGTTATAACTTCAATATTCATCAGTGAAATATACAAAAAACCACCGGTAATAGCGATTTTGTGTAAAAATTATCAAGTGTCGACGAATGGTTTGCATCAAGTCTTCAGGCGCCACCATTTCGGAGCGCGCCAAAAAATTCAAATAATAACTTAAGTTCTTAAAAGACTTTTTATTATTAAATTTATATCTTTCTCTTTGTATTGCTATTTAAAAAAGTAACGAATACTGTGATTTAAAAATTTATGTCAAAAATCGTCTCCCGCGGAATCGACCTAGTCCTTCTCCTGAGAGTTGGACTCTGTTACGCAGTTGGGCACGGAACACGTGCTCCAGGTGTCGCTCCCCGTATCTCGATTCAAGTGCCTCCATCAGGTCTTGGAACCTATTTCCTGTACGTGGTAGTGTTTCCAAGACAGACAAAGCTTGCCCTCTGAGCGCAACAGTGAGAGCGGTCAGGCATTGTTCTTCCGTCCATCCGTTGGCAGTAGCAACAGTCTGGAATTGCTGACGATAAGCGTTCCACGAAGTAGTGCCGTCGTATGGCGGCACTTTCACTCTTGGTCCTTGCGCAACTCCGGTAGTTCCACTAGACATTGCGACTCCCGTGGTTTCAAGGCGCTCTACTCTCTTCTGTAGTTCAGCGAGGACGGTTCTCACATTTTCGACATCCAATCCTAACCCGCTAACTCGTTCTTGCACTTCGTCGAAATCTTTTCGAAGCTTACCCACCGTGTCACTAACATCTTTTATAGCCCAAAGCGCTTTTTCCTGTGATTCTTGCAAAGTGCTGAACTTGCGTTCTTGTGATTCTTGCAAAGCGCTGAGCTTGCGTTCTTGTGATTCATTCATTGCTTCTTGTGATTCTTTCATTGCCTTCTGTGATTCTTGCAAAGCGCTGAGCTTGCGTTCTTGTGACTCTTGCATTGCCTTCATTAATTCAAATAAACTTCCTAATTGAAGTGCCACTTGAGGGTCGGTAGAAGCTACGGTGCCGCTGGTGGGCGTGGCCTGTCCGGTGGGCGTGGCAAGGTGGGTGGAGCCAGTGGGCGGGGCTTGAGCCAAAGTGGGCGGAGCCTGAGGGGCGTGGTCAGTGGGCGGGGCCTGAGGGGCGTGGCCAGTGGGCGTGGCCTGGTAGGCGGAGCCAGTGGGCGGGGCTTGGCCCCCAGTGGCATCCGCAGTTCGTTGTGCCCTCGTCCTGACCCCCTCCTTGGGGTTCTCTCTCGGAGTCAATGGCATCTCCAAATCCCACTTCTGACACCAGTTGTTGCGTGTTAGGGTTCGAACGATTTGGAGAGAAAGACCTGCTGACTCTTTTAGAGACTTTATTCACTAGCACTAGGTCCGACACAAGCACTAGGTACAAATACTACGCACTAAGTACAAGCACTAAGCACTAGGTACACTCACTTATCACTAGGTACACTTCACTAAGCACTAACAATGTCCGAGGTCGTAGCCAATGTCGTAGGTTTCCGATGGTATCACTTCTTGATCACAAGTCTTCACTTCGAAGTCGCTTCGTCGTTAGCTCAAACTGAACTGACTCCGCTCGGCCTCAATCGGCCTTTTTATACCGGGCCGAGCCTAAACCCAGACAGTTCTAGAACCTTCGTGCGTGTACTCGATCCTGAGTTCATTCACCTATATGTCCTCTAGCGCCATCTAGTATTGAGTGGATGTTTCACGTTGTCTTTGTAACAAAGTGGTTTGTACAGCACACAACGTGGTTCCTTCGCTCCCCGCTAGATGGCGCAAGTTCCTTTTTTTGTGTACTCGTAACAATATCATAGAAGTATAAATACAACACCTTTTAATCTCCTGATTGGAAGGGATATGAAAAATAAAGAGGATATGGAGCTAGTAACTTTGTTACAACAAGAAGGCGCAGAAATTTATAATGATGATAGAGAAAAATTAAGGATAAAGGCAAAGGAGCATATATTAAAAATTCAAGAGGAAAACAAAAAACAGTTTAATAAAAATAGAAGGGAGAGTAAGAAATATAACATAGGAGATATGATGGCTATTAAGAGGACACAGTTCGGTCCAGGCATGAAGTTAAAAGCAAAATATTTAGGCCCATATCGGATAACTAAAGTAAAGAGGAATGATAGATATAATGTTGAAAAAGTAGATAGTTCAACAGAAGGTCCTTATGTGACATCTACCTGTGCTGAGTACATCAAGCAGTGGCCAGTTCCTTAAACTAGGTATATTAAATTTCATTTTATTATTTTATGTTGTGTTATCAGTTATGTCAGCTCAAAAGGTTGTCCAAGGCATAGCGTCTTTGAGGTCAGTAATATGGTGCAGATTGTTAATTACTTACTTTTAATAAATTAATGTTTGTTTCTAATGACCATTGAGTAATTAATTACCTTTAATAATTTACTGTTGTTTTCTAATGTTCAACTACTGTTGTGTACCCTTAATAATTAAATGTTTGTTTCTAATAAGTTGTGAAAGTTGTAAAATTAATAAATAGGTTGCGTTGAAAGCTTTTGTTATCTAGTACTTACCTTTAATAATTTAATTTCTATTTCTACTAACTACTGTTGTGAAAAATTGTAAATTTAAGATTGTGATGTATTCTTGATATTGTTGTTTATTCAAAATTTATGTTAGTTTCAGTTGATTTAAAGTTCAAATTGTAACAAGTTGGTTGAGGGAAGTCTGGGGACAGACTTCAGCAGGATGACCGAATCTGTAGGATTATTATTTTGTATAATTAAATATAATTTCGATTAATAGATTTCATTTGACTTTGATTAAAACAATGTTATAATTATGTAAAACGGAACAGAACAGGAAACGGCTTATGATTGGTCGAGAGCGGGGAAGGGATCATGGCGGATTCGGTTCGGGGAAGCGTAGGCGTTCTTAAGGTGTTCAAGTTGTTCTTTAAAAATCAAATAAGTTTAGTCAGTCTATGCATTTTATTTCCATCCCACATTAATAACTATATAATATGTATTTAATCATTATTTCATTTACTTATTTATTGTTATTTATTTCATTTGTTTAGAGTTATCAGAATCTAGTTATTATACCAGGTTTGATCTAAAAAGGAACTTAGACACTATTCAATTAATTAATGTCATTGTAGAATATTCTGAATATAATTATTTAACTTTATTTCTATTTTTAGGTGTCTAGATTCACTGAAAATATTAGCAATTATAATTTACCCATTCATAAGAAGATATCAGATCTTTAGTTAAACAGTATAGGTGATAGTTATTTCTAAATGAATAAGTTTTATTCCTATTTATTCTTAATGGTTAAAATTTACAAAATTTTATTAATTCTAAATAAGTTACTTATGAGGTGATATAAAGTTTAATATCTTTATTTCCTTTTTTTATAGTATTCTAGAAGTTGGTTATCTATAGTATTTATATCACTGGTAAGTGTAAATATCTTTTCAATTAAATTTTAGGTTAAATTAATTTCAGTAATTTAATGTCATTATGCAGAAATGTTATTTTAAATTAGTGACTAAGTAGGATGTTAGTTAGAGTTTATATATAAATCATGGCTTCTAATAACATATACTATGTCTTTCCTTCGGCATACCACAATAAGAACTTAAGTTACTCTAAAACAAAAATCAAACACAACGTAGAGTCCCTATTTATACTAGACGATCACATTTATAAGGCCAAAGACATTTAATGTCCTCTTAAGCTTAACATTAGCTTGTAACATCACTACCATGATAGCGTTATAATTTGGTGCTGTGACCCGGATTTTTCAGATATCATAAATATGGTCAATAGTCACCATACCATAGGATAGTATCGTTACAACAGTAATACAATTTATTGCATAGGTAAACATAAGATATTACATAGACGTGTTTGTACAATCGTCACTAGTAATGCAGTGAGAGATTCGCCGCAGTGGGCGCATGCGAAGAATACAGTCGACGTATGCACTTGTGTGTGACACACACTTGAAAGGGGTTAACACTTTCTATACGTTAGTCTTTTTTCCTGATTGATGATTGATGATTAGATGATTGTTGATTTAGAAGATTTGACGAGTTATTCTGGTGATGTGACAACTGAGTCATCTTCGAGAGTTCTGGAAGAGGAGGCAGGGTCGGTTGCTCTGGTCCTGTTAGTTATAATAATAATAATATTTATTTATTTCAAAAATTTGGTACATAGCATAAACAATCTGTAACGATAATAACTACATTAGTATAAAACTGTGTCGCAGTCATTAACGACCTCCTCACAACGCGTCGTATCAGAAAGTAGACCAAATGTCAAAAAATATAAAAGCAAAACAATATGATCAATAGGAAAAAGATCAAACAATAAAAATAGCAATTATAATAAAAAGGCATGCTGTGTGTGTGTGTGTTTGTGTGTGCGTGTGTGTGTGTGTGTGTGTGTGTGTGTGTGTGTGTGCTAGTGTGTGTGTGTGTTTATTTATATATGTGTATAAGGTTTATTTTGTTCATTTATATAAATACACTAAACATATCTAGTTAAGTTACGGTGACCAAAAGTTTTTCCGTCTGGTTGTAATTTAATGTCAATAACCAGTTTTTCAATTTATATTTACATACAAATTACGTTTACGACAGCCGGAGGACTTAAAAAAAACCAAATACTTTTATAATATTTTATTATATAGTTAAATTACAATTAAACTTATACTAAGAAACAATAGTGCTCGATGCTAGAGGCTCTATTGAATTAATTTATTATTCATTAAAACGTGAAAAGGTAAAATATGAGAATGCTGATCATGTTTCTTGATTGACGTCAAACGTCGCAGCGACGACTCGTAGCGATGCGCGGCGTCAGCGATTCCCATGTAGGCATTGCATGTAACACCTCCACCCCCAGAGCAGCAACTATTTGAGGACTTTTAACGAAAATGTTGCTGGGACAGATTCCTGGCTACTGGATTCACTAGGCATTGCATACATTTGCTTCTTGTCCTTTCTTGATTCTTCTTCTGTTACGGTGACTTTAGCTCTTATCCTTTTCAGGTAACGTCGAATGACCATTACTAAGATGATTGTAACGGTACATACTGTAATTCCATACAGAGGTATCGTTGTATGGTACAGTGATGCTTCTACGTGATCCAGCTTGATTGGATTCTGAACAATTATTTTATCTTCTAAATGTTGCAAGTTTTTAAGATTTACTGTGTTAAGGGTTAGGTGAGGTATCTTCTCGTCTTCTATTGTTGAATAGTTGTTGGCAATTTCAATAATCTTCAGTGGTTGTCCCTTAATTTCATCATTGATATTCATAATGGTGATGGTTTTCGTCCGTAGGGAACACTTAAGTGGGATAGTGATGAGGTAGCTTCCAGAAAGTATTACGTATTCTTGACGAACACAGTGCAGCTCAACTTTTGTAGGTGATGGGAATATAAGAGTGTAGTGGCGATCATCTAGCTGTTCCATTGCCTCCTTTGTGAAAGTTATCTTCGTCGGTCGGCATGATTTATTCAGTGATTGATTAGTGATGATACTTTGGATGCAATCAGGCTGTTCTCGTGGCTGGTGATTGATGGTGTCCTCGCAGAGAAGGTAATCGCCAAACTTCGGGCATTCAGCCTCCATGTACATGAATGATTTTCCATATGTTGCCATAAAGGGATAAGGAGGTATAAAGGTTTGTTGCAATTTATTAGGGACAACGGAAAGGTGGTACAATTCGAAAGTATCGACAGATACAATAGGGATTTTGAAAATTACTACAATGCGTTTTTTAATAAAATAACTACCAGGTTTAATTATATTATAATAATCTCTAAGATCAGCATCTAATATTTCGTTATTACTATAAATGTTTCTAAGTCTAAGTATCATATTTTCTAAGTTATCTATGCTTATCATACTATGATGAGTGCTCGATGCACGAATAAATGCTAAGATATTCTCTATTCTATTTATTTCTAACTATAAGTCATCAGTGTTTTCACTAATGATAGCTAGAAGCTGGGCAAATTTAGCGAACTTAATTTCAGAAAAGTTACGTTTGTCTATAATTAATTTGAAAGTATCATTTATCTTTTGTTGGTTTTCTATTAGATTACTTATAATTTTAGTGTATTGAGTCGCCCATGCTTTATTAAGGCTTATATGATCGTTGAGCTCAGATAACATTTTTTCTTCATTGTTTTCTAAGATTCTAATAGCTTTATCATATTTTTCTGCATCAGAATAGTCTAAGTTACCAGTTATACCTTTAATAAAAGATCCTAATCCGTTGAACAGTCCTCTTTTAACACGGTTAGGTTCTAAGCTTTTTAATTGAGAAGTTACTTTAAGAATTTTAGAATTTAAATAGTCTATTTGGAGTTCGAATATAGATAATGTATTATTGTCTAATTTCGTTTTAAAATAGTCTAATTGGTCTTTAATAGAGTCGAGTTGGTGTTCTAGGTCGGAGAGTTCTATATATTGTATAAAAGAGTGATAATGGGTAATAAGTTTAGTCTGTCCAAGTTTAAAGGGTAGAAGTCCAGGTCCATCATCAAGTGATTCGAGTCGTATGTCAAACGCTAATGTCAGATGAATGAGCAGTGCCAGTCGAAACCTGAAACAATGGTCTAAGTCTTAGGTACACGTTTGAGTCGGGACTTAGCTATGGGTCCTTTCTTTTTGGATGTGTATATATGAATGGGGAGGTCTGCAAGAACTGTGTCCTGTGTATAACGTGGTGCTAACTTCTGTCGACTAGCTATAGGATTTTTGATAAAAACTTGTTGGTCAGGCTGGTATTCTACTTCGGGTTCTCTATTTCTATTCCTATTGTTCATTAAATTTGTACGGTCTACAGTAGTGGATTCATTAATAAGCTCATATACGGTTTTCATCTGGTCACGGTGAGTAAGGATATATTGTTGCATTAGATGTTCAGTTAGGTTTATGTCTAAGGGGTCTCTCAAGAAGAAGGGTTCTGGGAGGAATTGGAAGGATTGAGAAAACACGGCATAATAGATAAGAAAAAGAAAGAGTTAAAGGCATTAAATATATTTTTGGATTCAGAAGGTATAATTAGAGTCGGTGGCCGGCTGGAAATGTCTTCGCTGTCATTTAACGAGAAATATCCGATTCTCATACCTAAGGAATCTTTTTTGAGTGGACTTTTAATTGCTGATGCTCACCAAAAAACCCTGCACGGAGGCCCGCAACTAATGATTACTTATTTGAGATCGAAGTATTGGATTGTGGGTGCGAAGTCTCTAATTAAAAAATATTATCGTAGCTGTGTAATTTGTACGCGTTACTCAAGCAGGCAACTCATGGGGCAGTTACCTTCCGCGCGTGTTAACCCGAATAAACCCTTCCTTATAAGCGGAGTCGATTACGCAGGGCCTATTAATATAAGAATGTCAAAAGGTAGGGGTAACAAGTCTTACAAGGGGTATATTGCTCTGTTTATTTGCATGTCGACCAGAGCCGTTCATCTTGAAGTTGTGAGCGAGCTGTCCACTCAAGGGTTTATAGCCGCTTTTAGAAGGTTTGTCGCAAGACGAGGTAGGTGTGCAGAACTATACAGCGATAACGGCACAAATTTTGTAGGCGCTGCTCGAGAGTTACTGTGTCTGTTCAACGAAGAAAAAACTCAATTTAAACCTGAACTGGCAGAGTACCTCGCGACCAATGGAACACAGTGGCATTTTATTCCTCCTCGCGCTCCAAATTTCGGTGGACTATGGGAGGCAGGAATAAAGTCCACAAAGTTCCACCTCAAACGAGTAGTTGGAAACTCTACGTTGACATATGAGGAGATGGCCACAGTGTTATCTCAAATAGAGGCATGTCTTAATTCGAGGCCATTGTCTCGTGTAGATGATCAAACCGAGGTCGTAGTATTGACCCCTGGTCATTTCCTGGTGGGGGAACCACTCATAGTTGTTCCTGATGCAAATTATGAGTCATCAAATATATATACTTTGCGAAGATGGCAATTCCACCAGCGAATGATGCAGGACTTTTGGCGTCGATGGTCCCAAGATTACCTTCATCAGTTCCTTCAAAGGCATTAATGGGAATATCAGAACCCCGAACCATCACTGGGTGATGTAGTTTTAGTTAAGGAGGACGATCTACCCCCGGCGCGATGGTTGCTAGGCAAAATCGAACAAAAACATCCGGGACCCGACAATATAACACGGGTAGTCACCATACAGACCAAAAATTCTTTAATTAAAGAACCTACTTCTAAGTTAGTAATTTTACCTATAACTAAATAAATTATTAGTCGAGGACTTCTCTACATTTTGGACTGTTGCATGGTGGGCGGTTTGAAGGACATATCGCATTATGTCCTTGGTGGGCGGTATGTCTGGATTAAACATGCACACCAATAAATACTAATTGTATTATGTAAATTTCTTAATAAGTTATTTTTAAGTTTGATAAGTTTATTATTTTAGTTCCTCAAAGGCGCCTAGATGGCGCTGTTAGATTCATGTAAGATTCTGAATCGCGCAATGGTTTGTGTATTTCGGAAGTATAAGGCATAGCTTTAAAAATTAATATTTTGTCTAGAATAGAATCGCTTTCAACGAATCTCTCTTAAGTAAACGCTTTAGAGTAAAAAAGGTGTTTCATTTCATAATAAGCAGTCTACCGGAATAGTGTTGTTCAAGAATATAAAAAAAAACAATAGATTTTTTTACCTCATAATTTTTTTTGTGTTTAATAATAAATAAAATTGTTTAACAATAAATTCTTTATTGGATCAAATTATTATTTTACAATTTCTAAACCCGCCAAACTGAGTGACAGTTTATCGGCGGAATTAATGCTTAGTAACTTATATTACACAATATTCAATTATTATTATTTTTTAATTTTTTACTATACATATAACATTTTATCTAACATAACTATAATGAATTATTTAAAATAATGAAAAATTTTTAAAGAGGAAAACTTAATTAAACTTACAACCTTAAAAAAAAGAAAAAAACTTAAAAATCAATACTTTTAGTGAACTCTGAAAGCAACATAGTTTTTAATTTATTTTTTACTCAATTTACTAATTTTTTTATCAAAATTTACTTGTCTTAGCCCTAATACGTTATTAACCACCACTACCACACCACACAGCCACCACACCACACCTAAATAATACTGTTTTCAAGCAGTATTGTGTTCCTGTTGGTGAGTAAGGTGACCAGAGCTCCTGGGGGGATTGGGGATAGGGTCGGCAACGCGCTTGCGACGCTTCTGGTGTTGCAGGCGTCTATAGGCTACGGTAGTCACTTACCATCAGGTGAGCCGTACGCTTGTTTGTCGACTTAGTAACATAAAAAAAAAAAAAAAAAATTAAATATTTTAGGTACTAAATACCGATTTGTTCTTTTGCCATAATAATTATTTACAGTTGTTTCAACAAATTTTCGTTCTCTTACTCTTTTTGTATTATAACGGTTGTGCACCAGTACTTTATGCGTTTCATCATTAAAGTGTTCTAAAACCATCTTTCCTCTGTGATTGCTCCGCCACCTTGTAATCTTTTGCACTCAATTATGGTTATGAAAAATTACAAGAAATTATAAAATGCCTATTGGTCGCGCGATTCGCGCGCCGAGTAGCCGGTGACCGGCTAGCCCGCTGCGGTCTAGGCGCCCCAAGTTGGTATCCTATGCGTGCCCTCTAAGTAGGAGTCGACCGGCCAGGGGTATTACAGGGGTATTACGCTCGATTTGCCGCCCCCTGGGCGTGCCGCCCGCGTGCGGTGCACGCCTTGCACGCCCGCTTACGGCGGGCCTGCGTGCAAAGCCGAGTTGAGCCGCTAGTAAATCGCCACTATTATGATATTTCTCGTATCGTATATTAAGCAGTTTTATCTATTAAATCTAATATTTCATAACCGCATTCTAAATTAATGGAGAAATGATTATGGAATGAGGCATTTCAAATAATAAAAAAAGTATTTTATAAAATAAAATTAAAATAAAAACATAAATTGTCATAATTACCTAAATTTTTTCACGGAGTTAATTATAAAATATATCTAACGGAAGTCGGTATATACTTGGCGAAATATATCAGCAAATAAAATACCAATAATTGTGTTTGCTCGCAAACGAAAAAAAAAACTACTTCAATTACATAGACAAGTAATACAACCTAATAAGATGAAAAAATTGTCAAGTAAATTCGCGCTATCAAAGATTACTCGGAAAGTAATAATCAGATCTTTAAACAAGACTACACGACAAGTATTAGCTTTAGATTAAAGTAAAAATCATCAAAATCGATAAACCCAGTCAAAAGTTATGCGGTATAATACAACGTAGGTCGACGAAAAAGTAGTCAAGTAAATACGCATTATTAGATTATAACTCTAAAAGTACTTGTCAGATTACTATTAAATTTAAATGGGACCACATGACATGCAACACCTTTCAGTTAAAACAAAATTCATCGAAATCGGTCCACCCAGTCAAAGTTCTGAGCTAACATACATTTAAAAAAAATTTAAAACTAATATAACTAGCGACATAAAACATTCTTTACAATACACGTCGACCGCTGCGAGCTGTTACTGAATCGCGCTAACGAAGTCTTTAGTTGAACCTACGTAATCAGGTAACGATCACTTTACACATTACTTGCCTTCTTTCGAGATATGCTTGATGTTTTGCAATTCTAGTTGTCTATATAATTTATTAGTTGTGTTCACGTTAGGTTATAGTTCGAATTTTCAAATAATTCATTAAAAAATCTTTATTCTTATCTTAATAATATTATAATTTGCCATTCTACCTCTATTATTTTGTTCTTTGTTTAATGTCTGTTCTGTACTCAGTTGTTTAGTTAGTTAATGCTACTGAGCCACAGTTTGGACATATTTTTAAAATATTAATTAAGTAAGTCCTTTATTAAATTAAAAATATTAATTTCGATTTAATTTTTTATATAGTCTAATTTGTTACTTATTATTGATAACTTTTTTTTGTCTTTTTTAAATTATCGTTTAATTTGTTAATGTTACGAAGTAATAGTTTGACATATTTTTAAAATATCGATTAACCTTTTCTTATACTTAAAAATATTAATCTCGATTTCAATTTTTAGTAGGTATTATCGTATTTTTTTTATTTTATTATTGTTAACGTTTTCTTTCTGTCTTTTTTAACTTATCGTTTAATTTGTTAATGTTACGAAGTGATAGTTTGACGTATTTTTTAAATATCGATTAAGAACCTTTTCTTAAACTTAAAATATTGATTTCGTTTTTAATTTTTAGTAGGTATTATCTTATTTTTTTACTTATTATTGTTAACGTTTTCTTAAATATTCTATAAAATTTAGTTTAGTTTTAAATACATATTGAATATTTTTACTTTTAATATTTGTTGTACAGGACGACCTAAGACGGTTGTAACGTTAATGAGTCACTTTTCAACTTTGTTTTATTTTTTTAGTATTTAAAATTTGAACTACCGATTTTAAATTACTTATTTTTCATATTAATAAAAAAAAAATGCCTCGCACTGCGGCGAATCCACCACATATTATTTTTGAATCTTTAAAACATTTGCGGTTTATCGATGATAAAGGCAATCTTTGACCGTGGAGTAGCAACGTTTGGGACACTGCAACTGTTGCAATGAACGGTAAGATGTCGAAAGATTATCTTTATCTTTATTTGTCGCAAAACAGGAACGATATCTATACTAATATATAAAGCTGAAGAGTTTGTTTGTTTGTTTGTTTGTTTGTTTGTTTGTTTGTTTTTTTGTTTGAACGCGGTAATCTCTGGAACTACTGGGTCGATTTGAAAAATTCTTTCACTGTTAGATAGCCCATTTATTGAGGAAGGCTATAGGCTATGTATTATCACGCTAAGACCAATAGGAGTGGAGTCCACGCCGACGAAGTCGCGCGCAGAAGCTAGTTTTTAATAAAATTCACGGTATAGAAAGCCTGGACTCCACAGAAAATGAGAGTAATGTTGAAGTCACTGTTGACGACACTGTTGACGATTCACGAGAGGACTCAAATTGGTCTATCGGTGAAACAAATTGCTTGTTACCAACTTTACGCAAAGATATTAATATATCAATAAGTGAATGGTCTGCTCTCAAGAGTCGTGTTGTACAGTACAAGGATCGTGAATACGAGGTCCTTGTTGTCGGTTGGGCGGATGCTCTCTACGAAATTTTGTGGAATCACCTAAAATTGCCTTGCCCCTTTTCTTTCAAAAACGCAAAAATTAATAGAAATCCAGGTGAGACGTTTTTGTCCGTTAGAGGAAGTTGTTCAGAATGTGGATCGAAAATTCACATCTATTGTCAGAGTGAGCCAACCGAAGAGAGGGCAACGTTACATATTTCTACTTTTGATTCTCGCGGAGTTGTGCACCAAAGAAAACGACAAGTACGTGGAGAAAGACGATTGCGAATCGGTAAAGAATTGCAAGGCAAATCCACTTACGTTTGGAGACGTGAAGAGGCAAATAGATTGATGGATTTCGAGGACGTTATTCCTGCTAACATACCTTCGGAGGAAGTTGTCCGTAAAGCCAAGCAAGAAACTCGTGATAAGCATTTAGGATTATTTAAAGTGAAGTCAGCTCTAGCCTCGCTATGGAACTTGAAGTACGGGTTAGAGTTTGCCGGGTGCATTCACGAGATTTCTCTGGATAAATTTTTTTTAATGTATTGGACTCCCACTCAGTTGTACATTTATAATAAATTTTTGAAAGAAGATGACGTTGGAAGTATTAGCATCGATGCTACAGGTAGCTTGGTGAAACAAATACCAAAACCAGATGGCTCAAAGCGTGTCGTTTATTTGTACCAGGCAGTTTGTGGATATCGTCAAAAGATATTACCGTTATTCCAACTGATATCTGAAAAACACGACACAAATACCTTAACGTATTGGATTCGCGAGTGGATACGTTCTGGCGGGTCATGTCCAAAACAAGTAGTTACAGATTATTCACGTGCACTTCTTAATGCCACGTCACTCGCTTTTTACAACATGGATATAAAAACATACATTGATTCTTGTATTACGCTAGACACAAACGGTTCATCTGTGAGGGTAAATCCACCGCGTTGCGTTATTCGCTTAGACATTTCGCACTTCGTAAACATGGTGGCACGTTGGAACTGTTTCGATCACGAAAATCCAGAAAAAAAAAACATTTCGTCCTCCGATGTGTGGGTCTGCTGACAACATGTACGGAAATAAACGATTTTATTCGACTGTGCACCGACATATTGACCATTGCATTTGCGATGCATGAGGATGTAAATGACCAAAAAAGTCATTGTTTTGCAGCACAGAATAGAGTGACAGAGCGCTTGAAGTCCTACAAACTTCTCGAAAACGCTGTTGACAAACTAGAGAGTCGTCAGGACGAAAAGGAAAGTTCGCTAAAAATATTTAGTGACGTCGATGGAGATACACAATTTGATTCGAGTGCTGCAGTTGAGGCAATTTTGAAAAAAATCGAAACAGATAGCAGAAGTGAGCTTAAGCACGGACGATTGAATCCGTATCAATGTTGCGCCTTTGGTTCTCGATTATTAAAACTTGCCAAAGAGTTTGTTTTGTGGACGGCTGTTATGGTTGTTGATCAATCGAATAGTTCGACCCTCATAGAGTTAGCGAGTGACGATGGCGTTAGGCTAATATCAAGTTCAGCTCGTAGTGAGGAATATTTTCGAGAATTAAAACATTTGGTTTTTAAAAAAGAAAAAGCGATTAGGGTGGACAAATTTCTTGTGATGCACCTACGAAACCTGGCAGGAACTACAATTTTATTAAATGCCGCTCCCGAAAAAAATAAAAAGAAAGATCCCCACAGTCAAGTCACACAGTCAACGCCTCGCGTAGAGTCTATAACTCCACCAATAAAGGAATTTTACCCTGAAAACTTGTCGGTATCAGAAATTAAACGCGTATTTGAAGATGACAGTGATGACAACACTGAATTTAATCCAAGAGAAAAACAAACGAAGTTAGACGATAAGATTTTGGACACGCCGGAACACTCCTCTATGGATTTCCTAAACGAAAAGGAAGATTGGTATGGTCTTACAAAAAAAAACAGAACCGATTCAACCTAAATCAACCCAAGGACCAACAAAAAAGCGTGGTAAATATTTGACACCATATCCCGACATTCAGATTATACGCGAGCGACCAAAATTCTGTTCTTCTTTTCCTCTTCTCCTTAATTGTAATAGCTTGGGTCCTGTGAAAATTGACAAACAAATGATTGCAGTGAGAAACACGTGTGCATTTGATTCTATCGCTCAGAGTATGCTAGCTGCATACCACGATTTCTCTACATATAACCGAACCATTGTGAATTCCAAGATTGCTATAAATAAATTTATTGAAACATTATCGAAATCGGGTGCATGTTCTAAAACATATAATGAGAGATGTGAAATTCTAAAAAACACATCGATTGTAAAGAATGGAGTGTTGAATTGTGAAACCAATGTTGCTACATTGTTAGAATTACACATTTTAAACACTCCATCACTGGAGATACAGATAAATTGCAATGGTTGCAGATATAAAAAAATAAGCAGCATTTCTGTCCTCGACATTATTCCTGACGCTATTTTCAAAGATGCTATGAGAGGTTTACAGCAAGCTATAAATCAAACAACAGAATATTACGTTTCGAAAAATCAAAGTTGCCACATTTGTAAAGGAACCCGGGTTACAACGGTGGTTGTTGGAGGAAGTCACATTTTTCTTAATCTTGAGACTGTCGAAATCGAACTAATTGCTGCACGGCGTGGTTTTGCTAACTGTAGGAAAAAATTTACCCTTTCTGAAATTCCGGAGAACTTGAATTACTGTGGTCGTCACTACAGAATTATTTCTGTAATCGTCTTCGACTCTGGTCATTATTATGCTTGCATAAAACGACCCTCAGGTACGTGGGAAGAACATAATGACCTTTCTTCATCGCGGAAAGTAAGAAAAATTTCAAATCGAGAAGTATTGAAACAACGACGAACCCCGTTACTTTTCTACGTCCAAATTTAAATTAAGGGTTTCTGGATATTTTTTTTATATACAAATTCATAAAGATTGATGGATAAAATTGAAAATCCCGTTCAACTTTGCGAAATTACGAAATAACACAATCATTGCGAAATTATGAATTAATATACGTCGACAAACATCTCACAAATTACTTAGTACACACAGGATCGTCTGTTCCTAATATTAGCAATTCCATGCTTGTGTTGTAAAAGTTGTATACCATCCATTGATAATGGCTTGCAGCGAATCACTCGAAATCGAGTTTAACTTCTTCTTCTTCTTCGAACTTCTAAAGCAACTATTTGTCATTTTTTTTACCACTAAAAAAAGAAAATTCTTTACTACAAACCTCCTTGAAGGTCCCCTTAACAGTTTTAGCCGTTTGTAGTAACCGTTCAGACCAATCATCGGTAATGGCTTTCACTGGATCAGTCGAAATCTAACTACTAACGAAATACTACAAACGAAAATATTTTCACTACAAACCTCTATGGAGGTCCCTCAATCATTTTAGACGTTTGAAGTAATCGTGAAGACCCTCCATAGGTAAGGTAATGCTTGCATGCAATATGCGGAAATCGATTTTTTCGTACTTTCGCGGATTCTGATTCGATTTTCTGTAACTTTTGTTCAACTACAAACGAAAATATTTTCACTACAAACCTCTGCAGAGGTTTCTCAGTCATTTTAGACGTTTGTAGTAATCGTGAAGACCCTCCATAGATAAAGGCTCGCATTGAATATGTTGAAATCGATTTTTTCGTACTTTCGCGGCTTCTGATTCGATTTTCTGTATCTTTTGTTGAATTACAAACGAAAATATTTTCACTACAAATCTCTGCAGAGATCCCTCAATCATTTTAGACGTTTGTAGTAATCGTGAAGACCCTCCATAGATAATGGCTTGCATGCAATATGTGGAATACGATTTCTTCGTACTTTCGCGGCTTCTGATTCGATTTTCTGTAACTTTTGTTCAACTACAAACGAAAATATTTTCACTACAAACCTCTGCAGAGGTCCCTAAATCATTTTAGACGTTTGTAGTAATCGTGAAGACCCTCCATAGATAATGGCTCGCACTGAATATGTGGAAATCGATTTTTTCGTACTTTCGCGGCTTCTGATTCAATTTTCTGTAACTTATGTTCAACTACAAACGAAAATCTTTTCACTACAAAACAATATGGAGGTTTCTTAATCATTTTCGACGTTTGTAGTAATCGTAAAGACTCTCCATAGATAATGGATTGCATGCAATATGTGGAAATCGATTTCTTCGTACTTTCGCGGCTTCTGATTCGATTTTCTGTAACTTTTGTTGAAATACAAACGAAAATATTTTCACTACACACCTCTGCAGAGGTTCCTCAATTATTTTAAACGTTTGTAGTAATCCTCAAAACCCTTCATAAGTAATGGCTTGCATGCAATATGTGGAAATCGATTTTTTCGTACTTTCGCGACTTCTGATTCGCTTTTCTGTAACTTTTGTTCAACTACAAACAAAAATATTTTCACTACAAACCTCTGCAGAGGTCTTTCAATCATTTTAGATGTTTGTAGTAATCGTCAAGACCCTCAATAGATAATAACTCGCACTGAATATGTGGAAATCGATTTTTTCGTACTTTCGCGGATTCTGATTCGATTTTCTGTAACTTTTGTTCAACTACAAACGAAAATATTTTCACTACAAACCTCTGCAGAGGTTTCTCAGTCATTTTAGACGTTTGTAGTAATCGTGAAGACCCTCCATAGATAAAGGCTCGCATTGAATATGTTGAAATCGATTTTTTCGTACTTTCGCGGCTTCTGATTCGATTTTCTGTATCTTTTGTTGAATTACAAACGAAAATATTTTCACTACAAATCTCTGCAGAGATCCCTCAATCATTTTAGACGTTTGTAGTAATCGTGAAGACCCTCCATAGATAATGGCTTGCATGCAATATGTGGAATACGATTTCTTCGTACTTTCGCGGCTTCTGATTCGATTTTCTGTAACTTTTGTTCAACTACAAACGAAAATATTTTCACTACAAACCTCTGCAGAGGTCCCTAAATCATTTTAGATGTTTGTAGTAATCGTGAAGACCCTCCATAGATAATGGCTCGCACTGAATATGTGGAAATCGATTTTTTCGTACTTTCGCGGCTTCTGATTCAATTTTCTGTAACTTATGTTCAACTACAAACGAAAATCTTTTCACTACAAACCAATATGGAGGTTTCTTAATCATTTTCGACGTTTGTAGTAATCGTAAAGACTCTCCATAGATAATGGATTGCATGCAATATGTGGAAATCGATTTCTTCGTACTTTCGCGGTTTCTGATTCGATTTTCTGTAACTTTTGTTGAAATACAAACGAAAATATTTTCACTACACACCTCTGCAGAGGTTCCTCAATTATTTTAAACGTTTGTAGTAATCCTCAAAACCCTCCATAAGTAATGGCTTGCATGCAATATGTGGAAATCAATTTTTTCGTACTTTCGCGACTTCTGATTCGCTTTTCTGTAACTTTTGTTCAACTACAAACAAAAATATTTTCACTACAAACCTCTGCAGAGGTCTTTCAATCATTTTAGATGTTTGTAGTAATCGTCAAGACCCTCAATAGATAATAACTCGCACTGAATATGTGGAAATCGATTTTTTCGTACTTTCACGGCTTCTGAATAGATTTTCTGTAACTTTTGTTCAACTACAAACGAAAATATTTTCACTACGAACCTCTATGGAGGTCCCTCAATCATTTTAGACGTTTGAAGTAATCGTGAAGATCCTCCATAGGTAAGGTAATGCTTGCATGCAATATGCGGAAATCGATTTTTTCGTACTTTCGCGGATTCTGATTCGATTTTCTGTAACTTTTGTTCAACTACAAACGAAAATATTTTCACTACAAACCTCTGCAGAGGTTTCTCAGTCATTTTAGACGTTTGTAGTAATCGTGAAGACCCTCCATAGATAAAGGCTCGCATTGAATATGTTGAAATCGATTTTTTCGTACTTTTGCGGCTTCTGATTCAATTTTCTGTAACTTATGTTCAACTACAAACGAAAATCTTTTCACTACAAACCTTTATGGAGGTTTCTTAATCATTTTCGACGTTTGTAGTAATCGTAAAGACCATCCGTAGTTAATGGCTCGCACTGAATATGTGGAAATCGATTTTTTCTTACTTTCGCGGCTTCTGATTCGATTTTCTGTAACTTTTGTTGAACTACAAACGAAAATATTTTCACTACACACCTCTGCAGAGGTTCCTCAATTATTTTAAAAATTTGTAGTAATCGTGAAGACCCTCCATAGATAATGGCTCGCACTGAATATGTGGAAATCGATTTTTTCGTACTTTCGCGGCTTCTGATTCAATTTTCTGTAACTTATGTTCAACTACAAACGAAAATCTTTTCACTACAAACCAATATGGAGGTTTCTTAATCATTTTCGACGTTTGTAGTAATCGTAAAGACTCTCCATAGATAATGGATTGCATGCAATATGTGGAAATCGATTTCTTCGTACTTTCGCGGCTTCTGATTCGATTTTCTGTAACTTTTGTTGAAATACAAACGAAAATATTTTCACTACACACCTCTGCAGAGGTTCTTCAATTATTTTAAACGTTTGTAGTAATCCTCAAAACCCTTCATAAGTAATGGCTTGCATGCAATATGTGGAAATCGATTTTTTCGTACTTTCGCGACTTCTGATTCGCTTTTCTGTAACTTTTGTTCAACTACAAACAAAAATATTTTCACTACAAACCTCTGCAGAGGTCTTTCAATCATTTTAGATGTTTGTAGTAATCGTCAAGACCCTCAATAGATAATAACTCGCACTGAATATGTGGAAATCGATTTTTTCGTACTTTCACGGCTTCTGAATAGATTTTCTGTAACTTTTGTTCAACTACAAACGAAAATATTTTCACTACGAACCTCTGCAGAGGCCCCTTAATCATTTTAGACGTTTGTAGTAATCGTGAAGACCATCCATAGATAATGGCTTGCATGCAATATGTCGAAATCGATTCTTTCGTACTTTCGCGGCTTCTGATTCGATTTTCTTTAACTTTTGTTCCACTACAAACGAAAATATTTTTACTACAAACCTCTGCCGAGGTCCCTAAATTATTTTAGACGTTTGTAGTGATCGTGAAGACCCTCCATAGATAATGGCTCGCACTGAATATGTGGAAATCGATTTTTTCGTACTTTCGCGGCTTCTGATTCAATTTTCTGTAACTTATGTTCAACTACAAACGAAAATCTTTTCACTACAAACCTATATGGAGGTTTTTTAATCATTTTCGACGTTTGTAGTAATCGTAAAGACCATCCGTAGTTAATGGCTCGCACTGAATATGTGGAAATCGATTTTTTCTTACTTTCGCGGCTTCTGATTCGATTTTCTGTAACTTTTGTTGAACTACAAACGAAAATATTTTCACTTCACACCTCTGCAGAGGTTCCTTAATTATTTTAAAAGTTTGTAGTAATCCTCAAAACCCTCCATAAATAATGGCTTGCATGCAATATGTGGAAATCGATTTTTTCGTACTTTCGCGACTTCTGATTCGCTTTTCTGTAACTTTTGTTCAACTACAAACAAAAATATTTTCACTACAAACCTCTGCAGAGGTCCCTAAATCATTTTAGACGTTTGTAGTAATCGTGAAGACCCTCCATAGATAATGGCTCGCACTGAATATGTGGAAATCGATTTTTTCGTACTTTCGCGGCTTTTGATTAGATTTTCTGTAACTTTTGTTCAACTACAAACAAAAATATTTGCACTACAAACCTCTGCAGAGGCCCCTTAATCATTTTAGACGTTTGTAGTAATCGTGAAGACCATCCATAGATAATGGCTTGCATGCAATATGTCGAAATCGATTCTTTCGTACTTTCGCGGCTTCTGATTCGATTTTCTGTAACTTTTGTTGAACTACAAACGAAAATATTTTCACTACAAACCTCTGCAAAGGTTCCTCAGTCATTTAAGACGTTTGTAGTAATCGTGAAGGCCCTCCATAGATAAAGGCTCGCATTGAATATGTTGAAATCGATTTTTTTCGTACTTTCGCGGCTTCTGATTCGATTTTCTGTAACTTTTGTTGAACTACAAACGAAAATATTTTCACTAAAAACCTCTGCAGAAGTCCCTCAATCGTTTTAGATGTTTGTAGTAATCGTGAAGACCCTCCATAGATAATGGCTTGCATGCAATATGTGGAAATCGATTTCTTCGTACTTTCGCGGCTTCTGATTCGATTTTCTGTAACTTTTGTTCAACTACAAACGAAAATATTTTCACTAAAAACCTTTGCAGAGGTCCCTCAATCATTTTAGATGTTTGTAGTAATCGTGAAGACCCTCCATAGATAATGCCTTGCATGTAATATGTGGAAATCGATTTTTTCGTACTGTCGCGGCTTCTGATTCGATTTTCTGTAACTTTTGTTCAACTACAAACGTAAATATTTTCACTACAAACCTTTGCAGAGGTCCCTCAATCATTTTAGACGTTTGTAGTAATCGTGAAGACCCTCCATAGATAATGGCTTGCATGCAATATGTTGAAATCGATTCTTTCGTACTTTCGCGGATTCTGATTCGATTTTCTGTATCTTTTGTTGAATTACAAACGAAAATATTTTCACTACAAACCTCTGCAGAGATCCCTCAATCATTTTAGACGTTTGTAGTAATCGTGAAGACCCTCCATAGTTAATGGCTTGCATGCAATATGTGGAATACGATTTCTTCGTACTTTCGCGGCTTCTGATTCGATTTTCTGTAACTTTTGTTCAACTACAAACGAAAATATTTTCACTACAAACCTCTGCAGAGGTCCTTAAATCATTTTAGACGTTTGTAGTAATCGTGAAGACCCTCCATAGATAATGGCTCGCATTGAATATGTTGAAATCGATTTTTTCATAATTTCGCGGCTTCTGATTCGATTTTCTGTAACTTTCGTTCAACTACAAACGAAAATATTTTCACTACAAACCTCTGCAGAGGTCCCTCAATCATTTAAGACGTTTGTAGTAATCGTGAAGACTCTCCATAGATAATGGATTGCATGCAATATGTGGAAATCGATTTCTTCGTACTTTCGCGGCTTCTGATTCGATTTTCTGTAACTTTTGTTCAACTACAAACGAAAATATTTTCACTACAAACCTCTGCAGAGGTCCTTCAATCATTTTAGACCGTTGTAGTAATCATCAAGACCCTCCATAGATAAAGGCTCGCACTGAATATGTGGAAATCGATTTTTTCGTACTTTCGCGGCTTCTGATTCGATTTTATGTATCTTTTCTTCAACTACAAACGAAAATCTTTTTACTACAAACCTCTATAGGGGTTCCTCAATCATTTTAGATGTTTTTAGTACCCGTGAATAGCTTAAAACGCTAATTATTTGACCGAAACCCGACAAAGTCAAGTATTCCTTACTTGCACGGCATCTGATACTGTTATACGTCACATTAATTCTACCACTAACAAAAAAATGTTTAATACAAATCGCTACGGAAAGTATCGATCAATTTAGCTTCAATTGTAAATATTAAGCTTTCAAATTGATTTTATAGAGGGAAAATTCATGACGATAAATGTCCGAAATTTTTATTTTTTTAAAATTTTATTATTGTGAGCGCGACCGCATTTCGTCACTACATACCTGGTACCTGCGCTGTTGTCGATATTCACCTACCCCCGCTCATTCTATTATTTGAGTCATTCCGTCAGCGTTGCCAACTCTACCAACTTTTCGGTAGATCTACCAACTTTCCGTGTCTCGCTCAAATCTACCACCTCACGAGAAAAATCTACCAACTTTTCAAGTTTTTGAAAATTTTAATATTATGTTATATAATTATACTAGAAATTCAAACAGCGTATTCGTTCGCGCACTCGTCACTTGGAATATATCGATGTAATTTCAACTTTTCAAGCAAGATTTCAAGTTGAAGTCATGACGTGTTCTTATTGGTTGATTTGTACCTACAATGCCCATTTTTCTATGAAGCCGTGCCCCGGTACGTGCTTTGACGTGTTCAGACAATTCATAAATTTAAGTATTCTTCATTAATTGAAACTAGATTTTTAATAATATTATAAGAGTGATCAAAGCCGCAGTTTATATTTTAATTTAAAAAATAAAAGTTATTTGTATTCCGGGTTTGAGATGTCAAAACAGATTAAAACAATATTATTTACTGTTCTTAATATTTTTTTTTTTATGTAACTAAGTCGGCAACCAAGCGTACGGCTCACCCGATGGCAAGACCGCAGCCTATAGACGCCTGCAACAACACCAGAAGCATCGCAAGCGCGTTGCCGATCCTATCCCCAATCCCCCCCCAAGAGCTCTGGTCACCTTACTCACCAACAGGAACACAATACTGCTTGAAAACAGTATTATTTAGCTGTGGTCTTCTGTAAGGTCGAGGTACTACCCCAGTCGGGCTGCTCCATATTTTGAGCAGGCCTGCTGTGCCCTACCTCAGTAAAAAATATAATTAATTATTAATTGAAAAAACGAAAAAAAATTAAAAAAAAAAACAAAAAGCCAACGTCACGCGGTGTTCCCCGGCGGTCACCCATCCAAGTGGTGCGCGTTGCCGCGTTAGCGGCCGCTCAAATTTTACCCCACATGGGCTTAAAGAAGTTTCACTTCAAAAATTAAACAATTTTTTTTCTTAAATTTTTTTTAACAGAAAATCGCATTTCAGTTTCCGGCCCTCATTACATTAATTTCTTCAGTCCATAATATGCTTCGATTTTTTAATTGATATTGACCATTTTTTAGTTATTATTCCTTTTTTACTATAATAGAAATGATTGTATAATGATTACTTTTTTACGAAAAAAAAAAAATGAGTTAAAAGTATCATATCTTAGGGTACTAGAATCGTATATAAAACTCGAAATTATAGTTGGTAGATCTACCTACTTTTCGAATTGAAGATGGTTGGAAACTACCAACTTTTGAAATTGTATCTACCTACTCGATAAAATTCGAGTTGGCAACACTGCATTCCGTCGTGTGTGGAACGATCGTTGCGGCCGCGGCTGGGGCAGTCTTGGCTCTGGCGTGGTGCGGTGCACTTGTGTATCCTGTTAGTAGCTTAACCTCGACTCTTCTAATAGTTAGTTTGTGTACACGAATTAATTGTTACTGATTGGGCAACTCGACCGGTGGTGGTGAGTGCCAATGCGCATTGTCAGGCGGCGCCGCCGTAAACCAACACTCGGGTCACAAGTCCCGGGCACTGCGTCGAGTTGTCTCTCTGCCACGCGATAGACGGTACCCGCTCGGTGAGTCCATTGAATACTAAGTAGTGTAACTATCTTGTGTTAAATTACATTGTTAATTAACGAGTTTGACCATCCGTCATCCTCTTCCTCACTTCTGATTCCTACATCAGAAGTGGGATACTGTTCTCGTGCCCACTCAAAGTGTTACTAATGAGTAATTTATTTCACGATGCCACGTGAATCGCGTTCGCGTAGTCCCGTTGAATTATCGTGCGGTAAATCGAAGCGCAAGTCGAGTGGTCATCATTTGAACCGATCTAGTAGTAATAGTAACCTGTCTCTTCATAAACTTTTACTTGGTATGACTGAGTAATAGACTAAGTTCAAAGTTAAAAAAAAAATATTCAATGATGCGAGCGTAGGTTTCTTTGTTTAAGTTCTATTTTTAGCAAGTGTGCAAGATAGTTGCAACATTTGATGATGAAAATATCGATGTACCCAGGTATTTTAGTTCTTTTCGGTCGTTTGTTTTATTCTTATCGGTGTACAAGTGGTTTTTGTTCAGTGTTCGGTTACGTAATTCGATTCACCGGTTATTTGTTGAATTTAGTTTTATTGTGATACGTAGGTAGTTGTGTAGTGATTAAAGGGGACTGTCCACTTTGTATGGGGGTTTCGGCCCAGAGTGGACAGTCACTGAGAATAATAATTATATATTAAATTAGTAGCACTAACAAGTAGGAATAAGAAAAACAATAAAGTTTTGTGTCCAGGTGTTTCATTTTTTTTTATTTTGTAGATAATTATATGAAGGTTCCTAAAATAAAAAATCTTTGTTTTTGTTATATTTGTTTTATTAATCAGATTCATATGTTAACAGAATGTTATCTAAAAACTAGGCCGGTGGATTTTTAAAATCTTGGTACCTTTTCCAGCCCAAAAACCAAATAATTGTCATGACCTACCGTCTGTCAACCCACCATGCAGTTGCAATAATATTTTTTTATGGCTTCTCTGCCTGACCTATTGTTTTCCTATAAAATATACACAAAATATATTTTCCTACTTATGTGCCTGCTGTGTATTTTACCTCGCAGTAGTGATAAATTGTCGGTTGACGGAAAACCTTCCAGTAGGTTGCTGGCCATGTCTCTACATACTTCGATGGTATAAGAACCATCACCTCTTATGTGCTCCCCATAGTAGGACTGGGCTTGCTTTAATTGGTAGGTCCCGCAAGCTATGAGGATTAATTCGCTTAACACCAGTCTGGGAAAGGGTACATTGTTTATGTCAACATTAATGTTTAAAAACTGTGTTCGCCTTCTATTTACATTATTTTCTGTAATAAAATCAGCTAGGTCAATCAGGTAGGTTGGTTGATGTGCAGCTTTTCATTTATTATTTCCAAGATTTGGCCTGCATCATGCCTCTGCATCTGCCCTGTTCCGTATCCTTTGGTGAAACTTATTTATATTATATGAACAGCAGGGGTGGCAGATTTCATCTGATCTGTGCAGCTGAAACAAAGTTCACTTATATGAACAGGTTCTTAATTAGCTTAAAATACATATAATATATTAAGGTTATTTATGCATTATGATAACAGAATGAAGTTAAAGACTTTTAATAATGTTAACTGACCATCATCATTATCTTTACCTCATCACCACTTACTACTGAGCATGTCTTCTCAGAACAAGACAGCTTTTGGCCATAGCACACAAAGATGGTCAAATATAACAAATGCTTTTTAAGTTATTTAATATATAAGAAAACATCAACATTATGTTAACAATATAGAGAAGGTACGTAGATGCTAAAAGTGACAAAAACCAAACATAATATTCTTACTTGACGAGGCATGATCATCTCCGTTATTATATTATGTATGCTTGCATCACATTCTCTGTCAGTGTGTAGCCTGTGAGATCTTGTTCTTATCAAAGAGCATCCACAGCTAACACAAACACGACGATGGTGACCGCCACTAGTAGAGGGTTTATTATCATTAGTCGCAGTGGAGTGGTGTGGACAGTTGAGAGCTAGTGTCTAGCAAGGGTGACATACTACAGTGCTATCAGTCACCTGTTAATAAAGAAAATCTTATATTACTATAAACAATTATAATAAGAACAAGCAGCAATATATCCGAGACTAGACATTGAATACTTAACACTTGAGGTGCAAATTGCAATCCAGTATCGTATTACGGACATAACCTCTACAAGTTCAAGGCTATGCCATCTCCTATTATTTACGTTGGCACCACAATTGACACATCTCAATTCCATCGCATTGAACGTGCCTTCCATTGGAATTACATCCACAATGGAATTCGGGGGTTCCGTGTTCAGTCCGAGGTCAATATTGTTAACTAACAAAGTTTTCTCCAAATTCACGCGGAGACCCATTTTTTTAAAATTATGAATAATATAGATAGAGTTCCGGGAGCTGGGACTTTTTTATTGGAACTCCTCTTTCAGAATTTTTTTTTTTTTGAAATTTCTTAAATCAAATTAACAGTTTACGAAATATTGGCAAAAAACGAAAGGCCATTTTTTTCCTTTTTTTAATTGTTTGTAACTTGTGCAATTTTTTATGTGCTTATTACATTAATATTAATACACGCTTTTAGAACATTTTATAGGCGTCATTCCGGATGCAATAAGCTATCACACATAATTTTAAGAGCAGTATCTTTATTTTCGACCATTTTCAACTTATCGACTAGACTAAGTGGTAATGAAATGATTCTCACTTTTTACGGAATTTTAGATTACATATTATTCGTAAGATTGCCGGTGTAGGCTGGATGAGGATTGCACAAAACTGGGATGTCTGGCGCGAACTTGGGAAGGCCTATTTCCAGCAGTGGACTGCAATAGGCTGAACTGATGATGACTGATGATGATGATTATTATCGCGATAGTTTGAGATTTTTGATTAGTTGTTATTTGTCGGGACATTTAGTATTTTTTCGGGACTCTGGACATCATACGAAATGTCGGGACAATCCCGACGAATCCCGACCATCTGGCAACTCTAACCGCCTCGCACGCATGTTACCCCTTACATCAATGACGCACGAATAATTAAGATGCAGTATCGTAGAAAATTACATCTAGCAACCTTACTATTCGGCGTTGTTCTAAATAAAGCTCCTATGTATCTCTACAATAAATTACACTGGACAAAAGAAACTAATGAAAGGTACCCTACAAGAGCATCATCCTATATGCTAAATGTTCCCCTGCACCATTCCGCGGCGTTCCGGGGTAGTTTCCGATACGCAGCGACGAAATGTTGGAACAACCTGCCGCCCCCGCTTCGGACCCTGAAAACTATAAATGCATTTCGTGTTAAATACAAAACATATTTATATAGTCTACAGCTTCAGTCCTCATAATTCATAGCGAAGGATAAGAATAAATAAGGAAGGAGAAAAGGTTGGATAAATGGGAATTGGTGCATAATCCAACGTTGGATTACTTTACTTTACTTTACTAGTACTTACCTAATCGGCCTGGCTCCGTTGCGCCCGTCAGGTTGGTCCAACATGGGCAAGCGGTGATTGTCACTGATTTTTATATGTTCATCGTTTTTTAAATAAAGAGAAGGGGAAAACTGAAAATAATCAACTCGTTTCGTATTATTTGTTTATTTATTGTTAATATTATTTATTACTGTTTTCTTTCGTTACGTCATTGAGTTCATGCTCTCTCTCTAATTACGATTTTTTGACACAGTGATGTGTGCGTGTGTTTGTGAATATGTGTCTGTGTATTGTGTGTATGAGTGTATATGTATATATGTATGTATATGTGTGTGTGTATGTATATGTGTATATATATATATGTGCATGCTTGTTTATATGAATAGGTATATATTGTTATCGATATTGTTATTATTTTTATATACGTATTTAAATCAGATTTCCAACTACCTAGGTATATACCTATAAATAGTTAGCACTTGTCGCGACCCGTCACGATTAAAGAGCTAACTACTAAACCTAACTACCTACTAAACTACCTAACTACCTAACTACTAAATTTTTTTTTTCTTTGTGAATTAAGCCATTATTTTTATTTTTATTTTTTGTGTCTTAGTCCTTATTAGTTGTTCTCTCACAAATAAAATACTTAGCTTCCTACTATTAATAAAAGTTATTAAAAATTTAGATCGAAAATAAATAATTTGGTTTGAGCGAGTCAGAGTTCAATTTTGAAATTTTAGTTAAAAAAAAATTAAAAAGTTTTATGACTTTTAAGTATTTTCAAAAACTTCCTAAGACCCTCAGTTTGATTATAATACAAAGAAAGTGGTACTTAATAGGCCTATTTTAGCCGTAAACTGCCTTTAAATGTACGGGGGCGTAAAATGTCCTAAATTAATTAATTATTTTAAAAGCACCTATTGTTCATTTCTAAGGTAAACTAGTTTGGTTATGTGTGATATAATTACCATTTGTAATAAATAAAACAATTAAAGCAGTTTTTATGAACCGAATTATCTGTAATTATAATTATTGGCTGTCAACACTTAAAGTGCTGTATAATCTATGGCGAGGGCGCATTCGTGTCCTTCCTGTGTAACTTGACAGTTCGTTCGCCGCTTGAAAACCATGTGCGCGCTCGCCGCCTTGTCGATACTGTATTGAATATTAGATATTATTGTTAATACATTCGAACGCGTTGATTAACGCCATTATTTCGTGTCGATAAGTATTAGTTAAGTTTATTATTTCTCTTGTACATTGTAAAGTGGTTCAGTAGTTTCGGAGTTACATACCGATAGCAGCGCCACCTACCAAATTTTACCCCTCATGCGCCTAAAGAAGTTTCACTTCAAAAATGTTATTTTGGTATATATACAATGTATGTATATTATACATACCTACATAATATGAATTTAGTTAAAAACCGTAATATTACAAACAGACACTCCAATTTTATTTTATGTAGATAAATAGGTATTTTTTACAAAAACAGCAACAAAATATATTAATTTAAATTTATAAATAGCGAATTCAAATTTCAGTAGGTACGAATATTGAATGCATACTAATATTTAAAAAATACGGAAGACGAAATGTTGCGCGGGAAAAATCGAAAAAATTTTCACACGTCCAGCGTCTATGACGACCGACAGGACACTGACTGCCAGTTAAACTTAAACAGTGCCGCGAGAGCAAAAAAGCGATCGAAAATCACTTGAATAATCGATTTAAAAAAAAATAGATGTAATAAAAAAAAAAAACGCGCTTCAAGCCTTCCAGTTATATATGTAGGAATCAGAAGTGAGGAGAGGATGACGGATGGCCAGAATGGTTAATTAACAATGTAATTTAACACAAGATAGTTACTTAGTATTCAATGTACTCACCGAGCGGGCGCCGGATCTATCGCGTGGCAGAGGGACAGCTCAGAGTCAGTGCCTGGGACTTGCGACCCAAGTGTAGGGTTAAGGAGGGCCCTCCAAAGATACGTATCAAACGCTCCCCATCCACTGCTCGAGCTGCCCACGCTGTCTAACTAAATAAGTAACAATTAATTCGTGTACACAAACTAACTATTAGAAGAGTCGAGGTTAAGCTACTAGCAGGATACACAAGTGCACCGCACCACGCCAGAGACAAGAATGCCTTAGCCGATGACAGAATGACTCGAATAATCACAGGTACTGACATACACGTCAGAACGACTCGAAGAATAGAATGATTGAGTGTAGGTGAATATCAACAACAGCTGTAGGCTTACACGGCCGTCCTGATTTGCGCGCGTCCTCGCGCGCTATTTATTACAATCTTAGGTATTTGTAAGCAAAAACAAAATATCGCTCGACTATCCTGACAAAAATCTATCCAACATATTAATATCCGATTCCGTCCAAGCTGGACATTCCGACTAGAAATAATTGGTTTTAGTTAGTAAGTCACTCAGTCACACCAGTCTGAATATGGTTAACATCATCATCATTACAGTCATATCAATATGGTAAGTAACACTAGTCTAGTTTTACAATAGGAAAACCCCTACAATTCAAACCTGCTGGTCTAAATCGTCACCCACTATAGCAGGTGAGATTCCAGCAGCGCATCACTCATCATTACAAACAGTCTGGTCTTCAGTTAGTTCTCTCAACAACAAACAAGCAAGTTGGACCGGACGGGTGTGTCCTCACAGCCAACCGCGGACGGTATGACCCGGACGACACTGTCCTTTCGACCAACCTAAACCAACAGTATGGCCCGGACGGGTGCATCCCTTCAACTAACCGCGCACGGTATAGCCCGGATGGCACTGTCCCTTCGACCAGCACAAACCAACAGTATGGCCCGGACGGGTGCATCCCTTCAACTAACCGCGCACGGTATAGCCCGGATGGCACTGTCCCTTCGACCAGCACAAACCAACAGTATGGCCCGGACGGGTGCATCCCTTCAACTAACCGCGCACGGTATAGCCCGGATGGCACTGTCCCTTCGACCAGCACAAACCAACAGTATGGCCTGGACGGGTGTATCCCTTCAACTAACCGCGCACGGTATAGCCCGGATGACACTGTCCCTTCGACCAGCACAAACCAACAGTATGGCCCGGACGGGTGTATCCCTTCAACCAACCGCGCACGGTATGGCCCGGATGACACTGTCCTTTCGACCAGCGCAAACCAACAGTATGGCCCGGACGGGTGCATCCCTTCAACCAACCGCGCACGGTATGGCCCGGATGGCACTGTCCTTTCGACCAGCGCAAACCAACAGTATGGCCCGGACGGGTGCATCCCTTCGACCAACCGCGCACGGTATGGCCCGGATGGCACTGTCCTTTCGACCAATGCAAACCAAAAAGCGTTCTCACCTACTAATCAGCTCTGTCTAGTTCAGCGTGAATTTCTACATCGTGTAAGAGTCATGAGATCAAGTCAATGAGGTCGAAAACATTATAGAACTTAGTCTCTTCCTCAGTCTTACCAGGCAAAAGTTACACAAGTTAGTACTACTACTACTACTAAATCGGTTCTACTAATCACTTAGTACTTATTATATACTCGTAGTTAATTTGCCACCTTTGTTTCTTAAAGTTATCTCATTTACTGAAATTAATTGTCTCTTTTTTTTTCATTTTACCATTCATCTCTTAAGTACTGTAGTTAGTTCTGTAAACACCAGCTTGTATCATAATGTTGACAGGTTCAGATCGCACAAAATATCATAGTATCATAGTTGTTACAAATAGTATCAGATGTTGCAGTCATAGTATCAGAGTTGGCAGTCATAGTATCTGAATTATTCTGGGATTGCTAATTATCCATAATCATTATCCATATAAAAATCGACAGTGCTCTTTGGCATAACTGAAAGCCATTAAACCCAAGAATTAACTAATTATTACCAGGATAGGCCAGTATAGGTCAGTGTGGACCGGTTTCACCTCAATTAATAAACTATATAAGTAACAAAGGACAAGTCACGACCATCCTGCTAGCACACGCCCTTGTGTCATGGTCAACCTGGAGTAGAAGAAAGGCCGCAACAGTACTTTATACTCAGTCAAACTCTACGTAAAAGGGAAAAGTAGACAAACTCTACGCTCAAAACTTAGTTTGTTTCAAGAACTTTACAATAATCTGAATCATAATATTGTCATTAAACCAATTATAACCAATCACTTCACTCAAATACCACAGCCATGTACCATCGAAATCATCACAGCCAAAACTATAGACGTACTCTACTTCGACAACAAGCTTGCGAAAACCTCGAGTAAAGACTTCTAACACCACGGCTCTCTAGGCGAAGAGTAATCACAGTACATGTGTCAGTCACATACATCTCAGTACGCATATCAATCGAATGGATCACCCGTGTCAGTCACCTCTTGTGACTACACGCTACGGTATCAAACACCACTACCTCCGCCAGAGTTAAACGCACAACGCACACCCATGAACTCTTGGGTTGCCCCAAGAGACACCTTCTACAGGGCTACGACTACTAAATAACTAGACTGGTACGGTTGAACACATTATACAGTCGATAGAATTGATCAATCGAGTTTCTCCCTCTACTTAAACTTGAACATCATCATTATCAACAAGATCATAAATTACATCAATATCGTCTGGTACATGACGTGCTGGCATTTTTCTTAACCTTTCGTGAGCAAATTTGTAGGTACGTTGACAATTTAAGCTTTAAGGGTATACCGATTACCTTCGAGAACTTTTATTACGTGAAAAAGGCCTCAATATTTCGGATCAAGTTTCGTTTGATTACGCTCCTCATTTTGTAATTCATTACGTCATTTAACTTTAAAACGCGTGGTTAATAAAGTCGAAATCAAGTTGGAAAATCATACACCTGTCTACTCATTTATTTAACAAACTAGCTACGTAATTAACTAAAATGACTAATAAAGGAACAATTAATTTTTTTTAACTAAAAATATTTCATTAAATCGATTGAAATTTCTTCTCAACTAAAATCGATTTCAAATCAAATTGGTAACGTGTGAGGGAGTCACTAATTTCAAATTTTCTTGAACTGTTAAAAGAAAACAAACGAATATAGTAAGAATTTTCAATAGTTACCTACTCATAAACAAAATTATTAATCTTAGGTGACCTACCTATAACTATTGTTGTAATAGGTTTACGATTGTACCAAGGTGTTATCAATTAACTCTCTGTAATTTAAACGTTCTTAAACAGAACAACTAAAACAACTTTTAAACAGTTTAAATAAATCAATCAAAGGTAGAAAAAGACTAAAACTCAAAGAAACACTCATTTCCCACTTCAAATCTGTAGTTCACGATACACACTTTTAACTATATCGAATTAATTATTATTATAACAGTAATCACTTATACGCCACGTAATAATTAAAACTACGTAATTAAACAATAACTGCTTATTCACTTGCAAATTATAACAATCCCGCCAGTAGATGATAAAAATGGTGACTGACTAAATCAGAAAATTAGTATTAACTATTCGGAAGATGGAGTCTTTAATTTTACGCTCTTTCGGTACTTCGACAAATAATATTAGTTAAAATATCGTGTAAGATATATCGTGTAACAAACACAAAAAAATATTCGGGTAATCGGAAATACTCAAGCTAAGACGATATTACCACTTTATCACAAACAAGTGGGTAACCACAAAAACTTTAACAACCTAAATACTACAACTACGCTTGCATCATTTAATATTTTAACTTTGAACTGAGTTCAGAATACTACAAATTACAATTATTTAAAACTACCCTATGGAAACAGATATGTTCTAGTTTCCGAAAAATAGCTTCGATACCGTAAGCGAAGAGAGTCATTAAAGTGAGGGTGGACCTTGTCGCGAAATATGAAAAATGAGTATTCACTCTTAAAAACTCGGATAGTACGCAACGAATCCGTTCGATACGCTTTGCCTTTCGCTAGATCTGGACCTAGAACGCGCTGCAAGCTCGCACTACAATCACACTCACAATCTAATATTGTAACTGAATCGAAATAAAAACAGAATCGCAAAATCTATTAGCAAAAATCATTAACTATAAAATTAAATTCAACAAATAACACTGAATAAAACCCTTGTACACCGATAAGAACACAACAGAACGACCGAAAAGAACTAAAATATCGATGTACCTACGATCACTACGAAATATTGCAACTTAATTGCACACTGCTTATTGTTCGGCGTACGGCTTTCGCGATGTGGGTCGTTAAGGTTGCATCCCACTTCTGATGTAGCAATCAGAAGTGAGGAGAGGATGACGGATGGCCAGAATGGTTAATTAACAATGTAATTTAACACAAGATAGTTACTTAGTATTCAATGTACTCACCGAGCGGGCGCCGGATCTATCGCGCGGCAGAGGGACAGCTCAGAGTCAGTGCCTGGGACTTGCGACCCAAGTGTAGGGTTAAGGAGGGCCCTCCAAAGATACGTATCAAACGCTCCCCATCCACTGCTCGAGCTGCCCACGCTGTCTAACTAAATAAGTAACAATTAATTCGTGTACACAAACTAACTATTAGAAGAGTCGAGGTTAAGCTACTAGCAGGATACACAAGTGCACCGCACCACACCAGAGACAAGAATGCCTTAGCCGACGACAGAATGACTCGAATAATCACAGGTACTGACATACACGTCAGAACGACTCGAAGAATAGAATGATTGAGGGTAGGTGAATATCAACAACAGCGTAGGTAACCTACATATATGTACTTTATTTTGGTAAGTTACTCATAATATCAAATCAGTTATTTTAGAAATAAAACCCAATAATAGTAGATAAAATGACCCGATGTTACGTTGTAACAAGTATAATACTTATTAAATTATAATTATATTTTTTTTAAACCGAAAATATCATATAATTTAATTAAAACCATTTTTATTTATTAACTCATTTCCTTTACATACAGACAAATCGCATAATTAGATGTTATTATCAAACGGAGTCCGCGCGCGTTGACTAGTGTCAGCACTAAACCCAATTTCAATACCATTTATGGTAATAGTTGCACGGCAGAAGCGATATTCTTTCGAGAACATCGTACACCGTCCTTTCCCCCCCCCCCCCCCCCCCGCGGCTAGTAGCCACTACGTCGTTTTGGCCCTGAGGTCCAGGGGTAGTCAAATTTGGGTCGTGTTACGACTTCGTTTCATCGTCATATTCTTGCAGACCACTAGTTCACGAATACTGTTAATACCATGCTATTTCAACCTTTAGGCAAGCGTTTCTTAACCTTTTTCTAGTGATGGACCCCTTTAAAAATTTCAAAGAGTCCACGGACCCTTTCAAAAAAAAAACAAGAAAAAAAAACACAACGATGCTATACTTCAATCACCTTTTATTGTTTGTGATCAAACTTTACATATAAATAACTAGTGTGACGGTTGCTGCTGCTTATGCTGGATTAGAATATCAAATTGAGGAGTTGTTTTTGATTACGCGCAAAGTGAAAATATTTACTCACAACATAAGTAGGCTTGCCATGGACCCCCAGCTTTCATAACACGGACCCCTTAGGGGTCCATGGACCAGAGGTTAAGAAACCCTGCTTTAGGCCGATAGTCCGTATAATCAGTTATAAAATGTAATTTTCTCCTTTTGGTGTGTATTAGTTAAAGATAAACATATAATCGCTTAGTAAGTTCATCTCGGTTAGTTTTGCCTTACGATTGTTGCAATTTATTTACAATAGAATGATAAGCGGACGGGATAGATTTATATATATGATAGATGTCAATGTGTGTGTCAATATTCGTGTCTACCATCTTGGTGTCGGCTCCTGGGTGTGCCTTCCTGACGAGTTTTTCAATTTCCAACGCCCATTGTTGTAGTCCTTCTCTTGAGCGTTGGACTCTGTCACGAAGTTGGGCACGGAACACGTGCTCCAGGTGTCGCTCCCCGTATCTGGATTCAAGTGCCTCCATCAGGTCTTGGAACCCATTTCCTGTATGTGGCAGTGCTTCCAAGACAGACAAAGCTTGCCCTCTGAGCGCAACAGTGAGAGCGGTCAGGCATTGCTCTTCTGTCCATCCGTTGGCAGTAGCAACAGTCTGGAATTGCTGACGATAAGCGTTCCACGAAGTAGTGCCGTCGTATGGCGGCACTTTCACTCTTGGTCCTTGCGCCACTCCGGTAGTTCCACTAGACATCGCAACTCCCGTGGTTTCAAGGCGCACTACTTTCTTCTGTAGTTCCACGAGGCCGGTTTTCACATTTTCGACATCCAATCCTAACCCGGTAACTCGTTCTTCCACTTCGTCGACATCTTTTCGGAGCTTACCTACCGTGTCACTAACATCTTTTATAGCCAAAAGCGCTTTTTCTTGGAGGTCTTTTTGGTGCTCTTGTGATTCTTGCATTGCCTTTTGTGATTCTTGCAAAGCGCTGAGCTTGCGTTCTTGTGATTCTTGCAAAGTTCTGAACTTGCGTTCTTGTGATTCGAACTTGAGTTCTTGTGATTCCTGCAAAGCGCTGAACTTGCGTTCTTGTGATTCGAACTTGCGTTCTTGTGATTCCTTCATTGCCTGAATTATTTCAATTAAACTTCCTAATTGAAGTGCCACTTGAGGGTCTGTAGAAGCTACGGTGCCGCTGGTGGGCGTGGCCTGTCCGGTGGGCGTGGCAAGGTGGGCGGAGCCAGTAGGCGGGGCTTGAGTCAAAGTGGGCGGAGCCTGAGATGAAGGTTATTCAAGCTGCAAAAGAGGAGGAGCTGTCTTCAAATCGCAGTGAGTCGAGGGAGTCCATGTTTTCCGCTCGTCGAGGAAGTCGAGGAAAATTTAACCAGCTAAGGTGGGTACCTTCCTCATCTTACAATCAGCGAGGTCGAGGTGGCGCAGCACAGAGAGGTAACCGTGCATATTTTAATAATTACTCGACGCGCAGTCCTTTTGGTCAGAGATGGACCTCTCAAAATTCTTCAAATTATTTTCAAAATTACTTAAGGTCAGACAATCTTCGTACACGAAGACCTTTTGTTAGACAAAGGCCCAAGGGGGGTCAATTCTACCGATCACGTGGGTCTTCAACTAGAGGTCACAACATACACTATTTACATAATAACCAAGAGCAAGGTCAAGTAGCTGATGACAATAATACTACCGAAAACCAGTTTTTTCGATCCTAAATTTATAAATGCACTAGCTGTACCCGCGACTTCGTCCGCGTGGAATTTAACAAAAAAGTTAAAAAAAAAGTTCGATAAAATGAACTTTGACATTCTTTGACTCGCCCGCGCCGTTATAGGCATCTCAAGGAAAGAACGCTCAACGCTGGCTCGCCGAGCATTAAATGTTTCGGTAATAATTACTTCTAACTACGATATCTCAAAAACCATTCATCTGATTGATTTAGTGCAAAGAGCAATTTTAATCTGCATTAAATGACTAAGCTAACTAACATATTCATTTTGATAAGGATTAATACCGAACTAAAGAAAATAGCTTTGAAAATAACGTAATGTTTTTAATTAAAAATTTGAACATAAAAGTGGTTATTGTAGGTCAACCGTAAGAGATAGAGATATGCTATCGCGGACTTTTTTGTAGCAATTTTATAGATTTTGAATTCTCTAGTACATTACTTAACTGTATCTTTGCTAGTTTACGCGGCGTTCGCGTGGAAAGTTCCCAGTTGGCGAGATTTTTTGCGACCTCTTCAACATTTATCGCCGTATTTCAGCTAATTTACATAAAAGCATAATAAATTATATACCTAAACCTTCCTCAAGAATCACTCTTTCTATTGTTGAAAACCGTATAAAAATCCGTTGCGTAGTTTTCGAGTTTATCGCGTTCAGACAGGAGGACAGACAGACAGACAGGAGGACAGAAAGACGCGGCCGGGGGACTTATTTTTATAATAAGTATAGATTTACAAGTAACAATAGTATATAATACTATAGATACAATAGTAAACAGTTTACATTTCAAATGGATGGTCGACACCGGAGCGTCCTTATCAGTCGTGAAATATGAGGCGGTACGGCATTTACCTATAGTTAATGATGTTCAAGAAATTAAAGGAATAGGTGGTAAAATTATAACAAAAGGTTTTATTAATTTAAAAGTTTGCATGCAAAATTTAGAGTTTCTTCACACTTTTTATGTTATTGAAAATATGAATTTCCCGGAACATGGTATTTTAGGCCGCGATTTTTTACGAAAATATAAGGCTATTATAGATTATGAAATTAATACCGTAACTTTAAAATTAAATTCAGAATCAATAACTATTTCCATGGATACAGGTTATTTAGGAAAAAATTATTACATTGACATTCCACCACGTTGCGAGAAATTTTATTTTGTGAGTACCAACTTGAAGGATGACTGTGTTGTATTTCCAAAACAGTTATGCGATGGAATTTTTATAGCGGGTAGTATAAGTAAGCCAAAAAATGAAAAACTTAGATTACAAATATTAAATTGTAGAGATGAAACCATACGTTTAAGTTACTTTAATCCGGAAGTAGAACAATTATCAGAATACGTAATTTGTAACTATGAAAAGTGTGAAAGTGATGGAAATCGAGTGCGAAGAATGTTTGAAGAGTTAAAGTTAAATTCGTTAAATTTAGAAGAAAGAAAATGTATAGAAAATATATGTGCGAAGTATTCGGATATTTTTCATTTGAAAGGCGATAGGTTGTCAGCCACAAATATTTTGTTACGTTGTAACAAGTATAATACTTATTAAATTATAATTATATTTTTTTTAAACCGAAAATATCATATAATTTAATTAAAACTATTTTTTTTAATTAAAACATTACCTTTACATACGGACAAATCGCATAATTAGTTGTTATTATCAAACGGAGTCCGCGCGCGTTAACTAGTGTCAGCACTGAGCCCAGTTTCAATACCATTTATGGTAATGGTCGCACGGCAGAAGCGATATTCTTTCGAGAACATTGTACATCGTCCTTCCTCCCCCCCGCGGCTAGTAGCCACTACGTCGTTTTGGCCCTGAGGTCCAGGGGTAGTCAAATTTGGGTCGTGTTACGATTTCGTTTCATCGTCATATTCTTGCAGACCACTAGTTCACGAGTACTGTTAATACCATGCTATTTCAACCTTTAGGCCGATGGTCCGTATAATCACTTATAAAATGTAATTTTCTCCTTTTGGTGTGTATTACTTAAAGATAAAAATACAATCGCTTAGTAAGTTCATTTCGGTTAGTTTAGCCTTACGATTGTTGCAATTTATTTACAATAGAATGATGAGCGGACAGGGAATTTCATTTATTTCTCCACGCGACCATACACTTAGTTATCCCTGGAGTTGAGTAGCAATGCTTTGTTAGAATTCTCCTGATTGGTCGATTCAAAAGATCTAGAAATTCGGTGGGCAAGCTCCCCTGTCCCCGCGTCGAATAGCAAACTCATAACGAGTATATATAGGGCATTTCTGCCGTACGAAATTATTTTCTGTCGACGCCGCAGTAACATCTAGTTAAAGTATTTTAGAAAAAATCGTGTTAGTGCAATTTTCTGTGAAGTGAAGTTTACGTGTCTCGTCTTTAAACCCCCTTGGTAAGTTTAATATAATTAATTTCGATAGGTTCACGTTGTTAATTAATTTTCATGTCTGGCTTGTTTCGTTTATTATACTAAAAGTGATTCTTTGCCTTGTTTTGCTTTAAATTGCTATAGCTATATATATTTCTTAATAGTGATTTATCGATGTACGAAATGTGACAATGAATATCTTGTAATTGTTAAATAATTTAACCTTTTCTTTATTTAGTCATTGCAGTGAGTTTTAAATATGTTTCTCGGTTCTCCGCGATAATTAATTCCCATTTGGTATTCCACGCGTGTGTTTTTATATCGGTGGCTTGTTTGTATATTAATAAGAACTAATTATTCTAAATTATTTACTTTGTTAAAATTCCCTGTAATATAGTTTCTGCTTTTCTTATCGATAAAAATTGCCACCGTGAATTTTTATACTAGGCTGTACAAGGTTATGATATTAAGTAACTTTGATAAATAATATCTTATTAATGTAATTAAAACGCTTGCATTGTCATATATCTTAAATTCGTTAGTTCGAAGCAAATTGCATATTTAATTTAACGTAGAACATTAGCTTGTTTTTTCTTAAAATTCTTTAACGAGAATTTTCGATGTACCTGCAATTTAAAATTATAAAAATTATTGCTTCATTTGCTTTTGTTAATTTAATTTTTTTTTATTTTATTATTTTGTGTAATGGAATGGTGAACGTCCGCGCATCAATAGTTGGGGTTCGATTCTGGGTTGGGTAATTTTATTTAAATAATTTTTTTTTTTATTTTTATATCCTGCTCCTGGGGGGGATTTGGGATAGGGTCGGCAACGCGCTTGCGATGCTTCTGGTGTTGCAGGCGTCTATAGGCTACGGTCTTACCATCAGGTGAGCCGTACGCTTGTTTGCCAACCTGGTTACATAAAAAAAAAAAAAAAAAAAAATATTTCAACCGGTTATCGTTCACCACTCCATTGTTATATTTTTTTAATTGCTTCGCGAAAGATGCCGACGCCCACTCCTAGTTTCACCTAGTGCCTGGGGATTGGATCTTTCGCGCTTCAAGTGTTCACTCGACGCGTTCCAGGAAACTGGGGGTTCACCCTGCGGGCTAACCCTACATTTCACCCTGCGGGTTGATTTCTACATTTCATCCTACGGGTTGAGACCTGCACTTCAAACGTCGGGTTCACAATCGACGTCTGCACATCACCCAACGGGACAAAGTCCGACCTTGCACTCCACCGTAAGGGTGGGAACCAATACTGCGGCCACCGTCTACAGCTGAGGGTCCTTCTACAAGGCCACCGGGACCCGCTACACATCCCGAGTTCCCGACGGCATCGGACAGCCGTAACCGTGCCACGCGTCACCGGATCGGACCGGAATAAGATAAGTCCCCAGTGCACGTCGGTTTATTGTACAAAGTGCCAAAAGAAATTTTCCTGTTGCTTAGGACCTACTCCCTGAGTTTAAATTATTAAAGACTTTAAGTATAGTTAATTCAGTTGTTATTACTCTGGTGAATTGTACTTAATTATTTTTTTTTGTTTTACAATATACATTGTAACTTTTATTTGTTGTTTTTTTATTGTTACCTCGCCGTCAGGCGGACGTAACAAGTGGCGCCCAGTTTAAAAGGCAAAGCACAGGATTTTTTTTTCTTTTGGTAATTTTGTGGTGTCGGTATTTCTTTTGCAACGGTGGAAGGCCTTTTGCGGACGAGGCTGAACGGGGCAGTACCACCGCTCGTTTCTCCTTAAGAGGGACGGGTAGCCGATCTTTGACTTCTGGTTCCGCCGGGTAATCGAATACCATCTCAGATTACCCACAACATACGCATTCGTTTCTCCTTAAGAGGAACGGGTAGCGATCTTAACTTCTGGTAATCTAATACTATCTTAGATTACCGAAGCATACGCGTGGACTGCACAGTGGGCATAATCGATTTTTTTTTTTCTACAACATTTTTGTGTGGAATTTTTAAGCTATTGCATAGCTTCTTTCGCGGGCCTTGAGCGCGGGGACAATTTCTAGAATTATAGTAACGAAAAAACATCACGCTCCCCACTCCGACGGGCACGGAGGTGCGGCTTGAAGGCCGTGGATCGTCTAACGTCGTTTCAGTTCGGCAGTCTTCGACACGGCGTTGTGTGCGTGGCGTGTGCGATTAGACGTCTAGGTCGGCGCGGCTAGGCGGTGCGCTTGACGCACAGAGTACATTGTAATAGTAGGGAACTGAGCTTCGACGCGAGTTTGCCGGCATTTATCAATGAATGCGTGATGAAATAAAAAATATGACCTACATGAATACACAGATAGCACCGGCGTTAGTACTATTATCTAGTTGAGCGTATTACTCATTGATGCAAATATGATAATGCCTATAATGTTACTATTTCCGGATAAAATTTGGAATTTAATTTTTTTAATAAAAGAAAAAAATTTGTTTTCTTATCGGTCACCACGCTCAAAAAGTGTAACTTGAATTAATATCAAAGAAAAAGAAATACTGCATAAATAAAATAAATAAATATTATAATTATTGCATAAGTTGATACAAAATGCTATGCATTATGCAATAGCTTTACCGCGGCAGTCCCCGAGTGCCACACGTATTTTTTTTTTATAACAACATAGCATTCTAAAATTTTGTGCATTTACATTTTGTTTTTTTTTTTAACTTTTGTATTTTGCATTTGTGTTTGTGCGTAATTAATATTTCTTTTCAGAGGTTTATTTCATTTTTATTGGTGCATTTTTGCATTAATTTTTTTTTGTGTGCATTTATTGCTTTTATTTTTTTGTAGGTGCTTTTATTGCATTTATTTTTATTGTTTTGTAATTTTATTTTAGTATACTCTGAAAAAGATAATAGCGGTTACGTACATTATTTTACATTGTTTCTTAATATTTTTTTTAACATTGCCCACTATCGTGTCACATTTCGTTGCGTATTATTTTAAAATATTTCACTTCATTTAAATTTATTGTCTTTTTTAACTTAACTTTTATATAGCTGTTCCAAAGCAAATTAGGCCATTTCAAATTTAATTTCGGCGTTAGTAATTTAAATTTTTTTTAATTAATTTGAACTTAGTAAAATTTTTTTTTCTCTCTTTCGTTAACTCTGCTTAAAAATGGACCGTACCATTAAATATTTACATTTAACAAAACCAGAGCTCACGTATGAGATAGCCATTCGCGGTTTAGGACTTAAGGATAGGGTTGAGTTCTTTAGGTTACAAATAAATAAAATGTTTTCGGAATACCCTGCGGACGCAATTTTTAACTCGTGCTATGACATGAAAGAAATTAACGTAACTTCTAGCAAATTTATAGCTGACTTAAATATTTTAGAACGTACTCGCGCTTTAATTAAACACATTAAAGTCCGTTTAAAAAGGATAGGAAAACCTCCAAATGAAAATTTATTAATGTTTTTTGAAAATATCGTTTTGTTTTATTAGTTTTGTTTTAATCAATTCTTCGTATTTTTATAATAGTTGTCACCGTAACGGTTCGATTCTTGTTTTCTTTGATATGTAATGCTTCAGAATATTGGTTTAAAAATTTTGTTTTCTTTTCTCTTTACATTGTCTATAATAACTGTAAATTAAAAAATTGCGGTCGGTCTCTGTATGCGTCGTCTTTGATGAATTTAATTAAGCCTACACGAATATTGACGTTTAGTTGGGAGTTTGTTGTGTTTTTTTATTATTATTTTGTTTTGCGCATTTATGGCGCGTTGCGACCTTTTGTATGGGTCTTTGCTTTGTTGTTTTGCGTTTTGCGCGTATAGAGCGGGTAGTGACTCTTTAAATAAGCCTACACTAATTTTCTTGTTAGAGCGGATAGTGACTCTTTAAATAAGCCTACACTAATTTTCTGGTTTGAGCGCTTTGTTGTTTGCGTTCTGCGCGTATAGAGCGGATAGTGACTCTTTAAATAAGCCTACACTAATTTTTTCATTAGAGCGGATAGTGACTCTCTAAATAAGCCTACACTAAATTTTCTCGTTACAGCGGGTCGTGACTGTAACAAATTCATCAAAGACCAGCGTATTAATCAGGGCCGATTCGTATAACTGTTTCACGTTGCAGTATTCTTTCTCTTAGACGTTTGTTTTGTCATGCAGTGCTGTTCTTGAGTCCAATCCGTTAATAGGGTTGTACTCTAGTTTGTATGGTAGTCTGTGGATTATGAATTTCCTCAGACTATTTGACAGGTCGTATGCTAGGTTGCGTGTTTGGTATTTGTAAGGGAAGTATGAATGTGAGACAGTGGCTAGGCGGTTTAATCTTTGTTTAGCGTTTACCGCAGCGGATTTTACTACGTAAATGATGATGAATGATTGAATGATTTTATTTTATTTTCAGACCTATAGATGCTAATGAAATTGTTAAAACTTTTAAAACTTTAGAAATTAAGAACACTGCTGACCTCTGGGGTATATCTGTTAAAATTATTGGTACAATTATTGATATCATAGCACCCCACTTAGCGATTATATTTAATGAGTGTATTATGAGTGGTGAGTTTCCTGATCTAATGAAGCATAGTAAAGTTATACCTTTGTTTAAGTCCGGTTGTCATACTGATCCAACGAATTACAGGCCCATTTCTATTCTACCTGCCTGTAGTAAACTGTTTGAAAAAGTGATTCTCGGTCAGCTTTTAAGTCATTTCTCAAGAAATAAACTCTTACATAATAAGCAATTCGGTTTTACTAGAGGACGCTCCACAACTGATGCCGGTGTAGAGCTTTTTACTTCGATAGTCAATGCTTGGGAGGAGTCACGTGATGCTTTAGGTGTATTCTGTGATTTATCCAAGGCATTTGACTGTGTTCATCATGACACATTAATCAGGAAACTCAGTCACTATGGCATTAAAAATACCGCACTAAAACTTCTGAGTTCTTATCTTAGTGATAGAACTCAGAGGGTTGAAGTAGATGGTACTAAGTCATCTGGGTCTCGTATACAGATGGGGGTCCCACAAGGCTCAATTCTTGGTCCATTTTTATTTTTAATATATATTAACGACCTACCGTATTTAATAGAGAAGAGGCATGAGATTGTATTGTTTGCTGATGATACTTCATTAATATTTAAATTGCGTAGACAAGAAACAAACTATGACGATGTAAACAATGCTCTCTCTGAATTGGTTCATTGGTTTAGCGTAAATAACTTGCTTCTCAATAGTAAAAAAACGAATTGTATTAAATTTTCTGCTCCGAATGTAAAACAGGTTGATATGCAACCAGAACTCAATGGTGATAAACTCAACTTAATTAACTCAACTGTTTTCCTTGGAATCACCATTGATGCAAAGTTACAGTGGGGACCCCATATCTGTAAATTGGCGGATAGACTGAGTTCTGCAGCATACGCGGTGAAAAAAATACGATTATTAACGGATATCGATACAGCCCGATTAGTTTATTTCAGCTACTTCCATAGCATAATGTCCTATGGCATTTTGCTATGGGGCAATGCGGCTGATATTAGCGTCATTTTTATTCTGCAGAAAAGGGCTATCCGTTATATTTATAAAATGGGATGTAGAGAATCTCTGAGAGAGAAGTTTAAAGAGATCAACATCCTGACCTTTGCATCGCAGTATATTTATGAAAATTGTAACATATATATTTTTTTATATGTATTCGGTGCTCATTGAAGTGGGTTTCTTGTGTGGTGACGCGTAGCACCTCGTCCGGTACATCCGTCGAGAGGACCGTGTTACGGGGTGAGGTTAGCGACGTGAGGGGCTTCGGTCTTGCTTTATAAGCGACTGTCGTGGCTGGACCTCTCCTTTTTATTGTCCGTTTTGCTTAAGTGGCTGTGGTTTCGTGAGTCTCTGTAGTGGGTGAGTTCTTGTAGTACAAAAATCTTAATACGCCTTTCTGTGTTTAATCTAAATTTAATTTGTTCAAGTAAATTTAAAGAAAGTATTGTATATTTTTGTTTAGTGTCTGTGTAGTTTATATAACAGCCTTCTGAATTGATTTGTGCCATGCAATGTTAACGTGTCCTTGTCTCTAATGGGCCGTTTCCGTTGTCAACCCGGAGTTAGTGGAGGGTTGGCTTCGGAAGGGCTCACCGTTTTGGGTGTGTCCTTTCAGGGTCCTTGGCGTGTCGTCAGGCGGTCAGCAGGCAAGGTCGCGAACATCCACGTGGCGATACTTTCGGCCAGGGGCCCCACATAACCACTTAATCACATATCCAGACCACTTAACCAGAGGCATCCGCCCCAGGTATCTCTCTCTGGGGACCTGGGGTGAGCGACGGACGGCGGGTCGACCCAGCCATATTTACCGGCACCTGGAGGCATCGGTGGAGGCTACGCCTGACCACGTGGCGTGCTAGGCGTCTCCGACGTGAGCCGAGGGCCGTCGGGGTCAACCCAAGGACTAAAGTTAAGTGCTCAACTCTCCATCCACCACGTGCCAGGACTAAGATCGTAGTTTTCCAAATCAAATTAGAATTTTTTTTGTTTAAATTAATTATCCGGACAATAAATTGTTAAAGTGAAATAATTTTTGTTTTCTTTCCTCTAAATTTAAAATTTAATTTAATTTGTAGTTTAATTTTTCTCTTCTCTAATTTTTGAGCTCGGGTTGGAATGGTGGGACGCTCTCTAATCCCATAAGCCATTTTAACTCCGCAGCATCTGGCGCCCAACGTAAATTCTCTAATCTCTAATATTTATAATTGTTTATTTGTTCGTGAATTATCTTAGATTATTTTTTTTTCTTATTCCTGGCTCGTGGTTTCTCTGGGTTCGGAAACGGTTTTGTCTGTGTGTCTTTATGTGTTGTGTGTATAGTGTTAAAATTATTACTCTTAATTTTGTTAATTAAATTTTACTACTGTTTCGTTTAGATTGTGTACTTATAGTGTTTAAAATATAAATTTAAAAATTTAAAGTTAAAATTTCATGTTAATATTCAAAGTTTTATTTAAATTTAAAAGTTGGTACAAGCATAGTCGAGGTTTTTTCATTGTTAATCGATTCTTTGTTAAAATTTTCAGTTTACCTACTTTTGTATTAATTATTTCTTGCTCAATAGTTTTATCGTAACTAAATATTTTTAGCTACCTTGTATTAACGAATATTTTTGAATACCTTGTACATCTTTATAATATTTTAGCGTTAATTTAAATCGAACATTTTTTTTTGTTGTTGTACTTTTGTTTCGTTTAAATTTGTTATTGTACTACAATGACTCACGTAATTAAATTCGTATCTCTGCCTAAGGCCGAATTAGAATATGAGGTGGTTATTCGAAATGAGGAGCCAGCTGCCACGGTTTTAGCTTTACGGAAACAAATAATAAAATTATCGGAATTATTACCGTCAGAGGAGATTTTGGTCAGTCCGTTAGATATCGTAATCGATTTAAGTGGTATTAGTGATACTTTGGTAAAAGTAAAATCAATTATTAATTCTAATCCGAATTTTAATAGTTTGTTGAGGGCAGAGAATTTGTTAACTCATTTATATCATAGGATTGGCAGGTTGGATGAGGATGAGGTGAAGAAAAATAAGGATACGTATGATTTGTGTGTCGATCAATTTAATAATTATTGTGGGGTAGTTAATAACTTAAAGTCGTCTAATAAATCTCCATTTCTTTCAGTTTCTTCGTTATCATCTAGTAATCCCTTGAATGTAACGGTTCATTGTGATCATAATAGTTTAGGAGACTTAAGTAAAATTAAATTCGATGGTAAATCTTGTGTTCGCTCTTTTATACGTCGGGTTACGGAACATTGTACTGTTCACCGCATTGCGGATGACAAAGTTTTATCTTTTGCGTTACAGCTTTTTGTAGGCGATGCCTTAAAGTGGTATAGGAGTGTGCGTGCTGGTGTTTCGGATTGGAAAACAGTTTTAGAATATTTGCGTAGGGACTTCGATAAACCAGATTTCGACTACAAATTATTAAAGGAAATTCAAAATAGAACACAAGGGGTGAATGAGTCTATTGTAATTTATTTGGCAGTAATGGATGAAATGTTTAACCGTTTAACTACTCCTCTTGAGGAAAAATTTAAATTAGAAATTTTATTACATAACGTTAGACCGTGTTACGCGGGGATGTTAGCGTTTTCGGATATAACATCAATTGACCAGCTTAGAAATGTGTGTCGTAATTATGAGAATGTTCAAAGTAGACTTTTAGATTTTCATGAACCTCAGTCTGTTTCGGAAGATTTAGTTGCACCCGATTTAGCTTATAATACTGGTGTTAAAAATGTTTTTAAAAGTTCTTTCAATAAATTTAATCAATCGAATAATTTTAATAATCAGGGGTATTTTAATAAAAATAATCGTTTTAGTTCTAATCGTTTTGTTCCTTCTTCGCATAAATTCTCTCGTCATTTCTCGATTCCACGTAACTCGTCTTATAATAGTTCTCATCATTTGTCTAATTCACATACACCGGTACCGGCGCAGTGTAAAGCCTAGCGTCGACTACATCAGAAGCGCGTCGAATCGAAGCGAATCGCATAATTATTCCTGTGCGTCTATCTGTGACGCGTCGAATCGAATTGTTCATTCGTCTCCAACTCTTCATGAAATTAAGACGTGTTTGCGTCATGGACAGCTCAGATGAAGAGATGTTTTTATTTCAAATACTTTTTGATAAAGAAGAGGAGAATACGTAACGAGTAGCCGTATTCGAAATTCGAGAGAAATTAAACAGATTTTTTTTGTCTAATGCAGGCTCCGTTCCATGGAAAACAAATATTCCCAGGAGAGGATTCCAGCATCATAGTTTGTAAAAAATATGAAGGTTATATATATACTAGCTCTGCTCGCGACTGTTATTGTTCAGTTCGCAGTTATAAAAAAAAATCTAAAATAAAAGTATCCTAAGTTACACCTTATTACATCAGCTATCTGCCAGTGAAAGTTCCGTCAAAATCGGTCCAGCCGTTTCAGAGATTAGCCGGAACAAACAGACAGACAGACAGACAGACAAACAAAAATCGTAAAAAAATGTTATTTTGGTATCTATATAAATACCGTGTATAGATCCATATGCATTTAATAAAAAGCGTTTATTTTAATATTAAAAACAGACACTATAATTTTATTTATTAGTAGATATATATAGATATATAAGATACATATATATATATAAGGATATATAAGGAAGGAATATTATCTTGTTGAATGTGTGTTATTGTATGACAGTGTATTATTTCTCTTACAATAATATATCTCTCATAATAATTATGTTACTGTTTGGCACTAAAAATTTTAAAAAGAAATAGGTAGGTATATTATCATCTTTATATTTTATGCTTTATTTTCTTTTCTGAGTTATTGCTAATGTTTGATCAAGTTTTCTTCTATAACAGGATACCTATTTGCATGTCGTGTTTGCTTTAATATGGTTATACATGGAAGTGTAGTCAATAATAAAATTAATATTGTAATGTACCATAAATGTAACAATTGCTAGCAAACCTTAATAATTAAATAAATAAATATAAATAGGTAAATATTTTCACTAATAATAAAACAAAACTCCTGAGTTTCATTCATAGTTCTCCCGTTTTCTTCCCATATATTCATCCGACGCAGGTCATCGTGAATTCGTGATAATGTCGATCTTCGTGATTAAACAATTCTGTATATTGTTGGACCAGTGATATTAATAATTCTTCATTCATTTTTGTTGAAGCTAGGATTTTTATAAGTTTTTAAACGTATTAAAACTTGATACTACCTAATTAAAAATACGTTGGCGAGCATCCGCTTCTCCGCGTCGACTGGGCAGTGTTGCCAACTCTTGAAAAAACTTTTTCCTAAATCCTTTAATAAAAGCCCCTAAATTAAAAACAAAATCCCCTAAACCTAACCTAACCTAATTGAAGTTATTTAAAAAAAAGACATATTTATTTTTATTAATTTTTTATTTTTCAAAGAATTTTAAAATAGAAAACCAATTATTTTGTATACTTTGCTTTTGTATGTTTATTATTTATAATTTTGTTTCTATGTTATTTTTAATAATTTTTTATATTAAAGTATATTACGTTCTGACGATTAAAATTCCCAAAGAAATACCCTAAAAATGTCTCCCCTAAAACTTTCCCGCTATTTGCAAAATATCCCTGAATTTAGGGGAAAATCCTTAAAGTTGCCAACACTGCGACTGGAGAGTGGGGCGCGCCGAATCGAACGAAGAAAGTCGCTTGTCGAGCGACTACCTCGGTCGATTCGATTCGGCGCGCCGCGGCGCGTCGCTAATGGACGCAGTTTCATAGAAAATGTATAGTGGGCGACTTTTTGCGATTCGATTCGACTCTGCTCGGCAGCTAGTAGACGCGGGCTTAAGAGTCGTGCGACTCCCTCGGTCGATTCGATTCGGCGCGCCGCGGCGCGTCGCTAATGGACGCAGTTTCATAGAAAATGTATAGTAGGCGACTTTTTGCGATTCGATTCGACTCTGCTCGGCGAGCCTAATGGACGCGGGCCTTAAACATTCCGGGCCTAGTAATAATAGTAACAGTAAAATGCAGCCGAACATTAACTCCGTCGCTGAGCGCGCGGTCAGTACCGTATATTGTCAACGTTGTAAGTCGTTTTCTCACTCTTATGCCGATTGTTTTAAGGATCGGAATGTTGTGTTTTGTTTTGGTTGTGGAGAACCTAATGTGAAACGTCCCGATTGTGTTAAATGTAAATCGAAATATAGTAATAAAATTGAAAAATCAAAAAACTCGTAGATCGGAACCGAGTTAAAACTAGTAATAATATTAATTTTTCTAAATCTGAGTGGAATTCTTGGCTTCAAACAATTTCAATTTATTTTTTATCGTATAAAATATTAAACTCGGTTCTGTGTAATGATAATTGTATTGAAAATAGGCCTTATGCTGTTATACATATAGATGGTATTAAGTTGTCGGGTCTCTTAGACACTGGTGCGTCTATATCTATTTTGGGGGGTAATTTTTATAAAGATTTTTTACAACGGGGTTATACTCTTTTTAAAGATAATATTATCTCTGCTGTTGTGGCTAACGGGAATAAGTTGTTTTCTCTGGGTTACTTGTGTTTACCGGTTGCGTTCGAAGATCAACTTCATTTTATAAAATTTTTTGTCTTTCCGGAAATAAATTCAAATATTATTTTAGGCATTGACTTTTGGAAAATATTCAAAATTTGTCCGAAGTATATTAATTCAGTTAGTTTTAATCAGGAATCCATTTTATGTAATAATTCGGATGACGTCATTACGGGTTATGAACATTTAAATAACGATCAGCGTTCAATTGTTGATAGTATAATTAATCAGTTTCGTTCTGTTTCTTTTGAGCTTAAAGGTTTAGGGTTGACTACCGTAGTGACTCATAAAATTGATACGGGGGATGCTATTCCCATTAAGCAGCGTTATTATCGGATGTCTCCTGAGAAACAACGAATTCTTTCGGAGGAGGTTGATAAGATGCTTGAGATGGATGTCATCGAACCCTGTCAGAGTGAGTGGAGTTCTCCGGTACTTTTGGTTCCTAAGGGTAAAGATACGGGTAGCTATCGTTTATGTTTAGACAGTCGGAAATTGAATGCGGTAACCAAAAAGGATGCATATAGTTTACCTTATATATCTGAGATTTTAGATAATCTTAGGGATGCTCATTATTTGTCGACAATTGATTTTTGTAGTGCTTTTTTTCAAACTCAGATTCAGGAATCGGATAGGGATAAAACTGCTTTTTATATTCCGTCACGAGGTACATTCAGGTTTAAACGGATGGCTTTTGGTTTAACTAACGCTCCGGCCACGCAACAGAGATTAGTGGATAAGTTGTTTGGAAACCGTTTCGGGGTTAAAGTTTGTTGTTATGTTGATGATTTAATAATTGCAACTGCGGATTTCAATGAACATGTTTCTATTTTATTACAAATATTGGAAATTTTAAAAGAATGTAATCTTACTATTAATTTTGAAAAATGTCGTTTTTTTAGGAGTCAGTTGAAATATTTGGGGTATGTAATCGATAAATACGGGTTGCGTACAGATCCGGATAAGGTTTCTGCTATAGTTAATTTTCCCACTCCTACCAATGTTAAGGGTTTAAAACGTTTTTTAGGAACCGCGTCTTGGTATCGTCGTTTCATTAAAGATTTCAGTACTTTGGCAGCGCCGTTAAATAAATTAACTTCTACTCGTAAGGGTGCACCTCCATTTAAATGGACGGAGGAGGCGGATAGTTCTTTTAGGAAGCTTAAGGAGTGTTTGGTTTCGGCTCCTGTTCTCAGGTGTCCTAATTATAATGAACCTTTTGAAGTTCACACGGATGCGAGCAGTTATGGTATTGGTGCGATGCTCTCTCAGACCTTCGAAGGTAAAGGACATCCTGTTGCATATATGAGTAGGTCACTTACAAAGCCGGAACAAAATTATGGTATTACGGAACGGGAAACATTAGCGGTTTTAGCAGCGGTCGAACACTGGCGTTGTTATCTCGACAATGGTAAAAAATTTACAGTTTACACTGATCATAGTGCTCTTAAGTGGTTTTTATCATTGTCAAACCCGTTGGGTCGTTTGGCTCGGTGGAGTACTAGATTGTCAGAGTTTAACTTTGAGATTAAGCATCGTAAGGGTTGTGATAATGTCATTCCTGACGCGTTGAGTCGTTCGGTTCCCGTGAGTAGTATATTTTCGATTTCAAATTATAAAGGTAATGATAAATGGTTTCTTAATATTTTTAATGGCTGTGCTAATAAGCCAGCATCTTTTCAAAATTATTGTATTAAAAATGATAAATTATTTAGATTGTCTAAAAATAAAAATTATTTAACATCGGAATTTGATTGGAAGGAGGTGATTCCTATGGAACATCGTTCTGAAATAATTTCAATTAATCATGATGTACCTACTGCGGGTCATTTAGGTATGTTTAAAACTCTTAAAAGATTAAACTTAAAGTATTTTTGGCCGAAAATGTATAAAGATGTTTTAAATTATGTTAATAATTGTTCTAAGTGTCTGGAATATAAAGCTCAAAATCATTTGACATTAGGTGACATGGGTCGTCCTAAGAATTGTGTCCCTCCGTGGCAAGTTATTTCTATAGATATTATGGGTCCTTTGCCTACGAGTAGAAAACAAAATAATTATATATTGGTTGTAACTTGTTGTTTTTCAAAATTTTGTTTAATTTTCCCTTTGAGGCGTGCAAATTCCAAAGTAATAATTAAATTAATTGAGGATAATGTTTTCTTAGTTCATGGTATTCCACAGTCGGTAATATTAGATAATGGTACGCAATTCATTAGTAATGAGTGTATCAATTTTTTTAAAAGTTATAATGTACCTAATGTTCATTTTACTCCTCGTTTTATACTCCACAGGTTAATCCGGTTGAGAGATATAATCGTACTATTTTAACTTGTATTGCATCTTTTGTCGAGGAAGATCATAGATCGTGGGATTTGTTCTTACCTCAAATTCAATTTTCAATTAACAGCGCGGTGAATGAAACTACAGGTTTCACCCCGTCCTTCTTAGTGTACGGTAGGGAATTAGTATCATGTGGTTCGCATTATTTGGACTCTGATTGTGTTGAGAATTTAATTTTTACCCCTCGGGATGTTTATGCGGAAAACTTAGGTCGATTGGCTAGTATTTTTGATAAAGTTCAATTTCGATTGTATGCTGCTCATTTAAAAAATACTTCACGTTATAATTTGCGTCGTAAGACTGCTGAATTTAATGTTGGTGATCTTGTTTATAAGAAAACTTACTTCTTGAGTGATAAAGATAAATACTTTTCTAAAAAATTAGCGCCTAAATTTATTAAATGCCGAATTGTTGGTAAAAGGTCTCCTCTTGTTTATGTATTACAGGATATGAATGGTAAAGATCTTGGGGTTTGGCATATTAAAGATTTGAAGCTAACAGGAAGTTCTAGTAGTAAGGGTAATTAAATATTGTTTTTTCTTTTGTTTAAAACCTATAATACGTATTCCATTTTGAGACGGGTGATGATCTCATTTACTTATTTTGTGCCTATTCAAGTACATGACTTAGGATAGTTGTGTGGTGGGTACATCTCTAATGTACTCATGTTGATTTAATTGTTGGGTCATTCCACCGAGCAATGACTTGACTAGCGGTGTGTTGGGTACATCTCTAATGTACTCATTGAGTTTTTTTATGAGGTTATTCCACTGAGCAATAACTCATACTATTTCTTTTAAGCCTACGCCTTTTTTTTTTGCGGAACGGGTGGCGATTCCAAAAATATATATTTTTATTCTAAAAGCCTACATCAGGAATACGGTATTAAATGTAGAATTTAAAAAAAAAAGTAATGGTTGAATTAAGGAAAAATTTTTGCTGCTGAGTAGTGTTCATCTATAGATCGTTACTCTGTGTGTTAGGGCGTTTGTCTAGGTCGATTAACGCACATTGTTAGGTGAAGTTTAGGATGTTGAATGTTAGTGATGTTTGTTTGAGTCGTATGATAGTGTTGCAGTGAATTCAAAATTATACTTGGTGTTTTGTAATTCAGTTATCTTTTAAATTTAATATATCAAAAATTGTTTTCTCTTAGTATGAGGTAAAGTTTATAATTCCTTCGTGAGCTTACCAGATCCTCTCCTTACATAACTTTTTTTTAGAATTTTGCCTAGAGACGCAAAATTCTTCTCTGACGGGGGGGGGTATTGTAACATATATATTTTTTTATATGTATTCGGTGCTCATTGAAGTGGGTTTCTTGTGTGGTGACGCGTAGCACCTCGTCCGGTACATCCGTCGAGAGGACCGTGTTACGGGGTGAGGTTAGCGACGTGAGGGGCTTCGGTCTTGCTTTATAAGCGACTGTCGTGGCTGGACCTCTCCTTTTTATTGTCCGTTTTGCTTAAGTGGCTGTGGTTTCGTGAGTCTCTGTAGTGGGTGAGTTCTTGTAGTACAAAAATCTTAATACGCCTTTCTGTGTTTAATCTAAATTTAATTTGTTCAAGTAAATTTAAAGAAAGTATTGTATATTTTTGTTTAGTGTCTGTGTAGTTTATATAACAGCCTTCTGAATTGATTTGTGCCATGCAATGTTAACGTGTCCTTGTCTCTAATGGGCCGTTTCCGTTGTCAACCCGGAGTTAGTGGAGGGTTGGCTTCGGAAGGGCTCACCGTTTTGGGTGTGTCCTTTCAGGGTCCTTGGCGTGTCGTCGGGCGGTCAGCAGGTAAGGTCGCGAACATCCACGTGGCGATACTTTCGGCCAGGGGCCCCACATAACCACTTAATCACATATCCAGACCACTTAACCAGAGGCATCCGCCCCAGGTATCTCTCTCTGGGGACCTGGGGTGAGCGACGGACGGCGGGTCGACCCAGCCATATTTACCGGCACCTGGAGGCATCGGTGGAGGCTACGCCTGACCACGTGGCGTGCTAGGCGTCTCCGACGTGAGCCGAGGGCCGTCGGGGTCAACCCAAGGACTAAAGTTAAGTGCTCAACTCTCCATCCACCACGTGCCAGGACTAAGATCGTAGTTTTCCAAATCAAATTAGAATTTTTTTTGTTTAAATTAATTATCCGGACAATAAATTGTTAAAGTGAAATAATTTTTGTTTTCTTTCCTCTAAATTTAAAATTTAATTTAATTTGTAGTTTAATTTTTCTCTTCTCTAATTTTTGAGCTCGGGTTGGAATGGTGGGACGCTCTCTAATCCCATAAGCCATTTTAACTCCGCAGCAAAATATAATGTACATACGGAAAAATAGGCATTTATTTGTTAGTCGTAGTGATCGAAATGCCTCAAATGATGTAACACTCAGGAACGACCACAAATTAATTTTTCCTAAATGCCGGCTCAAGAAAAAAAGTAGTTCCTTTATAGGAATGTCTATCTTAATATATAATAAGATTCCGGCTGCGCTTCAATCTCTGCCTTTACTAAAGTTTAAAAAAAATATTAAGCGAGCATTATGCAATAAAGCCTATTATACAATCAATGAATACCTTAATGATGAAAAGGCATGGGATTGAATAAAGCTCGACCAGGCTATGTCTATGACCCGCCTTGTAAATTAGATAGTTACAAATATTGTGAGCAGGTGGCATGGGATGGTCTCGGCACGCACGATTGGCTGTCTCGTGTTTGTCCTGATCATTTCATGGTCCACTACTGCGTTTTTATCTTGTATCTGACTTTAAATCTTTTAAAAGAGTACCGAGAGTTTTTTTTCCTCCGGCTTTTTTTCTCTCGGCCTACACTAGGGCCATAATTATTTATTGTAATATTTAATAAAGCCGAGGATAAAGTAGGTAGGTAATGTCTACCGAGACATTATAGCTTAATATTTTGACTAAGTTAAGGCGGCGAACACTGGGTACATTACGTAAGTTTGTAATGTACCTAGTGTTAAGATATAAATTTTTATTTTATTGTTTGATTTTTTGCTGCCTTAACTTTCTGTTATTATTGTTTAGTTTTTTTTTTTTTTTTGTAAATCATTTTTTTTTTCTTTTTGACTTTCGTTAAGTGTATTACATATACCTTATGGCGAAATAAATAATTTGAATTGAATTTGAATTTAAAATCCTTTCTCTGGGAGAGGGGGTATTGTTACGTTGTAACAAGTATAATACTTATTAAATTATAATTATATTTTTTTTAAACCGAAAATATCATATAATTTAATTAAAACTATTTTTTTAATTAAAAAATTACCTTTACATACGGACAAATCGCATAATTAGTTGTTATTATCAAACGGAGTCCGCGCGCGTTAACTAGTGTCAGCACTGAGCCCAGTTTCAATACCATTTATGGTAATGGTCGCACGGCAGAAGCGATATTCTTTCGAGAACATTGTACATCGTCCTTCCTCCCCCCCGCGGCTAGTAGCCACTACGTCGTTTTGGCCCTGAGGTCCAGGGGTAGTCAAATTTGGGTCGTGTTACGATTTCGTTTCATCGTCATATTCTTGCAGACCACTAGTTCACGAGTACTGTTAATACCATGCTATTTCAACCTTTAGGCCGATGGTCCGTATAATCACTTATAAAATGTAATTTTCTCCTTTTGGTGTGTATTAGTTAAAGATAAAAATACAATCGCTTAGTAAGTTCATTTCGGTTAGTTTAGCCTTACGATTGTTGCAATTTATTTACAATAGAATGATGAGCGGACAGGGAATTTCATTTATTTCTCCACGCGACCATACACTTAGTTATCCCTGGAGTTGAGTAGCAATGCTTTGTTAGAATTCTCCTGATTGGTCGATTCAAAAGATCTAGAAATTCGGTGGGCAAGCTCCCCTGTCCCCGCGTCGAATAGCAAACTCATAACGAGTATATATAGGGCATTTCTGCCGTACGAAATTATTTTCTGTCGACGCCGCAGTAACATCTAGTTAAAGTATTTTAGAAAAAATCGTGTTAGTGCAATTTTCTGTGAAGTGAAGTTTACGTGTCTCGTCTTTAAACCCCCTTGGTAAGTTTAATATAATTAATTTCGATAGGTTCACGTTGTTAATTAATTTTCATGTCTGGCTTGTTTCGTTTATTATACTAAAAGTGATTCTTTGCCTTGTTTTGCTTTGAATTGCTATAGCTATATATATTTCTTAATAGTAATTTATCGATGTACGAAATGTGACAATGAATATCTTGTAATTGGTAAATAATTTAATCTTTTTCTATTTAGTCAATGCAGTGAGTATTAAATATGTTTTACCGCGATAATTAATTCCATTTGGTATTCCACGCGTGTGTTTTTATATCGGTGGCTTGTTTGTATATAAAAACTAATTATTCTAAATTATTTACTTTGTTAAAATTCGCTACAATATAGTTTCTGCTTTTCTTATCGATAAAAATTGCCACCGTGAATTTTTATACTAGGCTGTACAAGGTTATGATATTAAGTAACTTTGATAAATAATATCTTATTAATGTAATTAAAACGCTTGCATTATCATATATCTTAAATTCGTTAGTTCGAAGCAAATTGCATATTTAATTTAACGTAGAACATTAGCTTGTTTTTTCTTAAAATTCTTTAACGAGAATTTTCGATGTACCTGCAATTTAAAATTATAAAAATTATTGCTTCATTTGCTTTTGTTAATTTAATTTTTTTTTATTTTATTATTTTGTGTAATGGAATGGTGAACGTCCGCGCATCAATAGTTGGGGTTCGATTCTGGGTTGGGTAATTTTATTTAAATAATTTTTTTTTTTATTTTTATATTTCAACCGGTTATCGTTCACCACTCCATTGTTATATTTTTTTAATTGCTTCGCGAAAGATGCCGACGCCCACTCCTAGTTTCACCTAGTGCCTGGGGATCGGATCTTTCGCGCTTCAAGTGTTCACTCGACGCGTTCCAGGAAACTGGGGGTTCACCCTGCGGGCTAACCCTACATTTCACCCTGCGGGTTGATTTCTACATTTCATCCTACGGGTTGAGACCTGCACTTCAAACGTCGGGTTCACAATCGACGTCTGCACATCACCCAACGGGACAAAGTCCGACCTTGCACTCCACCGTAAGGGTGGGAACCAATACTGCGGCCACCGTCTACAGCTGAGGGTCCTTCTACAAGGCCACCGGGACCCGCTACACATCCCGAGATCCCGACGGCATCGGACAGCCGTAACCGTGCCACGCGTCACCGGATCGGACCGGAATAAGATAAGTCCCCAGTGCACGTCGGTTTATTGTACAAAGTGCCAAAAGAAATTTTCCTGTTGCTTAGGACCTACTCCCTGAGTTTAAATTATTAAAGACTTTAAGTATAGTTAATTCAGTTGTTATTACTCTGGTGAATTGTACTTAATTATTTTTTTTGTTTTACAATATACATTGTAATTTTTATTTGTTGTTTTTTTATTGTTACCTCGCCGTCAGGCGGACGTAACAATTTACTCACATTCTATACATTTGAAAAAGAATAACCCGGTGTATACAAAGCCTTATTGGTTGCCTTATGCTCAGAGAGAAGAAATTGAGTGTCAAGTACAAAATATGCTTAAAAGCGATATAATTGAGCCCGCAGCTAGCGAATGGTCGAGCCCAGTGTTACTGGTGCCTAAAAAAGATGATGGTAAGGAGAAAAAATGGAGGTTAGTTATCGATTTCAGAAAACTTAACGACCGCATAATAGATGACAAATTTCCACTGCCCAATATATCCGACATATTAGATGCTTTGTCTGGTTCAATGTACTTTACACATCTTGACTTATATCAATCATATTATCAACTAACTTTAGACCCAGAAAGCCGAAAATATACTGCATTCACCACCCACACGGGACAATACCAAATGAAACGTATGCCTATGGGGTTAAAAACAAGTCCTAATGCCTTTTCTAGAGCTATGACAGTAGCGATGTCTGGTTTAAATTATGAAAAATGTCTCATTTATTTGGATGATTTAGTATGTTTTGGACGAAATTTACACCAACATAATCAAAATTTAATTGCAATATTTGAACGACTACGAAAAGTTAATATAAAATTAAATCCGGCGAAATGTGTCTTCCTACAGAAAGAGTTACTTTATCTCGGACATGTAGTTTCGTCTGACGGAATTCGACCCGACCCAAATAAATCAAAAGTAATAGAAAATTATCCCATTCCAAAATCAGCAGAAGAAGTAAAACGATTCATAGCATTTGCTAACTATTATAGAAAATTTATACCTCAATTCGCTAAGTTAAGCATACCTTTACGCTTACGCGCAAAAATGTAATTTTCTCGTGGGAAACAAGTTGCCAAGAAGCTTTTATAAAAATAAAAGAATCATTATTATCACCACCTTTGTTGCAATATCCCATACTAAACAATGACAACATATTCATATTACAGACCGACGCTTCTGGATATGCAATAGGATCCGTTTTGTGTAACCAAGACCGCCGACCGGTGGCGTTTGCAAGTCGCACGCTTAATAAAGCTGAATGTAATTACCCAACAGTAGAAAAAGAGTTGTTATCTATTGTATTGTTGTCCATTAAATACTTTCGGCCATATCTATACGGTAGAAAGTTTATAATTGAAACTGACCACAAACCTTTAATATCGCTTTTTAGTATGACAAATCCATCTAGTCGTTTGATGAAGTTTAGATTACAGCTGGAAGAGTATGACTTTATAGTAGAGTATGTAAGAGGACGTGATAACGTAGCTGCAGACGCGTTATCTCGTATAAGAGTGACAAGTGACGAATTGAAAGATATCCACGCTAATATCGGGATGATGGTAATGACTAGGGAAATGCGTAAAAAAGCAAATGAAGCAACAACGCAAAATCGGATGATGAGGTTTCGAATTACGATTGGTCTGATCAACCAAGAGTAGTAGAAGTTCTCAGAAAACCGAAGGATTATGTGGAGTTAAATTTTGTTAGTAAGACAGAGTGGCAGAAGTGTAAAAGTGGTGTGACGGAAGAAAACAAGTATTTTGCGTATTTACCAAATGAAAGAATATTATTTGTAAAACCAGAGACTCAATCACAATGTACACGACGTGTCTTTGCGAGGGATCTGTGTTTAATTAGTAACAAATTAAAAATAAATAATTTATATATTGTACGTACAAATAAAAATATAGAAATTATAAAGAAGTTAAGTAAATGTATAAATAAAAGTAAAGAATGGTCCGGACCACTAAGATTACATGTAATACAAGGCGTAAGAAAAATAATATCAAATGACGACAAACGCGTTATCTTGAATGACTATCACTTGTTGGCCACAAGTGGACATGCTGGAATTCGACGTATGATTAATAATATTAGACAGAAATATTTTTGGAAAGGATTAGAAAAGGATGTGACAGAGTTTGCACGAAAATGTGATCAATGCCAACGGCAAAAGCATTTTAAGTACATTAAAGAACCCATGGTGATTACCGAAACCAGTGGGTCATCATTTGATCGTATTCTTTTAGATTTAGTAGGTCCTTTAGATAGAGATTTATATAACTATACTTATATACTTACTGTTCAATGCAATTTAACGAAATTCATACAGGCTTATCCGCTCGAAAACAAGGAAACAAACACCGTAGCATCAACATTGGTAAGTAAATTTATTTTACAGCATGGCATACCTCGAGAAATTCTAAGTGACAGAGGCACCGAGTTCGTTTCGCAAACAATGCGTGAGGTTTGTAAAATTTTAAATATCGAACCCATCTTTTCCACCCCTTATCACCACGAGACAATAGGATCTTTAGAAAATAATCACAAACATTTAATATCATTTCTCAGAATTCAGACTAAAAATGAACCACGCGAGTGGAGTACATGGCTTCCATACTGGTGTTTTGCCTATAATACTACAGTACATAGTGAAACCAAATATACTCCATATGAATTAGTTTATGGAAAACCTTGTAACATCCCTAGTAACTTAGTAAACTCTTTAGAGCCATTATATAATTATTCAAGTTATCCTCACGAACTTATGTTTCGCTTACAAAAGTCTCAAATGCAAGCTACAGAAAATTTATGTAAAACTAAGGATATGAGAAAGTTAAGATATGATAGTTATGTAAATCCTATTTCATACAAAAAAGGGGATTTCATTTTAATAAAAAATGAAAATAGAAATAAGTTTGATCCTCTTTATATTGGACCATATTTAGTTGTTAAGGAAATTAACCCTAATGTTATAATTTTATACAAAGGTGCAGAAAAAACTGTACACAAAAACAACACTAAGTTGTATTATAATTAAGCATGATTATACTTTCACTTTACGTGCTACCTATTTAGATAAGTCTCTCTTCCGCCTGGTATTCGAAACCGAGAGGACGTGTTGTTAGCGCTCGTTAAATTTTATTTTGTCTAAATTAAATTTTGTGTTGAGCCCCGGACTTCGCCCCACGTGGAGTTGGAGACGTGCATGGCTGTTTGTTGGAGCCCCAAATTGTAAGAAAAATTAAATATTTTGTCGATGCGGTCGGGGTTTGAACCAAGGATAGCTACAACTTTGGTTTGAGGCGGGCGTTGTAACCGCTACACCAATATCACTAATTGGCTGGAGTTGAATTTTGCTAAGACTATTTATACGACCATTAATACATTGTACTATAGCGCCTGTTACTTTTTATTAGACAAAAGTATAACTACGTCACTGCTATTTCTTCTTCATCATGCCACTCAAACGCACACCACCTGCGACCCCTACTCCTTTGGACGTAACTAACTTGATTCAGAGCGTGGAATCAGCCCCAGAACTTTCCGGATCCGTGCCGAATTTGAATAACATTGACCAGGAAAATTCAATAAGAAAGCGTAAAAGAGATGACGTTTCGTGTGTGAGTGTATTTATGGAGGAAATTCGTGGTCTACTTGCCAAATCAAATAGGGAAAATAGTAGCAAGTTTTCGACACTCGAATCAAAATTGGAGGAATTGATTACTCAAAATAACAGTATTATGTCTACGATTGAGTTTGTGTCTCAAAAGTATGACGAGCTGCAAATAAAATTGGATGAGGCATCAAACGAACGAAAAGCTGATCGACAATACATCCAACAACTGGAGTCAAAGATTGAAACTTTGGAACGGTCGATGTGCTCAACAAGGCTGGAGCTTAAAAATGTCCCCAAAAAAGAAAAAGAAAGCAAAGATGATCTTTGCAATATCATAATTAAAACTGGCAGTGTCGTTGGTGTTTCCGTCCAGCAAATAGATATAAAAGATGTTTTTCGAACGAAAAGTAAATCGGAAAAACCAGGTATAGTTGTTGTTGACCTTGTGAGCGCTGTTAAGAGGGATAAAATAATTAGAAAAACCCGAGAGTATAACCGTAATAACAGCTCAAATAAATTAAATACCCAACACCTTTCAATAGAAGGTCCTGAGAAACCAATATATCTATCCGAGTGTCTAACGCCGCGAGGGCATCATCTGTATCATCTCGCTCGCAAGTTTGCGAATGATAATGCATACAAATATTGCTGGACTTCTTATGGAAAAGTATACCTCCGCCGAGATACAAACGAACGGTACACTCGCGTTGATTCCGAGGAAGACCTGTCAAAATTACGTCTGGAGAAGTGACTAGTATTGTTTTGTGTCTTGATAGCATCACTAGTTTCAACACTGTCCGTAACAAACTTTAATTGTTATTCACTTACACATATATGTGGGAACGGAACGCAGAAGGTATAAGCGAGATGGAAGTATGAGTGAGGGAGAGAGAGCGAGGGGAAGAAAGATGGCGGATGTTAAGAGAACTGGGTGCGTGCTGTGTGTAAGATAGTGAAAATAAATTAAAAGAGAAGCGAAATTAAACCTCGTGAGTCAATATCTAACTTTTTTATTTGCCCTCCAATCCCACAAATTGGGGGCTCGTCCGGGATTGGAACATTTCGCGAGTTGGTGTGACACGTGGTTTTCTGGTACCTACGACGCATCTGCGCACTTAGACGGAGCGCGTATTAAAATTGAAATCAGATTGACAACGACGACGCGTGTGCGCATTCAGACGGAGTGCGTAACGTTACAACCAACTAATCTTCGAAGACGACGAAGAAAGACGACGATCGACAATGACGGATCCAGGCGGTAGTAGTAAAGGTGGTACTAATACCGGCGGCGGCGGCTGCAACGAGTCTGTGATGGCGTCATTGTTCCTGGAGGGAATACCTAAGTTCAGCGGAGACGATAAGACGATGTCGTCAAGTAAGTGGGCGCAAGACGTGGAAGATAACGCTGCAATCTTCCTATGGACTCCAACACAGAAATTAATCATGGCACGAAAATCCCTAGTGGGTACGGCGGCTTTGTGGCTTAGAAGTGAGAAAGCTTTTGCGACGTATGACGATCTAAAAACCGCATTATTAAAAGAATTCCCAGACGCAGTAAACATCAAAGAAATGCATGAGATTATGGCGTCGCGGAAAAAGAGAAAAGACGAAACTCTGTATCAATACATGCTACATATGCGGGAGTTAGGGCGAAGAGCTAAATTTCCAGATTACGTGGCTATTCAGTATATTATAGATGGAATACCGGATCACGCGATGAACAAAGCTATTTTGTATGGAGTGAGTAGGTACGATGTACTTAAAGAGCGCTTGTCAATTTACGAGAAAATAAAGAATAGTAGTCATAGAAGCGACCCAGAACCTAGATCAGCATCGAAGATGGCACCTAAAAAAATTAGAGAAATAAAGAAATGTTTTAATTGCGGGGAAATAGGTCATATTGCAAGTACATGTACTAACGGCATAAAATGCTTTAGGTGCAATAAGTTCGGCCATATTGGTTCTCAATGTCGTGAAATTGCAGCGATTTCGTCATGCGAGAAGTCTATGTCGGTAAAGCAGCATCGCGGCAACAATAATTTGGATGGCGCCGGAGGCAGTGACCAGTCGGTAAAACAACGATATTCTATGTTCAACATGGCGGAAAAGGCGACGGCGGCGGCCAATCAGGACGCAGGACAGAATGACGATTCAAATCGGGTGACTTCGAAGCTGTCAACCATTGTAATGAATGTCGAAAACAAATTCGAAGTTAACAGGTCAACAAAACTAGTGAATATCAGTGATTTTACGGTGAAATCCTTTAATTGACTCTGGCAGCGACGTGAATCTAATGTCGTCCGAGTGCTGTGTGGCAATCGGGGCGCGGCTAAAAGACGACAATCTCACTTTCAAAGGACTCGGATAATCTACAGTGCAATCAATGGGAAAGGTTCATGTAAACTTTATAATTGATGACAAATGTTATAATGATATATTATTTCATGTGGTACGTAAAAATGTTATTCCGTTTCACCTTATTTTGGGGCAGGAGTGGTTGCGAAATCTTACTGTTGTGATGAGAGAAGGTGTAGTGTCATTTTTGGGCGAAAGCGATGTATGGATGTGTCAATTAGCTTGTTTTACAGATTTACGTGTTGATGTCGGTCACATACGTGACCCGTCAGTCAAGAAAAAAGTGTTGCAGTGTGTAGAGGCGTATCAACCATGCCAAATAAAAGAAGCACCGATCGAATTGAAAATAATCCTCAAGGACGATGAACCAGTTTGTCAAAGACCTCGCCGATTGTCATTGGTGGAGCAAGGTTTGGTTGAAGACCAGATAAGAGAGTGGCTAGATGCAGGAATTATACAGGTGAGCTATTCTGAATATTCAAGCCCTTTAGTTCTCGTAAAGAAAAAAGATAATACGGTTAGAGTTTGTGTGGATTATCGACAACTGAACAAGAAGATTATTAAAGATGAGTTTCCTTTACCGGTAATTAGATGACATTATTGACAAGTTGTGTGGAGCTAAGGTTTTTAGCGTGCTTTATCTAAAGAACGGCTTTTTTCATCTGAAGATATCGAAGGAGTCTATACCTTATACATCATTTGTAACCCATAACGGGCAGTATGAATTTTTGAGAGCACCTTTGGCTCATTTTGGCTTGTCTATATGCCCTAAGTATTTTATGAGATTTGTTAGCATTATTTTCAGGGGGTTAATTGCTGAAGGTATAATGCTTATATTTATTGACGATATTATAATTATGGCAAAGGATGAGTTTCAGGCAGCTGAAAGATTACAGATGGTACTGAGCGTGGCGGCTGAGTATGGTCTACAGATAAATTGGAAGAAAGCGAACCTTATACAACATGAAATTGAAAATTTAGGACACATTATCAAAGATGGAGAGGTAAAACCCAGCCCCGAGAAGACTGATGCTGTGGTAAAGTTCCCAGAGCCACGCAACATCAAGCAGGTACATAGCTTTGTAGGATTAACATCGTATTTCCGTAAGTACATTCAAGATTATGCTCTAATAGCGAAACCATTAACAGATTTATTAAATAAGGATGGTAAATTTGTATTTAAAGAAGAACAAAGAAAAGCATTTCAAACATTAAAGAACAAATTAGCCAGTAGTCCAGTGTTAAAGATTTTCGATCCCAGGTTGAAGACGGAGCTGCATACAGATGCCTCGAGCATGGCATACTCTGTCATACTGTTGCAACATCACCCAGACACCGGTCTCCATCCCGTACAGTACATGAGTCGCAAGACGAATGAGGCGCAGAGCAGATACTCAAGTTATGAGCTAGAGGCTATGGCGGTGATAGAAGGCATTAAAAAATTCAGGCATTATCTGTATGGTATACCTTTTAAGATTGTTACAGATTGCAAGGCGTTCGAAATGACATTGAGGAAAAAGGATTTAACTCCAAAGATTGCTCGTTGGGTGCTGTTTCTAGGCGAATATGACTTTGAAGTGGAGCATCGAAGTGGCTCAAAGATGAGACATGCCGACGCACTGAGCCGTTACCCATATGTTGGAGTGATAACATTAAGCGATCAGGTGAGGAGTGCTCAAGATCAGGATGAGGGTCTAAGAGCGATAAAGACGATACTGAAGGAACATTCTGGTATATATGAAGATTATTGGACAGAGGATGATATAATATATAAAGGCGAAAATAAACTTTTGGTTATACCTAAAAATATGGAAAAAAGTATTTTGGAAAGAGTGCATAGTAATGGCCATTTTTCTAAGAAAAAAATGAAAAAACTAATTGAGGAGGAATATTATATTAAAGGGTTGGACAAGAAAATTGAAGATTTTATTCTGACTTGTATTCCATGTTTGTTGGCAACTAAAAAGGAAGGAAAACAGGAAGGTTTCCTACAACCAATTGAGAAGGGGAGTGTACCACTGGATACATTACATTTGGATCATGTTAGCCCTCTGACACAGACAAACAAGCAATATAACTACATATTAACATTGGTAGACGCGTTCACAAAATTTGTATGGTTGTTCCCTACTAAAAGTACATCGAGTAGAGAGACTATTAATAAATTACAGATACATCAACAAACCTTCGGGAACCCAAGAAGAATCATAACGGATAGAGGAACAGCTTTCACGAGCAATGAGTTCGCTGAATACTGTCAGGAGGAGGATATTCAACATTTATGTATAGTTACAGGTGTCCCAAGGGGAAATGGGCAGGTTGAGAGAATACATAGGACTATTATACCATTACTTACTAAATTATGCATTGAAGATCCTAGTGCATGGTTCAAACATGTGGGGAAAGTACAGAGAGCGCTGAATAGTACCTTCCAAAGAAGTATAAACATGACACCATTTGAAGTACTTATAGGCACAAAAATGACGACTAAGGAGGATGTGAAGATACAAGAGTTATTACAGGAAGAAAATATTAAACAATATGATGAAACTAGAGAAAAACTAAGAATACAGGCCAAAGAACAAATAATGAAAATTCAGGATGAAAACAAAAGGAATTATGATAAGAAGAGGAAGAAGAGTTCAAGATACGAGTGTGGTGATAAGGTTGCCATAAAGAAAACCCAATTCGGAACTGGTTCGAAGTTAAAGCCTAAATACCTAGGACCCTACAAGGTGGTTAAGGTTAAGAGGAATGATCGGTATGACGTGGAAAAGATTTGTAGCTCTGATGATGGACCCATGAGGACATCCAGCGCTGCTGATTACATGAAGAGATGGCCTGGCGGAGAACTGGAGTTTAGTAAGTAGGGTTAAAATATTTGGTGATAGGATGAAAGGATGGTGTTGGGTTGATATTTGATATATTCAGTAAGTAACCACGATAAGGTGAAATGGTTTGTCATATGTTTTTTTTTCTTTATATGTGAAGCTACAAAAGATGTTATGTTGTCATCAAAAACATTTTTGTTTTGTAATAAGTAATAAAAAAAAAAAATTAGAATTAACATTACAAGTTTTTTTTTTTTTATTATTATTTATTTAAGTAATGAAGCAATATTACAATAAATGTATAACAATTTAAGTCAAACATTTAAATCACTGTTACATACACTTTATGAGGCTAACAATCACCTATCAAAGTTTACAAAATATTTACTATTACTCGTAACAACATAACATACTAATTTTACAGGATAAATACACATAATATTTTATTGTGACCTATTAATAGTAGAATCACTTTTGGCAAGAAGGTAGATTAAAAAATAAGTATGTTACCAAACAGGTAACTGCATAATAGTAGACGATCTTATCGACCAGTATGGTATACGCGATGTGAGCTACCTCGCCGCCCGCTCCTTCTTACTGTACAGATGCTTGCGGGGATGTCGTTACGACGTTCGAGGCTCGCTCAGTTGGTCATGCGCGTGCTCATAGCAACTACTGCTATTGGAACATTACAAGTAAAAGCTGCGCTGTTAGTAAGAAATTAAAACTAAGATGTACTTGTTTAAAAAAATATATATGTATAATTAACATTATAAGTAAAAGCTGTGCTGTTAGTAAGAAATTAAAACAAAGATGTATTTGCTTAAAAGAAAAAAAAATTAGAATTAACATTATAAGTAAAGGTTCTGCTGTTAGTAAGAAATTAAAACAAATATGTACTTGTTTAAAAAATAAAATATAATTAACATTATAAAATACATATAAGTAAAAGTTGTGCTGTTCGTGAGAGATTAAACGAAGATGTACTTGATCATAATTATAATTTTAAAATTGGTAAAGATTTGATTTGGTTTGTTAGGAGTGTTGAATCTTATGTAAAACTAGTTTGATATATGAAAATTAAAAAAATAGTATGAAAGTAATATAGATGCACTATGTAAAAAAAAAATTATATGAAAAATAAGTTTGAACTACAACTAAGATTTTGTATTAGACATAAGTTTAAAGATTGTTAAGAGTGAAAGAGTAAGAATGATGATATATTGTTGAATAAGGAAACATTATGAGTGCGGAAGGATGTCTGAGGACAGACATGAAATCAGGACAGCCGAATGTGGGAACGGAACGCAGAAGGTATAAGCGAGATGGAAGTATGAGTGAGGGAGAGAGAGCGAGGGGAAGAAAGATGGCGGATGTTAAGAGAACTGGGTGCGTGCTGTGTGTAAGATAGTGAAAATAAATTAAAAGAGAAGCGAAATTAAACCTCGTGAGTCAATATCTAACTTTTTTATTTGCCCTCCAATCCCACATATATACTTAACCACATTACTTTTACTTGTTTTTCCAATAGTTTTGCGCAAAATTAGTTTTATTTTAACTACACATAAACAAACAAACACTTACACTCATTCACACATCTCTATTATTTTAACTCCACATAAACAAACAAACACTCACACTCATACACTTACCTCAGTTTATATATACGCAAAATTTATAAATCTTTGGAGGTCAGTATTTCAAATGAGGAATCGCTTTAGTTTAATATTATATTTTATTTTTGCGTGTCTAGCTAAAATTCATAAACTATGTACTGTTTTGATTCCTATGCACTGTGACATATGTTCTATTAGTCAATACATTCCCTAATCAAGATTTGGAAAATATTTCTCAGGATATTGATAATTTAACTGTAGCTGAAGCCCATTTCTGTGATACTGACTCATGTAACCACCTTATTAATGCGTCAAGTAATAATTCTTTAAACATTATCACTCAGAATATTCGTAGTGTATATAAAAACATAAACAATTTCATTGTCCATTTATCGAGACTAAGCGTGGTAGTAGACATCATTGTCTTAACAGAATGTTGGCTTTGTGAACATAAACCCCCGCCTGCTATGGATGGCTATACTTGTTACTTTTCTAAAATGCTGCATAATCAGAATGATGGTATCGTCATCTACGTTAGGGATGGTTTGCGTTGTGCTTTTTCGGAGCCGGAGAGACATGGTGGTAACTTTGCGGTTTTAAAAATTATTCCAAATATAGTTCTTATATGTACATATCGATCCCCTTCTTTTTATAATGCAGACACATTTCTTGACTCTTTGGACAGTATTATTAGGCCAATTCGGTCTGCTAACATATTTTTGATGGGTGACATGAACATTGATATCAAGCGCGGAAATAATGATAGAAATAGCTCATTATATCTCAATCTAATGGCAGAACTTGGACTTCTTCCAGGTCATTATTTTCCAACGAGAGCTAAAAATTGTTTAGACCATGTACTTATTAAAACAACATTTGGTGCTTCTGTCTATGTAATGGATTCTACTGTTACCGATCACGCCTCAGTTTTGCTAAGCTTATGTTTAAGCTCCCCAAAACTACCTAATGATGGTTACTTTATAAGGACAAACCTAGATGCAGCCTTCGACTATATAAAAAAGATCGATTTCTCATTTATTACGTTATCCACTAATGCCGACTTGGCAGCATCCTCTTTTGTTGAAAAACTTTCCTTCGCCATTACTAGTACCTCAAAAGAGATCAAAATCCCCAGTAGGAAAAGGATTATTAAGCCCTGGATCACCCCTGGCATACTTAGATGCATTCGCCACCATGACAAGTTGCACAAAAGACTCAGAGCAGAACCTAATAATGCTGATTTGAAAATATGCTATAAAAGGTACAGAAATTTTTGTAATTCACTAATTAGAAAATTAAAAATCCAATACGACAGGTCCTTAATTCAGAACGCTGGTAACAATAAACAAACATGGTCTGCTCTCAGAGCTATAGTTGGCAACTCAAATAGGAAAGTGCCACCTAAAGAACTCTTACACAAGGGCGATGAACCTTCTAATGTTGTGACAGCTGTAAATAATTATTTTGCAAACATTGGCAGTAATTTAGCGAGCAAAATTTTAAGTTCTCATAATGGTACCCTGTTAACTTCAAAAACTCAATACTTACCTAACTCTATGGCCTTTTTATCGCCAGATGAAGCCGAGGTTGGATCCATAATTAATAGTCTTAAAACCAACTGTGCTGTTGGCTACGACATGATCTCTAGTAAATTGTTAAAACTAGCTAAAAATATAATCGTTCCTCCACTTACAATCCTATTTAACCCGCCACCGGTGACGTCAATTTTACTTACATCATTGGTGACGCCGGTCTCATACACTGGGTTTTACAATTGAAGATTTACATAAATATTTCATTTACTGTCTATTTTATATTTATGTATATATGTTCTTTGATAATAAAACAAAGATATTCTGTTAATCACAGCACGTTTATTATATTTTTATTTATTTTAAAACATTGTCACTTAATACAAGAAAATTTGTTAACTTTTTAAACTTAACTTTTGTTAGATCATAGACAACACAAATGTTAATATATTTTTTTATTAGTTCAGTCTTATCCCTTTTAGGACACTAGGAACATACATAAAATAAACAAAAAGTGGCATCCTACCAACAAAACAATAACAAAAAATTGATCAGAAAAATGACTATTCTTCAGTCAAATAGCTTTTGCAGGAAGGCACTTCATGTTCAAGACACAAATATTTTTTGCACTTCAACATCATCATAATCATTTCAGCCTATCGCAGTCCACTGCTGGACATAGGCCTCCACAAGTTTGCACCAAAAATGGCGTGAACTCATGTGTTTTGCCCATAGTCACCACGCTGGGCAGGCGGGTTGGTGACCGCAGGGCTGCCTTTCGGCATGTATATTTCAAAGCCAGCAGTTGGGTGGTTATCCGCCGTCACTCGGCTTTCTAAGTTCCAAGCTGGTAGTAGAACTATGTTATCCCTCAGTCGCCTCTTACGACACCCACGGGAAGAGAGGCGGAGGCTATATTCTTTGCCGTAGCCACACAGCTTTTCAGCCAGAAAAGGATTCGCCACTTCGATACCATTTTCAGCTTCACTGTCTGATAGCGTGGATGACCCGTCCTCGTCGAGTGCTTCTTGTAGAAGAAATTCGAGATGACGCTGTTCATTTTCGAATGACATGCTGAAATAAATTTTATAATTTGAAACATGTTATTTTCGTGAAATATCGATAAAATCATGCCAATAAACTAACTGATTTTAGGCAAATACAATAAAGTAATAACAAAACTAAAATAGTAAGTAAAAAATGTATATGGCCCTGATAAAATACGAACATTCAAAAATTCAACTATGACTATTTTACTTACATAATCGGTGACACCGGTCTCACGCACCGGGATGGCGCCAAAACTTCAGAACGTGCGTCCGCTTCGATGTCGTGGGGGGTACTGGCGATGGGCCGCGTAAAATGCGGCAGCTACTCGAGATCACGACGAAAATCGATTGCGCGGGAAAAAGTTATTCGATTTTTTTTAAACGCCCGGTCTCTCAGACATCGAAGTCACCGGTGGCGGGTTAAACTCTGTTTTGAACAAGGAATTTTTCCTAAAGTTTTTAAAAAGGAGGTCTAAAAAACTGGCGATGTAAAATTAGCGGAATTGAAAAAAAAACCACCGAAATTTGTAGCTTTTTTGTTGCTAATTAGTTGCTAGAAAATTAATTTTTTTGCTCCAACCGATTGAAAAAAATCGGCAATAACGCTAACTTTACATTAAGATAGCGTGGAAATCACTGAATGTGGACTGATCGATCAAGCGAATAGGGGTAAATTTGTTGCTAATTTGTTGCTGAAAGATGCTAAGAAGAAAAAATTTTAAAAAATAAAAATTGTTTTTTTTTTTAAATTATGCCAAAATAAATAATATCCACGCCAGCTTAACCCTCGAATTTTCCGTGTAAAAACTATAGTAAAAATTTGTTGCTCCTCATAATGCAGCTTGTTTTAGCAGAAGGAGTCAGCAACAAAATAAAAACCGGGAGTCAAGAGAAGTTGGAGATCGGTTTACAAAAAAACCGGCCACGCTAGCTTAATTAACGATTTTTTCGCGGAAAAACTATAGTGAAGATTTGTTGCTGCTCATACTGAAGCTAGTCTGAGTACACAGGGTCAGCAACAAAATAAAAACCGGAAATCAAGAGAAGTTGGTGAAGAGGAGAAGTTTACAAAAAAACTGGCCACGCTAACTTAACTAACGATTTTTCCGTGAAAAAACTATAGTAAAAATTTGTTGCTGCTCATAGTGCAGCTTGTTTTAGCAGAAGGAGTCAGCAACAAAATAAAAACAGGGGGTCAAGAGAATTTGGAGATCGGTTTTAGAAAAATAATAGCCAACAAACAAACATTGAGAATAGCAAGACAATCGCCGTCAGATGGCGCAGAACACAATATACCTTTTTAGTTAAGTTGTGAGCTATTTGCCACTAGATGGCGCAAATAACATATTTGTTGTAGTAAAGTTGTGAGCTGAATGTTGTTACTTTGTAGTGTGGTTGTGCTATATGTCACTAGGGGGCGCCACGTATTAATACAATGCAATATTAAGCATAGTATTAACAACTTTTATATAAACATTTATACCATTATAATTCTAAAATGATGCAATTAAAACACTTATGAAAATACGGGCAGTTATTTCGAGCAAATAATTTTACACTAGGGACTCAATCTATCGAACATACCCGATAATAGAAAATGAATTTTGAGCTGCAATCTTTTTTATTGAAGTTGAACGAGACGAAGTAGTTCAAGCTTTCGTGCATAGATGTCACTACTCGTTCAAACCTTGGTTCAAACGTACTCGAACGTTCGTAAACATTATAGTGATTCTTTATTTTGAAGTTTTTTAATACTCTAGCTATCTACATACATATTATATCGTTAAAAATATCATAATTTTTAGATAGTGAATTTTATTATTTCATCCTCTTTGTTGTTCATTTCATTTTTAACGATATTTATAAGCGCGGAAGAAATTCCGTATATTCCTTGTTACTCTTGTAGTAGTTCCATAATGTAAACATAGACCTTTAACAAGAAAGTAGTCTTTAACAAAGATTTAAATCGAAATTTAAATCTTTGGTCTTTAATAGTTCTAAGAAATGGCGTTTTGCACTATTGTCTAATTATTAAGTGGTAGGTTTTTCAATGAAGTATAACTTCTTACGTGCGTACATAAGTACACACACACTTTTGAAGTTATACTTCTTTTGGCGCGTTAGAGAAAAATTATGAGAGTAAATTTTTACATTTTTTGTAAGCAAATAAAACATAGATCGATATATATCTATAACTATACCTACTGAATGAACCTCGCCTTTTCATTTCTCAGTAGTACCTAATCAGTTCAATTATAGGAAGTAGGTATAACCGATAGAAAAATTATTTACTTGCATCGTACAGTTAACAAACAAAAAATATTTTGGGCAACAATATAGTTGACTTATTCAGACTTCAGGAGTCGTCATGGTTAAATTCAATTTTTAAAACACAAACATAAAACTTACTGACTTATATCAAAAAAATCGGCCAAGTGCGAGTCGGACTCGAGCACGAAGGGTTCCGTACGGTTTATGCATAAGGTTTATGAAATAAATGTTTTTTTTTTTAATTTTTATATTTGAGTGAATGAAAGATAAATTGCAGTTTACGATTTATGACGTATTAACACGTTCAATGCCACTACGATTTTCATGATGTCTTCGCGGATGCCGCATACATTTCACGTTGGACTCGCCAAGCGAGTCGCCGGCACTGCAATATAATTTGATTGGACTAGCCACGCGAGTTCACTGGCATTATGTAAGGGTAAAATTTATCTTTTGTTATTATTGTGGCCGGCTTACGCCCGATTTCCCAAAGGCTGATCAACGCAAAAATTAACTAATCATCTGTCAAATAGTCCGGGCTCCCTAGTACATTTTTTCACATGATTACTATCAAGCTGGTATTCCGGGAGTAGCTTCATTTTGATGAGACGAACAAAAATTTCCTCTACGAAAACTCGATTGAGGTAGCTAACAGGGGTAGCCGGGGATAGAGCAGCGTTGATCAGCCTTTGGGAAACCGGGCGTTAGGCCCTGCACGCACTAGTGACTTTTTGTCACCGTTACTTTTTGTCAATTGTCACTGTCACCGCGTCCATCATCCCTAATGAAGGTGCGCGCACTTGGATGCGTGACAATTCGGTGACTTTTTGTCCGCGGAGGACGCCAACATGCCCGTGACGCGACAAAATGTCACGTGTCATATGTACGTAGGTTGGCAAAAATGGTGTAGAACTTTCCACTTATCAGCCTATCACTCCAAAGCGGGTGAACCCAATACTTTTTATTATTGTATTTCTTTCTATTTCTAAAAACGAGTTCACAGACAACCTATATCTGTATATAATCTGTCACTGCAAGTGCGCGCAGTCGCGAAGGTGACGGTGACGTGACAGTGACAAAGAATTTTTTGTCACGGTGACAAATGTCACTAGTGCGCGCAGGGCCTTAGTCACCGTAACGTTTGTATCGGAAGTATAAAGTGTTTGACGACTATTCAGTGTGTTTTAACTTAAAAACATGGCAAAAAACTCAAAGGATAAAATAAAACGTGTTTGTTTCGTAATTTAGGCTGTGGTTCTCAAACTTTTCTCAAACTCTTAAATGGAACACTAAATATATTAATTTATAGGTAACTCTAGTACCTATTTTTTTTCCTTATTTATCAATCTAAAGTATGAACCTAACGAAAAAGGCTGGCTTTGCGAAAGGCTGGAACTGCGAGTATTTCAATAAAAATAATATCTACTTATTTAACCGACTTCAAAAAAGGAGGAGGTTATGTTTTTTTTATGTATGTTCGGGGATAACTTCGTCGTTTATGAACCGATTTTGATAATTCTTTTTTTGTTAGAAAGGGGATATCCCAACTTAGGTATTTCATGGCATTGCAGAATATTATTTTTTCTTTCAAATGTAAAAACGTTCTTTACATCCAGGCCACCATGTAAATGTTTAAATAATATCATAATAAGTCTACAATGTAATTTTGAACAGAATATACGGAAGAGTTTTGAAATTAATATTATTACACACAACACTAATGGAAAATTCCATACGGCTCAACTCTGTTGTGACGTCACGAACGGTCGTGTTTATGCGACGCAGGCGCTGGCTATACTGGCGAAAAGGACAGTCTAGGGATGGGAATAAAGAATAAAATAAAATAAAGTGTCATGAACATGATCTTTATATTTGTTCTTACGACGAAACAATAACATTACCGAGCACTTTTTGAATGATGCACATTATAAAAGTCGAGTAGTTACATTCCTTTTTTCGTTAAACAGAAAACACGACGATAGGTACCTTTACCTAACTAGGTACATGTTCCTATAATTACTTTAAGTAAAATGATGTGGTATTTCTATAAACAAAATATTTTATCATAATAATTTTTCAAAAACAAAGTATTTTATTTTGTCTCCCTTCAATAGTTTCTGGGTAATAGTTAATACTAGTGGCCATAATTTACTATTTGATGTCAATTTTAGCTAAATTTTGACGATCAATTAATGTGGAATGAGTTACATTTTAAACATACTAAGTTAAAAAAAGGTGTGATAGAAGTGAAACTTCTTTGTCAAACTAATTAAAAAAAACTAATTTAAAATTAGCGGCTTGCAGCGCGGCCTGTTGTTGCCTTCCGGTTTGAAATCACAACTATTAAAGAAGTTTCACTTCAAAAATTAGAAGCTAAAAGAACATTTTATTTGACGTCATATATTAATATTTTAGAGGTTCGTTGCTTGAATGTATGTTAAAAATTTAGATGCTAAAAAATAACCACCATGCTGAGTTATATTTAGAGTGGCTTACATAGAAGATAACTAGTGGCTAAAATAGTTTAATTTAGACGCTCGTTAATTGTGGCTGACTTATTAATTTAGAAGACAATGTAGATTCTTAGAGGCAAATAATGCCATTAAAAAGATGGCTGTTTAATTGGACCGATTTTAGCAAAAATGATCCAAACCTCAACCTTGACAATTTCGAGATTTTGTAGCCTATGGTCTCTAAATAAGGTATATTTTAACATATCAAAGACTCGTAACTCTATCTTAATAATTGGCGAAAGTCCATATGATCCAACCCACAGCTGACATGTCGAAGACCAATTTTTAAAATACATGTGTTTCAAGCTATTTGAATCATTTTTGCATTATCTTGGGTTGCCTTGTCATGTATTAATTATTTTTGCTATAATGATTCATACTACTTGGAACTGTTATACAACTTAAAAAATATAACAAAAAATATATTTCCTAAATGTTTCAAAAGTCATGAATCATTTTAACAATTCAAAAATTCATTCTCGATATAAAAATTGTTTTAATTTTGAAGGCTAATTTAAACAGACACCCCACTTTAGAGACAATCAGTTTCCGTTATCTAGAATCAGGACACACATTTGTGCCTAATGACAACGATTTCGCTAAAATTTGAGACTCGACTTAACCAATATGAAAGGATATATTCCGTAGATGATTATATTGCTATTATGAAACAATGTAAAAACAAAAACCCTTTACAGGTGCATAAAATGGAAAGTTATGATTTTGTTGGATCTCAAATTCTAGAAAAGAAAATAATTAATAGAAAAACATTCAATGATAAGACTTTTTTTTTTTTTTTTTTTTTTTTTTTTTTTTTTTTTTTTTTTTTTTTATGTTACTAAGTCGACAAACAAGCGTACGGCTCACCTGATGGTAAGTGACTACCGTAGCCTATAGACGCCTGCAACACCAGAAGCGTCGCAAGCGCGTTGCCGACCCTATCCCCAATCCCCCCAGGAGCTCTGGTCACCTTACTCACCAACAGGAACACAATACTGCTTGAAAACAGTATTATTTAGCTGTGGTCTTCTGTAAGGTCGAGGTACTTCCCCAGTCGGGCTGCTCCATATTTTGAGCAGGAAATTTCCTGCTGTGCCCTACCTCAGTTAAAACCTCAGTTAAAGTGGCTTAAAACAAAAGAAATATTAATAAAAAATTAAAACAGGTGAGTCGTACTCGCCCATGAAGGGTTCCGTAGCAGCAGTTAACATAATATAAAAGTTCTTGTAGTTCGTTGTAACTTTGATCGATATTTTAATAATAGGTAGAGTATTTTATGATAGGTATGGGGGAAAAGTGCGAGTCGAAAAGAAAATTTTGCGGTTTACGATTTATGACGTATTAAAAAAAACTAAGTACTTACTAGATCTCGTAATGGTAATGTACATCATATATTTTTTTTTAGTTTTATCGTTCTCTTATTTTAGAACTTACAGGAGGGGGGACACACATTTTACCACTTTGGAATTCTCTCTCGCGCAAACTATTCAGTTTAGAAAAAAATGATATAAGAAACCTCAATATCATTTTTAAATACCTATCCATATCCCACACTACATTTACAGCTAAATAATACTGTTTTCAAGCAGTATTGTGTTCCTGTTGGTGAGTAAGGTGACCAGAGCTCCTGGGGGGGATTGGGGATAGGGTCGGCAACGCGCTTGCGATGCTTCTGGTGTTGCAGGCGTCTATAGGCTACGGTCTTACCATCAGGTGAGCCGTACGCTTGTTTGCTAACCTAGTAACTAAAGGCTATAATTGATTGATGTCATTTGACTTTACAAAACGTTGTTTACAAAGAACTTCCCTTCGTACTTTTACAGTCTTGTGGTAATGATTAAATTATATTTATAAAAATATTTAAATTTTTAAAAGGCGTACTTAAAATTTGCTCCTCATGCGCCTAAAGAAGTTTCACTTCAAAAATAAAAAGTTACTTAAAAAAAAACAATTTTTTTTAGACTACCTATAGTATAAATTACAGTAGTACTGTAATGTATACTCTAAGACTTTAGACCACACGACCGAAGTATTACGAAACTTTTTTTGCCTCGCCCGATCACACTTTTCGTAACGCTCTCGTTATGCACTCACCAGCTTACTTCCCAAGTCAAGCATACGTAAAGAAGTTTTACTTCAAAATATCGAGTGTCGAATTGTCGATATCTATCTACATTTCAATATCGAACTATCGATATATCGTCCAAAAAAGTATTTAAGTACTTATTTATTTTATTGTTAAGGAACACAAACTAAACTACGTATTTTCTCTTTGTCATCATTTTTATTCTTTTATTACATTTTTTTATTAATCTTTAAATTCGTAATTTTGAATAATATATTTTTGAAATGAAACTACTTTAGGCGCATGAGGGTAAAATTTGAGGCAACGGGAACGCGTTTTGATGGGATGGTGACGTTTTTGTTTTTAACCTTTTGAACGCCAAAGTCACCTATACGTGACAAGCACTTGCGAGCTCTGTGCGTCAACGACGTCTATAGGTGACAAAAAACCCGGACCACCAAAATGTTAAATAAAATTATTAAAAAAGTATTTTTAGTATTTTAATTCAACATCTTTTGAAATAGAAGTATATATATAACGAGTGCAAGATAATACAATACAAATATTGAAAGAATAAATTGTTACGGCGCCAGACAGCCCAGCAGTGCCCCAGAGGTCTGGGCCCATCAGAGACCTCCGGCGGGCTGGCTAAGCGTCGGGTACAAATTACCTATGATATTAAACGGCTGCGCGAGCCGGTAATAAATTTTATTATATCTAAACCTTACCTTAAGAAGGGGGCTCTGGTAAACCGGTTCAAGAAAAGTCAGGGCGGTGTGTAGGTCTGTGGGTGTGTAATGAGGTTGTGTGTGTAAGAAAGTGGACTGACTTTTCGACGGCCGGCTACAGCGCCACTACTCGACGTCAAATCAGGCTCGACGATCACTCCACACACACTCACGTTTCACAAGGGTTAAGAGACAGAAATATTAACACGCACAATTAATCGTTAAATGCAAAATCCATATAACACAGAACGGTTTACAGCAGGTTTTTAAATACATATACACTTTAATCTCACTACAGATAAATTCGCGCGGCATACATATCATTCAACACTCGTTAAATCAATCGCCCATACAATCGAAATAACCCGCGCCGGCATACAACGAGATTAATACAATTAAGACAACTCATGCGTCAATCATAAAAGGACCTCAACAAATTATAACTTTTCTACTCAAAATGGCGCTCACTTTTCGGGGTTCGCACATCGACACAACCGCGCCGTAAAGCATACACGAGGTCAATTAAATAGTTTCACTTTAGCACAAATTACACAAACATACAAGAAAGTTTATCAACGTTCAATGCAGGAATTACTACACGTAATTAAATCGCGGAAGCTAGTATCGGCTTCGTCAACAAGCGCGCGCACGGCCTTCCTACCGGCTCTCAAAATGCGACTAATTGCCGGTCAAGCGCAGGGTCGCGGCGTCGACGCGCGGGCGCAGGCATCGGTGAGGGGGGTCAACCGGTTACGCGATATTATCATGCAATCCAGCCAGAACATAAATCATCCTAGATTATTACTATAAATAGTCATTTTTTTGCATAAAAACCAACAAAAACAAGTCACTGTGTGGTACTCGATAACGACTCTTGGCAGCACTATTTTTTTCGTAGGTATTTTTGTTTATTTTATGCCTTGGCGTACAGGGCACGGGAATGTGTTTGAGGCGTGGCGCTCAAAAGGTTATGATACCGCCTACTTCGTCCGGTACAGGCGTCACCCGCCTCGTATCCCGCTTGACCTTAGTTTTCAATTAATTTTTAATTATTTTTTTTTTATAATATCAAAACTATGTAAGACTAGCTGTGCCCCGCGGTTTCACCCGCGTTGCTTTGAGGAAAAAAATACCCTTCCTCCTTCATAAAGCATAACCTTTCTCTTTAAATAGGCTATCCACCTTACAGGAATTTTTCAATTCGAATCAGTAGTTCTTGAGATTAGCGCGTTTAAACAAACAAACCAACTTTCAGGTTTATAATCCATACTAATATTTATCCATACTAATATATTATAAATGCGAAAGTAACTCGCCGCGTTAGCGCAGCGGTCAAAGCACTGGTTTGTGGCCGTTGCGCTGGCGGTTGCGGGTTCGACCCCACACACGACAACATAATATGTCCATACAGATGCTTGCCGTGGTCTGGGTATTTGTGCAGTCCTTGTGAGTCTCCCCACCGTGCCTCGGAGACCACGTTAAGCCATCGGTCCCGGTTGTTATCATGTCCAACTGATAGCGATCATTACTCATAGCAGTCATAGCATAGATTAGCACAGATTAAGTTAAATCAAACATATCTTTTACACTTTCGCGATGAAAATATTAATATAATACCTATATTGACTTTGACTGGATTGACAGAATAATCTGGAACGTTTCAATGAGACCAATAATTGAACGTTTTTTTTTTAATTCATTTTTTGTACATTTATCATTTATTGTATATTTAAGTAGCTTGATATATTTTCCTTAGATTACATTCATTAAATAAATTTCTAAACGCATGCATAATATTTGACAACCAATATAAATATTATATAATATGTAATATGTAACAACCAATATATAATATTATGTAGCCTATGTTCTGACACGACTTCTTAATAGTTGTCGTAGTGCCACCCTTGGGGTATTTATAATGGAAGAATCATCAAAATCGGTAAAACGACGAAGCTGTCCGCGAACGCGCATAATATATATATTGTTAGAAGAAGCGACTCAAATTTCAAGTTAAAAGGGGATGAAGCGAACGCACATGTGCGATGATCTGCACACGTCGCGACGTTTCTTCCTTTGTTCCAACATCACGCAATCATCACGTGATGCAAGCAGGAGGTGGCGTCAGGTCGGCGGCAACGCACCGAACATGTGGGGACATCATTCTTTGGAGGGCTCTCGGCTAGTTAACTTGTGTCAGACTCACTACCATTTTCGTTAAAAATCCTTTGTTGTAATTTAGTAATTTTTCATTGTCGATTATTTTCTAGAATTGTAATTATTAGTAATTTAAGTGTTTATTTAATTTAATAATCCACTCAATTTGTAAGATTAGAAATATAATTATTTTGTGAATTTTAGTTTTTATTTAAAAATCCGCTCGATTTATAAAATCAGAAGTGGGATAGGCTCCATAGCCTTTTTGCACTTCTATTCATTGAGAGCCCTCACATTTATATATCGCCATATATTTAGTACGTTTACTCTTTGTACTAGTGTGCTTTGAGTGACGAACTTTAAATCAATAAAATGTCGAATAGATCTAATAAAGATAATTCCAAAGATATATCTCATGCACGTGGCACAGATAATAACCAATTACAGGATACACTTCAAGCCATCTTGTATCGATTGAACGCCCTGGAGGATCAGAATTCAGCGTCACGGACGAGAAGTATTACTCCACCATTACCACAAGTCGAGGTCAACTCTGAGGCTTCTGGCAGTGATCCAACGACAATCAGAATACTAGACGCCATAGGCTCTATTAACTCGGTGAGATCTACCCATATTTATATTTCAAATTTCGATCCTAGTGTTCATAATTTTGAAGTTTGGTGTAATGAAGTAGACCATATTCGTACTTTGTATAAGTGGGATGACCGAGAATGTCTCTCGCGCATCGGCAATTGTTTAAAAGGCAGTGCGCGCACGTGGTTAGACGAGTGGGTATCCACTGATCGCTGTTGGTCTACTTTTAAGCGAGATTTTAAAACGTTGTGCCCGAAAACAATCGATATTGCCGGAATTTTATTTGACATTATGAAAACTGATTCGGATAATTTTTTCACTTATGCAGAGTATGCTAGTAAATCTCTCTTGCGGTTGCGTTCAATAAATGGACTAAGCGACAAGTTAATTTCGGCTATTATCATACGCGGCATAAAAGATCCTCAAATTCGTGCTAGTGCAACCAACGCGAAATTAGAGCCGCATGAGCTTGTAAATTTTTTTTCTAATTATACAAAGGCACCCTCGTATAGGAATACACAAAGCCGTACTCAAAAAAATTTTACAATTCAAAGGAATTTTCGTAAAAATGAACACTCGGGTTCCGAACAAAAAGTAAAGTGTTATGGTTGCGGTAATTTTGGCCATAAACAAAACGAATGTTACAAACGACCTAAGACATACAATGAAGTTACGTTTCAAAAAGGTAATAATACAACGGAAGTGAAGTGTTTATTTTGTAAAAAAAATGGACATAAAACTGAAGACTGTTTTTTGAAACAGCGTTCTGAATCTCGAGGCGCATCACACTAAATTTTTGTAAAGAAGTAGACAGTAAATCTAGTAATGTTATGGCGGCGGTTATACAGGTCGTAGTCGTAGATATTATTGTTGACAGTGGGTCCTCGATTTCATTAATTTCTCGATCTGTTCTCAGTCATTTTCGTTGTAAGTAAATGCGTGCCTTCGTTTAGAATACTGCGTGGAATAGGTGGTAAAGAAATAGAATCTAGTTGTTACACGACGTTGATTGTTGCGTTACCCGAAATAAGTTTAGAGTAAGATTTTTTTAATTATAACCGACCAGTTTATGAACATTCCGATCATTATAGAAACGGACGTTTTGAAGCGAGAGGGCGTTACTTATATTAGGCAAAATGGTGAACAAAGGCTTATGATTGCTAGTAATATTACATACAATGTCAATTCGTTACTAGGTGAACAGTTTTCGTTGAAAACATCCTTGGTAGGAGATAAATATAACGAATTAATTTTAATTGTTAAACAATTTTTACCTTTTTTATTACGGGTACTGCAACCACTACGGTTACAAGCGGAACGATGCAGGTAAAAAGTGATATACCTGTTGTTTTATCGTCCTAATAAGTTATCGTATCAAGAAAAGTTGCGTTTGCGTGAAATACGTGATTGTTAGAAAAAAAAAATAATAATAAGAGAATCAAGCTCTGAATATTCGAGTCCAATATTGTTAGTTAAAAAAAAAAATGGAACGGATAGGATGTGCGTTGTCTTTTGGGCTTGGCGAATGCGCCGGTTGTCTATCAACGAATTACATATTTCAAACAACGTTGCGTTCTCTTATAGATAAAGGCTCAGTTTTAGTGTATATCGATAATGTTTTAATTCTTAGTAGTTCCGTGAACGAAGGTCTTCAAGTTTTACGTCAAGTTCTTGAAACTTCAGTTTTGTTAAGATTTAAGCATATTACATAATGTCGTATTAATTTTTAAAAATAAGTACGTGTATCGAAACGTAACAGTCGCGGGTGTTTTATGAAACGAATTTAACGTATTACCTATTATACTTTCTTTGAAAGAAAACCAATTGAAAGTTGAACAAATATATTGATAAATTTTTAATAATTTATAAGTTTTTAATAATTTATATCAATATTTTGTGATGGACCAACAGAAAAAGAAACGATCTGAGAATTGGAGTGCCGAGGAAAAAGTAAGTACCTAAACATAATTTACTTAGATGAACTTGAAATCCGTCTTTATTTAATTAATTTTAAATTAATCAAAATTTTAAATATAATAGGGTATACTGCGCGAGATAATTGCACAATCACGCCACATAATCGAGGACAAGTCTACGAAAACTTCCACCAATATTAAAAAGGCTCAAGAGTGGAAGAATATAGCAAAGAAGTAAGTGTTTATTATTATTTTTTTAAATAATAAGTGATCTGTTAACAACGCAAATTAACATGTTATTGAAATATTTCAGAATTAATGAACTCATGGGAAAAAATAGGTCTGATGGAGAAGTTAAATTGGCGTGGAAGAGAATGAAGCTTGCGGCTAAAGCTAATTTATCCGCACATAGGCAATATCAGATGGAGACAGGGGGTGGTGAAAAGCCCAAGTCGCCTTCTCAAGAAGATCTGGCGATTATGAATATTGCTCCACACGATTTTGTCGTGGAGTACAATGACTATGACAGTGATGCAATAAAAACTGTGGTAAGCATAACAATGTCCCGCATTTACTTATTATCGACACTGATACTGATTAAATTAATATACAGATTATTTAATAATCAATACTTGTAGGTTGAATTAAACCCCCCAGAAGATAGTGCAACAACGGCTGGACCTAGTACAGGCTTTTCTCCTATAATAGCAGAACCACCTCCTGGATTCAATGATGAGGTAGTAGAAGTTATGATGGACGAAGGTAAAAGTAATAATTCATCTATAAATAATCAAATTGTAATTTTTTAATTTGACCATATATTTTAATATTTAAAGATTATTTTATTTTATTTTTATTTAAAATTTTATGTACAATAGAAAACAATAGGAAATAGTACTTATAAACAATGCTGGTACAAAGACACTACTTATCCCATAATGGAATCTCTTCCAGTAGTCCTGCCACAGGAAAATTATAAAACAATCGCAAAATTAGCATGTACAATCTCAAAATACTAAAAATAAATATATATAATAAATACTTAATTACACAATATATAAATGCATACATACATAAAAATGTATACACACGTAGATGCAAATAATATAATACTTATACATACACGAATACACATATACAATACATAATATAATACTATACGATAATATATTCCAATACGCATAAAGACACTTGTCTTAATTAAATTGATTTTAGACTAGGATTGATTCAGGTAAAATTCTCACTCTTTTCTTAAATAGTGATAGTGTTTTAATGTATGTAAATAGTGTTTTAGTGTGTAATTATATAACATTAATTAAAAAGGATTTATATAATTCATTAATATGTAATTAAAATACTTTCAGGTACCTCAAAGGTAAATTTACTAACTACTGGAACTAGTTCTCCTAGAAAAATGGAGAATTTTCATAGAAATCAGTCGGGTAAAAAGCGTCCTCAAGTCCGCATGTAAGAAAGATTATCCTATATAATTATAAAGATTAACCTTATATATATACCTATACTTTCTTATTATTTGCTTAGTATAAAATATAAAGAGTAAATATTTTACAGAAAAGAAGCAATGCAAGAAGCCATATTAAATTCCAACATAGAGTTCAAAAAAAAACAACTACATATGCTCGAAGTGGAGCACAAATACAATCTTAGAATTGCTGAATTAAAAATCAAACTAATGGAACTAGAAATGGAAAACAAAGTATTACAAAAAAAAGAACTCTAATACCTTGTAAATAATTAATGGTGAGTGAAATGCTGATTTTACATACATATTTTCTTAATTAATTTAAATCTATATATTTTGTATTGCAATAATAATTATATATATATTTTAAAATCGGAAAGAAATAAACTTAATGTACAATCTTAATCTAATTTATAATTACTATTTAATGTGTTATTTAATAGTATAAAAATCTTAACCAAAAATATTATAATGATATGATTATGAATGTCAATGGTTCAGCCTGTAAACATCCCACTACTGGGCAAATAATAATAACATTATACATAATACCAATAGGTATAATTATATTTAGGGAGATTTTACTTCACAATAATATTAAAAATATTATGTCATAAACCACAAATTTTATGAATAAATAATAACTGGTCAATATATAAAACTAAATCTGAACTATAATTATAAAAGTGTTCACGCATTACATATTTTACATGATCTTATATTTATTTTCAGATCCTACAGTGAAGTTATAAAGGTTATTTCACTACAAGAGAATGAGTAATTAATAATTAAAAGTAATGATTGAAGAAATTTTAATGTTTTGAATTATTTTCTTTATTTTGAATTATTTTCTTTATTTTGAATTATTTTCTTTATTTTGAATTACATATTTTGTTGATTTTGAATTACATATTTTGTTGATTTTGAATTACATATTTTGTTGATTTTGAATTACATTTATTTTGTTGATTTCGAATTACATATTTTGTTGATTTTGAATTACATTTATTTTGTTGATTTTGAATTACATATTTTGTTGATTTTTAATAATTTTGTTGATTTTTAATTATTTTGTTGATTATAATTATTAAGGTTTAAAATATATTATTTTAATTAAAAGTGTCTTTCAATGAATTGCCTTCTTCTAATATTTCCACGTACATTGTTTTTCACTAGTAAAACTACTGGTGCAGTCGTTTGTACTTGTAGGTTGAATTAAACCCTCCAGAAGATAGTGCAACAACAACCTAGTACAGGCTTTTCTCCTCCTATAATAATAGAACTACCTCCTGAATTCAATGATGGGGTAGTAGAAGTAGTGATAGACCAAGGTAAAAATAATAATTCATCTATAAGTAATAAAATTGTAATTCTTTAATTTGACCACATTTTTAATATTCAAAAATTATATAACATTAATTAAAAAGGATTTATAGGTAGGTATAGGTATGTATATTATGTAATTCATCTTTATGTAATTAAAAGACTCAGGGTGGGAATCGAACCCACAACCCACAGAACAGAAAGTAGGGTCACTACAAACTGTGCCAAGGGGCTAGTCAACTGCGCCAACGGGCTAGTCGAAGAAAGAAATAAACTTTATGTACAATCTATTCTTATTTATAATTACTATTTAATATTAACATTAATATATACTTTCTTATTATTTGCTTAGTAGAAATTATAAAATATAAAGAATAAATATTTTATTAACCGACTTCAAAAAAGGAGGAGGTTACTCAATTCGACCGTGTTTTTTTATGTATGTTCGGAGATAACTTCGTCGTTTATGAACCGATTTTGATAATTCTTTTTTTGTTGGAAAGGAGATATCCCAACTTAGGTACCATGATAAGGAAACCAGGATCTGATGATGGGATCCCAGAGAAATAGAGAGAAACCCTCGAAAATCGTAGTGTCGACTATTGCGTTTGTTAATTTCATTTGTCTACTTACGTTGTATTACTTGTCGATGTAATTGAAGTCGGTTTTTTTCGTTTGCAAGCAAACACAATTATTATAGAAAAAAAGCAATGCAAAGCAATAACATAAAAGTCCAACATAGAGTAAAAAAAAAAAACAATTAGATATGCTAGAAGTGGAGCACCAGTACTATGTTACAATTGCTGATTTAAAAATAAAAATACTGGAACTGGAACTAGAAATAAAATTATTTAGAATTATTAAGGTTTAAAATATATTATTTTTAAATAAAAGTGTCTTTCAATGAATTGCCTTCTAATAATTCCACGTACATTGTTCTCCACTGGTAAAACTACTGGTGCAGTCGTTTGTACTTGTAGATTGAATTAAACCTCCCAGAAGATAGTGCAACAACAACCTACAGGCTTTTCTCCTATAATAATAGAACCACCTCCTGAATTCAATGATGGGGTAGTAGAAGTTATGATAGACCAAGGTAAAAATAATAATTCATCTATAAGTAATAAAATTGTAATTCTTTAATTTGACCATATTTTTAAAATTCAAAAATTATATAACATTAATTAAAAAGGATTTATAGGTATATTATGTAATTCATCTTTATGTAATTAAAATACTTATAAACTGAAACTGGAAATAAAATTATTAGAAAAAAGAACTCTAGTACTTTGTTAAATCTATATATTTTGTATTCCTATAATACATATTTTAAAATAAGAAAGAAATAAACTTTATGTACAATCTATTCTTATTTATAATTACTATTTAATATTAACATTATTAGAATACTTTATTATTATTTGCTTAGTATAAATTATAAAATATAAAGAATAAATATTTTACAGAAAAGAATCAATGCAAGAATAAAAATATAAATAGTAATATAAAAGTCCAACATAGAGTTAAAAAAAAAACCAATTAGATATGCTAGAAGTGGAGCACCAGTACAATGTTAGAATTGCTGGATTAAAAATAAAAATACTGGAACTAGAAATAAAATTATTAGGAAAAAAGAACTCTAGTACTTCGAAAATATTAAATAGAGAGTGAAATGCTGTTTTAATATACATATTTTCTTAATAAATTTAAATCTATATAATATATTGTATTCCAATTTCACTCAATATTAACATAAAAATCTTAACCAAAAATATTATAATATGATGATCAATGTCAATAAATCAGCCTGTAAACGTCCCACAGCTGGGCAAATAATAATAATATACATAATACCAATGGGTATCTATTAGGGGAGATTTTATTTATATTAAAAGATTTTATATTAAAAGTGTCTTTCAATGAATTGCCTTCTTCTAATATTTCCACGTACATTGTTTTCCACTGGTAAAACAACTGGCGCAGACGATTGTGTGTTAGCTTCATTGACATCGAACCCACTATGAAACACATCTTCCTTCATATCTATTGCAATATTGTGCAATACAGCACATGCTACAATCGTTGCTTTTGCAGTTTCAATGTTGCAGTAAAGGCCTCTTAATAAACAGCGGAACCTCTGCTTCCACAACCCAAAACATCTTTCCACTGTGTTTCTGGTGCTGATGTGAGCATTGTTGTATCGTTCCTCTTGAGGTGTTGTAGTGTTCAGTAAAGGAGTAAACAAATATGGTGTGCAAGCATAGCCACTGTCTCCTAGCAATATGCCTGAGAATGCACCAGCCTCAAATCGCTGCTTCAAACGACTTTCCCTAAATATTCGTGAGTCATGAACACTCCCACGCCACCTAGTAACAATGTCTCTGATTTTTAAATCTGCATCGCAAACTACCTGTAACAATAGTAACATATTTTGTATTTCTTACTCACATAAATAAGCATGACTAATCACATATAATATGGGTTAATTTCTGTAATGTTAGATTTAAGTTTTATGATTTATGAAATAAAAAAATAAATAAATTTTATAGAACAAAGTCACAGGTCACTTGTGTCTTTTTGTCCACTCATTCCTTCTAAACCGCTAGATTTTAAAATGGTTTTCATTGTTATTTAAATATTTTTTAGGAAAATTCACAAAACATCTTAATTATACTTTTCCACTGCAGCCATATTTCATGCTAAGGTAAGGCTAGGGCGGGTTGTTATTATTTTTTGATTTTATTGTACTAGCTATACCCATGCGAATAATTCGCACCAATTAAGTATAATAATTATCACTTTACAAAATTATAAAAAAAGTATAAATTATACATGAGTTTATTTGAAATTAAACAAAAAATTTAAAGCCGTCAGATTTGCAGCATTGCTGTATTGTGTCTCAATGTATATCTATGTATATAATTTTAATAATTAATTAAATGTGAATAATGCTGATAATTAGTTAAATGAAATATAATATTTATGTGGAATGATTGTGAGGTTTTTATCTAAAAAGGGAGTCAAACAAAACTATAACCAATGCCTCATCGGGAATGGGGCTGTGGAGTAAAGTTGTTGTTCCTTTATTTAGGAAGAAAAATATGAATATCAAATCAATAATACCTGGACATTAATTGATGAAAATCCTTTACGGTTAATATAAAGTTGACCACCATATCTTCACATAACTTTTTTATTTTAATTTGAGTACAGTCAATTGCACCAATTACTGTAGGGAAGTTTGCAATTCTGCAAAATTTTTGCATCGCTTCCTCTTGTTCTGTCAATGTAGCAGGCATTCTTATAAATCTATGTGATTTTCGGGCTATGGCTTCTGCAACTTTTTTGCATATCTTACTGATAAAAGGTTGTGAGACTCCATGCAAATCGGCTGTATCATCTTGGATCTATTAAAACAAAAACAAAATTTTAGTTTCTACATAATTTAGTATAAATTGCTACCAATAATAATAATATAGTTTTGATAAATGCAATACAAGCTTTAAAAAAACAAAAACAAAATTTTAGTTTCTACATAATTTAGTATAAACTGCTACCAATAATAATACCAGTACCGTACCGAGTTACCGGTAAACATCAGGAACTCTCCTTCTCAACTTTCCTTTAAAACCCAGGTTAAAAAGTGGTACATAAACAAACTTTGTCAATAGCCCTTCCTTATTTATCTTTTTACTCTCTTCATCTTAGGCTTACCTACATTAAATATAATTTCATGTCATGACATTTCTTCGTGTGTTTACTTTTGTATGGACGTATTTTTTTATATCTTGTTTGTAGTATGTATACATGTATATATAGGTATACCTCTGTACTTTTATGCATGTTTATTTTGTTTTTACTGTTGTTTAGTCCTAGGCCTACCTTAACACTTACTTTTTACTATCTTTACGCCTTAAGGTTGACTGGTAGCTAAGGCTGTACGGCCATAAGTCCGCCTTTTGCGCAACCTGTTATCTCGAAGTGTTGTTATGTTGTTTTTGTATTTTTTTTTTCTGTGTTGTGTAATAAAGTTTAAATAAATAAATAATATAGTTTTGATAAATGCAATACAAGCTTTAAATCTACTTACTTCATGTCGAGCCCAGCTTCGTAATGCGCAACACACTTGTATTTCTGGAGACACAGGGCATCCTCGAGCATCTCTAGTTAAAGTATCTTTTATTAGGTCCACTATTTTCATAGCATAACGTTTATTAAACTTATACTTTTGCCTGAAATCTTCATCAGATAATTCCACAATGGGATTGACCCGAACACGATTTCTGTTTTGTCGGTATGTCGTTTCCAACAACTCGCCGGCTTCAATATCGTCAATATCAGTTAAATCGACCATGTTTATATCCATTTTGGAGTTAAAACTTAAAGCAACACAACACAATGAAAAAAAAATGATATAACCTAAAAAACGAGAAACTGACTGATCCGATTTAGAACATCGACTAACATCGTTAAACTAGGGGTCACCGAGGTTTAGCGTTAGACCATGATATAGTCTGTGTTTTATCGCAAAACCACGTTTTGTAATACCATTTTTGTTTAAACCGTAGTTTATAGAAGTTTAAACCATGTTTCTTAGTTAAACTGCTTTTTGTAATAAGACGGCAATTGACGAAATAACTAAATAATGTTCATATCTATGCAAAATAACCAGGTCTCAAGACTTTAAACACTCTTAAAACATCATTTAATCATTAGCGTATTATCAAAACTTTTTCTTTTATGGGCATACGGAACGTTGCAATAGAATGATATCATGGCGAACGAATGATATTTGTACTAATCTGTGGTTGATATGGAAACAATGGTTCAAATTCTAGTACTAAGAAGACCACGGTTTTTTAAAGTTTTGTAATACGAACGAATTTAGAGCACGATTTAGGAGATAAGCCTGGACTTGATAGTACAGGCTTAAACCAAGTATTATTTAGTTTTTTGTAATAAGACGGTAACTGTCTCTGTTTTCTCTATAAATTTGAAAAAAATGTTTATTTTGAGCTACCGAAGTCGAATATAATGTAGGACTATTACAAATGGTCAGGTTAAACCGAGCGATCATAAAGTAGAGGCTTGGAAACAAAAGTTAAATAGAATGGATGGAAACTTAGGTTCATCTAGATACGTGTACCTACACTAATAATTTATTATTTTTTAAATATAATTAAATTTTAAATATAATTAAATTTAAATAATCCTACCGGTGAACAGACTCGTGTGTTGCGTTATATACCAAATGGACACCGATTGAGCCTCTTACGCGTATTTTATGACGAACACCAATATATAGGTGTTGATAAGACCTGTGACCTTATTTTAAAACGTTTTTGGTTTCCCTGTTTAGAGAGATTCGTTCAAGTCTATTTGTCTCATAATAAAAAGAAAAAAAAATACCTAGGCAACCTTTACAACCTATTGAATCATGAGAAAAAAAAACAGATTTACCATTTGATACTGTACATAGCGATATTTTAGGACGACTTCCGGATTCGAACGGTTATAAATTTGTACTAATAATTGTACTACGTACTGTATCGAACGTGATTCACATTGAATGTAATCACAGAATCACAGGCAAGAGAGTTGGTCAAATGTCATTTGGAAGTTGCAACTAACCTTAAATGTTACAAAACAAAAAAGCACTCAATGTTCTCCTTTGAATCTTTTGATAGCTAGTGAGTCTACCACGCCGATTATTCGAGCCCTTATAAGTGACATTGCCTCAATAAAACGCGACGTTCACTAAGAAAATTTAAAGAAAACGACATGGTGTTTGTACGTAAGACTGCTCAATCCACTAACAAACTGGACCCGGGGATGAGAGGTCCATACAAGGTTATAACTGTCCTTCCTCACAATCGCTACGAACTTACCTTAGTCGCTGGGTCGTATGGAAAAACCACTGAAGCAGTTGCTGAATATATGACTCAATGGAAGGGCGAGTGGACCCCCGAGGTCTGTGCGAGTTTCTTTGACAGTGACTGTGAGTATATTCACTTTATATGAGCATCCTGAGGGCTCTGCTCCTGAATTCTCAAATATTAAGCATCCTGAGGGCTCTGCTTTGTTTAAGTCTATTAAGCAACCTGCGGGCTCTGCTTGTTTATTGTAACTTAGGTAACCTGAGGGCTCTGCCTTTGTAGTCATAGCATCCTGAGGGCTCTGCTTGTTTATTGTAACTTAGGTAACCTGAGGGCTCTGCCTTTGTAGTCATAGATTCGTAAGTTCGTACCACGGGTACTTAGCGCTAGTGTAGCATCTCCGCCAAATTAATATTTCTTTTATCTAAATTAATTAAAAGTTTGTGACAATTCAGTGTTAAAATAGTTTTATGGACACAACGGCATAATATAAACAGTCTACTCTTGATGTATGCAGTGCAGAAATAAGCTAATTGTGGTGAAATAGTGTGAATAGTGAACGTTTAACAAAAATATTATTTTGCAACTACCTACCATCTCGGATTTTTAAAATTTTTATATAAAACATTCTTATTTGTATTGCTTAAATCGTGACTTTATATAGTTCAAACCCTGTGCGAGTGCAAACTAAAATTATATAAATATTATTTTTTTTACATATATACTGAGACTTCAAACTTAAGTTTTTTTTTTTTTTTTTCAAAAATAATTTTTTTTTTAATTATTACATATCTATTTACATCAAAAATTCTATAGAATTATTACTGGATCTCAAAAATGCCCGGCTCATGTGCAGCATGTAATAAGGCAGTACTAGTCACGCAAAAAAGATTGAAATGTTCAAATGTAATATGCTCTCTATTATACCACAGTGAATGTGTAAACTGTGAAGATAGTAGCTTAACAAACCGAGCTACATGGGTTTGCCCTCAGTGTGTTGCTAGGAAACCAAAGCGAGATAATACTAATACACCAATTCGGAGTCAAGGTCACAAGCAACAGTCGCCTGAAAATGCTTCCGTCTCGTCACATCTATTATCAACGGGTATTCCTGTTTGTGACATCGTGGAAGAGATTAGGATTTTACGGCAGGAAATGAGTGAGCAATTTGCGAACCAACGGGCTTGTTTGGACAAATTTGATGCCAAGCTCAGTGATGTACAGGGAGAGGTAAAGGACCTTGGGGGTAAATTTAATAATTTAAAAAAAGACGTAGATGAGCTAACTAAATCTGTGCAGTTCCTATCTGATACTCACGACGAACAGGTTGGGCTAAATGATGATGTTAAGAAATCCCTATCTAATTTAAATTCGGAGAACCAAAACCTGCGATCACAAATATTTGTACTGGAAGGTAAAATGGATCAACTCGAGCAGCAGGCCAGGGATTGCAACGTGGAGCTTCAGTGTGTCCCTGAGAACAAAAATGAGAATATTCTTACCATTGTCCAGCAGATGGCGTCGATTGTCACCTGCGACTTATCCGATCAAAATATTCTGAGTTATCACAGAGTTCCTAAGGTAGATTCTAAATCGCAACGCACGAGAAGCATTGTAGTAAAATTAGCTAGCCCAAGAATACGTGACGACCTTCTGGCTTCCGTCAAGCGATTTAATAAAAAGAATCCCCAGAACAAACTTAACACATCGCACCTGGGATTTGCTGGACAAATCTCACCGGTCTATGTTGTGGAACACTTATCTCTTAAGAATAAAAAGCTCCATGCCGCCACCAGACTGGCTGCAAAAGAGAAGAAGTATGAATTTGTGTGGATAAGAAACGGTCGTGTTTTCGTTCGAAAAAATAATGAGTCTCCAGCTCAGTGGATTAAAAATGTTGATGTCTTAAAAAATTTAGTATAAGTAGACTGATGTTAATTTCTATGTGCACGTATTTAGATATATTTTTTTTTTTTCTTATAAATTCACACTAAATATATTTTATCAAAATGTACGAGGTCTAAGGACCAAAACAGAAGATATCTATTCCGCGATTCTCTGTTATGACTATGACGTTATAATTTTGACCGAAACTTGGTTAAACAACACGGTTTTTGACAACGAAATTGTGGATAGTCGTTATATTTTGTATAGGCGTGATCGCTCATCAAGTCCTCTTTCTTTCCACAAAAAAGAGGGTGGTGGTGTGGCAATCGCTGTTAATAAAAAAATCGAATCAATAAGAAAATATGAATGGGAATCGGCTTGTGAAGACTTATGGTTGTCAATTAAAACCAGTCATAATACTTACATATGTGTTTGCGTTGCTTACGTTCCGCCACCTGTTAGGGAGGAGTACCTGGAATGCTTTCTTAAAAATGTCACAGATGTTTGCAATAATAAAATGCCGCCTCGTTCTCCGGTTCTCATCGTTGGTGATTTTAATTTATCTAATATTATGTGGGAACCTAACAGTAATGATAGTGACTTTCTACCCAAACAATTTTGTAATAATGTAGATAGTATATTTTTTGAAAACATGGCTTTTAATAATTTTAAACAATATAATTCCATTAAAAATATAAATAACCGTATTTTAGATTTAGTACTAGCGAATAGTTCTAAATGGATAAAAGTAAGCCAAGCAGATGATGCCTTGGTATCTATTGATCGCCATCATCCGCCTTTAAATGTTAATATTAATTTAAAAACCCATTGTGATAATTATATTAGATCTTCCCGGGCACCATATCTGAACTTTTTTTTGTGTGATTTTGACGGTGTATCCAATGAATTAGATGACATAGACTGGTTATCCGCATTTAATAATGCATCCTCGGTAGATGAAAAAGTAGATATTTTCTATCAGAAAATAATGCCTATTATTTATAAATATACACCTATGCGTAAGCCCCGAGATAGTCACTATCCCATATGGTTTTCGGTTCCATTATTGAGAGCGCTCAGAGAGAAGGCAAAATATCATTGCAAAAGCAAGAAATTTAATAATTCAATGGATAAATATTCTTATGAGTTACTACGTGATCGATGCGCAGTAATGATAAAAGATTGCTATACAAATTTTAAAAAGCGTGTTTCAGAATGTATTCGTAGTGACCCTTCCTATTTTTGGACCTTTTTTAAGCAACAACGCAAAAATAGCGCTAATTTTATTCCAAACGAAATGTTTCTCAAAGATTCCGTAGCCATAGGAGGTAAGAGTATATGCAATGCTTTCGCTAAATACTTTGAATCGATCTATACTTGCCCTAGTGACTTTCAATTGGAAGATTATCCCACCCCTCCCCCTGTGCACGGAATTTCTAGTATGTCATTCAGTGCTTGCCGGTTGTCAGAGGAAGAAGTTTTTGAGCATCTTTCTAAATTGGATACATGCAAAGGAGCCGGGCCAGATCTTCTTGCTCCATTATTTCTTAAAAAATGCGCTCGTCAATTAGCTAGGCCACTTACCCTTATATATAATCATTCGTTGTACTCAGGTATTTTTCCCACCAGGTGGAAAGTTGCTTATATTACACCGGTCTACAAATCAGGGAACTCTAAAGATATTACAAATTATCGGCCAATATCCATTTTGTCAGTTAGTGGTAAGGTTTTGGAAAGTATAGTTCAAAAACGTATTTACTCTCATATTGCTCCATTCTTAGATAACAACCAACATGGTTTTCGCCCTCGCAAATCTACGACCTCTAACTTAGTTAGCTATATTTCTGATATCGCAGAGATAGTGGATTCAGGTGGTGAGGTACATGCAATCTATACTGATTTCCGCAAAGCGTTTGACTTGGTCAACCATAGGCTTCTCATGTTGAAAATTGAGTACATGGGAATTCACGGTTCCTTACTTCGATGGTGCGAGTCCTATTTAGAGAATCGGTCACAACTCGTTGCTGTGAATGGCTTTAAGTCATATGAAATACAAGTGACATCTGGTGTACCACAGGGTTCACATCTTGGTCCCACTTTCTTCTTAATTTTTATAAACGACTTAACACTTTATTTACATTCTAAAATGAAACTGTTTGCTGACGATTTAAAGATTTACAGAGTCATTGACTGCCAGCATGATATACGTGCACTACAGAAAGACATAGATGCCGTTAATTCCTGGTGCATCAGAAATGGCATGTCCTTAAACATTGATAAATGTTACCACATAAAATTCACAAGGAAGAAAAACCGGTTTAACTGCGTGTACACAATAAACAATATAGACCTTACTGAAGTTGACTATATAAGGGATCTTGGCGTTATAGTAGATTCAACTTTAAGTTTTCGCAAGCATATTGAGAACATAACAACCAAAGCTTCTAAGTTGTCGGGGCTAGTTTATAGACAGATGAAAATGTTCAACAGCTCCAACTTATCGATCCTAGTTTTTAACTGTATTGTCCGAAGCCTTCTTGAATCTTGTAGTGTTGTGTGGAGCCCAGGCTATCAAGTTCATTCCGATAGAATTGAAAGAATCCAAAAGCGATTCCTTTTCCATCTAGCTTACGGAGACTTTAAGTGTAAGGAATTGTTTACATATGAAGCTCGTCTTTCGTACTATAAAATGGTAATGCTAAGGGACCGTAGACGGATCGCGGATATCATTTTCCTGTCTAAACTTCTGAGGGGGTTAATCGATGCACCTGAATTGGTTGAACGCCTTAAATTTCTTGTTCCTCGTATGGGTTGCCGCTTACATAACCGAAAGACATTTAGTTTGCCTAGAATAAAAAGTAATCTTGCTAGACATAGTCCATTGTATAGAATGCAGTTTTTCGCAAATGGTAAGAGAGATGTTATAGATATCTTCTGTGATAGTATACCTACAATTAAAAATAAGCTGAATAATGAGCTCCGTGTATAGATTGTACATTGATTTACCGTAGTTTAAAGTTTGTACTGTAATAAGTTTTCCCTTTTTTATATTGTAATGTTTAATTTGTTTTTTTTTTTTACTTCATGTGTTTTAGTATTTTTTTATATTCCTAACTTGTGATTTTTTGCACTATAGTTAAGTTACCTGTTTTGATTTTTTTTAGTTCTTTTAATGCATGCTATGTCCACATCTAGTAGACTCAATTGTACATACATGCTTTACACTTTGTACTTTACTTTATATGTCTATATTAAACGATTGTAGTCGGTTTTGTGGACTAATAAAAAAAAAAAAAAAAAAAAAAAAAAGAAATAGCATCCTGAGGGCTCTGCTTGTTTATTGTAACTTAGGTAACCTGAGGGCTCTGCCTTTGTAGTCATAGCATCCTGAGGGCTCTGCTTGTTTATTGTAACTTAGGTAACCTGAGGGCTCTGCCTTTGTATTCATAGCATCCTGAGGGCTCTGCTTGTTTATTGTAACTTAGGTAACCTGAGGGCTCTGCCTTTGTAGTCATAGCATCCTGAGGGCTCTGCTTGTTTATTGTAACTTAGGTAACCTGAGGGCTCTGCCTTTGTATTCATAGCATCCTGAGGGCTCTGCTTGTTTATTATAGCTTAGGTAACCTGAGGGCTCTGCCTTTGTAGTCATAGCATCCTGAGGGCTCTGCTTGTTTATTGGTTTTGAAACATCTTTATGATTTTGCTATTGCAAAAAAATAATATTTTATCGTTTTTATTTGCATATTTTTCTTATATATCTTAATTAGTAAATGATAATATTTTGATCATAATCTTAACTACATAGAAACATTAAAATCGTTTTTCAATACATTTACATACCGCCCTTTCTTGCAAATGTCTTCATGACTTTTAACTCAAATTTTAATGTTAAAGCTTGCTAAGACTAGTAAAAATGAAATCCATAAAAAAAAAGACAAAAAAAAAAAAATTCCTTCTGTTAGCTATGTGCAAGTGGGGATACTTCTTATAAGATCTACTTTTAATTGCAGCTCAAGGTAATGAAGATTTGCCAACAGAGCTGACCTCGGCACCCATGAATGCAGGGACCACATCTCGACCACATTCGGCGGACGAGGACGTACCGCTGTCAGGAGAGGCCGTGTTAGAAGAAGCGACTCAAATTTCAAGTTAAAAGGGGATGAAGCGAACGCACATGTGCGATGATCTGCACACGTCGCGACGTTTCTTCCTTTGTTCCAACATCACGCAATCATCACGTGATGCAAGCAGGAGGTGGCGTCAGGTCGGCGGCAACGCACCGAACATGTGGGGACATCATTCTTTGGAGGGCTCTCGGCTAGTTAACTTGTGTCAGACTCACTACCATTTTCGTTAAAAATCCTTTGTTGTAATTTAGTAATTTTTCATTGTCGATTATTTTCTAGAATTGTAATTATTAGTAATTTAAGTGTTTATTTAATTTAATAATCCACTCAATTTGTAAGATTAGAAATATAATTATTTTGTGAATTTTAGTTTTTATTTAAAAATCCGCTCGATTTATAAAAATATATATTTATATGTTTATGTGTATGTGTGTGTATATGTTTGTGTGTATGTATATGTGTATATATGAGTATGTATGTATAATATTTCTCCCTACTTTATTTGTTTTGCGTGGTGTGCAGGTCTGTCTAAATTTAATATCGGTAGTTTCAAGTTGATAGCATCCTTGAATTCCTTAGTTTAGAATTCCTTGTTTTAGTATTTTTACAGTTGCTTTACAGTTAGTTTGATTGTTACAGTATTATTATTTGTTAATTTAAGAAAAACCTATTAATGGCAATACTACATGTACATAGCTATAAAATTTATGATTTGTAAAGCTGTTGGTTTTTTAAATAAATAAATAAATAAAAAATAATATTCGTGCCAAATTTGAAGTAAATCCATGCAGTACTTTTTGAGTTTATCCCGGACATACATACAGACAAACAGACAAACAGACAAAAATTCTAAAAACTATATTTTTGGCTTCGGTATCGATTGTAGATCACACCCCAAGTATTCTTTTAAAAAAATATTCAATGTACAGTTTTGACTTTCCTACCATTTTATTATATGTATAGATAATGCGTATTTACTTGACTACTTTTTCGTCGACCTACGTTGTATTATACCGCATAACTTTTTACTCGGTGTACCGATTTTGATGATTCTTACTTTAATCGAAAGCTAATACTTGTCATCTAGTCTTCGTGAAATTAAATCGAGATCTGATTACAACTTTTTGAGTAATCTTTAATAGCGCGTATTTACTTAGCTATTTTTTCGTCTTATTACGTTGTATTACTTGTCGATGTAATTGAAGTCGGTTTTTTTTCGTTTGCGAGCAAACACAATTATATTACATGTATAGAAGCTTCGTCGTATTTTTTTAAACAAATAGAGCCTTGACGGCGCCGCCGCCGAGGGCCTATCTTTATAAGATACGTCCTTATTTCTAATAAGCCATTGAAATATTCTTGCAATCTTCTTGCCATCGATATACTTACATTAATACAAATATTATAATATTACGTTACAAAATACGAATAAGTAATATAACATTACGTTACAACATTCTATGCGTTACAATTAAAGTCCTCTAAATAAGTCCATTATAATATTATCGCACCGGTAAATCAGTGAATAACATTAAATACCTATATTAATACCGAGACGCACTTTACACTTTACTTTTTATAAGGCGCATTTTGCGAATATTTCAAGTGCCTACCTGATACCATTTATTGATATCGAGCAAAAATAGGCAATAAATCGCGTTTGTTGTATGGAGCCCCCTTTAAATATTTATTTTATTTTGTTTTTAGTAAGTACCTATTTGTTTTTATAGCGGCAACAGAAATACATACCTAATTTGTGAAAATTTCAAGTGTCTAGCTAGGTATCGCCGTTCTTGAGATACAGCCCGGTGACAGACGGACGGACGGACGGACAGCGAAGTCTTAGTAATAGGGTTCCGTTTTTACCCTTTGGGTACGGAACCCTAACAATTTTTTTCTTTTATTGAATAAATGAGAAGTTGATATCGTTTAAAATATTTTTATTATCTTGAATTACAATAATGTAGGTTGTTCAGGAATTTTTATCATTGAAACTATAGGTTTATGGTAACTGAAATAATAAACATATGACCTTAGAATAATCATATGACACGGTACATGAATAACACAAATATTTAGGTACTTACCTTATAAAATAAATTAATCCAGTATTAAATACATCATTAATAATTTTAGAAACTAGTTCCGATTAATTATAATTATCTGCAAAGCAATTTAGATAGGTACATACATCATGGATACATCGCAGAAGAATATTAGTCCAGCCTACTTTTATTTATTTTTGTCCGATCGCATAGCGTTATAATTAGGGCTCGGATTAATATGTAAATACATAATTTTAATTTACACGATTTTCGGTTTTGAATGTCTTCTATAAATTGATTATTATTTATTACATATAGACTCGGAAAAACTAATTTTTATTTTCCATATTTTTCCATATTTTGCCATATTTAATGGGTAAGTCCATATTTTACAAAAAAATATCACAATCATCCATATTTTCGATTTTTATATCATAGAATATGAATTAGTTCACAAAAATTGATATAATTTTACGTAGGTATTTGCATTCTCGCCACCACACGGACGCGCGAGTTTCATTTCTCTCGCGTATTATTTGATTTTTAATAAGTACTCTAACTTCATTTATTCCACATTATCTGCCCCCGCGCCGCCGATCAAATCAATTAAATGAAAACCTGAAGATTATTAAACAAATAGAAAAAAAAAAGTTTCTGAAGCAGAAGGCGGTGTTGCTGAAATAGCTAAACAAAAACTAATCTTCTACTAACACTACAATTATATAACTGAGGTAGGGCACAGCAGGAAATTTCCTGCTCAAAATATGGAGCAGCCCGACTGGGGTAGTACCTCGACCTTACAGAAGACCACAGCTAAATAATACTGTTTTCAAGCAGTATTGTGTTCCTGTTGGTGAGAGCAGAGCTCCTGGGGGGGATTGGGGATAGGGTCGGCAACGCGCTTGCGACGCTTCTGGTGTTGCAGGCGTCTATAAGCTACGGTAGTCACTTACCATCAGGTGAGCCGTACGCTTGTTTGTCGACTTAGTAACATAAAAAATAATAATAATAGACTTTAGACAAAAATAAAGGCTTCGTTACACTAAAAACAATTAATAAAGTTAAGTGCGTACTGAGTTTTGAGGGTACTGCAGACGTGCCTTACCCAATTACGGAACTAAGCGTCTTTAAGTACGCTCCCATTATATCATGTTTTTTTTATATTTAAGAAGGTCAATAAAAATAGGTAAAAAAAACTTTTTAAGTTAAACGGTTTTATGTTAAACATACATTGCAATGTTTAAGATAAATGTACTAAAAACCAAAAAATAATAAAATAGATACAGTCGTGGGAATTATAAACATATGCATAGACTAGACTAAAATAAAACCGTGGGGCACGTCAATTGTCTACAATCGTTGGTTAAAATGTTTGTTTTGTAATGTTACACTATAACATCTCTTTTATTTGCATGGAGTGTATAACTATTGGAATTTCCATGAGCAAGAAAATAGTAAGTAATTTCCTCACCGTCTGCGGGCCAACTGCCTAACGACGAATTAAACGATTCTTCTATCGCACATTAAGTCGATAATTTGTAGACAATTGACGTGCCCCACGGTTTTATTTTAGTCTAGTCTATGCATATGTTTATAATTCCCACGACTGTATCTATTTTATTATTTTTTGGTTTTTAGTACATTTATCTTAAACATTGCAATGTATGTTTAACATAAAACCGTTTAACTTAAAAAGTTTTTTTTACCTATTTTTATTTTCTAGTTTTTAGTTTTTATTTCGCATTCTTTGATACCCATATTGGTGGGATTGATAAAAAATTGTTATCAGCCATTTGGTAGCGGCGGCCATCTTAGATTTCAATTTTGCATAGTAAATTGTATTCTACTTGTTGAGACCTTTCATTTGATACCCATATTGATGGGATTGATAAAACCTAAGTTATCCGCCATTTTGTAGAGGCCGCCATCTTGGATTTTAATTTTATATAGTATATTGTATTCTACTGGTTGAGCACTTTCATTTGATACCCATATTGATGGGATTGATAAAACCTACGTTATCCGCCATTTTGTAGCGGCCGCCATCTTGGATTTCAATTTTTTATAGTATATTGTATTCTGCTTGTTGAGCCCTTTCATTTGATACCCATATTGATGGGATTGATAAAACCTACGTTATCCGCCGTTTTGTAGCGGCCGCCATCTTGGATTTCAATTTTTTATAGTATATTGTATTCTGCTTGTTGAGCCCTTTCATTTGATACCCATATTGATGGGATTAATAAAACATAAATTATCCGCCATTTTGTAGCGGCGGCCATCTTGAATTTATAATGATAATGAATAAATATAATTGTATTGTCACCAAAATCCAAAGTGTATACAAAATTTCAGATTAATCGGTTGACAGGAAGAGGGTGAAATTTGAATTACTAAATTTGACCCAAGAATAAATAATAAAAAATAAAACAAACGGGGTGAGCTAAATAAAACCGTTTAAAAACCGTTTAAAAAAGCATACGGCTCACCTGATGGTAAGCGATTACCGTAGCTTCAACACCAGATGCATTGAAAGCGCGTTGCCGTCTGCCCATACTCCCAATCCCCCCAGGAGCTCTGGTCACCTTATTCACCACAGGAACACAACACTGGTTGAAAGCAGCATTTTTAGCAGTGATCTGCTGCATGTTTGAGGTAGGTACTTCCCCAGTCGGGCGGCTCCAGTTTTTGAGCAGGATATTTCCTGCTGTGCCCTACCTTACTTATTTGCCTTTATTGTGACGTGGAAAGATCTTACAGCCAATATAAGGCTATATTTAGACCTAATCGACAGTTTTAATTACGATAATTTAAAAAAGCATGTGATTGTGTACTGCAACCAATTTAATAAGACAGATTTAGTGGAAGATGAATAAACTTCATTTTTTTTAATTACCTAAACATATCGCTATCTTTTTATAAAATTTTTAATGTAACTGTTACCTACTGCAGTAAATTTTCACAATAAACAATGTTTAATATGAAAGATATTTTTATTTTATACTCCATACTTTTTCCATATTTTACATTTTTTGGTCCATATTATAATATGTACATATTTTGAATTTTTTAATACATATTTATTATTTATCCGAGCCCTAGTTAGGTATAATAATCTAATGCCACGCGCTATTGCCGCTCTTATCAATCCAGCGCGTCGAGTTGACGGTTATTTATTGCACGGAGCGGCAACGTCGTTGAGGTACCTATCGTTAATAATTGTGTTTGCTCGCAAACGAAAAAAAACCGACTTCAATTACATCGACAAGTAATACAACGTAATAAATAATAATACGAAAAAATAGTCAAGTAAATACGCGCTATTAAAGATTACTCAAAAAGTTGGAATCAGTTTTCGGCCTAATTTAAACAAGACTACAAGACAAGTATTAGCTTTCGATTAAAGTAAGAATCATCGAAATCGGTACCTACACCGAATAAAAAGTAATGTGGTATAATATAACGTAGGTCGACGAAAAAGTAGGTAGTCAAATAAATACGCATTATTAGAAATAACTCTAAAAGTACTTGTCAGATCTCAATTAAATTAAAATGGTAACACATGACACACGTGACACAACACCTTTCAATTAAAACAAAATTGATCGAAATCGGTCCACCCAGTCAAAAGTTCTGAGCTAACATACATAAAAAAAAAGACATACGTGTCGAATTGAGAACCTCCTCCTTTTTTGGAAGTCGGTTAAAAATTAGAATAAGTGTAAAATATTTCATGAAAATTATCAGATTATATTATTTAAAACCTGTCATGTTATCAATTATGGCAATCTTTTAAATACGTAAAAACTTCAAGTATCCAGTCCTATATACGGTATATACCTAATACCGGCCCAACCATTATAATTCATTTATGCATCATTATTCATTTGTTATTAAGGCGGTATCCCGACCAAATAACCTTGAGCATTCGTTCCCTGTGTGCTTACGGCACTGTGCTGTGTGGTTACGGCACTAAAGAATGTAGCCACCCCCTCTCTTCCCGTGGGTGTCGTAAGAGGCGACTAAGGGATAACACAGTTCCACTACCACCTTGGAACTTAAAAAGCCGACGGATGGCGGGATAACCATCCATGCTGGCTTTGAAATACACAGGCCAAAGACGGGCAGCAGCGTCTTCGGTGCGACAAAGCCAGCCCTGCGGTCACCAACCCGCCTGCCCAGCGTGGTGACTATGGGTAAAACACATGAATTCGCGTCATAATGTCGGGCGCGAACTTGTGGAGGCCTATGTCCAACAGTGGACTGTGATAGGCTGTAGTGGTGGTAGTGGATTCGTTCCCTCTTTGCCGCACCCCACCTCTCGCGGCACATCTAGCGGCATTTGGTGAACAACTTCGTAAAAACAAGTAATATAATTAAAAGAAAACAAAAAACCCGCCTGCGTAAAAAACGGAAAGAGCAAAGTCAACATTTTTTAAACTTTCTTATTGTATTTCTTTATTTTTATTACGGTAATAATAATCATAATATACATTTTCGAAATCCTTGTATTGAGCCCTTTAATTTGATACCCATACTATAGTATTCTAAAAAAAAATTTATTTATTCATTAACTACAATGGCTTCGCACAGCCGCCATGTTTGTTTTTTTTTAATGTCACCTATCTAAGAACACTTGGGCTGCTAAGACAAATCTAACGATATCTCAATTATGCAAATCCGTTCAGCGGTTCTAGAGAAATGAGGTAATTAAGAATATTACATACATACATACATACATACATACAAGATACGCGCGAAAAACATAACCCTTCCTTGGCAGTCGGGTAATTACAGATCTAGGGATCCGCACGGCATTCAATAAAAAAATAATATATTTTTAATTATTAAAATAAATGTTAATTGGTGCGTATATAATTTAGGTAATGAATTCAGTGACTACACTTACGTTCAATAAATACTAATAAGTAATGAAGTATAATATTAATTAAACTTATAAATAACTAGCTGACCCGGCGAACTTCGTACCGCCTAACAGTCGATTCTTTAATTATTTTTTTTTAAATACTTATTTTGCTATTCGGGATAACGGCAATTTGGGTCAGCTAGTACCTAAGATAAAAAAAAGAAAAAAGAAAGTTGATAAGTCAACAATTACATAATGTAAAAAAAATATAAATTAATATATTGACAAATATTGACATTAATATTTACACGATACTAACGTCACTCAATTGTTTTGCCTTACTGAAACCCCTCCACTAAAACTTAAACTTTATGGTATGGTATTAAAGTTCAAATTGACTTTTAAGTATTATTACGAAACTTTTGCATGGGAATATAGAATAGTTTTGTTTTCAGACTTTTCAGGCAATTTTTCTAATTTTTCGTAAGAAAAATCTGTTTAGCTGCTCTCGAGATTTGCGCTTAGCAACACATTCATCACATTTCATTTCACAGACAGCGTAAGTAGAAAAATAAAATAACAACAATAAAGTAAATTTTATTATATATTTTTTTATTTTAAAGTAGGTCTAGGTAAAAAGTAAAAACCTATACTACGTGGTCAAATTAAATTAGCTAGCAAAACTCTTTATCATGGGTGTCGTTTCTATAATTTTCAAAGGTGCTAAAATCATTTTTTAGATACCTACACAACAATAGCGTCTTTAAAAGAAACTCAATAGGTACATAGTTTTAAATACACACACAGAGCGTCCTTTCACAATAAATAACAAACAAAAAAACTAACCCAAACAAAAGTCAACAAAAAATGCTAACAATGTGCTAATAAATTTATTATTGTTTACTAGCTGTGCCCGCGACTTCGTCCGCGTGGAATTAAAAAATATATATTGTTCAGTTCGCAGAGATACAAAATAAAAATAAAAGTAACAGCCTATCGGTCAAGCCGTTTCAGAGATTAGCCGGAACAAACTGACAGACAGACAGACAACAATTGTAAAAAATGTTATTTTGGTATATGTACCGTGTATACATGCATATGAATTTAGTAAAAGGCTATTATTTTATTATTACAAACGGACACTCCAATTTTATTTATTTGTATGTATAGAGTATAGACGTATAGATTTATAATATGACATGAGCGTGCGCTAGCCGAGATGGTGACAAACGACACAAGCTTCGCCCTCCAAACCTTGCGGAAGACTGAATTCCGAAATCCGAATATTCCGATTTCCGATACCCCGCGCTGGAGTTACAGTAGTGAATACGCCCAGATTTTAGAAAAAAATCAATAACACATCAAATTTAGGTCTTTTCGAAAAATTTATTCATGCGAATTGTTCATTATTAAATTGTCCATCCATTAGTGTCGGTAGCAAAATAAAAGAATGTTTACTTTACCAGGAGACGCATAGTATCAGTAATTATTTCTCATTTTTGTGGTTTCGTTATAAGGCGATTATTTAAAATGTATTCCTTTAAAAAAAATTAAAAAATCATCCATTATATAATCAAAATTATGTAGAAATTAAATGTGTTTGTATTAGTTTGATATTTCTTTCCAATAAAAAGTAGATAGCTTCAAAAAACTGCACAAAAAACGGCTAGCGCGGCGTTTTGCCCCCACAGCCGCCTTAATGTTTGATAAAAAAAAGATGTGTGTGCTATTCACACACGACAGAAGTGAAACTTCTATGGCAAACTGATTTTAAAAAAAAAAAAACTAATTTAAAATTAGCGGCTAGCAGCGCGGCTCGTCCACAGTAGTGGTGGGTCGTCGACGCTTTTTCGGTCAACGAAACGAGACTGAAGGCCCTGCGCGCACTAGTGACATTTGTCACCGTGACAAAAAAATTCTTTGTCACTGTCACGTCACCGTCACCTTCGCGACTGCGCGCACTTGCAGTGACAGATAATATACAGATATAGGTTGTCTGTGAACTCGTTTTTAGAAATAGAAAGAAATACAATAATAAAAAGTATTGGGTTCACCCGCTATGGAGTGATAGGCTGATAAGTGGAAAGTTCTACACCATTTTTGCCAACCTACGTACATATGACACGTGACATTTTGTCGCGTCACGGGCATGTTGGCGTCCTCCGCGGACAAAAAGTCACCGAATTGTCACGCATCCAAGTGCGCGCACCTTCATTAGGGATGATGGACGCGGTGACAGTGACAATTGACAAAAAGTCACGGTGACAAAAAGTCACTAGTGCGCGCAGGGCCTTAAGCGTTTACGATGAACTATGTAGTTTAAAAAACAGTTTATTTGTCGACTAGTTTACAACCGTTCACTAAATCAACAATACCGCGTCTATGTATGAACTACGTCTTTGTACTAGTTTAGGGACTAAACTAGTTATTGTCAACGTCAAGTTTATTTAATTGCTGCTTAATGGTAAACGACGATGCCAATTCAACGGTTAAAAGTTGTTACTTGCTTCTTAGCCTGCCGCTAACTAGAAACTACTTAGTTAACGATTTTTTAATACGATTTTATGATATACTAGCTGCTGCCCGCGACGTCGTCTGCGTGCGTTCACTGCTCGTTCCCCGTAGGTGATAGCGTGATGATATGTAGCCTATGTTCTGACCCGACTTCTTAATAATATTCATGCCAAGTAAATCCATACAGTACTTTTTGAGTTTATCCCGGACATACGTTTGAAGGAATAAAGGTTCTCTGCTCGTTCCCCGTAGGTGATAGCGTGATAATATGTAGCCTATGTTCTGACCCGACTTCTTAATAATATTCGTGCCAAATTTGAAGTAAATCCATGCAGTACTTTTTGAGTTTATCCCGGACATACATACAGACAAACAGACAAACAGACAAACAGACAAAAATTCTAAAAACTATATTTTTGGCTTCGGTATCGATTGTAGATCACACCCCAAGTATTCTTTTAAAAAAATATTCAATGTACAGTTTTGACTTTCCTACCATTTTATTATATGTATAGATATTAATATGCAAGTACATAGTAGATGTAGTAATAGTTGGAATGTTAATCTAAATAAATAATTAATACTAAGTGGTTATCGCGTTAGGGTTCTTCTGTTAATACAAAAGTAAAAAATAATGAATAATCTAAACAAACAAATTTCAAAATCTTTTTCATTAATTAGTGTAAAGACAAAAAAGCACTTTACTCAGTGTCATTAGAGTTTATTTTCATGTAACACTGTCGCCTCGAGAAATGAAATTTGCCGTTCGAGTCGAGCACGTGGCCGGTGGCGAGTGAAGGGAAAGGGATATACATTCTAAGCTTACAAACAAGCAAGACAGAACGAACGAAAATCTTTAAGCGACGAATGGCGACAACACCCGAACGCCGCATCGCGTCGCCGCGCCGCGGCCGGTCGACTATGGCCGATGACGCCCGATGGTAGATCGACTACACAACTACACAAGTACACAATGCAAAATGTAGTTCATGAATAAACCGGTTTAACATTGGACTGTAAACTAGTCTATCAGTTGATTACAAAAAAACAGTCTAAAAAAACGGTTCGTTCATTCAACGCTCATCACTAGTCCACAGAGCACAATACTAACTGGGCTCGTCCTTCCCTGTCTTTTTGCCGTTGCATCCGGTTTGAAATAAATATAAATAAATAAATAAATGTATACACAATACACACACGGTCGTCTGTTCCTAAAGTAAGCAACTTAATGCTATGATATTAATGCTTGTGTTATAGGTAACAGCCGACTGGTCTAGCTACACATATTTTTTTTTTTCGATAAACATACTTATAAATAATACATATATGTATAAATATATAAATAAATATGTATATTACACCCAGACTCGGGGTGGGAATCGAACCCACAACCCCCGGAACAGAAAGCAGGGTCACTACAAACTGCGCCAACGGGCTAGTCAACTAATCACAACGATTATAAAGAAGTTTCACTTCAAAAGTGTGTGTGTGTACTCATGTACGCACGTAAGAAGTAATACTTCAAGCTAGAGTATTAAAAAACTTCAAAATAAAGAATCACTATAATGTTTACGAACGTTCGAGTACGTTTGAACCAAGGTTTGAACGAGTAGTGACATCTATGCACGAAAGCTTGAACTACTTCGTCTCGTTCAACTTCAATAAAAAAGATTGCAGCTCAAAATTCATTTTCTATTATCGGGTATGTTCGATAGATTGAGTCCCTAGTGTAAAATTATTTGCTCGAAATAACTGCCCGTATTTTCATAAGTGTTTTAATTGCATCATTTTAGAATTATAATGGTATAAATGTTTATATAAAAGTTGTTAATACTATGCTTAATATTGCATTGTATTAATACGTGGCGCCCCCTAGTGACATATAGCACAACCACACTACAAAGTAACAACATTCAGCTCACAACTTTACTACAACAAATATGTTATTTGCGCCATCTAGTGGCAAATAGCTCACAACTTAACTAAAAAGGTATATTGTGTTCTGCGCCATCTGACGGCGATTGTCTTGCTATTCTCAATGTTTGTTTGTTGGCTATTATTTTTCTAAAACCGATCTCCAAATTCTCTTGACTCCCTGTTTTTATTTTGTTGCTGACTCCTTCTGCTAAAACAAGCTGCACTATGAGCAGCAACAAATTTTTACTATAGTTTTTTCACGGAAAAATCGTTAGTTAAGCAAGCGTGGCCAGTTTTTTTGTAAACTTCTTCTCTTCACCAACTTCTCTTGATTTCCGGTTTTTATTTTGTTGCTGACCCTGTGTACTCAGACTAGCTTCAGTATGAGCAGCAACAAATCTTCACTATAGTTTTTCCGCGAAAAAATCGTTAATTAAGCTAGCGTGGCCGGTTTTTTTGTAAACCGATCTCCAACTTCTCTTGACTCCCGGTTTTTATTTTGTTGCTGACTCCTTCTGCTAAAACAAGCTGCATTATGAGGAGCAACAAATTTTTACTATAGTTTTTACACGGAAAATTCGAGGGTTAAGCTGGCGTGGATATTATTTATTTTGGCATAATTTAAAAAAAAAAACAATTTTTATTTTTTAAAATTTTTTCTTCTTAGCATCTTTCAGCAACAAATTAGCAACAAATTTACCCCTATTCGCTTGATCGATCAGTCCACATTCAGTGATTTCCACGCTATCTTAATGTAAAGTTAGCGTTATTGCCGATTTTTTTCAATCGGTTGGAGCAAAAAAATTAATTTTCTAGCAACTAATTAGCAACAAAAAAGCTACAAATTTCGGTGGTTTTTTTTTCAATTCCGCTAATTTTACATCGCCAGTTTTTTAGACCTTTAAAAAGGCTCTCGTAACCCCGGTTTACAAGGGTGGGAGTAGAGAGGATGTCACAAACTATAGGCCGATTTCAGTGCTCACATCATTATCAAAAATATTGGAAATTATGCTAAATAAGAGACTTATGAACTTTTTAGAAAAATTTAAAATTCTGTCTAATAATCAATATGGCTTTAGACCTAAAAAAAGCACCGAAGATGCGGTACGCAACTTAACTGACTATGTTACTAACCATATTGATTCTGGCCATAAATGTATCGGTATCTTCTTCGACTTAGCTAAGGCTTTTGACACTCTCTCGATACCAGCCCTGGTGGAGAAGCTGGAAAGGATTGGTATAAGGGGTACTGCTTTGTCTATGTATACTAGTTTTCTTACTGGTCGTACACAAAAAGTCAAAATTGATAACATTATTAGCGATGAGGCACCTGTCACATTTGGAGTACCACAAGGTAGTGTTCTGGGCCCGACTATGTTTTTGATTTATATTAATGATTTGTGTCAGACGACCCTAACTGCTGGCAAAGTTTTTACCTATGCTGATGACACAGATGTTGTATTTCATGGAGCGACTTGGGAGGATGTACGGGGTAGGGCTCAGGAAGGGTTACTTAGGATTACTGGTTGGCTACAGGTAAATCGCTTAACATTAAATACTAGCCGACCCGTGCCCACTTTGTTGCGCGTTAATTTTATTTTTAATTTTTACTTCTAACGACAATATCTCAAAAACTATTCATCTGATTGATATAGTGTGAAAGGCAATTTTAATCTGCATTAAATGCCTAAGCTAAATAACATATTCATTTGGATAAGGATTAATACTGAACTAAAGAAAATAGCTTTGAAAATAACGTAATGCTTTTAATTAAAAATATGAACATTAAGGTGGTTATTTTAAGTCAACCACAAGAGATAGAGATATGCTATCGCGGACTTTTTTGTAGCATTTTTAAAGGTTTTTAATTGTCTAGTACATTACTCAACTATATCTTTGCTAGTTTACGCGGCGTTCGCGTGGAAAGCTTCCAGTTGGCGAGATTTTTTGCGACCTTTTTAACATTTATCGCCGTATTTCAGTTAATTGACATAAAAGCATAATAAATTATATACCTAAACCTTCCTCAAGAATCACTCTTTCTATTGTTGAAAACCGTATAAAAATCCGTTTGGTAGTTTTCGAGTTTATCGCGTTCAGACAGACAGACAGGAGGACAGAAAGACGCGGCCGGGGGACTTATTTTTATAATAAGTATAGATAGATTAAAAAGACAACGTTTTTGCAATTTACTACTAATCTTCTAAAACGAGTACCCCTAACATGGAACTTAAGGTCCATATATGCCATTCGTTTATGACTGATTCTTGTGTGTGCTTGTCTATTTTGAGATCCTCTACGGTCAAATACTTGGGTGTTCTATTAGACGATAAGCTTTGCTGGCGGCAGCATATAGAATTGTTAACAACGCGTACTCGCAAGCTCATCTGGATTTTTAAGAAACTAAGAGATGTACTTGATCTCGATACTTTGCGTAGCGTTTATTATGCTTTAGTACAATCCATTTTAAGCTATTGCGTGGTTGTTTGGGGGGGGTGCCTCTAAATCCCATATGATATTAGTTGAGAGAGCTCAAAGGTCACTGGTTAAAACCATGACATACAGCCCTTTCAGATTTTCTACTGTGGAGTTGTATAAGAAATGTTCAGTTTTAACGGTTAGGCAACTATTCATAATGCAGTGTATTGTTCGTCAACATCAGCACACCCCGTACGACCCTACTGTAAACAGCGGTAAGCGCGTATGTAGGAATGTTATTGTGCTTCCCAAGGTTCGCACAGCTCTGGCTAGAAGACAGAGCAATTATCTGTCCATTCATTTATACAATAGGGAAAATAAAATTCTAAATTTCTACTCTCTATCCCTGAAAGAACTTAAAGCGATTGTTTTCAAATGGCTGTCCTCGCTAGACTACCAAAAAACTGAGGATTTCCTCAAGTCATACTTGGTGTAGTTATGCACATCGTATACAATTTATTGCGTAGACATGAAAACAGACTCATACTCACACCACACACACACCACACACACACACACACACACACACATACACACATATACACACACCACACAAACATTGAGACGCACACTTATCCTGCATATTTTTAAAGTATGTATAATTTTACTTAAAGGTTATATTTTATTTAAGTTCTAATTATCTTATTTATAATTTGTTGTGTCTTATTTATAATTTGTTGTAAGAAATAATAATGGAAGAGCACACTGGTTCAATGTGGCACAGGCTTTTGCCTATCACAGGAACCAGGGCACTCATTATTCTGTGTAAAATATTTTTTATGAATAAAGCATTATTATTATTATTATTATTATTATAAGTGGTATAAGTATGTACCGACGCATTTTTATAAAAAAAAATTAAAATTGTAATGTAATTTTATTTTAATTTCTTTGTAATTCATTAAAAAAAAATACAATTATTGTATTATTGATTTTTTTTTACTTTTTTGGTGGGGCGTGTAGTATAGGTATGTTGTATACCTCATAAGCCTCATAATTGTAAGTCATAATGGTAAGTGAGTCAGTAATAAACATGAAGTTTCACTATAAACACGTCTTTTAATTTGACGCTCCTCGGTCCCGCTGCGCCAACGCGGCGTCCTGCGCCAACGCGGCGTCATACATTACGTACGTTATACATTTTGTAATTCACACTAATCTCCTAAGATCTTATACTATGTAGTGATTTTATACTATGTAGTGAAGGTATAGTTATAAGCTTTTTGTTGAACATAATGTTCTTTATTTGAATTTCGCGCCTATTTGTAGTTATCTTTCTAATGTATACTCTTTGGTGCACTCTGTGCTCTTTGGTTCTTTCTCTTTGCTCTGTACGACTTAGCGACCGGCATATTACTCAGTTAATTTGTGTGTGTTAATTAAATATATAGTGATTAAAACCTGAGCTACGTCTTTTAATCCAACAGGTTATGGGCCCAGGAAAGCTCAGAAATAAAGACAGTGCTAAATACAATTAGAACATTAGTGATCAAAGACTTTGAATCTAACTTAACCTCATTACGAAACGTGTTTCGTGTGATAACTTTTTGTAACTTTTTCGTCAAGTGTTTTCGTATTTAAACTGAGATTAATTGAAAATGGCATTAAATAATAATACCGCGTTTATAGAAAAGCTATCTGGCCGTGAAAATTATGCAACGTGGCGTTTTGCAATGCAAACCTACTTGCAACATGAGGAACTCTGGGATTGCATAGAAAACAACTCAGAAAGTGTAGATAGTAAACGGGACATTAAAGCCAAGACTAAAATAATACTCTCAGTCGATCCAATAAATTACGTGCACATTCAAGAGGCTAGCACTGCCAAAGAAGTATGGGAAAAATTGTCTTCAGCGTTCGACGACTCTGGGCTAACACGCCGAGTTGGTCTGCTGCGTGATCTGTGTAATACATCGCTAACTGAATGTAAAAATGTAGAGGAATATGTAAGCAAAATAATAGGTACTGCTCATAAGCTCAGGAACATAGGTTTTAAGGTTGACGACGAGTGGCTTGGAACACTGTTACTCTCCGGTCTTCCTGATACATATCAGCCTATGATAATGTCCATAGAGAGCTCCGGAATGAAAATTACCTCAGATTCTGTTAAGGCAAAGCTGTTACAGGATATAAGATTGTCTGAAAATGACTCAAAGGCATTTTTAGTAAATAAAAAGTCTCAGAAAAACAACAAGAAGCCATCAAAAGGTCCAAGGTGCTATACTTGCAATAAATATGGTCATAAAAGTTCAGAATGCAAATCTAAAGCTAAAGACACACAGAAACCAAGTAGCTCGTCTTATGCTGCTGTATTTGTAGCATCATACTCACAAAATGATGCCTGGTATGTGGACTCCGGTGCAACCTCGCACATGACCAAACACAAGGATTTGCTTCAGAATGAGTCAACCTCATTTATTAAGAAAATTAAAGTTGCAGATAATAAGGAGTTATCTGTACAATCCTCCGGGCAAGTAAGCTTAGACACTTATAACGGTAAAGGTCAAGAGATGAAGGTCCTGTTAAATAATGTTTTGTATGTTCCCGAACTGGCGACTAACCTGCTATCTGTGAGTCAGATTATTAAAAGTGGTGGTCAAGTAAGATTTGACGAAACCGGATGTGTTATTATGAATGGTAAAAATCAGATAGTAGCAACAGCTAGTATTATCAACAACATGTACCGGCTGAACACTCCAGGAGGAGGTTATGCATGCATGTCTGATGTTGAAGAGCACGATATTTTCCTGTGGCATCAAAGGATGGGACACCTTAATTTCGACAGTTTAAAGAAAATGCCTGAAAATGCTGACCATGTAACTTTCTCAGCAAATACAGAAAGTCTGACATGTGTCACCTGTAAAGAAGGTAAGCAAACCCGCCTACCTTTTAAAAGTGAAGGAAACAAATCAACGGTTCCTCTTCAGCTGGTGCACTCTGATATATGTGGCCCCATGGAAACACAAACAATAGGAGGTGCCAAGTATTTCCTAACCTTCACTGACGATTATACTAAGAAGGTTTATGTGTATTTTCTTAGTAAAAAGAGTGATACACTAGGAAAATTCAAAGAGTTTAAAAATGAAGTTGAAAATCAATTGAATAGTCACATAAAGATTCTTAGAACGGATAATGGCCTCGAGTATCTCAGTAAGGAATTCTCTGACTACTTGAAAAATGCTGGCATCATACACCAGACTACCACACCGTATACTCCCGAACAAAACGGGACTGCAGAACGAATGAACAGGACTCTCATTGAAAGAGCAAAATGTATGCTGCTTAATGCAAAACTACCTAAGCAACATTGGGCTGATGCAGTACACACAGCTGCCTACATAATTAATCGCTCACCGACTAAGTCCCTGTCATTCAAGACACCAGAAGAGCTGTGGTCAGGACGGAAACCAAATGTAAAACACATGCGTATATTTGGTTGTGAAGCCATGGTACACTTGCCGCAAGAGAAGCGTAAAAAGTGGGACCCTAAGGCACAGAAAATGATATTTATTGGCTACTGTGATCACAGTAAAGGCTATAGATTCATAATACCAAACTCTAGGAAAGTGGTAGAGAGCAGGGATGCTACATTTCTTGAATCTACTGTCAAAAGAGATTATGTACCGGTACAACTGTCAGAAAAGAATCCCGTAACAAAAATTGATGTTAGTGAAGAAAATACCTCTGAAACAGATATAGAATCTTCAACAAGTTCATATGATACTGTATGTGAAAATAAAACAACTTCAGACAGTGATTTCTCACCTGACATCAGTTTAGATTCTCCTATAGTCAGTAACATAACATTGAGACCTCGGAACAAGAGAAATGAAATAAAACAAGAAGATTCTGAAGAAAGTACTTACCTGTGTCAAAGCGAAGACATTCATTCATATGCTCCAGTAACATATAAGGAAGCTGTGAACTCCGTTGATAAAGATAAATGGATTGAGTCCATTGCTGAAGAACTGGAAGCTCATCAGAAAAATAACACCTGGACATTGGTTGAAAAACCTCTGAATGCCAAAGTTATACCATGTCAATGGGTATTCCGAATTAAGGATGAACCAACAGGTCCAAGGTATAAATCAAGACTGTGTGCAAAAGGGTATTCACAGACCAAGGGTATCGATTACCATGAAACTTATGCTCCGACAGTCAGGTATGATTCTATACGCTTGCTTCTTTCAGTCGCAGCACAAAATAATTTAAAATGTTTACAATTAGATGTTAAAACAGCATTTCTTTATGGAGAACTTGAAGAGACCATATTCATGAAACCACCAGAGGGCCTACACCATGAAGACGGTCTGGTATGTAAATTAAATAAATCTTTATATGGCCTAAAGCAGGCTCCACGGTGCTGGAACAGTAAATTTGACTCCGTTCTTAAGAAGTTTGGCTTCGTCAACAGCAAAGCAGACCAATGTGTGTATGTAGGTGAAGTCAACAATAAGAAATGCTTTCTATGCTTATATGTAGACGACGGACTGTTATTTTCTTCAGATGAATTGGTTTTACAGGAGATAACTAAGGAACTGAAAAACATTTTTGAAATTAAAATAACTAAACCTGGAAACTTTGTAGGAATGCAGATTGAACAATTTAGTAAAGGCATATTTATCCATCAGACTAAATATGTAGAACAAATGTTGGCCAAATTTAACATGACTAATGCTAATTCTAACAGTGTTCCAGTTGATCCCCATGTGAAGTTACAAAGAGGAAATGAACAAGATGAGAAGGATGTACCCTACAGAGAAGCTGTGGGCTCTCTGATGCATCTAGCCATAGTGAGTCGACCAGATATCATGTTTGCCGTCAGTCTGGTGAGTCGTTTCCTTAATTGTTATAATAAGACCCATTGGAATGCAGTCAAACGGATTTTCAAGTACTTGAAAGGTACAAAAGAGTATGGATTGTGCTATACACAATTTCCACAAACATCAGACGTCACAGGCTACAGTGACGCAGACTATGCAAATGATATGGACACACGACGTTCAGTCACTGGCTATGTATTCATCAAAAATGGGGCGGCTGTGACTTGGTCCAGCCAAAGACAACAGACAGTCGCTCTGTCTACTACAGAGGCCGAATTTATGGCAGCCTGTGCTGCTACCAAAGAGACAATGTGGATTAAACAGTTTTTAAGTGACATTAGTGAATATAAACAGGACTCTATGTGTCTTAATTTAGATAACCAAAGTGCTATTAGTGTCATTAAAAATATTAATTTCCATAAGAGATGTAAACATATTGAAATTAAATATCACTTTATTAAAGAAAAGTATCATCAAAAGATAATTGTATTAAAGTTTGTTAGTAGTGATTGTCAGTTTGCAGATATACTTACAAAAGCATTGTGTAAAGATAAATTTCAATATTTAAGGTCAAAGCTTGGAATGATATTACATAACACTGTTTTCTGTTAATTCAGGACTTGATTTAAGATTATAGTTTAAAATGTTATTGTAAAATTTACTTTTGTGTTGATAAATAATGTGTAGGTAATTGAGTTATTTTTGTTAACTTGTCAGTTCCTACACTGTTTAGTTTAGAAAGTTATGTATTTATACTTAGGTATTTTTACTTTATTTTATTTGGCTCAAGTCTTGATTTGAAGTTATAGTTTAAATTGTTATTGTAAAGTTAACTTTTGTGTTGATGAATAAAGTAGGTAATTCAGTTATTTTTGTCAACTTATGAGGTGCTACACTGTTTAATTTAGATAGTTATGTATTTTTGTCATTGAGGCTTAAATTCAGGTAGGGTGTTGAACATAATGTTCTTTATTTGAATTTCGCGCCTATTTGTAGTTATCTTTCTAATGTATACTCTTTGGTGCACTCTGTGCTCTTTGGTTCTTTCTCTTTGCTCTGTACGACTTAGCGACCGGCATATTACTCAGTTAATTTGTGTGTGTTAATTAAATATATAGTGATTAAAACCTGAGCTACGTCTTTTAATCCAACACTTTTGATTGAAAATTATCCATCGGATACCACTAAATATCATAATTATCAGCACTCGGGAAACTAGGCATCTCAGTCTTATGTTTTTTTTTTAATTATAATGAAACAATTTTATCCGATTTTATTGCGGTTTATTAAATTTTTTAGATGCCCGACTTTTCGGATACTTTACATTTTAAATGATCTTACAGTCTTGAAGGTCGAGAGTCGACAGCTCAGTCGGTGTCCAAGCGTCCTTATAGATTAAATTACAAATCGCCCCAAAACCACTACACAACGCCCCCATTTTTTTCTGGGTCTCTTATCGCCCCCCTTTAGGCCTGCAGCGCCCACAAAGGGGCGTTATCGCCCACTTTGGGAAAGGCTGCTTCACAGCAACCATAGTCACAGAATGACTTTGTACCCCTTTTTACAGAAACTGCGCGTACGGAGGAGTATGAAAGGAGAATGCCCACTCTCCATAGTGTCTCAGGCCCAATGTGGACATCAAAAAATTGTATAAAAATTGAGTGTTCTAGAATCTTAACAGTATTAGATATCTGGGAAAAAAACTTAAAACGGCGCCATTATTGTAGAAATATTTTTTTTAAAACCTTTTTGGCTATTTTATACATTATTAAAATGTGCATGAAAGAAACGTAATTCAAGGCCTTTTCCGAGTTTTTCTGTAATTTATAATAAGATATTGAGTATAACAATAGGTGTATTTCAAATATAAGCTATATTCATATTAATTTTATTATTATTATCAAGTTCGACAAAAAAAAATTCTGATGCCGTTTTCAGAGGGGAGAAATTTTTTCAACAGTATCTTTTAACCATTATAGATTGGCATAACATTTATACTACATATTTATTATGTTATAATATATTATATACCTACATAATGCTTCATTATATTGAAATATAATTATATTATAGGATAAAAGCTAATAGTACCTATTTAAAAAATTCTTGGTGGCGCTGTTTTTTACTTATTTTCACGGTTTATTTGCTAAGTTGTAAGTATATTTATATATTTATTTGAATTCAGTTGAAGATAATATTACAAAATAAAATAAAACACATTTGTATGATATTAAATATCTACTTATATTTTCTTTAATGTCATATCATATACTATTAACAAATCATCTAAAAATGGCGCTGGAGGGCATATATTTGACTGAAATCTAGCCCAACCTTGAACCTATATACCAAAGGACAGTCATAACATGTGAACAGCAGCCTACCGTGCGTTTCCCTACTATGCAATTGCAATAATATAATTCAATTGCGTCTCTGCCAACAAAATTATTTTTTAATTTTAATATATGTAAAATATACCTTTCGGCTTACATGTCTGCTTTGTATTTTTGCACGTAACAGCCAGCAGTTTTCATTAACTAATTTGCTTGGTAGTCTGCTGTTTTGTTCTTTATATATTTCAATAGTATACATACCATTGGCTCTGATATGTTCCCCATAGTAAGATCTTGCTTGTTTTATTTGGTAAGTACCACAAGCGATTAATATTAAATCATCCAGCGTTAAACGTGGGACGTCAGTCAAATTATCAGAGCCAACATTAATATTCACAAATCAAGCCCTCCAGCGATTTAAACTAAGATCATTTACATGATCACCTAAGGTGTAATGATTTATAATTTTTTCATTTATAACTGATAATATTTGACCTGCATCAGGTCTGTCTAATATTCTAGCATGGAACCTGTTTATTAACGCTGCACCAATTGTAAAGTCTTGCACCATGTGAGATGATGCTCGATTAAAAGACTCTTGCCGGAACAATTTAAATGATTGTTTAAATACCTACACCATTGATGACCTCAACAACCCAGCGACAAATAGTCACTTTTATTACTACCCAGCAATTGTGGCAAACAAGATTATCTCTTGACACCTAAAAAGATAATAGTATAATATTAATAGTTAATATTTTCACTCGTAAAATATTGAACGATTAAACAATGATGTAAGAAATAATAGAAACATTAATTTATATTATGATTAAGTACCTGCTGCGGTGCAACCCACTGCTGTAATACACTTATTTCTTCGGGCTCTAAAATACGGTTCTCGGTAACATTATTTCTCGATACCACAATTTACACAATGTTCCTCAGACATAGTGTAAAACTTTCGTTTGGTATACAAAATCGAATTAGCCGTATTCAGTAATCCTTTATTACAGAGCCAAGTTATTGTTGAAAGCCAGGTTGCGGTAAAAGAAATCGAAAACAAAACAAAATGCATCCACAATTCCACATTGAGCACAAACAACAAGTGAACAGTCAACAGAATCAGAATTTAGAATCATAATTATTTCATTATGTATTTTCATTATTTTCATTTCATTCGTTTGAAAAATGTCATTTCAGTCATCACTGTTGCCACTTGCCACAAAAAAATTAAATCGATACATCGGTTACGTAAATAGAAATAATCGATGATTGTTTTAAAATCTTTATTGAATAAAGTAACAAACGTTCACATTGGTTCTATAATAAATGTTTTTTGTTTGTTAATTCTATAAAGAATTACCAACAACGGCTCGTTATTTGTACCTAACCTGAGTTTATTTTAATTCCTATTATTTTTATTTTTGTGTTACCCACACATAAGGGAATTCGAAAATGTTTTTTATTATCATATCAAAATTTTCGACCCAGCGGGATTCGAACCCGCACCTTCCCGACAATCCGTGTCCGGTGCTCTAGCCGTTAAGCTATGGGCCTATACTCCGCGGAATCGAAAATCTTGATATGATTTTTTATTCGGTTTTAAGCAACCGTGGTGCCATCTATAGCGAGACCTTTAAAGTACTTCACTATTCAAAGTTTCATATTACAATGAAAATCTTTTGACAAGAGACGACACTAAGCTATTTTTAATTCCTATTATTTTTATTTTTGTGTTACCCACACATAAGGGAATTCGAAAATGTTTTTTATTATCATATCAAAATTTTCGACCCAGCGGGATTCGAACCCGCACCTTCCCGACAATCCGTGTCCGGTGCTCTAGCCGTTAAGCTATGGGCCTATACTCCGCGCATACTATTTTTTATTCGGTTTTAAGCAACCGTGGTGCCATCTATTTTATTTGCTTATGAATCGATATTCGGATCGATTGACCATATTAAAAATATTTTATCTACGGGCAATATTTCACCTCAACGTTGTTATATTTATCAATAAAATTCCTTTTTTTTATTGAAACATTATTGATTGTAGTGGCGCCTATTTAAATAATATCAAAAATCATGTATCTTTATTTTAGACTAGCTTCTGCGCGCGACTTCGTCGGCGTGGACGCCGCTCCTATTAGTCTTAGCGTGATGATATATAGCCTATGTATACATTAAAGAAAATATAAGTAGATATTTAATATCATACAAATGTGTTTTATTTTATTTTGTTATATTATCTTCAACTGAATTCAAATAAATATATAAATATACTTACAACTTAGCAAATAAACCGTGAAAATAAGTAAAAAACAGCGCCACCAAGAATTTTTTAAATAGGTACTATTAGCTTTTATCCTATAATATAATTATATTTCAATATAATTTTATTATATATTATAAACAAAAACACAAATTTTAAACAAAATTAGTTAATCAGAATATTAAAAATAATTAACAAAAACTTTTATTAATTTCTGGTTCGAATCTACGATACCGCGAAACAGTATTGGTGATGCACCCGGCCGTCCTAAGCGCTGTCTCGAGCAAAAGTGAGTCAACTTGACAATGTCAACTGAAAGATCTGCGGGTACGTCGTTCAGAAACGTCAAAAAATATCAATTCTCCTTATACGGCCTCTCCTGACACCCTGGCGCCCTCGGCAGGCTGAGATGATCCTTCTTCCTCGACGGGATCATAATATGTACGGGCAACTCCGATCTGGTCATCAGCACTGGAAGAGGTCGTCGACTCTTCAGGTTGTTCTACAGCTTGAAAACAGAAACGCTAATTCTTTTGCTGAAACTAGATTACAAACAAGGTCTAGTCACTCAAGACTAGACATAAGCAGCAAGGTCTAATATAATCACAAGACTAGACATAAAACATCAAGGTCTAGTATAACCACAAGACTAGACATAAAACGTCAAGGTCTAGTATAATCACATGACTAGACATAAAACATCAAGGTCTAGTATAAAATTCGTAAGACTAGACATAACACAGCAAGGTCTAGTAGAATCACAAGACTAGACATAAAACATCAAGGTCTAGTATAATCACAAGACTAGACATAAAACATCAAGGTCTAGTATAATCACAAGACTAGACATAAAAAATCAAGGTCTAGTATAAAATTTGTAAGACTAGACATAACACAGCAAGGTCTAGTGGAATCACAAGACTAGACATAAAACATCAAGGTCTAGTATAATCACAAGACTAGACATAAAACATCAAGGTCTAGTATAATCACAAGACTAGACATAAAACATCAAGGTCTAGTATAAAATTCGTAAGACTAGACATAGCACAGCAAGGTCTAGTGGAATCACAAGACTAGACATAAAACATCAAGGTCTAGTATAATCACAAGACTAGACATAAAAAGCAAAACCTAGTTAGCATTCATAAGACTAGACATAACAGTCTAGTATACATCATTCAAAGGAATACTCACTAGCAAAGAAAACAGCACATTCATCGAGAGTTCACTCCTCCTTCCAAGGTACCACAAACTGAGCTGCAGCATAAGTCATTTTTCCATAGGCTCCAGCAACAAGATGTAACTCATACCAAAATCTTTGTCACTTTATAAGGGCCACGCATTCCGGGATCCAATTTCCTTCGATTGTACGTACCTACTTAATGACAAAAAACTAAATCGTTAGCATGAAATTCTTTGGGAGGTTTGCCTCCTTTATTGACACGCTCATTCTGATGCCTTTGATTATCTTTTAAGAGCTCGGCTGTCCTTTACCTGGCTAACTTTTGCAAGGATTGGCGATTACTTTCAGAACAATCAACAGCTACATCACGAACTAAAGCTCGTATTACAGGAGTAGCTCCTTCAATACCGACCACAAGATTTAACAGAGATGCTCGAGTCGTCTTTTGTTTGGTAATAGTGAGTATTAGTTGTAGACGCCATAGCTCTTCAGACCAGTTGCTTTTCTTATATGATTAGCCTCTATACACAACATATTCAGTACCTAGTACGCAAAACATCTTTTAAAAGTTGTAACCCTTCGTCTATCGTATTACTTACTAACAAAACGTCATCTATATAGACCATGACATTACCAGCATTTATAAAAGAACGGAGCGTATTACTAATAATGCGCTGAAATACGACTGGCGCATTAGCAAGTCCGAAGGGCTTTTCAGGTATTCGTAATGCCTTTCTGGGGTTACGAAACCTGTCATGGGAACTGATTCGTTATCTAGGCAATTTTATACGGTCTATAATAAACGGGTGCATCACTTTTTAAGCGAATGTGCATGCTATCCGTAGTCACAGTTGAAGTAGCAATACCAGTAATCATAAATTTTAAAAATTCCTTATAAATCTCATTAAGTTTATCAAAATCACTACAAATCAATGATGTGATAGGATGTTCATTCGCTTCTACAGCCGAGTCTTTTACGGAGACAGGACTACAAATTAAACGTTGGCAATATTTCGTTCGTATGTACGTTACACCTTCACGATTATGTACGTCTGTACCAATTATAATAGGCGCGTTCATACTTTCACTAAGTACAATTAATAAGTCGACTTCAAGTGTAATTTCTTCAAATTCAATTAAGAGGGTAACATAAAAAAAACACTCGTGTGATAGTATGCCCGACAGACACCCTTTAACTCTCGATAAATTGGTTTCATAGGTCAAGCAAAATAATTAACTACAGAAGATGAAATTAAAGACACGTCTAATAAACCGCTATCTATAAGAATGTCAATTGGTATCCCTTGAATTACTCCAACTATAACGTCTTTAGAGCCATTTAATTCAGGTAACGAACAACAATTTACGTTATTTTTCGTTGATCAGAACGCTGCTTAGCAAAACAAATACTTATATGGTGACCTACTTTCTAACAATACGCACATGTTATTGTAAAGTTATGTTTTACATCACTATTAGTCGTATTGTTACTGGAAGACTGTTTTTTAATTATAAGGACAGGCCGTTCGCTTATGTCCTGTTTGACCGCAAGAATAACATTTAAATGTTAATATAATGTTGCGGGTACCACACGTTCAACGATATGTGATTTTATTATCGGCCGACGCATTGTAACACGAATTTCCGATTCACGAGATTTACTTCTAAATCGGGAGGTAGAATCACTACGGGATCGGCGGCGATGACGCTTCGACACGTTTTGTTCCCTAGAACGATTGTGAGAACGCTTCCCTTTACTCATTATTAAAATCAGTCACTACAAAATACGATAAAGCAAAAACTTTGTAAAATAATGCACATGATTTAAAAACTCAAAAGTAATAACCAAAAATTAACAAAAAGGTGAAGTGAGGGCCTATCCCACTTCTGATATAAACAAAAACACAAATTTTAAACAAAATTAGTTAATCAGAATATTAAAAATAATTAACAAAAACTTTTATTAATTTCTGGTTCGAATCTACGATACCGCGAAACAGTATTGGTGATGCACCCGGCCGTCCTAAGCGCTGTCTCGAGCAAAAGTGAGTCAACTTGACAATGTCAACTGAAAGATCTGCGGGTACGTCGTTCAGAAACGTCAAAAAATATCAATTCTCCTTATAATATATTATACGCGTTGCCGACCGCTGGCCTATAGCCTTCCTCGATAAATGGGCTATCTAACACTGAAAGAATTTTTAAAATCGGACCAGTAGTTCCAGAGATTACCGCGTTCCAACAAACACACAAACAAACAAACAAACAAACTCTTCAGCTTTATTATATTAGTATAGATTTCTGGACAAAGTAAGTCTTCTTAAGACAGTTGTCCGCTGTGGGCCTGAAATGGGCATTCCCTTTTCGCACACTTATAGTTTATACTATAGTTGTAGGGAACCTCGGATTAATAATTTTGTTTATGAGTAGGTAACTATTAAAAATTCGTACTATAAATAAATAAATAATTCTTTATTTCGGGTATCAAATGACCCATAAAAAGCACAATTTTACAATTAATAAAAGCAATTAAAATAAATACAAGTAAAAATTTCAATGTCACAATTATTTTACAACTAGCTGCTGCCCGCGACGTCGTCTGCGTGCGTTCACTGCTCGTTCCCCGTAGGTGATAGCGTGACAATATGGAGCCTATGTTCTGACCCGACTTCTTAATAATATTCCTGCCAAATTTGAAGTAAATCCATGCAGTACTTTTTGAGTTTATCCCGGACATACATTTGAAGAAATAAAGGTTCACTGCTCGTTCCCCGTAGGTGATAGCGTGATAATATATAGCCTATGTTCTGACCCGACTTCTTAGCAATATTCGTGCCAAATTTGAAGTAAATCCATGCAGTACTTTTTGAGTTTATCCCGGACATACATACAGACAAACAGACAAACAGACAAACAGACAAACAGACAAAAATTCAAAAAACTATATTTTTGGCTTCGGTATCGATTGTAGATCACACCCCAAGTATTCTTTTAAAAAAATATTCAATGTACAGTTTTGACTTTTCTACCATTTTATTATATGTATAGATTAATATTCATATTCATTAATACTTATACTATTTTATAAATAAATAAATAATTAATACTAATACTAAGACAACTTATTACAGCTTTCGCTCCGGCATTTGTACTGGAAGGTGTCGATCGCAGCAATGCCGGAGGTATAAGCAGTCAAAGCGTTCTCCGATCATCTTCAGCACACTGTTTGGGCTGCCCCGCACTCTACGCACAAAAGATGCGGATCGTTTTCGCATGGTGGTGTGGAAGCAGTCTGTCCTTGCGTCTGCAAACATGCCTGAGGCGCTGCAGTATCGGGGCAGCCCCAACAGTATCCTGAAGGCATTGTTGTAGAGGACGCGGAGGTCACTGTACGTTTTCTTTGTATAGTCAGCCCACAAGCTGCACGTATAAAACGACGTGCAGTAAGCTCTAAACAGTGTTATTTTAACTTGGGCTGAGCAACGAGCAAACCTTCGAGCCACCATGTTTGCTCTAACCGACAGTGCCCTCCGCTCCCTCTCAATATCCGCATCATCTTTGAGGCAAGTGGTAACTATATGCCCCAGATACTTGAATTGGTCCACCACTCCCAAGGGCATACCAGAGAGGAGCACTGGTGGGACACTCTGGGGGCACTTCGCTCCGATAGCCCCAAAGATCATGCATTTACTTTTCGAAACGTTATATTTTAGGCCATGATAACAAGCGTAATCCTCGCACGTCTGTACCAGCTCTCTCATTCCACTGATTGACGCACTCAGCAGCACCATGTCGTCTGCATAACTTAGATTATTTACGCACACTCCATCAACATGACAACCGACATGCCGTCTGCTGAGCGCGACGATCAGATCATCCATGTAGAGGTTAAACAGTGTTGGAGATGTTAACCCCCCCTGCCTAACTCCACACTCGAACCGATACGAATCGGACATTGCCCCTGCCCATCGAACGCTATTGGTCTGGTTCGCGTACCAATATCTAAATATATTTATGATTCCCTGCGGTAAGCCCACACGCTCGAGTTTCTTCCATAGTAAATCATATACCACCAGGTCAAAGGCCCTAGATAAGTCGAGGAAGCACGCGTACACAGGTGTCTTGCGATCTGTATAGTATTTGACGGTGTGCTTAAGGCACAGTATAGCACTCTCCGTTGACAGCTGAGGGCGAAAACCGAATTGATTATCGTGCAGCTTTATGTGTTTTCCCAACTGCGCGTCAAGCAATCCGTCAAACACCTTGGCCATGATAGTGGCAAGTGATATAGGCCTGTAGTTACTTTTGTCAGCAAGGTTACCAGTTTTATTTTTCACCACAGGTACTACTACTGTTTTCATGAGATCACCCGGCAAGTAGGAATGACCCACACAGAGTGAATAGAACAGAGCCAACAGTTTAAAGATAAGAGGTCCAGCTTGCTGGAGGTGCTCAATGCTGAGTCCATCGTGGCCAGGAGTTTTACCTCTGTCCATTTGCCGTATTACTCTATGTATATCTTCGGGAAGGAATGAGATCCTATCACCTTTTTCGTTCATGTCAGCATTGTGCACCTCCATCGCAGGGCCCAGCTGTGATTTAACACAAAAATGTGCCCTGAAGATGTTAGCTATGGCTTCGGGATTGCTTGTGCCATCGACGTTCACCGGTAGCCCAGGCCGTATATTTGCCTTACTTGTCTCCCGCCAAAATCCACGGAAATCCCCGTTACAGTGTTTCTTGGCAAGAATGTCCATTTTTAATTGCTCCTGGTGATCTTGGCACCATTTTAATTTTGATTTAAACTTTTCCCTACTTTCAGCCATCTCTTGATAAATAGGACCAGATTTAGGTCTACCATGTAGCACCCATTTCGTGAAACTAGTCCTGGCCACCCGGTGCGCGCCGCTGACTTGCTTGTTCCATCCCACCACGCGCGAGCCACCACCTTTCCGTCCCGCACTCCCACGACTCACCAACGCCGCGTCTCTCAAAGCAGACACAATGTCCGAGTAAAACGCGTCGAGAATACGCCCGTGATCATGGCTTTTACACAAACAGTTACAATTTACAAGGTCCGAAGTAATGTCAATCATATTTAAACGATTGTTGCACTCTTTTGTATACATATCCACCTGCTTCTTATCTCGAACACCCCATAAAATACCCTTATTTACATTATTAATGTCAGGTGAAATTGTAGGGGTGAGTAATGTTAAGTTACATTTTATAACAAGTGGATAGTGATCAGACCATCTAGTGTCATATTTAATATCTACATTTATCACAGATTGCTTAGCCGAGTAAGTTGTTATACAATGATCTAACCAACTGGTAGTTCCATGCACGTCACTTATTTACGTGAACGCATTCGAATTCAAACCGAGTATATCTACGTCCAAACAAGACCACTGTTATTCATTACAAATATTTATAAGTTCATTGTTGCGGATTGACGCAACAGCCACGGGCTGCGGTACGCGGCAGGAGACGCGGGGGAACAGCCCCACCATCGGAGCTAAGACAGCGGCGGCTCGATCTGCGACACGTCTGCGACAACATTCACTTTCGACGCCTGAGACGACCCTTATTAATTAATTAATATTGCTGCATCTCACATTTATATGTTCCCGGAACGGTCAATAAACCAGTTATAAGATACAGTCCACTCGTCTCATTTTAATGTTCACTAAGGACACTAACAATGGACCTTCGGCCTTAACAATGGTCCTTTAAGGATTATCGCCGTTTCGGACTGATATTTGTGGACTTCAGCGGCGCTTCATTCAAACGGTCACCCACATCACGTCATCATCAAAAACGAAAGAAACGAACATCATCGTTTGCAAGTGGATGGAATAAACTGTCTTGTGAGTTCGTTCCAATTAATCCTTTCTTTTTCCTTCCTATATTATTCCCTATATTATTCTTAAAACTGCCTTTATTTAGTGAGTGTCGGGTAAGAAAAAATATTACTATTATTATAATTTACAAATTTCAATGAAATAAAATTTTAATTCCCTTTTTAAATCGGTTAAAAAGCAAATATTATTACACATTTTATATTGTTACGAGTACACAAAAAAAGGAGCTTGCGCCATCTAGCGGGGAGCGAAGGAACCACGTTGTGTGCTGTACAAACCACTTTGTTACAAAGACAACGTGAAACATCCACTCATTACTAGATGGCGCTAGAGGACATATAGGTGAATGAACTCAGAATCTAGTACACGCACGAACGTTCTAGAACTGTCTGGGAGTAGGCTCGGCCCGGTATAAAAAGGCCGGGGAGGCCGAGCAGAGTTCAGTTCAGTTGGAGCTAACGACAAAGCGACTTCGAAGTGAAGACTAGAAGTGATACCAGCGGAAACCTACGACATTGGCTACGACCTCGGACTTTGTTAGTGCTTAGTGAAGTGTACCTAGTGATAAGTGAGTGTACCTAGTGCTCAGTGCTTGTACTTAGTGCGTAGTATTTGTACCTAGTGCTTGTGTCGGACCTAGTGCTAGTGAATAAAGTCTCTAAAAGAGTCAGCAGGTCTTTCTCTCCAAATCGTTCGAACCCTAACACGCAACAACTGGTGTCAGAAGTGGGATTTGGAGATGCCATTGACTCCGAGAGAGAACCCCAAGGAGGGGGTCAGGACGAGGGCACAACGAACTGCGGATGCCACTGGGGGCCAAGCTCCGCCCACTGTGGGCCAAGCCCCGCCCACTGGCCCCGCCTACCAGGCCACGCCCACTGGCCACGCCCCTCAGGCCCCGCCCACTGGCCCCGCCCACCAGGCCCCGCCCACTGACCACGCCCCTCAGGCTCCGCCCACTTTGGCTCAAGCCCCGCCCACTGGCTCCACCCACCTTGCCACGCCCACCGGACAGGCCACGCCCACCAGTGGTACCGTAGCTTCTAACGACCCTCAAGTGGCACTTCAATTAGGAAGTTTATTTGAATTAATGAAGGCAATGAAAGAATCACAAGAGGCAATGAAAGAATCACAGAAGGCAATGCAAGAATCACAAGATCGCAAGTTCAGCGCTTTGCATGAATCACAAAAGGCAATGAAGGAATCATAAGAACGCAAGTTCAGCGCTTTGCAAGAATCACAGGAAAAAGCGCTTTGGGCTATAAAAGATGTTAGTGACACGGTGGGTAAGCTCCAAAAAGATGTCGACGAAGTGGAAGAACGAGTTACCGGGTTAGGATTGGATGTCGAAAATGTGAAAACCGGCCTCACGGAATTACAGAAGAAAGTAGTACGCCTCGAAACCACGGGAGTTGTGATGTCTAGTGGAACTACCGTAGTGGCGCAAGGACCAAGAGTGAAAGTGCCGCCATACGACGGCACTACTTCGTGGAACGCTTATCGTCAGCAATTCCAGACTGTTGCTACTGCCAATGGATGGACGGAAGAGCAATGCCTGACCGCTCTCACTGTTGCGCTCAGAGGGCAAGCTTTGTCTGTCTTGGAAGCACTGCCACATACAGAACATGGGTTCCAAGACCTGGTAGAGGCACTTGAATCCAGATACGGGGAGCGACACCTGGAGCACGTGTTCCGTGCCCAACTGCGTGACAGAGTCCAACGCTCAGGAGAAGGACTACAACAATGGGCGTTGGAAATTGAAAAACTCGTCAGGAAGGCACACCCAGGAGCCGACAGCAAGATGGTAGACACGAATATTGTTCAAGCATTTGTGGACGGAATCAAAGACCTGGAGGTCAGAGCTGCAGTGAGGCTTCGTCACCATACCTCGCTAAAGGAAGCATTGGCGCATGCTTTGGAGGTCGAGGCTGTTCGCCATGACGTACGGCAGACCCATAAGATCCGTGAGGTCTCTGAGGTAGTCAAGGTGGTTAAGGCTCCTACGAAGAGAAGTTATGGAGTCATGTGCTACAAGTGTGGCGAGAGGGGCCATCTTCAGCTCAACTGCCCGCAGAAGGAGGTTAAGGCTCCTACGAAGAAACGTTCTGGAGCCATGTGCTACAAGTGCGGCGGGAGGGGCCATCTTCAGCTCAACTGCCCGTCGAAGGAGGTTAGGGCTCCTACGAAGAAACGTTCTGGAGTCATGTGCTACAAGTGCGGCGAGAGGGGCCATCTTCAGCTCAACTGCCCGCAGAAGGAGGTTAAGGCTCCTACGAAGAAACGTTCTGGAGTCATGTGTTACAAGTGCGGCGAGAGGGGTCATCTTCAGCTCAATTGCCCGCAGAAGAAGACCCAGAGGGCAAGGATGAAAAGGATCGAGGAACAAATAGAGGAGCTGAAAAAGCAAAAGGCTTCGTTCCCTGCCCGGGATCAAGGGAAACGAATGAAAGCTAGAACTAAGAGACGAGTTCTGGCTGACGCGGTGGAAACCCTGAAAACTGTTATCCTCCAGACATGCAGCGGGAATAGTCTTACGACACAGGGGACTATTAACGACCGGAAATCGAACACAAGCGGCTTCGAGGAAGGGTCGTTGGTGTGGCTGCATAACCCAACCCGCCGGAAAGGGAAATCTCCAAAGTTGCAGACAAAGTGGGACGGTCCATACAAAGTGGTTACCCGAATGAATGATGTGACTTATAGAATTCAAAAGCAACCAAGAGGGACATTCAAAGTGGTACACATAGACCGTCTGGCGCGTTACCATGGCAGTAACAACGATGCTCGGGACGAGCATCTCTAAGAGGGGAGTAGTGTTACGAGTACACAAAAAAAAGGAGCTTGCGCCATCTAGCGGGGAGCGAAGGAACCACGTTGTGTGCTGTACAAACCACTTTGTTATAAAGACAACGTGAAACATCCACTCATTACTAGATGGCGCTAGAGGACATATAGGTGAATGAACTCAGAATCTAGTACACGCACGAACGTTCTAGAACTGTCTGGGAGTAGGCTCGGCCCGGTATAAAAAGGCCGGGGAGGCCGAGCAGAGTTCAGTTCAGTTGGAGCTAACGACAAAGCGACTTCGAAGTGAAGACTAGAAGTGATACCAGCGGAAACCTACGACATTGGCTACGACCTCGGACTTTGTTAGTGCTTAGTGAAGTGTACCTAGTGATAAGTGAGTGTACCTAGTGCTCAGTGCTTGTACTTAGTGCGTAGTATTTGTACCTAGTGCTTGTGTCGGACCTAGTGCTAGTGAATAAAGTCTCTAAAAGAGTCAGCAGGTCTTTCTCTCCAAATCGTTCGAACCCTAACACGCAACAATATTTACGAGTTAAGTCGATCGGCTCGCAGTCGTCCGTTCCTACCTCCTTTTGATCTCAGTTCTAACATTTATAAACGTAAGCAACTCATTTCATTAATTGAATATTTTTATTTACTTATTTTATTACTTATTTATTTTTTCAAATTATTTTAACTTCACTATTCGATATAATTATATATTGCTATGGCCGAAACAAAGATGGACAAGTTAATTAAGAAGCGTGCTGGGATTAAAACAAAATTAACTATATTCAGTAATTTCATTAATATGCTTAAAACTTCAAAAGAGATAAGTAGTGTACAATTGTTGGATTTGGAGGAAAGATTTAGTAAATTCAATACCTTATATGCTGTTTTCGACCAGTTACAGAGTGACATTGAAATGTTATCCGATAATTTGGAAAACGAGTACCAGGAACGCGAACAGTTTGAAAACCAATATCACGAGCTTGTTGCTGGGGCCCGTAGTTTACTTGGTGAGCAGCCCTCTCATCGGCGCGAGCTTCAGGATGGTTCCATGACGAGTTTCGAGGATGCACAGGCAGGTGGTTCAAAATTTAACTGTATTAGATTGCCAAAAATTTCAATACCTACTTTTCATGGTCACTATCAACATTGGCTTGAGTATAGGGACACTTTTATTTCTTTAATCCACTCAAGGTCTGATATAGATAACATTAATAAATTGCATTATTTGCGTGCGTCTTTAAAAGATAGTGCTTTGCTGGTTATAGATAGTTTGGATGTAAAAGGCGATAATTATGCGAACGCTTGGAAATTGTTATGCAGTAGGTATGACAACAAAAGATTACTTGTAAATAATCATGTACAGGCTTTATTTAATGTTGAACACATACAGAAAGAATCTTCTCAGTCTATTCGTCACCTCATAGACATCACAAATAAAAATTTACGTGCTCTGTCAACATTAGACCAGCCCACTCAGTATTGGGACACCTTAATCATTCACATGATGGCTGATAAGCTCGATACAACTACTCGTAGGGAATGGGAAACACATAGAAATTCACTGAATAATCCTCCGTCACTTGATATTTTTATGACATTCCTTGGCAACAGAGCGGATTTATTGGAAACATTACAAGAAAGCAAAATTATAAAATCACAAAAATACGATTATAATAAACCTAACACAAATTTTCTTGCAGATATAAAACATAATCAAAATTCGAGTTATAATACAAATAAAACACAAAATGTTTATAAAAAAATTGTAAATTGTCCTATGTGTAATCAAAGTCATTTCTTATTTAACTGTGAGACATTTAAATCTCTTTCTATTGAAGATCGTATAAAAAAGGCTAAGGATGTTAAGGTATGTCTTAATTGCTTACGGCCAGGGCACATGGAAAATAGATGTAATCTAGTTTCATGTAAATATTGTAAAAAAAGGCATAATACGCTTTTACACTTACACAAAGCGGAGCCTGCTAAGCCTATTGTTTCAGTAAATAATTTCGCTAATTCAACTAATTTAAAACAGTTAAGTACTCCTCCACTCGTCTTGCTTTCCACAGCGCGCGTGAAGGTGGACGACAGCAAGGGCGTCGAGCACTTAGCCAGAGTATTGCTAGATAATGGCAGCACTGCTAACTTCGTTACGACTTCTTTCTGCGGTAAGCTGGGTTTGTCTCGACGTAACGAGAGCGCCACGGTGGCAGGCTTAATAATGCTCCATACAGTTATGATACAAAACATCCTATTTTAATTTGTTGCAAACATCATTTCAGTAAAATTTTATTTAATTATTTTCATTTAAAATTATTTTACGCTGGTCCACAATTACTTTTAGCGAATATAAGACAGACTTATTGGCCCTTAGGTGGCAAAAACTTATCAAAAAGTATTGTTAATAAATGTGTTCGGTGTTGCAGATACAAGGCCGAAACCATTCAGCCTGTAATGGGGCAGTTACCTGCATCACGAACTCAATTAGAATTTCCTTTTTTACACTGTTCCGTGGACTATGCTGGGCCGGTGTTGGTAGCAGACCGAAAAGGTAGAGGTTGTAAGCTTATTAAATGTTATTTGGCAATTTTTATTTGTAATTCTGTAAAGGCCTGTCATATCGAACTCGTTACGGCACTATCGACAGAAGCATATATCGCCGCGTTAAATCGCTTCGTGTCACGACGCGGTAAGCCTTCAAGTATCACTTCTGACAACGGTACAAACTTTGTTGGCACCTTTAATGAGCTATCTAAATTTTTAGCACAATCAGATCTTGAAGGTCATTTTGCTGGACAAGGTATTGAATTTAAATTTGTGCCTCCATATAGTCCACATTTTAACGGCCTAGCTGAAGCAGCAGTTCGATGTACTAAACATCACCTTCGTAGGATACTTCAAATCACTCACTTCACTTATGAAGAGATGTCTACTTGCCTCACTCAAATAGAGGCAGTTTTGAACTCCCGTCCCCTCACCCCATTCTTCTCTGATCCTTGTGATTTTTCCGCTTTGACTCCTGCCCATTTTTTAATTGGACGACCATTAATGTTTATTCCTCAGCGAGAAGTATCAGCTGTTAACATCAATGCTCTTGAACGCTTTAAAAGGATACAACTTATAAGGCAACATTTTTGGAGTCGTTTCTCATTGGAATACGTATCGTTACTTCAGGCCAAGACGAAGTGGAAGTCCTCAAGATCGGAGCTCAAGTCTGGGTCTCTTGTCCTCATAAAGGAAAAGGCTCTTCCGCCTCTTCTTTGGTGTTTGGAAAGGGTAATCGAGACATACCCGGGCAGCGATGGGATTGCTAGAGTAGCTGAAATCCGAACCAAGGGTGGCACCATTAGGAGGGCATTTAATAATATATGTCCTCTTCTAGATCTTGAAGCCTCCAGCTCTCAAGCCGGGGAGCATGTTGCGGATTGACGCAACAGCCACGGGCTGCGGTACGCGGCAGGAGACGCGGGGGAACAGCCCCACCATCGGAGCTAAGACAGCGGCGGCTCGATCTGGGACACGTCTGCGACAACATTCACTTTCGACGCCTGAGACGACCCTTATTAATTAATTAATATTGCTGCATCTCACATTTATATGTTCCCGGAACGGTCAATAAACCAGTTATAAGATACAGTCCACTCGTCTCATTTTAATGTTCACTAAGGACACTAACATTCATTATAAAACAACTTACCCGGATCCGCATTGAAATCGCCCATTACAAACACCGATTCAATCCCCTGCTCGTCAACAATGGCACTAATTACACTTAGACAGTTTATAAATTCGTCCAGATTATCATCAGAATTTGTAGGCATGTAAACACAAATTATTAAAATCGGTCTATCACACAATCTAATCTTAATTGCACAGATACGCGGGTTATCACATTGTATCACTGACACCTCTTTAAAAGCACTGTATCTATATAAGATTGCGACACCCCCGTGACTTCGACCTCGTAAAATAGTCACAGACGTATCAATTGCTGACGTCGCTGTGTACCCGAAGCCACTGTCTATAGTTCCGATGTATGGAATGTCATGCGGCAGTAGCCAGGTTTCCTGGAGACATACCACATCACACGTCCGACACAGACTCCAGACATCATCCACGGAGCGCTTAATACTCCTACAGTTAAAAGTAGCGATCCGAAGAGGGCTGCTATCCATTATTAGTCTTGCTCGAGCCGTAAACAGTATCATTAGAAGCACTGATCGTTTTTCTGTTTTTAAAATGTACGAAACGACGGAATATTATACCGAGACATTATGACTTAATATTTTGACTAAGTTAAGGCTGCTTATAACACTGGGTACATTACGTAAGCTTGTAATGTACCTAGTGTTAAGATATAAATTTTATTTTTTATTGTTTGATTTTTTGCTGCTGCCTTAACTTTTGTTATTTTTGTTTAGTTTATATAAATGATATTATTTTATTTTTTGACTTTCGTTAAGTGTGTGGCATGCACCTTATGACGAAATAAATGATTTTGAATTTGAATTTGAATTTTGAATTTGAATATTACACTCTCAGGCCACAATTTTTCATCCATGTACTTCGGCAGATTATGCTCTGATATTAAGAACTTATATGCTTTGTGCCCTCTTTCAGACTTCATCATTATGTTCTCAAGAGATACTGTTTCCTGCGTGTTATTAAAAATATGCTTAACTATGTCATCCTCTGACGCTGATATATGCACATTAGTTATAAACATTGGTATTTCTCGTTCCGCGGCACGGAAACTGCACTTCAAGTCTCGAGCTACACCTGTTTTTCCATGAAACCGATACTTAATCTGTTTTTTACGATTCGTCACTGTTTTCCATTCTTGATTGTCTTTATTTTCACTAGTCGTTGTTTTCTTTAAATTTGATCGTCTTGTTACATTCACACGAGGGCGTGTGCTAGTAGGATGGTCATGACTTGCCCTTTATTACTTATATAAGATAAATAAATAAGATAAATATATGTAGGAATCAGAAGTGAGGAGTAGGACGGATGGCCTGGTTAATTCACATTCACAATGTAATTTAAAACAAGATAGTTACACTACTTAGTATTCAATGGACTCACCGAGCGGGTACCGTCTATCGCGTGGCAGAGAGACAACTCGACGCAGTGCCCGGGACTTGTGACCCGAGTGTTGGTTTACGGCGGCGCCGCCTAACAATGCGCATTGGCACTCACCACCACCGGTCGAGTTGCCCAATCAGTAACAATTAATTCGTGTACACAAACTAACTATTAGAAGAGTCGAGGTTAAGCTACTAGCAGGATACACAAGTGCACCGCGCCACGCCAGAGCCAAGACTGCCTGAGCCGCGGTTGCACCGTTCGTTTTATGCATGACAGAATGACTCGAATAATAGAATGATGTAGGGTAGGTGAATATCGCAGGTACCGACATTAATAACTATCTGTATTGATTCCCCGTCCTACTCCTCACTTCTGATTCCTACATCAGAAGTGGGATACTGTTCTCGTGCCCACTAAGAGTGTTACTAGTGAGTAATTTATTTCACGATGCCACGAGAATCACGTTCGCGTAGTCCCGTTGAATTATTGTGCGGTAGATCGAAGCGCAAGTCGAGTCGTCATCATTTAAACCGATTTAGTAGTAATAGTAACCTGTCTCTTCATAAACTTTTACTTGGTATGACTGAGGAATAGACTAAGTTCAAAGTAAAAAAAAATATTCAATGACGCGAGCGTAGGTTTCTTTAAGTTCTATTTTAGCAAGTGTGCAAGGTAGTTGCAACATTTGATGATGAAAATATCGATGTACCCAGGTATTTTAGTTTTCGGTCCTTTTGTTTTATTCTTATCGGTGTACAAGTGGTTTTTGTTCAGTGTTCGATTACATAATTCGATTTACCGGTTATTTGTTGAATTTAGATTTATTGTGATACGTAGGTAGTTGTGTAGTGATTAATTTTGCTAATAGATTTTGCGATTCAGTTTTTGTTTCGATTCAGTCACAATGTCAGACCGTGAGAGTAATCGTAGTGCGAGCCGTCACGGTAGTCGCAGCGACAGTCGTTTAAGGAAGATGCCAGAAGGTCATGTACCAAATGAGTTTATAGATGACGATCTTATTGGTGAACATTTTAGTGATGTGACAGAATGACTCGAATAATAGAATGATGTAGGGTAGGTGAATATCGCAGGTACCGACATTAATAACTATCTGTATTGATTCCCCGACATATACTTTATTGTGCATTAACATACATAGGTATACAAAAAAAAATAAAACTTACAAACTAATATTATGCACAAAGGCGGTCTTATCGCTAGGCAAGCGATTTCTACCAGACAACCTTGGGGTAGAGGAGAATCTATACTAATATAATAAAGCTGAAGAGTTTGTTTGTTTGATTGTTTGTTTGTTTGTTTGATTGTTTGTTTGTTTGAACGCGCTAATCTCAGGATCTACTGGTCCGATTTGAAAAATTCTTTCAGTGTTAGATAGCCCATTTATCGAGGAAGGCTATAGGCTATATATCATCACGCTAGAACCAATAGGAGCGGAGTCCACGCCGACGAAGTCGCGCGCAGAAGCTAGTTTAAAATAAAACAGAGTAGTCATCAAAAAGGCAAAACAAAAATTAAAACAAATCGAATCCTACAATCTAATACTATAATAATGAAAATATAAATAAATAGTATATGAGGTAAATACATAAATAAATAAATACTACATATATATAAAATAACAACAATAAATATATATCTATTACATTAATTATTAAGCAGGTAACGCTATATCATAAATACAAAATTGAACAGTTATTGTCAGCACATTAACAAATAACTAAACTTTCTAAGACAGACCAGCTCTAACAATTCAAGTAAGTATTTTTAAGTAGCTTCTTAAAAGTGGGAAGAGTTTTAGCATCCCTAATACTATTAGGCAAGGCATTCCACAGAATTATTGACTGTACTGTAAAGGAGCAGTTGTAGAATGCAGTATGGTGGACAGGTATATGCAGCATAGTTGTATCATTCGAGCGCAGTGCCCTGTCAGATTTACGCACCACAAACCTTTCACTTCACTCACTTGAGCTTTTTACGAAAATCGGACACGTGATCGTATTTTCGCAAAGAAAATACGAATCTAATTGCTAAATTTTGGAGCCTCTCAAGTTTTGTCAGTTGTTGCTCGGTGAGGTCAGGATAGCACGCGTCGGTATAGTCAAGATGAGAAAGGAAAAGAGATTCCGCGAGCGCAATTTTGGTAGAAGTAGGTAGCATGTATTGTAAGTGTCGTAACGAATGCCAAGTTGAAAACATTTTTCTACTCACTTCTTTAATCTGCGTTGTCCAGTTCATATTCTCGTCCATGTAAACGCCAAGATTTATTATATAGTTTATTAATAGATTTATTAAATATTTATTCATATAGTTTATTAATTGAGGTGAAACAGGTCCACACTGACCTATACTGGCCTATTCTGATAATAATTAATTAGTTAATTCTTCGGTTTAATGGCTTTCAGTTGTGCCAAAGAGCATTGTCGATTTTGCTAATAAGTAATCCCATATTGGTTGTGGACTTCAATAAAAGATGTAGACTTCTTCTTACATAGTTTAATCAACTTTCTAATATATTTACAAATTTTAAAGAAATAAAAAATTTACTGATTAATGAATATAATTAAAATTAACGACGTCGCTTAATGTGACTAATGCGTGAGCGCGTCCGATCTAGAAGGTGTCAAATCAGCTGTTCGCCGGTTCGCCGTTCGGCGCTGTCGCCGGCGCGGTGGGGGAAGGTGCCGTCGAATTCTTAACATGCCCCCCGGCGTTGAAAGGCTTGTCTTTCAACCCTTCGTCGTTGACTGGTAACGGGCAGATGCGGTTGAAGCCCCTGCGAATCACCCCGCGTGTGGTTTTAATGTCTGCGACCCTGACGAACCCATCAGTTCCAGGATATACCTCAATAATGCGCCCCAAACGCCACTTCATAGGCGGAAGACCTTCTTATTTAATCAGGACTAAAGCTCCCTTTTGTAATTGTTGTCCCTTGGAGGTGCGCCATTTAGTGCGTTGTTGAAGTTCAGCTATATATTCTTTATGTCACCTGGCCCAAAAGTGTTGACGTAGCTGCTCGAGTCTTTCATATTGCGTCAGCCGGTTTGTGTTGACATTGACAAGCGTAGGCGTAGGCAAAGCAGTCATCGGTCGTCCTACCAAGAAGTGCCCCGGAGTCAATGGCGTCAAGTCAGTTGGGTCAGTCGACAGTGGTGTCAGGGGACGTGAATTAAGTATCGCCTCAATTTGGACTAATACAGTATAAAGATCCTCAAAAACTAAATGAACGTTCCCTAACACACGATTTAAATGTGATTTAAGGTATTTAATGCTTGCTTCCTAAAATCCAGCCATATGAGCACCATATGCTGGTATGAATTTAAAGTCTATTCTCTCATTTGACATTTCACTTACAATTGAACTTGCGTTTTGGTTGAGGAACTTATAAAGTTCATTTCGTGCACCTACGAATTGCGTTCCGTTATCGGAAAATATGGTAGCTGGTTTCGAGCGTCTACCAATGAAGCGATTTAGCGTGGCTAAGAAAGACTCTGTACTTAATGAGCTTACGAGTTCGAGATGAACGCCTTTGGTGGCAAAGCAGATAAATATGGCAATGTACACTTTTATTAAGCGCTATTATGGGACCTGTACCTGATACCTGTAGTATGAAACGGGTAGCCAAGCTGGAGGCGCTGCTCAGGTAAATTGCCCATTATAGGGCGGACTATTTGTGCATTTAGACGGAAGCAACGTAAACATTTGTGTACCGTGAACCGGGCTAAATTGCGATATTATCTATACCCATATAAAGCTGAAGAGTTTGTTTGTTTGGTTGTTTGTTTGTTTGTTTGAACGCGGTAATCTCTGGAACTACTGGGCCAATTTGAAAAATTCTGTCAGTGTTAGATAGCCCATTTATCGAGGAAGGCTATAGGCTATGTGTGATCACGCTAAGACCAATAGGAGCGGAGTCCACGCCGACGAAGTCGCGCGCAGAAGCTAGTATATAATAAATGTTTATACTGAAATATCAGTTTTTTTAAAGGGTGTTTCGACGTTAGTATGAGAAGATAATGTTTTTTATCGAATGTGAAATTACCATTTTTGGTTCGACCCCCCATTCTAATGAGACCCTTGGCTGTTTCATGCCCCGTCGGCAAACTGTCAACAAAACAGTCTTCACTGAAGACCCTGCGCACCAATTCATTGTCACATTCGTCCGCTATGTGCTTAAGGCAACGAACTGACAGGAACGGAGGCAAGGCTGTGCAATACGTGACCGTGTTGAGCGCATATGTCTGAAGGATTTGTGAGGGTGGTCGCGCCAAATTATTTGTTGTAGGTGACGTTGATTTTCATTCACAAACACCTGTTTGTATCTTATCGATATGTCACCCGCCATTACATAACGGCGTTGTCGAAACCTAATGAGAATAGAAAACAGATCACTTTGTATCGTCGGCCCTACGATCTGAAGATCGTTTAATGACAGGCCGGAACTTGTAGGAGCACTGGCGTTAAAGACGACTCTCATTTTAGTTTTCATGAGGAGCATCTATGTCACTTAAAGCCATATGATCTAACGATAAATACTCCTTCATAAAATCGATGTATGGCCCTTAATGTGGGATGCTTTGCGAGTCGACGCTCTAGTGCTGAGAAGCACGCCATAGCGCGTTCGAATGATTGGCCAAGTGATCTTGGATTTCATCAACTTTGTTAAAGTTGCATAAAATATTGTTACGTGTTAGGGTTCGAACGATTTGGAGAGAAAGACCTGCTGACTCTTTAAGAGACTTTATTCACTAGCACTAGGTCCGACACAAGCACTAGGTACAAACACTAAGCACTAGGTACACTCACTAATCACTAGGTACACTCACTAAGCACTAACAATGTCCGAGGTCGTAGCCAATGTCGTAGGTTTCCGCTGGTATCACTTCTTGATCACTAGTCTTCACTTCGAAGTCGCTTCGTCGTTAGCTCAAACTGAACTGGCCTCGCACGGCCACCCGCAGCCTATTTATACCGGGCGAATGTACTCCTAGACCATTCTGGAATGTTCGCGTATGCACTCGGTCTTGAGTTCATTCCCCTATATGTCCTCTAGCGCCATCTAGTATTGAGTGGATGTTTCACGTTGTCTTTGTAACAAAGTGGTTTTTACAGCACACAACGTGGTTCCACAGCTCCAATACTAGATGGCGCAAGCTCCTTTAATTAGTGTACTCGTAACAATATTATTTAACGTTTGTTGTCCAGTGGGTCCGTAAATAATGTACCCAAACTTCGTCTCTTGTTTGCGCTTATTTTGTTTGCGCATAGCAAGTCCCAGAATATGTCTGCGCCAAGCAATAAATCGTAGCTTGACGGACTAAAGTATTCTGGGTCTGCGAGTTGAATACCCGAAGGAATATTTAATGTGCCTACATTAAAGACTTCATTTTTAGTTGAAGTTATGTTTGGCAATACTAGGAATGTAATTGTTGGGATTCGGCAGTATTTTTAATAAAAGTCAGGTTAGATTTCTTAAAAGAACACGATATTTTATTGCTATATTGAACTAGGACTTGACACCATGACTCGTAACAAAAGAAGGAGGGGCGCCATCAGTGTTAGGAAACGGAAAACTTAACTACATGACATTTACGAAGACACTTTTTAACATAGCATTTATAAAGACAGTCTTACAAATTTACATTTATTCAATACTCCCACTTAAATTTGTTAGATGAACATAACAATTTGCAACAAAATTATTTCTTTCTTTCTTTTACTTTTAACTAAACCTTTTTTTTAATTTTAGAAAATAAACATTCTTAATATTGTTACGTGTTAGGGTTCGAACGATTTGGAGAGAAAGACCTGCTGACTCTTTTAGAGACTTTATTCACTAGCACTAGGTCCGACACAAGCACTAGGTACAAATACTACGCACTAAATATAAGCACTAAGTACTAGGTACACTCACTTATCACTAGGTACACTTCACTAACAATGTCCGAGGTCGTAGCCAATGTCGTAGGTTTCCGCTGGTATCACTTCTTGATCACTAGTCTTCACCTCGAAGTCGCTTCGTCGTTAGCTCAAACTGAACTGGCTGCGCTCGGCCTCCCGCAGCCTTTTTATACCGGGCCGAGCCTACTCCCAGACAGTTCTAGAATGTTCGTGCGTGTACTCGATCTTGAGTTCATTCACCCTATATAAGTCCTATAGCGCCATCTAGTATTGAGTGGATGTTTCACGTTGTCTTTGTAACAAAGTGGTTTGTACAGCACACAACGTGGTTCCTTCGCTCCCCGCTAGATGGCGCAAGCTCCTTTAATTTGCGTACTCGTAACACTACTCCCCTCTTAGAGATGCTCGTCCCGAGCATCGTTGTTACTGCCATGGTAACGCGCCAGACGGTCTATGTGTACCACTTTGAATGTCCCTCTTGGTTGCTTTTGAATTCTATAAGTCACATCATTCATTCGGGTAACCACTTTGTATGGACCGTCCCACTTGGTCTGCAACTTTGGAGATTTCCCTTTCCGGCGGGTTGGGTTATGCAGCCACACAAAACAAAAGTGATACAAAAATTGTAACGACAAGTGATGAACATTTGAATTTAACGTCATTTCGAAAGAGGATTTCTCAGGAAAACGGACAAATCTATGGACTACAGCAGCTTATAAAACCGGGGAAGTACTTTTGTTCATAACTTAATAATAATAAAACCTAGTTTCATTGTAATATCAACAGTTTGTCACATTTTACTGCGGTAGCTCGTTGGTTCTCAATACCTACCTACTGTCCACTTATAATACGACTTACACAGAGTTCACATAAGTGAATAGCGTCACAGTCATTACGATTTGGCACAGTTTAACCTCTCTTTGCTTGACTCAAAGTGGAAGTAAAGTTGATGGTGACTTCTTTTGTCACAGACACTCACTCAACTTCTACACTTCACAAGCATTATACTTACAATAAAACATCAATAAAACATTCAACTTCACTGTGAAACATCTATATTGTTAACCAATCTGCCAAGTAACTTGTGTTATTTTATTTTATAAACAAATAATTTGATCTCATACTTTAAGCTGTTTGATATTTGATGTCTAGAAAACCTTAATAATTTCTTAAAAAAAAAAACTCTTAGTAAGGTTAATAATAAGTAAACTATCTTTAAATTATTGTTTGTCTATAGGTAAATAAGTTAGTTTTTGTAAAGTTTTATTTTATCATACCTACATAAGTTAAATTACTGTATTTATTTTCATTTCTTTTACATTGCAACAAAACCTAAAAGTTGACTTACTTATAAAGTAAGTTACTAATTTGTTGTAGAAGTTCCTGATTTTGCTTCTATACATTCTAGAATACCTGAATCATCATGCTGACCCGTAAGGCTGCAACTCAAAGCACGGAGATGAAGCTGAGACAAGCGCTTCAGGAGCTAAAGGAGTCCAGAGATACATGCAAAGAGCTACTACGTGAGCGTGAAGAGAGTGAGGAGGAAATTAAAAATATTGTCGGACGTAACTCACTCTTGAAGACCGAGCTAGCCCAACTGCACTCCCAACATATGGAGATAGTACTGCAGAGAGACCAACTTGAAAATACGGTTAAAGGATTTGATGACCAGTTCAGCACATATGAGAGCGCCCTAAACCGAATAAAAGATCTGGAACAGGAGTTGAATAATGCCAACAAGCAAATAGCTCTTCTAACCGAGCAGCAGCAACAGTATGAGGTTGATCACACACAATCTCTTTTCGAGGAACTGATGTCATCGCCTGCTACACAGTCAGTTAATCCATCTGCAACTACTGAACATTCTGTTTCAGCCAGACCCTTTATTCAAGGCAGTAACAAATTAAAGAAATATATGAAAATCAATAAATTAATTAAAAAAACTAGTAGATTGATTAAGAAAAATAAATGTTTTCATAAAAATATTGTTCTGAGAAAAGAGAAATTAAGTTTGATGGACTCATTGGAAATTTATAGCAGTAAATTATCTGAAAGTAGGCAAATGTATGACCGGGACACTAAAGAATTACAATTAAATATAACTAAGTTGCACGAGTTACTTGAATCTATGCAAAATAAATATTCCATTGCGCAGAAAGAAATTCATGAGCACATCAAATCAGCCGCAGAGTTAGTGGAACTCTGCAACTACAATGCAGAGAGATACGACTCGTTAATAAACAGTCAAATTAATATTGCACCGTCAGTTCATGACAATATTGACACAGAAATTAAAAATTTTACTCAGATATCACAGAGCCCCTGTCATCCATCATCCTACACAGAAACACATCAAACTTTGCATTGTAATTATAGTAAATTCCCATTCAAACCAGCTACATCATGTGACTCAGAACATATAAAACCTGTAAAAACTATAATGTTTTCAGATAAATTAGGCCAGGGGTTAGGATTAATTATGAAAAACAGATATCACAAGGATTTAACAAATATTTGTACACCAGGTAGATCATTTAAAGATGTTGTACATAGTATACTGTTGCATAAAGTTGATAGTTTAACAAATTTAATTGTTTTATGTGGGGACAGCTCCGCAGTTAAGAAAAATCATATTTTGCAAAATATAGACATTCTATTAAAATTACAGGCGGACACAGGCTGTAAATTGGTAATCAGCTCATTTCCATATGCAAGTAATTTAAGTAAGGCGCAAAACAATCGTATTTTTGAGTTAAACTCATACTTATTTAATTTGATTAGTTGTCATAGTAACAATATTTTATATTTTGACATTAATAATTTTATTAATAATTTTACTTTGACCCCAGATACTATGTATCTTGCAAATAGGTTTAGGACAAAAATAGCTAATTTGTTAGCTTTTAATTTACACGACACCCATGAAGGTGGCAAACCAACGTCTATTGACATTGATATTAGTAGCAATTCTACTAAGAAAAAATGTAATAAATACACTAACATTAAAACTGTATTACCTAGTGTAAATGTTTCTTGCTCAGCTTTAAACTGAGACGTAAGACAACAGCCAAGCCCTCATGTATTAATTTATTGTGTCAGAATATTCAGGGCCTGTCTGGCAAAGTTTTAGAATTAGAGTTACTTGTTGAATGTAACAACATTAATATTATTTGTATAACCGAACACTGGCTGAAGCATTGTGATGTGTCATGTAATGTGAATAATTTTCAATTGTCGAGTTTATTGTCTAGAAAAACAACGACATGTGGCGGCTCTTTAATTTTGGTTAAAAATGACATTAAATATATAGAAAGAAAGGATATTGTGGACCTTTCCGTAGAACGCCATGTCGAGCTCTCGTGTGTTGAATTGAAAAGCTTAGTAATAGTTTGTGTATACAGACCCCCTAAAGGTAGTTTCGAAACCTTTGAATCGGTAATGGAGGATGCTTTAAAAAAGTTAAAACAAAAAAATAAGCCAGTAGCTGTGTGCGGTGATTTTAATGTTGACATACTTGAAAGCAGTGCACTGACTACTCGGCTGTTAACCTTGTTTAATTCTTTTAATTTAGTTAATCAGTTTTTAAAACCTACTAGGGTTACAGATCATTCAGCAACTTGTATAGATAATATATTTTCAGAATGTGACCCGGTAAACAAATTAGTTGTTAAAAACATTACATCTGACCATTACAGTCTACAGGCAGCGTACCAATTGGACGTCGCTGATACACCTGTCACTTTACAATGTAGGCCTATTACAAAAACACGTCTAGATAATTTTAAAAATAGTATCTATGATAAAGTTTCTTTAATGCCATATGTACATGACGATCCAAATGAACTTTATGGGAACTTCTTTGGATTACTGATTAAGGAATTTAATAACTATTTTAAAACGAAGACTATTAAGTGTACCCAAAAATTACAGTTTTGTCAATGGGCTACGACAGGTATTTATAAAAGTAGAAACAGGCTATATGAACTGTATAAATTAAGAGAAACTAATCACAGTCCTGGTTTTGTAGAACATGTTAAACAATATTCTAAAATTTTTAAACAGTCATGTTCTATAGCTAAGTCTAACTATTTTAAAGGAAAAATAATGAATTCTAGCAATAAAATCAAAACGACCTGGGATATTATAAAGCGTGAGACTGGCAAATATAAACCACGTGACAACAGCCTGACGCTTAAAATTAATGACGCCCAAGTAAAGTCAGAAAAGGAAATAGCTGATATTTTTAATAATTTTTTTATAAATATACCAATTGAAACAACGTCTAATTTGGATTCTTCACCCGCGTCTGCGGCCTTAATGCTCCAAAGACATGTGTCCGAATGTAGTTCATTGTTTGATTTTAAAAGCATTGATTTCACTGATATAATCAAAGCATTCAAATCTCTTAAAATGAAAGGTACCAATGATTTATGGGGTATATCTGTAACTATTCTTAAAAGCATTATTTACACCATTGCTCCATATCTTGCTATTATACTTAATAATTGCATTGCTGAAGGAATTTTTCCTGACTTAATGATATTTAGCAAAATTATTCCATTATTTAAATCTGGGAACAAAGAAGACCCAAGTAATTACAGACCAATATCCATTTTACCCGCCTTGAGCAAGATCTTTGAAAAAATAATACTGGAGCAATTATTAACCTTTTTTAATTTAAATAAACTCTTGCATAATAAACAGTTCGGTTTTACGAAGGGTAGATCTACTACTGATGCCGGTGTTGCACTTCTTAAGCATGTCTTTGGGGCCTGGGAGAGGTCGCAGAATGCTCTTGGCATATTCTGCGACTTGTCCAAAGGTTTTGACTGTGTAGACCATCAGACGCTGCTGTTGAAGCTAAATTATTACGGTGTAAAAAATAATGCCCAGAAACTATTACACTCATATCTTAGTTCCAGAACTCAAACAGTTGATATAAATGGGGTGAAATCAATGGGTTCTGATGTAAAGCTAGGTGTACCCCAAGGGTCTATCTTGGGCCCTTTCTTGTTTTTGGTTTATATTAACGATTTACCTTTCTTTGCAAAAAGCCTATGCGAGATTGTCTTGTTTGCTGATGATACTTCTCTTATATTTAACATTGATAGAAATAAATCAAATTTTGACGATGTGAACAAAGCACTATCGGAAATACTCACTTGGTTTAGTTTTAATAATCTACAGCTTAATGCAAGGAAAACGAAATGCGTTCTATTCTCTTTACCAAATGTAAAATCTCCACCCATAGAAGTTGTAATGAATAATGAAAAATTAGAATTAGTTGAATCAACAGTCTTTCTGGGTGTAACTATAGACAGAAAACTTCAGTGGCATTCGCATATTGCTGCATTAGCTGGTAAGCTCAGCTCTGCAGCTTACGCTATTAGAAAAGTTAGACAGTTAACTGATATAGATACTGCTAGGACTGTATACTTTAGTTATTTTCATAGCATCATGTCATATGGCATTCTTATGTGGGGATTAGCGGCTGACATTAATGCTATATTTATTTTGCAAAAACGAGCAATAAGGGCTATTTATCAACTCAGCTCTAAAACTTCTCTTAGGGAGAAGTTCAAAGAAATTGGTATACTGACAGCTGCATCTCAATTTATATTAAATTGTATTCTTTTTGTGCGTCGTAATATTAACTTATATACCAAACATGGCGATTTGCATGGTCGCAATACAAGGAATAAGAATAACCTTATAATGCCTCTGTACCGATTAGAGAAGGTGCGTGGGTCCTTCATGGGTCAAGGTATACATATCTTTAACAAGATTCCAAGTGATGTCTTGGAGTTACCCTTTGAAGAGTTTAAGAATCGTATAAAAAATTGCCTCCTCAAGAAGGGCTACTATACTGTCAAAGATTATTTAAATGACGGGACAACTTGGTCATAAGCTGACAATGATTTTTACTTGTAGTTACATCTTACTTTGGTTTCGGCGTTTTGAGATGGGTGGTCTGAGTATGTCATGCTCTCTGTAAACATTTCTGCGGTGGTGTCGTGTGAGGCGGGTCGTTGCGTTCCCTAAAATATGGTTGAGCGAAGCGATGGCTGGTTCATGCGTCATGCTCGTGAACGGGTGCCACCAGTGGGATGGGTCTGCTCCTGGCTTCTTGTCTCAAAATATGCCGATCATGTTTATTGTTATTTTATTTTGTAGTGGCTTGTATGGCACTGCTTATTATTGACTGTGTTCTTAAACTATTCAAAGTTTTATTACTTTTGTTACAGTTACTTGTCTATTTGTTTGGAGCGCATTTTAAAGAAACTACCTTTTAGGAGGTGTCTAGTTCTTAAGTAATTGAAAATTATTTACTGCTATGATTACCGGGTATTTTATTTTGTTTAAGATAAATTTGTGATGGAAAGTGACCTTACATAATTTTTTAAGTCAAAGTCATTTTTCAATTTGACGACTCTGTATGAAATATGACAGGGAGAAAAAAATAGCCCTTGACGAGTTTCTTGCCGGTTCTTCTCGTTACAAGGTCTCCCGCCGTAGGATTTGCGAACCGATGGCGTAGCTTCATTGACGTTCACAAGTGCTGTATCAGCCTAAAATGAATAAATTATTTGAATTTGAATTTGAATTTGACACTAGTGACCCTTCTTCGAAGCCTCTCGTGTTCGATTTCCGGTCATATCTGGTTTTCATGTTCTTGCTTGGCTGTAACCCATTTTCCCGGACCAAGGCGTGTATGTAGCGCATTTTTTCCCTTAAGTTGCTGACATAGTCTTGTACGGTCTCTGGTCCCTCCGGTGACCCTCCTGTCAATAGGTCTACTGGTATTCGTAGTTCTCTACCGTAATTGACATACGCCGGGGTAGCTTTTATGCTCTCATGCTCGGCGGTTCGGTACGACAGAAGGAAGAGTGGTATATACTTGTCCCAATCCTTTTGTTTGTCGTCTACCAATTTCGCCAAATGCCTCTCAAGGGTCTGGTTAAATCTCTCAACCATTCCATCGGACTGTGGATGGTACGCGGTGGTCCTCGTCTTATGCATGCCCAAAATTCTGCACACTTCCTGGAACACTTGCGATTCGAAGTTCCTGCCCTGATCAGAATGGATTTCTAGAGGCACACCAAAGCGACATATCACTTCTTCGACTAGCTTAGAAGCGACTGTTGTAGCTTCTTGGTTCGGTATGGCGAACACTTCGGGCCATTTGGTGAAATAGTCAATGACGACCATAAAATACTTGTTCCCCGATTCCGTTACAGGAAATGGCCCAGCTACGTCAACTGCAATTCGTTCCCACGGTGCACCGACGTTATACAGCCGCAGCTTCCCACGGCTCCTGGTCTGTGGTCCTTTTACAGCAGCGCAAGTAGTACATTTGCGGCACCAATCCTGTACATCATCTCGACAATGCAACCAGTAGAATCGTTCTCGCACTTTTCGTTTTTAATTTTGATAAGCACCAAGTTGCCAGTTTGTTCTCTAGGAAGACAGCTATACATGGTGGCTCATTAATTATAGTAAATAAAAACCTAAAGTTTAAGGTTCGTAGAGACATTGTAAGCCTTTCCATTGAACGAACTATAGAGATAGCCTGTATCGAGTTAGCGCATTGTATAATAGTCAGTATTTATAGACCACCCAGTGCATGTTACGAACAATTTGAAGCAGTATTAGAAGAATTATTAACGAAGCTAACTGCTAAACGTAACAAAGACATTATAGTGTGTGGTGATTTTAATAATAATAATAATAATAATAATAATAATAATAATAATAATAATAATAATGGTTTATTGCCACACAACAAAAGAAAAATACAGAAATAAAAGTACAAACAAAATCTTACATATAAATAGAACAAATAAAAGACTACAAATTACTCTTTTTGTGGGCAAAGGGAAAGTCTCAGCTTTTGCTGTCACGATCGACCTCGTGCAGCGCTGTTTTTCAGTCTTTCCCTCTCCCTTAGGTGTCTTTTGGGAGATCCAGGTTCCACCCCCGATCGCCGCTACAGCATTAAAGGTATAGGTGCATAAAACATCCATTACGTTAATAATTAATAAATATGTACATAATTTGAAATTAAACATAAAAAAAAAAATTAAAAAAGATTTTAAAAAAAAGATTAAAAAATTAATACAACTGAAGGCATGTGTGTGTGAGTGAGAGTGTTAATATCAATTTATTAGATGATACCTTACTCAGTCAAAGATTTTTAACTCTGTTTAAATGTTGTGATCTTACTAACCTCTTCCTCGAGCCTACTCGAATAACTAGCTCTACAGCCACATGTATTGATAACATTTTTACAGATGGGACTCCGTCCTTCTCTGCAATAATTAATAAACTACACTCTGATCACTGTGGCCAATTAGTCAGTTTCAATTATAATATGGAAAAGCAGGTTAGTAAGAGGAAAGTGGTCGTTCCAGTGAACATGAAACGTATGGAGAGATTTAGAAACACTATTGTAAACCAAATAGAGATACCATTAGTCGGTAGTGTTAATGATAAATATGGAGTTTTATGCGGTCATATTAACAGTGTGTTTAAGACTGTTTTTACACCAAAAACAATCTCTCCCAAGTATTGTATCTCATTCAACGATTGGGCGACTCCGGGAATCTATAAAAGTAGGCAAAAATTGTATGATCTCTTACATGAGAAATCATATAATACTAACATTGTTTTTTGTAATTATATTAAAAAGTATTCAAAAATTTTTAAACTTGTTTGTGCCGCGGCCAAGTCAATTTTCATTAGAAATAAAATTAAATCAAGTAAAAACAAAATTAAAATGACTTGGAATATTATAAATGCCGAAGTCAGTGAACTCATCATTGACAATTACTCCATTAAAGCGGTTAATGAAGTGGCAACAGCTTTGGAAAAACATTTTGCCAACATTCCACTTTCGACAACTAAGGCGCTTATATCATCACCCGAAGTCGCTGAATCGTTGCTTAAACAAAATGTAAATGCGTGCAAAGGTGATTTTATTTTCAGACCCATAGATGCTAATGAAATTGTTAAAATTTTTAAAACTTTAGAACTTAAGAACACCGCAGACCTCTGGGGTATATCTGTTAAAATTATAGGCAGGGTTGTTGATATCATAGCACCCCACTTAGCGATTATATTTAATGAATGTATTATAAGTGGTGAATTTCCTGATCTTATGAAACATAGTAAAGTTATTCCTTTGTTTAAGTCCGGTTGTCATACTGATCCAACGAATTACAGGCCTATTTCTATTCTACCTGCCTGTAGTAAACTATTTGAAAAAGTGATTCTCGGTCAGCTTTTAAATCATTTCTCTAGAAATAAACTTTTACACAATAAGCAATTCGGTTTCACTAGAGGACGCTCCACAACTGATGCGGGTGTTGAGCTTTTTACTTCGATAGTCAATGCTTGGGAGGAGTCACGTGATGCTTTAGGTGTATTCTGTGATTTATCCAAGGCATTTGACTGTGTTCATCATGACACATTAATCAGGAAACTCAGTCACTATGGCATTAAAAATACCGCACTAAAACTTCTGAGCTCTTATCTTAGTGGTAGAACTCAGAGGGTTGAAGTGAATGGTACTAAGTCATCTGGGTCTTATATACAGATGGGGGTTCCACAAGGCTCAATTCTTGGTCCATTTTTATTTTTAATATATATTAACGACCTACCATATTTAGTAGAGAAGAAGCACGAGATTGTATTGTTTGCTGATGATACTTCATTAATGTTTAAATTGCGTAGACAAGAAACTAACTATGACGATGTAAACAATGCTCTCTCTGAACTTGTGCATTGGTTTAGCGTAAATAACTTACTTCTCAATAGTAAGAAAACTAATTGTATTAAATTTCCCTCCTTCCCTCCAAATGTAAAACAAGTAGATATGCAACCAGAACTCATTGGTGATAAACTGAACTTAGTTAACTCAACTGTCTTCCTTGGAATCACCATTGATTCAAAGTTACAGTGGGGACCCCATATCTGTAAGTTGACGGATAGACTGAGTTCTGCAGCATACGCGGTCAAAAGAATACGGTTATTAACGGATGTCGATACAGCTAGATTAGTTTATTTCAGCTACTTCCATAGTATAATGTCCTATGGCATTTTACTGTGGGGCAATGCGGCTGATATTAATGTCATTTTTATTCTGCAGAAAAGGGCTATCCGTTATATTTATAAAATGGGATGTAAAGAATCTCTGAGAGAGAAGTTTAAAGAGATCAACATCCTGACCTTTGCATCGCAGTATATTTATGAAAATATAATGTACATACGGAAAAACAGGCATTTATTTGTTAGTCGTAGTGATCGAAATGCCTCAAATGATGTAACACTCAGAAACGACCACAAATTAATATTTCCTAAATGCCGGCTCAAGAAGAAAAGCAGTTCCTTTATAGGAACGTCTATCTTAATATATAATAAGATTCCGGCTGCGCTTCAATCTCTGCCTTTACTGAAGTTTAAAAAAATTATTAAGCGAACATTATGCAGTAAAGCCTATTACACCATCAAGGAATACCTTAATGATGAAAAGGCATGGGATTGAATAAAGCTCGACCAGGCTATGTCTGTGACTCGCTTTGTATATAAATATTGTGAGCAGGTGGCATGTGATGGTTTCGGCATGCACGATTGGCTGTCTCGTGTTTGTCCTTATCATTTCATGGTCCATTACTGCGTTTTTATATTGTATTTAACCTTAAATTTTTAAAAGAGTACCGAGAGTTTTTTTCCGCCGGCTTTTTTTCTCTCGGCCTACACTAGGAACTTACTTTATGTTATTGTAATATCTAATAAAGCCGAGGTAAAAGTAGGTAGGTGATGTCTACCGAGACATTAGAAATATTGACTAAGTTAAGGTTGCTTATAACACTGGGTACGTTACGTAAAATTGTAATGTACCCAATGTTAATGTGAAGTATACATTTTTATTTTATTTTGCTGCCTTAACTTTTTTTTTATTATTATTGTTTAGTTTTTTTTTGTAAATGACATTTTTACTTTTCTTTTTTTTGACTTTCGTTAAGTGTGAGGCTCACCTTATGACGAAATAAATATTTTCATTTCATTTCATTTCATTGTTAAAGTCCTCTTGACACCTAGATGACCTCCTGATACGCCATCATGTACTTGACGGAGAACATCTGGTACTCTCGCTCTTGGGACAATTATCTGAAGATGGAACTCTCTACCGTTAGTCTTCTCCCATTTCCGGTAGAGTATTCCGTTTTGAAGTATCAGACTGTCCCATTGCGCCCAGTACGCCTTAGTGACAGCGCCAGTGGGTGCAACCTCACTCCAGATTGGTTTTACTTCACCCCGTTTCTTCCATGTGATGATGTGCCGAAGGTCGTCATCTCTTTCTTGAGCCTCCCTCATAGCATCATTCTCCCAGAGACCCAAAGGACCTGTTCTCGTTAGCTTTAATGCTACTTCATTAGATTCCTGCTTAACACAATGTTTGCAGTCTTCCGAACACGGCCTTCGTGAGAGTGCGTCAGCGTTCCCATGCATATTTCCGCTGCGGTGTTCCGTCTTGAAGTCATACTCCTGAAGCTGTTCAATCCATCGAGCTACTTGACCTTCGGGGTTCTTGAATTGCAGTAACCACTTCAAGGCTGCGTGATCAGTTCGCAGTAAAAACTGTCTGCCGATGAGATATTTGTTGAAATGTTGTAGCGTCTTTATAACAGCCAAGAGTTCTCTCCTTGTAACACAGTAGTTTCTCTCTGGCTTGGATAAAGATTTGCTGAAATATGCAATAACAACTTCTCTTTCACCCTGTTTTGGAGATAACACTCCTCCAATGGCCGTGTTGCTTGCATCCGTGTCGACTATAAACTGACCTTCAGTTCAGTTCAGTCATGAGCATAGGCCGAGGAACGCCCGCACTTCGGTTTTGTCCTTAGGGGTAGGCCATTTTTGAACTGCTTCAAGTTTTTCCGGGTCTGTCTGGATTCCATCACTGGAGATAACATGGCCGAGATAATTGACCTTATTCCTGAATAAACGACACTTTTTCGGGTTCAGCTTTAATTTGGCCCCCTCTATTTTGGCGAAAACTCGCTCCAAGTTTTGCAAATGGTCCTGGAAGTCACGGCCGATAATGATGACGTCATCTAAGTAGACCAAGCAAGCCTCTCCCACTAAGCCTGCTAGTACACACTCCATGAGTCGCTCGAATGTGGCAGGTGCGTTGCACAATCCGAAGGGCATGACGTTAAATTGCCATAAACCTTTACCGGTCGAGAAAGCTGTCTTCTCCTTGTCTTCTGGATGAATTTCCACCTGCCAGTATCCAGATTTCAGGTCTAGGGTCGAAAACCATTTCATGCCACTCAGGGTATCCAAAGTGTCGTCGATTCGAGGTAACGGATAACTGTCCTTCTTGGAGACATCATTGAGACGCCTATAGTCCACACAAAACCTCGTGCTGCCATCTTTCTTCTTCACTAATACAACAGTCGAGCACCACGGACTTGCAGACGGTTCAATAATCTTATTCCTTCTCATGTCCTCCAAAAGGCCTTCAACTTCTTTTTCCTTAGCGATTGGTATCCGTCTCGCTCGTTGACGAATTGGTCTCTCGCTTCCGGTATCTATCCTGTGTTGAACCACCGACGTTCTTCCAAGGTCCCCATCGTGACTGGAGAAGATATTCGCGTAGCGCTGTAAAAACTTCTTAGCTTTCATGCCCTGCGAATAAGTTAGGTTACTACGTTCAGGTCGCAGTCCACTTTTGTGGGCGTGGGTTCGAATCCCACTTCTGACACCAGTTGTTACGTGTTAGGGTTCGAACGATTTGGAGAGAAAGACCTGCTGACTCTTTTAGAGACTTTATTCACTAGCACTAGGTCCGACACAAGCACTAGGTACAAATACTACGCACTAAGCACAAGCACTAAGCACTAGGTACACTCACTTATCACTAGGTACACTTCACTAAGCACTAACAATGTCCGAGGTCGTAGCCAATGTCGTAGGTTTCCGCTGGTATCACTTCTTGATCACTAGTCTTCACTTCGAAGTCGCTTCGTCGTTAGCTCAAACTGAACTGGCTACGCTCGGCCTCTCGCAGCCTTTTTATACCGGGCCGAGCCTACTCCCAGACAGTTCTAGAATGTTCGTGCGTGTACTCGATCTTGAGTTCATTCACCCTATATAAGTCCTATAGCGCCATCTAGTATTGAGTGGATGTTTCACGTTGTCTTTGTAACAAAGTGGTTTGTACAGCACACAACGTGGTTCCTTCGCTCCCCGCTAGATGGCGCAAGCTCCTTTAATTTGCGTACTCGTAACAATATCTCATTAATCTGAATTGTTTTAATTTAATTTACACCTTTTATTTCAACTACATACATATTTCAAAAATTAAATATTCTCTTATTCTACTAACATTAAACATTAACCATATTAAACATTCCTCATCATCTTATCTCTAATTGAATTAAATTTAGTTACAGGTAAAGCTTTAGTAAGGAAATCAGCCAACTGATTTGAACTTTCAACATATTTAATATCAACAATTTTCTTTGCAACATTCTCTCTAATAAAATTATATCTTATGTCTATGTGCTTACTTCTTTTATGAAACACAGGGTTGTTAATCAATTTAATTGCACTCTGATTATCAACATATAAAGTAATTGAGCTTTGTGGCTCCCCAATGTCAGAAAGAAATTGCCTAAGCCATAAAAGCTCTTTAGTGGCTTCGCTAGCAGCCATGTACTCCGTGGTCGATAATGCTACAGTATTTTGCTTACGGCTAGACCAAGTGACAGGACCTATATTCATCAAAAATATATAACCTGTATTAGATTTCCTAGTGTCTAAATCACCCGCAAAATCAGAGTCTGAGTAGCCAACCAACTTATCATTACCTTTATAAACAATAGACATATCTTTAGAACTAATTAAATAACGTAAAATTCTTTTCACAGCTGTAACATGTGAAGGACCTGGGTTATTGACATACCTGCTAACAACATTCACAGCGTATACTATGTCAGGTCTAGATACAGATAACAAGTATAACAATGCTCCCACTGCTTCTCTATACGGGAAATTAATAAGCTCATTACTTGTATTCTTAGATATAAGTACATTTACATCTGCAGGAGTACTACTACTTTTAGCATCTGATAAATTAAATTTATTTATTAATGTTTTAATATTCTGTTTTTGACTTATACTTATACAATCTTTTTCTTTATTTATTTCCATACCAATGAATGAGTTACAGTTTATAATCTTAATTTTAAACTTTTGTTTAAGATTATTTAATATATCAAACAAAACCACTTTACTTTTAGCCAACAATAATCCATCATCAACATAAAGAATTAATATTACTTTGACATCTTTAAAATATCCTACAAATATACAATTATCAGATGGACACGGTTTGAAACCATAAGTAGTTAGAAAAGAACTAAATTTTTCATTCCAACACCTCGAAGATTGTTTAAGACCATATATATGTCGGAGAATTAATGCAGATAGTTATTAATGTCGGTACCTGCTTTGTTATTATTATTCATCTACCCTCACTCATTCTATTATTCGAGTCATTCCTTCGTGCGTAAAAGACCGATGCAACCGCAGCTAACGTAGTCTTGGCTCTGGCGTGACGCGGTGCACTTGTGTATCCTGCTAGTAGCTTAACCTCGACTCTTGTAAGGGTTAGTTTGTGTACACGAATTAATTGTTACTTATTGGGCAACTCGAGCAGTGGAGGCGAGTGCCAATGCGCATTGTAAGGCAGCGCTGCCCGAAGCCTACACTCGGGTCACAAGTCCCGGGCACTGACTCTGAGTTGTCACTCCACCACGCGATAGACACGATACCCGCTCGGTGAGTCCAATTGTATACTAAATAGTTAGTCTCTTCTAGTGTCTTGTGTTAAATTACAGTGTTAATTAAATTAGTCCGGTCATCTTTCCACCTCACTTCTGATCTTCGCCGACATCAGAAGTGGGATACTGTTCTCGTGCCCACTTAAGAGTGTTACTAGTGAGTAATTTATTTCACGTTGCCTCGAGAATCGCGTTCGCGTAGTCCCGTTGAATTATCGTGCGGTAGATCGAAGCGCAAGTCGAGTCGTCATCATTTAAACCGATTTAGTAGTAATAGTAACCTGTCTCTTCATAAACTCATACTTGGTAAGACTGAGGAATATACTAAGTTCAAAGTTAAAAAAAAAAATTCAATGACGCGAGCATAGTCGTGTACTTAAAGTTGTTATTTTGCTGTTGTTAATTGTTTTTTTTTAGTTCGGAGTTTTGGTTTCTTTGTTTAAGTTCTATTTTTAGCAAGTGTGCAAGGTAGTTGAAAAATTTGGTGATGAAAATATCGATGTACGCAGATATTTTAGTTCTTTTCGGTCGTTCTGTCGTATTCTTATCGGTGTACAAGAGGTTTTTGTTCAGTGTTCGATTACGTAATTCGATTTACCGGTTATTTGTTGAATTTAGTTTTATTGTGATACGTAGGTAGTTATGTAGTGATTAAATTTTGTTAATAGATTTTGCGATTCTGTTTCGATTTAGTTACAATGTCGGATCGTAAGCGTAATTGTAGTGCGAGCCGTCGCGGTAGTTGCATAGTCGTGAGCATCACAGTGACATACGAACCAGATATTAAGTTGTTGGATAAATTTTTGTCAGGATAGTCGAGCGGTATTTTGTTTTTTGCTTACAAATTCGATTAAAGGAGATGCCAGAAGGTCATGTACCAATTGAGTTTAATGTAGATGACGATCATAATGGTGAAAGTCTTAGTGATGTGACAGAAAACTGATGTAAGCGCGTTAAAGACCGTAGTGTGTAGTCATCAAGAGGATGATACACTGTGATGAATGTGTGATCCAAGAGGGATACCCGTGGAGTGTGGAGCAATTGTAATTGCTGGTTGGAAGGGTGGCTTACATAGTTGTTAGTGTTGTAGAAAAAGAGTTTGGTTATTGAAAGTTTGATTAAGGTTGGTAAGTTAAGTTTTTGTGGTTACCCACTTGTTTGTGATAAAATATCGTCTTAGCTTGAGTTTTTCCGATTACCCTCTGTAACAGATATTTTTGAGTTTGTTTCTACTATCTTACATGATATTTTAATTATTGTTGTTTATTGAAGTGCCGAGGGAGCGTAAAGTTTGAGACGCCATCTTCCGAATAGTTAATGCTGGTTTTCTGATAGGCCGGTCGTCATTTTTTATCGTCTGTTGGCGGGTTTGTTAGTGAATAGGCAGTTGTTATTTAATAACTTTAGTAAAAATGCCAGCACGTCATGTACCAGACGAAATTGATGTAATTATGATCTTGTTGATAATGATGATGTTCAAGTTTAAGTAGACTCGAGTGAATGACTCTATCGACCGTATTGTGTTCGACCGTACCAGTAGTTATCGTAGTCGCAGCCCGGTAGAAATCGGTGTCTCTTGGGGCAACCCAAGTAGTCCGTGGGTAAGCGGTGTGCAAAGTTAACCTTACTGGCGGAGGTCGTGGTCAGTTGAGACCGTATCGTATTGCTGTTCGGCTAGAGGGCCGTGGTGTCTGACACCGTACGTGTAGTCGCAGGGGTGACTGACACGGGCTGTCCATTCGATGGATATGCGTACTGAGATATGAGAGAGCAATGTGATTGCTGTTCGGCTAGAGGGCCGTGGTGTCTGACACCGTACGTGTAGTCGCAGGGGTGACTGACACGGGCTGTCCATTCGATGGATATGCGTACTGAGATGTGAGAGAGCAATGTGATTGCTGTTCGGCTAGAGGGCCGTGGTGTCTGACACCGTACGTGTAGTCGCAGGGGTGACTGACACGGGCTGTCCATTCGATGGATATGCGTACTGAGATGTGAGGGAGCAATGTGATTGCTCTTCGGCTAGAGAGCCGTGGTGTTAGAGGTATTTACTCGTGGATTTCTGTAAACTTGGTTATAACTTGTTGTAGAAGTAGAGTACGTCTATAGTTTTTGTTGTGATGACGTCGATGGTACATGGCTGTGGTATTTGTGGGTGGCAATAATAGTTGTCGTTTGTTGAGCGTTGTATGTGATCGTAATGTGTCAAAAATAAAACTTGATTTAAAAGACGGTTACAGGAATCTTTCGTCTGTGAACTAATAGGATAGATTGGTAGTTTATTTGAGATAAGTTAACTGATGAAGCAAAGAATGTAATTTCACGTTAAGGTCAGGTAGGCCGAGATTTTAAAGATGCTTCAAATTTTATCGTCTTGTTACATTCACACGAGGGCGTGTGCTAGCAGGATGGCCGTGTCGGAGAATTAATGCAGATAGTTATTAATGTCGGTACCTGCTTTGTTATTATTATTCATCTACCCTCACTCATTCTATTATTCGAGTCATTCCTTCGTGCGTAAAAGACCGATGCAACCGCAGCTAACGTAGTCTTGGCTCTGGCGTGACGCGGTGCACTTGTGTATCCTGCTAGTAGCTTAACCTCGACTCTTGTAAGGGTTAGTTTGTGTACACGAATTAATTGTTACTTATTGGGCAACTCGAGCAGTGGAGGCGAGTGCCAATGCGCATTGTAAGGCAGCGCTGCCCGAAGCCTACACTCGGGTCACAAGTCCCGGGCACTGACTCTGAGTTGTCACTCCACCACGCGATAGACACGATACCCGCTCGGTGAGTCCAATTGAATACTAAATAGTTAGTCTCTTCTAGTGTCTTGTGTTAAATTACAGTGTTAATTAAATTAGTCCGGTCATCTTTCCACCTCACTTCTGATCTTCGCCGACATATAGATTTAATTAGCTTACATACTTTCGAAGACTGAGTTTCCAATCCCTCTGGCACCTCCATGTATATGTCCTCGGAGAGCTCACCATACAAAAAGGCCGTCTTCACATCAAATTGCTCGATCTGTAGTTCGTCTCTCGCCGCGATGCTAAGCAGCACCCTGATGGAATCGTACCTGCTAGTGGGGGAAAAAGTTTCATTATAGTCCAAGCCCTTGACTTGTGTGAATCCTCGTGCACACAGTCGTGCTTTGAATCGTACTATTTCTCCATCTTTATTCTTCTTTGTGCTGAACACCCATTTACAAGAAACAGGCTTCTTCTCAGTTCGATCAGTCAGAACCCAAGTTTGATTTTCTTGATGTGACTGAAGCTCTTCAGCCACAGCTTTCTTCCATAGATGAGAATTTGGACTATTCATCGCTTCTTCATAAGTTTGAGGTATTTCCAACTCTGTGATATTAGCTTCCAACTTATTATTTCGACGAGGACGTAACATGATGTTTCTTTGTTCCTGTTCCAAATGTATACCTTTTGGAGGAATATAACTTTCGTCTATATCTTCTAAACTCTTCATACTATCATCCGAAGAGACCTCCTCAGTTACATATTGTTGTTCACGTTGAAACTGGGAACGGTTAAACCATGGGGTAGACAGCTCCTACTCCCCCCGATCTATTCTCACTTCTATAAAACTTTGTTTTTCTACTGGTGTACTACATTCATCAAACTTCACGTCCCGTGATATTGTAATCTTCCTGGTATTTTGATCATACATTCTGTAATTATCGTGGTCATATCCAACTAACAACATCTTCACACTTTTCTTGGCTAGCTTCCTTCGCTTTTCTTTTGGTACATGTACATATCCAATGGATCCAAATATTCTAATATGTTGTAAGTTAGATTTTACTCCATGCCACAGTTCAAATGGTGTAACATCTCCTGTCTGACTTGATGTATTTCTATTCAACAAATATATTGCACAGTTGACAGCTTCTGCCCACAAGTTTAAGGAAATGTTCTTTGCATATAACATTGCTCTAGCGGTCTCCATGATAGAACGCATCTCTCTCTCTGCTCTCCCATTCTGTTGTGGAGTATATAGGGCAGTACGTTCATGCATTATTCCCTTATTCTCCAGAAATGATCTAAACTCTTGGTTCACATATTCACAACCATTATCTGTATGTAGTATGTGCAAATCATGTTGAAATCTATTCTTCACAATTGCATTGTACTTCAGAAAGCATTGAAATACTTCACTTTTATGTTTTATGAAGTAAACATGGCGATAGCATGGTGTAGCTCCATCTTTGAACAAAACAAAGTATTTCATGCCTGACACAGAAGGTTCTTCTATAGGACCGCACACATCGCTGTACACGATTTCACCAGGCTGTGTTGGACCTCGGTTAGACTTCAAGAAGGGGCGTCTTGCTTGCTTCCCATACTGGCATGCTTCACAAACAAAATTCTGATTTCCACTCAATGTAACTGGAATCATACCATTCTTACACATATTTTGAAGTTCCTTGACATTCAAATGTCCTAATCTTTCATGCCACACTTTTATATCTGTTTGCACTATATTAAAATTTTCTTGTTTGATTGTTTTGACATCCAATTCATATAAATTATTCTCTGTTAATTGTGCATTCATAACAACAACATTATTCTTCATAATCATTGCTTTTTTATTATTCTTTACTATTGTATATCCTCTTCTAGTAGCAGCTCCTTCAGAAAACAAATTTCTTCGTAAATCAGGTACATATAACACATTCTCAAGTGTACATCTCTCCCATGTACCATTAACTTGTTTATCTATCAGTATAGTTCCTTCGCCACATACTTTGATACTCTGTTTGTTACCCAGTTTAACAAAATTATTGTACTGAGACTCGTTCAACGCACAGAAGTAGTCACGCTTGAAGGTCATGTGCATTGAGGCTCCACTGTCTAGTATCCATGCCTCTTCATCATGAGCAGATGAATAACCTTCGGCGCTGAATGCCAACATATTGTCAGGTTTCTTATACCTTTTCTTCGGCATCCTGCAATCTCTAGCAAAATGACCTCTCTTATTACAGTTATAGCATATAAATCTATGAGTTGAATTAATTTTATCATTTGAAGTATTCTGTTTATTTCCTTTACTTAAATTGGAATTTCCTTTTGACGTCACTAATGCAGTCTCATTATTACTTATATCGTTGGCAACGCTGGCTTCTTCATCAACTAAGCGAGAAGTGAGGTTTTGAATTGTTTGACTATCTTCATCGAGTGACAGCCATGCTTGTCTAAGAGAACGGTATGCTGATGGTAGTGTGCTTAGAATCTTTGTTATTACTGCTGTGTCACTGATCTTCTCACCAGTCTCCCGTAGCTGCTTTGCTAAGCCTTCCACCTTGGATACATGCTGTGCCATCGTATCACTGGAACTATATGAATATTGGTAGAATTTCTCATGAATTAACATTTTGTTATATTCTGATTTCTGTTCATAGATTGCTTCTAATTTTGACATGACTTCTTTAGCAGTTTCGCAGTTTTCTATAAGAGATATTTGATTCAAATCCATGGATGACGTTAAAATGAACATTGCCATACCATCATCCTTATCCCACTGCACTTGCGAACTGGCTTCCCCGGGTCTTGCTTTTTCTATGTTCAATCCCTTTGCTCTTAATGCACATTTAATCTGAAATTTCCATTGTTTGAAATTTCTGCCATCAAACTTCTCAATTTTCATCGCATTCGTAACCTCCATTACGTAGGTTAGTTTTATACCCGTAGTAATCTTGCTCTTAACTCGACTTTTTACTATTGAAATCTTTAATAATAATATGCCTGGGCCCATAACCTGTTGGGATTCGGCAGTATCTATACTAATATAATAAAGCTGAAGAGTTTGTTTGATTGTTTGTTTGTTTGTTTGTTTGTTTGTTTGTTTGTTTGTTTGTTTGAACGCGCTAATCTCTGGATCTACTGGTCCGATTTGAAAAATTCTTTCAGTGTTAGATAGCCCATTTATCGAGGAAGGCTATAGGCTATATATCATCACGCTAAGACCAATAGGAGCGGAGTCCACGCCGACGAAGTCGCGCGCAGAAGCTAGTTTTTAATAAAAGTCAGGTTAGATTTCTTAAAAGAACACGATATTTTATTGCTATATTGAACTAGGACTTGACACCATGACACGTAACAAAAGAAGGAGGGGCGCCACCAGTGTTAGGAAACGGAAAACTAAACTACATGACATTTACGAAGACACTTTTTAACATAGCATTTATAAAGACAGTCTTACAAATTTACATTTATTCAATAGTAATGTTAGTTTTAAATGAGTTTACTCTGGACTGTATTATTGCATCGCATCGTTTGTTGATTATCGAGACCAGGTCATTGATGCCAGCAACGGTGGACATGGTATCCTTATGGTTCAGGCCTAATGTTTTAAGGAGTGACTCCGTCATGAATGATGCCTGACTTCCGCAATCGAGAATGGCTCGGACTTCATGAGGTCTACCATGTACATCGAAAATTTTAATTAATGCCGTGGCAAGGAGAACCCGGCCGGACTGCTTGTTAATTGTTGACATGTTCTTGACAACATCAGATGAATTCGGCACAAGCTGGGTCGGGTGCGCCGCTGGTGTAGGTGCCAGCAGCGCTGATGTTCTTGGAGCTGTCGTGTCGGGTGCGGCACTGTTATGGCTATCGTCCCTATGCAACATAGTGTTATGCATGCCGCCGCACTGCCGACAAGGACCTAACCTACATACACGCACGTCCACTGTTGCCAACTTAGCATATTTTATGCTAGATTTGGCATATTTTTATGTTACTTAGCATAATTATTTGGTGTTTAGCATATAGCATATTTTCTTAGCATAATAGAAATTGATCATTAATTACGAATTATGAAAATTTACTTCTCTTTATTCTGTCCGTATACGTCAAAAATATATTTGAAATATACTCAAAGTATTAATTATTGTTTAATTGTGTTGATTAGATGCTTTTTAGTTCGATGGGGTTGGAAACGCTGCAATATAATTATATTGGTTACACATGGAGCCAAATTAACGACAATGTTGTAAACTTTACAACCAACGTTTTTTACACACATTTGCTATATGGCAGAAACACTATACTACATGTATAATGATCCTGTTAATCATTTATCATTATTGTATTTGAAAGCTATTTTGGAGGAAGTTCAAACTGTGAACAAGCTGTTTGGAAGTACCTAACAATGTTGATCCAACAAAACTTTACAAAGATTTGTGTGTCTTGGTTCAATCTACAAGTCGTCGTATTTTGAACCCAACTGCGAGAGTCGATATTTTTAGACAAAATATAGAAAGTTATTTGGATCCAAAACGATACATGGAATATGCCTCTAAAACAAAATTACAGGAATACCACGCTCAGCCTGTAGTGGAAAATAATTTACGTAGTAATTAATTACGTACTTAGCTCCTGGTGATAGAGTCGGCAACGCGCTTGCGACGCTTCTGGTGTTGCAGGCGTCTATAGGCTACGGTAGTCACTTACCATCAGGTGAGCCGTACGCTTGTTTGTCAACTTAGTAACATAAAAAAAAAAAACGTAAACGTTGCCTGGATTTCACTCTAAAACTTGTGACAGAACTGCGATCTAGATTACCAATTAATTTTAAAGTACTTGAGAAAGTGAAACTTCTTTAGGCGCATGAGGGGTTAAATTCGAGTGACCGCTAACGCGGAAACGCGTCACGCGGTCAGTACTTGGGTGGGTGACCAACTGGTTTATAGCACGTTGAATACATCGGTTCTCGTCCGATCACCGAAGTTAAGCAACGTCGGGCGCGGTCAGTACTTGGATAGGTGAATACCTGGAACCCCGCGTGACGTTGGTTCTCTGTTTTTCCAAATAGTTTTTATTTTTATTTTAAATTCGTTTTTTTTAATTACTTTGCCAAAGAAGTTTCACTTTTCTCAAAAAATCAAAATCAAAATCAAAAATAACTTTATTCAAATAGGCCCCATGAGCACTTTCGAATCGTCAATTTACAAAATTTTAATTAAAGGTCATTATTAAGTTTTTTTAAGAAGCTACCACCGATTCGGAATGTAGATTCTGCAGAGAAGAATCGGCAAGAAACTCCGCAGTTACTCTTTTAAAAAAAAAAATGTATAAACTGTAATTTAGTACAAAATTAGTAATGTCGTGCATGAAATACAGCGTCACTAATTCCACACATCTTTATCAACCATGTAATCCCGCACCGAATAATACGCTTTATTTATTAATCTCTTTTTAATAAAAACTTTAAATTTATGTTGAGACAATTCCAAAATTGTTTGTGGGATTTTATTATACATGCGAATACCATGACCCAGAAAGGAGACGTTTACTTTGCGCAGTCGGAAACTTGGAGTTACAATTTTGTTATTCCTTCTCGTGTTTACACTGCGATTATTACCATTTGTTTCAAAACAATGAATATTCTGGTGTATATACATAATATTGTTATAAATGTATTGCGACGCAATTGTTAATATGTCTACCTTTGGAAAGACATCCCGCAGGGAGACTCGAGCTCCAAGGTTGTAAATGCCGCGAATAGCCCTTTTTTGCAAAATGAATACTGTCTCAATATCTGTAGCATTACCCCACAGCAACAGACCGTAAGACATAACACTGTGGAAATAGCTAAAATATATTAAACGTGCAGTAGCAACGTCGGTCAGTTGTCGTACTTTCCTAACTGCGAATGCTGCGGAGCTGAGTCTACCGTTCAAGGATGACAAATGGGAGTTCCACTGAAGTTTTGAATCTAAATTTATCCCTAAGAAAACTGTAGTATCGTTGACAATAAGCCTCTCATTATTTATTTCAAAATTATAATTTGGATGCTTAACATTAGGCAAAGAAAACACAACACACTTAGTTTTTTTGGCGTTCAAAACCAAGTTGTTTGTTTTAAACCAATCTTGAATTCGCGATAAGGAACTGTTCACGTCATCATAATTTACTTTTTTCCTATCAACTTTAAATATAAGCGATGTGTCATCTGCAAATAGCACTATGTCACAAATACCCTTAACATAAAATGGAAGATCATTTATATATACTAAAAAAAGAAAAGGACCTAGAATCGATCCCTGTGGAACGCCCATTTTTAACACAGATCCAGGAGAGTTCGTTCCGTTTATTGATACGTGTTGAATTCTGTTAGATAGATATGAAGCAATGAGATCAAGAGCTTTACCATTAACACCGTAATATTCAAGTTTACTTAACAAAACCCCGTGGTCCACGCAATCAAATGCTTTTGATAAATCACAAAATACGCCAATGGCATTTTGGGACCTCTCCCAAGCGTTATATATATGCTTGAGAAGTGCCACACCAGCATCTGTCGTAGAGCGACCTCTAGTGAAACCATATTGTTCACTGTGAAAAATTCCATGAACTTTAAAATGGAAAAGAAGTTGATTCAGTATAATTTTTTCAAAAGTTTTACTTAAGGAAGGTAGGATTGAAATGGGTCTATAATTACTGGGATCACTACGATCTCCCTTTTTAAAAATTGGTAAAACTTTACTATATTTTAGCAAGTCTGGAAAAGAGCCCACTTCAATAGCATTGTTAAAAGTTAGAGCTAAGTACGGAGCGAGGTCATTAATGATAGTACTAATTAACTTAACTGAAATGCCCCACAAGTCATTTGTTTTTTTAATATTAAGACTCTTAAATGCTTTTAGAATATCTAGAGAATCAACCTGCGAAAATGAAAAATCGACATTACATTTGCTAACGTTATTTTTAAGAAGTTCGGTAGAATTAGTTGAAGATGAATTTAGTCGAGAAGTTAAGTCAATGGGTATTTTATCGAAAAAAGCTTCAAAGACGTTTGCCAACTGGTCGTCCGCACTTACAACAGAACCATTTATATTTAATTCAATTGGTATATTTTGCTTACTACGTTTCCCACAGATACTATTAATTATATTCCATGTGCACTTTATTTTATCATCAGAATTAATAATTTTATTTTTAATATATCTTGATTTAGCAGCCATACAAACAGCTTTAAAAGTTTTAGAATATTGTTTTACATAATTCAAAAATCTAGTATCCTGATTCCATTGCCTCATACCATACAGTTCGTACAACCTATTTCTGCTCTTATAAATACCTTCAGAGGCCCATTCACTAAATTTTAAGTTAGCATTTATATCTAAAGTTTTAAGTTTGAAAGTGTTATAGAATTCATCTAATATTAATTTAAAAACTGAATTATAAATTACATCTGGATCCTGTGCCATCATATCTACTTTACATATTTTTTGCGCTACAATATCCCTAAAACAATTTGTTTTCTTTACCGTTATTGGTCTACAAGTAATTCTTCGACAATTTATATTAATTTTCTCATCAAGAGAGAATTTTTGACCGCAGTGATCAGAAGTTAAAACAGTTATAACAGATTTATCGTAAATTTCAATATTGCTAAATACGTTATCTATACAAGTTGAAGATGTCTTAGTGACTCGAGTTGGTTCACAATATCTGTGTGTTAAATTAAATGAGTTAAACAAGTTAATTAATCTACTTCTAATCGTTGAGTCCTTTAACATGTCGACATTAAAATCACCACACACTAAAACATTTTTAGAACTTTTAAACAACTTTTTAAGAGTGTCTTCCATAATTGTCTCAAATAATGTTAAATCACCTACAGGTGGTCGGTATACGCAAAGTATAATGTAACGCTGTAATTCCACACAAGACAACTCTACAGTTCGCTCTACAGAGAGTGCTACAATATCTTTACGTGATTTATGAGGTATATCATTACGCACCAATATTAGTGAACCTCCCCGAATAGCATTCTCTCTTATGAACGAACTTGACAAATTAAAATTTGGAATATTAAATATCTCATAATTTTTCAACCAATGTTCAGAAATACAAAAAATATGAATTTTATAAATATCAGATAATAGTTCTATTTCATGCTCCTTGCCACCTATGCCCTGTATATTTTGATGAATTATATTTATGTGACAGGGCTTAGGTTTTGTCTGTTTATTTAGTTTAAATTAATATTATTTATACCTACAGAGATATTATTTAAATTAGAATTTGTTTTACAATTATTATAATTAAAAAACTGATTTATATTATATGTTAATAAGTCTGCTATTTGTTTTTTACATTTTAATGACAAGTACATTCCATCTTTTGTTAATTTAAATCTATAGTGGAATTTATTTATATCAAATAGTGTTAGGTCACTATGCCAACGAGTCAGGTTATACAAATAAGAATTTAATGTGTATATGTACTTATTCTGTTCATCTGTCAATGCATATGAATAGGGTAAAGTACTTAATATGAATTTACATTTTTTTTTGTTTTGTATCTGAATTAAATGTTCCATATCTTTTATTAGATCCGATTTTTTTATTGCCAAACTGTCACCGTGTAGTATAATAACAACAGAATTTGCATCTAGTTCCATGGAATTAATTTTTTTTATTTGATATTCATAGCTTGCACCAGGTGAACAGAAATTTAATACATTATTTATATTGTTATTAAGCAAGGAGCCAAATCCCTGACCTATCTTGTCTGACACCATTACTATTTTATTACTTTTATTACTGTTTGTTACCAGAATATTATTTAGCATATGTATGCCAGCGTCACACCGAGCCCGCAAAGAATTTTTAGCTTGGTTAAGTTTTGTGTCATCGGATCTTAAAGACACTTTGCTGTTACAATTCTTCAGTGAGATCTTATTATTATTATTTGTGATTATTTTCAACGAATCACTTGTGGATAATATATGTTCCTGAATTTGATCTTTAGATGACTCATACATATCAGTTATTTCCTTAAGTGACTTTTTTAAATAATCTATTTCACATTGCAGTTTCTGTGTGTCACTGTCATACATCAGCTGGCTTTGTTTTAATTGTACAACATAGTCATTTAAGTTTGACTTTAGATGCAAACAGTCTTGTTTTAATTTATTTATTTTAATAAATCTATTTTTATTTCCAATTATTTTATTACTTTTTTTGATAAATTTACTTATTTTTATATATTTTTTTAATTTATTATGTGATTTAATTATTGCCATATTACTTTGAACGCTAACAACACTACCCGCAACAGTAGGTTCATTGCTCAACTTAGGAACAGAACCACATTCAACCAACTTCACAGCATTAACTTGCTCAGGTGAAGAGATACTGGCTTCGTAGATACTTTCTTCCAGTTCTCTGATGCGACTAAGAGCTGTCTCATGTTCATTGTGACATTGGTTGAGTGAGGTCACCGCTTTGTACAGGTTATCACGCTGCAGCTCCACCTCCAAATACTTATTATGTAGTTCAACGAGTTCAGCTTTTAAATCGGAATTTCTTTTAATATTTTTGGCCATTTCTACCTCAAAGTCCTCTCTCTCTTTAAGTAGTTGTTCGCAGAGATTTTGTGAGGTTTTAAGATCATTAAGTGCAATCTTTAATTTATCCTCCAAGTTTTTAGCGGTGGTCCTACGGGTCATCATAGAGTGTGCCATTCTTAATACACTGGAAGTTAATAAATAAGAGTAAGACACAAGTATATATATCAATAAGTATAGATATATGTATATAAAAAACTATATTATATTGTTTTAAATATATATAAATAGATGTCACTAATAAAATCACTACATAGATATCAGTTTAAAATCTAAAAAATAAAAATAAAAAGTGGGTAGCTTTTTAAAATGACTATCTATTACTTCACTTAAAGTTTTTAAGTGTAGAAAGATAGAATTTGCTGAAATAAATAAATATTTATATTTGTAATCTGTTTAAATTGTATATATTTTAATTATATTTTTAAGACAACAACGTTATGCTACTATTTCTAGTCTACCAGTTTGCTTCTCATATCAAAAGCAAAGTGAGACCAGAATGATAAAATTATATGGAAAAAATTTATCTATTAATATAATAAGGTACTTATAATAGTATAATAAGAATTATCAAACACAATACTCCCCGGGTTTTCAAAGAAAATTTGAACTTATGTTCAAACAGCGGTCGTTGAATTTGACAGCTGGACCAGTGATTCACAAAATTTGATATTCCCACTTGTTTCGGATTTTGAAGATTAATTGAACATTCCTCTCCAATTATTTAAGAAGTATTTGTAACTTTAACACTAATTACTACTTAAAAAACAGTGAATTTAAATTTAAATTTATATAAAATCTTTTCTGACATGTGTACTTAGTACGCATGCAATTTTTTCCATAGAAGAAACTTTAAAAGTAGCCAAACATCTATAATTGATATTGCCCAAGTATTAAAAATGGATTCCACAGCCACAACAGATAGGCTCATGTTGAAACATGGAGGAACATAGTACACATTAAATGGGAATAACCGTCTTCCACCGTAGAATTCTGGCATGAAGTAATTTATTACAAAGATACAGCTGGCAATAACCCCATTGCAGATTTGTCTCAATTGGCATTATCTTTATTATCACTACCACATTCTAACGCAGAAATTGAACGCGTTTGAAATAATAAAAACTTTAAATAAATAAATAAACTTTTATAAAATCAGTTTTGGCCTAAAGAGAACGGGGAAATGCTGTTACTCTTACACAGTTCCAGATAACGTACTGCGCTCTATAGGTACCAAGGAGAGTTACAGTCTTGACAGTGAGGCATCTACTTCTACAAGTACATCGGCTGCCGATGAAGACCAAGATATTAAAATTTTATTTGATAATATAGTAGATTAGAACGTGAAATAATTGATGAATATGATGATAATTTATTTGAAAAATTTTAGCATAATTTTTTAGCATTATTTTAAAGCATTTAGCTAAATTTTGGCATAATTTTAACATCACTTTAGCATATTTTCAAGTCTACTTGTTGGCAACACTACGCACGTCATGCCCTGCTTTTAAACAATTGCTGCACAATTTCATTCGCTTAACGAATTCTTCCCTACCACCAATGCTCATTTTCGCGAATTCATTGCATAAATATAAGGGGTGCTCCGATTTACAAAGATGACATTTGTATTTTTTATAACTAGGTTGCACCACTGTAGCTAAGCCTCGAACATGCCTACTTGTACCTTTCGATAACGACTCGTGTCTATTGTTGCCTGTATTGTTACTTATTTCGATTGTTTCTAATACGTTTGCCCTATTTTTAAGGAAATTTGTGAATATTTCTAATGTTAATTTACTGTGCGTAACTTTGTGCTCCTCCCATTCACGAAGCGTACGCGCATCTAATTTTGTTGCCATAATGTATATAATTAATGTGTCCCAACTGGTTACGGGTTCACCTAAAATTTCTAATGCGCGTAGGTTTTTATTGCATGCATCTAAAACCCTACGTATGGATGAAGCAGATTCCTTTTTTATTACCTCTTCATCAAAAATAGCCTTAACGTGATTTTGTATCAACAGCCTAGTGTTATCAAACCGATCGCATAAAGACTTCCACGCTAAAGTATAGTTGGACGCAGAAAATTCCAACGCGCGAATAACCTGAGCAGCGCTGCCTTCCAGGGAAGCCCGTAAATACCAATCACCAATTGCTGTATTTGAATGGATTAGAGATGTATAAACGTCACGAAACTCAAGCCAGCTTTCAAAGTCACCACTGTATTTAGGAATTTGAATGGTGGGAAATTTAATATTTGCATTGCCTTTATTTATCCGCTCTACCGTTTCACCATCCTCGTTCTCGCTGGCTGAGGAAAAGGAAGTCTCAGAAGTACTATGGGTAGACTTACGATGACGTCTATGTTTATGTTTAAACGTATCACATAGCTGTTGGGCCCTAGCCATCGCGGAATAGTATTGAGATTCAAAATCTGACCTTTGAACCGCATGTGTCTGTACTTCCTCCTCCGAGACAGCCAGACACTCAATGCTCGTTTGTATTTCCTGGAAATCCACAAACATCGCTTCAATGTTAGCCATTCGCAATTTTAATTCCAAAGTCTCCACTTGACTGCAACATACAACATCTTTTTAAGTGTCAATGTACGTAAGAAATTTCGTTAAACGACCCTTATAAGTTCGAAGGAAAGAACGTTCAACGCTGTCTCGCCGAGCATTAAATGTTTCGCTGCTACTTACTTCTGACGACGATATCTCAAAAACTATTTATCTGATTAATATAGTGTAAAGACCAATTTTAATCTGCATTAAATGCCTAAGCTAAATAACATATTCATTTGGATGAGAATTAATACTGTTACGTGTTAGGGTTCGAACGATTTGGAGAGAAAGACCTGCTGACTCTTTTAGAGACTTTATTCACTAGCACTAGGTCCGACACAAGCACTAGGTACAAATACTACGCACTAAGTACAAGCACTAAGCACTAGGTACACTCACTTATCACTAGGTACACTTCACTAAGCACTAACAATGTCCGAGGTCGTAGCCAATGTTGTAGGTTTCCGCTGGTATCACTTCTTGATCACTAGTCTTCACTTCGAAGTCGCTTCGTCGTTAGCTCAAACTGAACTGACTCAGCTCGGCCTCGAGCGGCCTTTTTATACCGGGCCGAGCCTACACCCAGACAATTCGAGAATGTTCGTGCGTGTACTCGATCTTGAGTTCATTCACCCTATATAAGTCCTCTAGCGCCATCTAGTATTGAGTGGATGTTTCACGTTGTCTTTGTAACAAAGTGGTTTGTACAGCACACAACGTGGTTCCTCTGCTCCCCGCTAGATGGCGCAAGCTCCTTTAATTCGTGTACTCGTAACAATACTGAACTAAAGAAAATATCTTTAAAAATAACGTAATGTTTTTAATTAAAAATTTGAACATAAAAGTGGTTATTGTAAGTCAACCCTAAGAGATAGAGATATGCTATCGCGGACTTTTTTGTAGCATTTTTATAGATTTTGAATTCGCTAGTACATTATACAACTATATCTTTGCTAGTTTACGCAGCGTTCGCGTGGAAAGCTCCCCGTTGGCGAGATTTTTTGCGACCTCTTCAACATTTATCGCCGTATTTCTGCTAATTTACATTAAAACATAATAAATTATATACTGAAACCTTCCTCAAGAATCACTCTTTTTATTGTTGAAAACCGTATAAAAATCCGTTGCGCAGTTTTCGAGTTTATCGCGTTCAGACAGACAGGAGGACAGAAAGACGCGGCCGGGGGACTTATTTTTTAACAGACTTCCAAAAAAAGAGGTTCTAAATTCGACTGTATGTTTTTTTTTTAAGCTATTGCATAGCTTCTATCGCAAGCCTTGAGCGCGGGGACCGAATTCAGAAATTCCGTAACGAAAAAACCTCACGCTGCCCACTCCGACGGGCACGGAGGTGTGGCTTGAAGGCCGTGCATCGTATAACGTCGTTTCAGTTCGGCAGTCTTCGATGGTCTTCGACACGGCGTTGTGTGCGTGCGATTAAACGTATTGTACGACTCTACGAATCTCGCACGAATCGAGACGAGCTGCTCCGAAATCGGACGAATACATAAGCAGCTGTTTATGAGAAAGTATATAGGTGTATAGGTATTTATGTACTACAGTGAATAGCTGTACTTGTAAAATTTGTGTATAAAGTGTTTTGAATATGAACCACGCTCAAAAAGTGTAACTTGAATTAATATCAAAGAAAAAGAAATAACATAACATAACATAACATAACAATACACTTTATTGTACACCAAAACAGAAATAATACATATCAGATTTTTTACAAAATATCATAAGGTACAAAGGGCGGCCTTATCGCTGAAAAGCGATCTCTTCCAGGCAACCTGGGGCAGAGGAGATGGTATTGTGTCGGTGTAGGTGTACAAATTGTGACATAAACTTATAAATATATTTACTTAAACACATATACACATAAATACATACATACATACATATAAACATACATAGACAGATACATACATACATACATACATACATACATACATACCTATATATATATATTTATTCACGTTGAGTATCAAGAAAATGCTTCCTGACAGCATTTTTAAAAGTAGAAAGCGATTGTACACGTCTAATATTCAAGGGTAAAGAATTCCAAAGTCGAGAAGCTTGAACAGTGAAAGATTTAGTATAAAAGGAAGAGGAGTGAGAAGGAATTTCAAGAAGTAAGCTCTCCTCAGAACGAAGACTGCGTTCATGGGAATCAGTAAGAAATTGAAATCTTTGCTTTAGATAAGCAGGTGCAACAGGGTTAAATAGAATAGAGTAAAGTAAGTTGAGAATATGCGTATTCCTGCGAAAACGAATTGGGAGCCACTTGAGTTTTTTACGGAATTCAGAGATATGATCGTATTTGCGAAGTCCAAATACGAATCGTATACACAAATTCTGGATTCGCTCAAGTTTATTAATCTGCTCCTCAGTAATGTCAAGATAACATGTATCCGCGTAATCCAGAATTGGTAATAGAAGGCTATGTGCAAGAGCAATTTTGGTGGGAATAGGAAGTAGATTACGCAGCCTGCGCAGAGATCCAGCCGAAGCAAAAACCTTACGACTGACCTCACAAATCTGCGGACCCCATGATAGGTGTTGATCAAAAATAACGCCTAGATTCTTCACAGTTTCACTATATGGGATTTCAACGCCATCAAAAATTACAGGAGGTAGTTGAGATAGATTTATACGGCTAATTAATTTAGAACTTCCTATAATAATAGTCTTGGTCTTGGTTGGGTTTACTACTAATCCGTAAGCTTTACTCCATGTAGTAATAGCAAGTAGGTCACCATTTATACGAGATATACATTGAGGCAAGTCACTTACATTAGAGTGAGAGTATATCTGGAGATCGTCTGCATAGAGGTGGTAGAGAGAAGTTATAGTATTACAAATGGAGTTAATAAATATAGAAAATAAAAGAGGAGAGAGCACACCACCCTGAGGGACACCAGCAGTAACCAATGACCAATTTGAAAAAGTGTCATTCAATTTAATTCGCTGCCGGCGACCCTGCAAGTAACTTTGAAACCAATCAGTGGCCTCTGGAGATATGTTAAGAGAACGCATAATATCACAAAGTATATCAAAGTCTACAGTATTGAAAGCGTTACTGAAATCGAGCAACGTCAGTACTGTAACCTCGCGCCTGTCCATACTAGATCGTATATCGTCAGTTATTTTGACAAGTGCAGTAGTCGTACTATGACCAGGACGGAAACCGGATTGCGAGGTATTTAGGAGACTGTGTTTCAAAAGGAAAAGGTTAAGTTGATGATACACCAGACGCTCCAGCACTTTCGATAAAAAAGGAAGGATAGAAATGGGACGATATTCGGATAGGGCTGATGGATTGATTTTTTTCGGGATAGGTATAATATCAGCATCTTTCCATGTAGACGGGAAAGAGCCAGAGGAGATTGAAGTATTGAATATTGTGGTTAATATGGGTGTAAGTAAATCAAGGAGAGGAATGATCATCTTACGACTAATGCTGTCAGACCCAACGGAGTTGGACTTAATAGCTAAAATGTTCTTCTTAACATCACATTCAGCCAGCTGATTTAGAAAGAAAGTAGGAGTATCAAGAGTTGGCAAGGTTGAAAGATGATTTCTTGTCAAAGATTTAGTCACACTATCAATGGTAACAAATGAGGAAAAATGGAGATTCAACTCGTTAAGGTCTAAGTTTTGAGAGCGATTATTCTGATGCGCTTTGCCAACTCCCAGTGATTTTAGAAAGTTCCAGACCTTACTAGGATCTTCTTCTTCGATGACAGATTTATAGATGTGGCGTCGTTGTGCGTCTCTACACACCCTATTACAACGATTCCGAGCCCTAATATACATCTCTCTATTAGCTTCACTGCTATTCAATTTGTATCGCGATTTTGCGCGAACCTTTTTCTCTTGTAATTTTCTAATTTCTGGAGTAATCCATGGAGCAGGGTGATGTCTTATCCTTACAGGTCGAATAGGTGCGTGTACATCATATAGTTGAATTAACAGTGAGTTAAAAACAGCCACTTGGTCGTCGATCGTATCTGCATTGCAGACAACCGACCAATCGATTTTCGCTGCATCGTTCTGGAGTCTATCTAAATCTATCCCACCAAAATTGCGTCGCAGAAGAATTCTGGATTTAAGTTTAGGGGGCTTGATTTTATACGATAGATACAACAAATCGTGAAAAGAGAATGCATCGGCAGAACATTGGCCGTGTTTTTCAACATGGTCAACGGGAGAAACTATCATTAGGTCTAAAAGAGAAGGAACACAATTAGGAAAAGTATGAGTAGCATGTAAAGGCAGGATATGAAGATTAGATGCATTAACAAGAGTTTTAAGACGGGAAGACCGGTGATCGTTTTTGAGCAGGCAGGTGTTAAAATCGCCCATGATTACTGTATGATTATACAAAGGAGTTAAATTTTGAAGTAAAGTTTCCAATGAGGTAAAGTAATCAACAGTAAGGCATGGACTATAAAAGACACCAAGTAGAAGCTTAGTATGAGAAAAAATTACCTCCACAAAAAGATGCTCTGCTCCTCTGGTCTGAGGTTGCGAAGTGTCAATGATATTAAAAGGAATATGGGAGCGAAGATATATTGCAACCCCCCCACCTGTCCGACCAATGCGGTCGTTACGGATCAGGTGGAATCCCGGTAAAGAAAAAGAAGTAGAGGGCAGACAAGGTTTGAGCCAAGACTCGGAGACTAGGACACCATGAATGTTGCCATTACTGAGAGAAGACAACAGATCTGGATAGTGAGCAGGAATACTTTGTGCATTTATGTGTACTAAATTGAAATTCTTAGGGGTACTCGCAAAACAGGAGTCTAACGTGTCGCTTAAAGATGGAATGCTATAATAACTGTCAACACTACTTAAATCATCGGAAGCAGATGATAGGGATAAAAAAGCATCACTATCGTTTATAAAAGACATTTATGATATTACAGGCGTGAAAAGGTATACAGGGTGGGGATGATAATACAACGATAACTTGGACAGCGTATATGTAATGACATTCCAAGCCCACATACAAAAAATCAATAAAATACATCCAGTAGTTTAGTCACAAATTATGATTTTTCATTTTTTAAAATTTCTACGTATGTATCAGACTAAAGACCTGACCTACCCTAAAACCGGCGGTTAACAACTCAAGGACAGCTATTATTATTTTTAAAATCATAGATTAAGAAATAATGGATATGGCATCGACTGCTACAAAAAGGCACAATTTTTAATCATTGCCATTTAGTGACAGTTCGCAGACCAAATAATATTATAATAACTAATGTTTAAAAAAAATAACTTATTCAGTATCGGCTACTGATCAGTTCTGCATATTTAAAAAAAAATTGATGGTTTGAGAAAATTTAAATCAAATAGTTTTTTATTCAATTTAATTTTAAATGCGTAACAATTTATATTAATTTACTTTTCTAACTTACTATTTTTTATTCAATCAAAATAATGAAGTTTTGTAGGTACAAGCACATAGCACTTCCACGCGATTATGCCGCGTAGAAAGAAGGACACGCGCGAAGGCGGCGCGATGACGCGTGTAACAGGTCAGTGATCCTCTAGTTACAAAAATGATGTTATAAAATTTTATTAAATTATATTGAATTAGTTTGTATGAAAAAATCTTTTTTTTTGATTTTGATGTTAGGACTTATCTGATGGTTTTGAAATACTTCTTTATACTAGTACTAACGGTGTTTTCAATTATCGTTCTATTGTCATCCACACCTTGTATAAATAAATTAATAAAAAATAACTAAATAAAAATATTTGTGAATTTAAAATATATTGGTTATTATGATAAAATAAATAAAATAAGAAATGTCTACAAGTTTAGTTTAAGTTTATACAAATAAAAGTAATTAAAAAGCAGTATGTATTAAAATTAAGAAATAATAATAATAAATAATATAAAAATATTCGTATATGTATTATAATAAAAATATGTGTAAATACGTGTAAATACCGTTCAATGCACCCACCAGCTGCATGGAGAGTAATTTAGTGCACTAAGAATAACAAAAGATTTATAAACATGAGTAGAAACTAAAATAATTACAAAATCATTAATAAGCTATTAATGTAGGTACTTACTTACTATACAAAAAAAAAAAAAATAATAAATCTAACCCCGGCTCCACACGTTGGCCCCAACATAGGTCCCAACGTTACTCGTCCAACGTGTGGAGCTAGAAAATGGCATCCGTCCCAACGTTGGGGCGAGCGTTGGTAGTTCGCCGGCTCGTTTCGGTTTTATCAAAGGAATCTGCGCCAACGTTCGCGATCCGTCCACACGTTGGCGCGTTGCTCAGTTCTGTTGCAACACGCAGCGAGTGCGTACGTCGAGCGAGAATGGCTTCCTCATCCACAAAATCGCCACCGGCATGGACAAATGAAAAAATCATAGAATTTATTGAACTTTTGATAAAGTTCAATAAATTCCATGACTTTTTCACATCTAATAATATGGGACGCTACTCGAAAGGATCATAAAAATAAAAATTTATTAGCTGATGCATGGCGCACCATTCAACAGAATATGGGAATGAATTTCTCAATTAAAGATTTAAAAAAAAAGCGAGAATCATTAATGAGCACATATCGCCTTTACAGAAAAAAAATTAGTGACTCTACTCGATCTTTGACGTGGATTTTTATTTTTTCTCAATAACAAATATAAATGTGCAATCAGTACTATAAAAGCGCTCAGAGCAATTTCGATTTCTATATCGGACGTCTTCACATTGGCCCTGACGGGACAGAACTAGTTTGATAGCCAACGTGTGTACGGCTCTCCGAATATGCAGTCCAACGTTGGTACGAGCGTTGGGGCCAACGTGTGGAGCCGGCCTTACAATATTAGTAAAATTACGTAAGTCCATAGACAACAAACCATTATCAAACAAATACCATCAGTAAATATGCATCTATAATCTGTTATCTGTGCACATCGGGTGACAGGACACTATCAATAACTTTCAAATACAAAAACATAACATAACAAAACAAAAGTCATCATATTATACTGATGTTATACTGTGTCACAAGTTATGAAAATTAAAATAATTTAATATAGTTTGTAAATTAAACACATAAATACCGATGACAATAACAGAGGTTTTACTAGAGGAGAAACATGTCACAGTGAGAACTGCACAACACAAATTTATTTCTTCAACACCCGCTTTGGTCGTGATGCAGCCACCTTGTTCTCCGACGGTTTCTGGACGGCAGTGGTGTCAATAGACGGTGACTTAGATGCTTCTGTCGAACTGGATCCTGGGATTTTATCGAGGTCTGCCAGACACTCGGCCCGGTGCCGCGTTCCGTCCGGGGTAATTACGAAGATTGTGCCTTCACGTGTCCAGCACCGATTGACACCAAACCTCTCTCTAGCCGCAAGGAATGCAACATGACGAACCTTAGTTAAGAATTCTGATTGCGTGACACCAGTTCCTTTCAACTTCGTCTTCGCGTACCAGACCTTATCCCGGACTGCAATGTCCCTAAAGCGAACCACAATGGGACGCGGTTTCTCCCCAGATGGACGGCCTAATCTGTACGAGCTTTTTATGCTGTTACTAGAGAAATTGGTCAGGTTCAAATTCTCACCAACAATGCCGGTAACAAGTGCCGATGTATCTTCACCTTTGTCTTCAGGGACACCGTGGAAAAGAATCAACTTGCGCCTGGTCTTCATCTCTTGGCGGTCAATAACTAGGGTCAAAAATTCGACTTGCCGCTGGAGTGCTGTGAGAGCAGACAGAATGAACTTTTTGAAGTTGTTGAAGTCAGCAGCCAATGATGTGGTAGTTGCAGGAGAAGAAGACTTCAACAAATCTTGCTGAAATTCATGCATCTTGGCATGGAATGTTTCAATCATAGATGCCATTGTGTCTTTCAAGGAATCCATACTGATAAAGATGTTCTAGGAGTGATTTGTAGTAAGAGGAATTACTTGCTGGTGGGTAACGGAGCTTAAATATCACAATTAAACATAAGTTTTACAGTATTAACAAAGATTATTATTTTTAAATAATAAAACTCTTAGCACGAAATTTTTTCGTTACTACTTATTTACTACTACTACATAATACTGCATACATGAAATACTGCATAAATAAAATAAATAAATAATTATAATTCCATAAGTTGATACAAAATGCTATGCAATAGCTTTACCGCGGCAGTCCCCGAGTGCCACACGTCTTTTTTTTATGTATGTTAGCTCAGAACTTTTGACTGGGTGAACTGATTTCGATGTATTTTGTTTTAATTGAAACGTCATGTGTGCCTGTCATGTGGTCCCATTTTAATTTAATTGCGATCTGACACGTACTTTTAGAGTTATCTTACTAATATAATAAAGCTGAAGAGTTTGTTTCTTTGTTTGTTTGAACGCGCTAATCTCAGGATCTACTGGTCCGATTTGAAAAATTCTTTCAGTGTTAGATAGCCCATTTATCGAGGAAGGCTATAGGCTATATATCATCACGCTAAGACCAATAGGAGCGGAGTCCACGCCGACGAAGTCGCGCGCAATAGCTAGTGTCTAATAATGCGTATTTACTTGACTACTTTTTCGTCGACCTACGTTGTATTATACCGCATAACTTTTTACTCGGTATATCGATTTTGATGATTCTTACTTTAATCGAAAGATAATACTTGTCTTATAGTCTTGTTTAAATTAGATCGAGATCTGATTACAACTTTTTGAGTAATCTTTAATCGCGCGTATTTACGCGCGTTTTTTTTTCGTTTGCGAGCAAACACAATTATATAATTTATGATCATGTTTCTTGGGCGTAAAATTTTATATTGGAGCACTAAATTAGCACTTAAAAAGCACTCAATATTTATCAAAAATTTAAGTGGTTTGGCCCATTTGACCATTCTAGCTTAACAGACGTGCTCGCTTGGTGGTATTTAAAGTCTATATTAAACAGTGTGACGAGACGCCTGTCCCAATTACCACTTTCCGACGATGAGCATTTTTCTGCTATTAAAAAAATTCAGGAGTATAGTGTGTATTAATTCATCGACTCGTCTGCGCATGCGCGAGCCCGCGAAACTCAAGCGGTTGGCGCCACGCCGGCGCGTCGTGAAGTTGGTAGCTCGTAATAACATCTTAATTAAATTCATGAAAATTTTGTATAATTTCGTAATGCTATGATTACAAAACATTTAAAAATAGTTTCAGTCAATTTTATTAATACAAACAAGCATTTTTTATTAATATTGATTTGATTTATTTATTTCATTAATATGGAGTTATACTTGATATAACTGAAACCGAACTAAAGGAAAGTTTATGAAGTTGGTAGCTCGTAATGACATTTTTAATTAAATTCATGATAATTTGGTATAATTTCGTAATGCTATGATTGCAAAACATATTAAAACAGTTTGTCAACATTATTAATATAAGTAGGCATTTTCTTTCATTAATATTGATTTAGGATTTATACTCGAAATATTTTGAAGAAAGTTTAGGAAGTTGTTAGCATGACTATGATTAGAAGGATGGGACCAGGAGGGGATGTGACAGGAGGGGGCGTGTAAAAGCCTATAAAACGGCGTACGCAGAAAAATTAGGGAAGATCATTGAGATTAAGTTTATTTTTAAAGTGTTTTTCTCTGGTGCATTCAGGTGAGTGTTTAAATTCATTCTTTTTAAAAAGTATCATTATTGAAGTGTTTTTTCTGGTGCAATAAAGTAGGACGATTAAATATTTTCTCTGATCATTAGGATCATTAATTTAGATTTTTTTTAGAGCATTAGGTGTTTCTTTAAAGTATTTTTCGATTTATTAAAAGTTTTCTCGGGATCATTAGGAACGTAGTAAATTATTATTCGGAACTAGGGATTTAGCATTTATATAATTGTATATTAATCTTTTAAGCAGTAATACTTTGTTGAGATTAGATTTTATAAATTCGGGAGTAATTAAATGTGTCGTTAAATGTGGGTAGATCAAGTATCGTTGAAGATGTAACCCGTGTTTAGGTAGGAATAGTGTAATATTTCAATCGCGTAATTAGGTATTTAAAACGTAATATAGTTATGTCGATCGTAATAAAGAGCCGGGGTAACTTATCGAACATTTTGGAGTAGAATTTCGTTCGTGTTTGACAATTTCTTTATCTGATTTGAAAGTATAGAATAAAATTCATAATTTAGACGGACTTTGTGGGTGAAATAAAATAGTTTTGAATTAAAATATGATAAATCTTTTTTTGATGTTAACATAAAATTCTCATAAATAAGACGTAGGTAGATGAATGTTTAAAATATAGAATATTAGCGTTTTGGAATTAATTTTTCAAGAATTGTTCGTCAAGTGATTAGTTATATAAATTCGATTATATTGAATTTCGTAGAAAGTATTCTCATTGCTGGAAATCGGTTTTCCTTTTGTATGTATAGTTAACGTTGCAAGTAAGGGCAAGAGTAGGTAGGTATATAAGATTTAAAGAATACTGTTGTTTCGTCCTTGGGTTGGTCCTGGCCAGGCTGACGCGGGAACGAGACAATAGCTATTCTATGATCACGATCTTGGTTGTTTCATGCCTGGTTAAGAGACCTCAAGGTTTTTTTTACCTTGTGTGGGGCGACTAAGTACGTGTTGAAATCTTTGTTTCCAATCGAGGAGATAGGAGTATAAGAAGAGGGTTCGAATTTGAAAATAGAATCTTAAAAGTTCTAGGTAAATTATAGTGAATTCGTGTGATAATTTTAGGTTATTTGTCGCTATGTATAATCAGAGAGGTTAGGATATGAATCTTGTAGATAGTTTAGGGTTAGGCTAAAGATGTTAGGATGGGGGAGTCACCAAGTGTTTATAGCTACGTCCTCGTCGTCTCCCCTGGACCCTGTCCTGACCCCGGTAACGCAGGTGGCAGGCAGGTGACTGAACGCTATAAGCTGTACTTGGTTGTAGATTATTTGGTCCATGTGACTGCGATTGTGAAGCGATGTTTCCTCTACCCGAGAGTAGAGGTGGAGTTTCTAAGGGCCCTTCTCAGGGCCAACCTGACAGTCCTTCTCAGGGCCAACCCGACGGCCGTTCTCAGGGCCAACCCAACGGCCCTTCTCAGGGCCAACTCGACGGCCCTTCTCAGGGCCAACCCGACGGCCCTTCTGAGGGCCAACCCGAGGGGCCTTCTCAGGGCCAATCACAGGGCGGCATCGAAGTCCTGGAGGACATTTATATCACCTCGCTGTCTGAGTCAAGGCTGGGAAAAAAGGTCCTTTACTCAGAGTGGTCAGAACACTCCGACACGGAGACAGAGACGGGAGTAACCGCGGGAGGTAAGTCCCGGTCCAAGAGGGGCAAAGTGCTCACACTTACGGGTGCCAGAGCGGCTTTGAGAGAGCGTGTGGAGAGAGACCGGGAAGACGAGTATGTGGCGACACTCCACAAGAGGGTATTCAGGAAGGAGAAGGTGGTGGGGGTCACATGAAGGAGACCCCAATCGAGTTGGACGATATTGAGAACCGAGGGGCCGAGGAGCTGAGGGAGGCTTCTGAGGCCAACCTCAATTTAATCCTTGGCCTGACTGGGAAGTCGGTCAATCTCAAGGGGGGCTATGCCGCCAAAATCAGGAGGGCCGCCGGTTCTATTAGGGAGGTACTGCAGTCCCTAGTGGTCCGCACCGACACGGATGAAGTCCGAAGACTGAAGGCTGACAATTGTCGGCTCGCGCGGGAGTTGCAACTGGTCCGCAATGAGGCGCAGGCCTACAAACGGCAGTATGAGGACAGCCGCAAAAAGGTTCCTGAATCCACAGGTGTGAAGGGACCTGCCGACCTAAGGCAGGATATAGCCACTATGGTCGGCAACATCGTGGATGACCGCCTGGCGGATCTTCAGCTTCCGGCTGCCCCTCGTTGCTGCTCCACAATGGCTGGGGACAGCAGACCACTGGCGCGAGCCACAACGGCCGACATTGCGGACAAGAATAGAGTGACAGCGGCCCCTAGCACTAGCGTGGGTGTGCAAGCAGACTCGGAGGAGCTCCCTGCCCTTCCCCAACCATCGAGCAAAGAAAAGGGGAAGGGCAAGGGGAAAAGCAAGGGGAAGGGCAAGGGGAAGGGAAAGGTTAAGGAGGTGGAGTGGACCGCGTTCGGTCCCTCCAACTCAAAGGAAGCGGGCCCTCAAGGGAAAGAGGGAGAGGGGGCCAAACCCCAGGAGGAGCCGGTGGCAAGCTGGACGGAAGTCGTCCGCCGCAAAACGGCGGTGAAAAAACGAACGGTTTCAGCGCCGCCGGCGATACGGCGACCAAAAAAAACGGCGGCCTCAACGCCGCCGGCCAAGAAGGAGGCTCCGAAGCCTAAGCTGGTGCTCCCCCGCTCAGCGGCCGTAATAATCAAGTTACGGCCGGAGGCAGCGGCCAAGGGGGCCACGTATGGGTCGACATTGCTCAAGGCCGAGAGCAGTATCGACCTCAATGAGCTGGGAATCGGCCCGCTCCGGATACGCCAGTCGGCGACTGGGGCGCGCCTCATTGAGGTGCCCGGCTCCACAAGCGGGGAGAAGGCCGATGCCCTCGCCGCTCGTCTAAAGGAGGCCTTGGCTGAGGAGGTGGAGGTGCTCAGGCCTGAGAAGAGGGCGGAGATGAGAATCTCTGGCCTGAGCGACGCGGTCACCGCGGAGCGCCTGGCTACCGCGGTGGCGAAGGAGGGGGGCTGTTCCCCGGGGCAGGTCCACGTGAGAAACATCCGCGTGGGGCAAATGGGCTCGGGGACAGCCCACATTGAGCTCCCGGCGGCGGCAGGGAAAAAACTGCTGCAGGCCGGGAACATAACGGTTGGGTGGAGCAGGGGGGTCGTCCACCTACTGCAGGCGCGTCCCAGGCACTGTTTCCGTTGCCTTGGACTAGGGCACGTCGGTGCCGCGTGCCCAGCGGGCACTGACCGCAGCACCCTATGCTATCGCTGCGGTCAGGCTGGCCACAAAGCCGCCGGGTGCTCGGCCGCCGCTCGTTGCGCGGTGTGCGCGGACGCTGGTAGGCCGGCAGGCCACGTGATGGGGGGCATGGCGTGCAAGCCCCCATCAACTCGCGGGAAGTTCCCCACGCAAACATCCCAAGGGGGGAACCGAGTGGTGTCAGCAGACGCTGAGATGACCGAATAATGCCCGGTCATCTCAGCGTCCTCCAGGCGAACGTCAACCACTCCGCCGGGGCCCAGGACCTTTTCCTGCAGTCCATGGCGGAATGGTGTGTTGACGTCGCGATCGTCGCCGAGCCATATGCCGTGCCTCCTTGCCCACACTGGGCGGGAGACACCGAGGGCTTGGTGGCGATCGTGGTGAGGCCTGGAGCCGGCCCCCCTCTCGTTGTCAAGGCGAGGGGCCGCGGGTACGTGGCGGCGGTTTGGGGAGAGGTGGCTTTCGTTGGAGTATACTTCTCCCCGAACAGTGACCTAGCGGCCCTGGAACGGTTTCTCGACGTTCTGGGCCCGCTGGTGGGGCAGCTAGCTCCCCTTCAAGTGTTCGTGGCAGGCGATCTCAACGCCAAGTCCACGGCTTGGGGTCCACCTAAAGAGAAACCCACAATAGTTATGCGTCGCAATTTCGGTAATTTCGATAACACAAGGTTCTTGCAAGATCTAGATGAAATGGACTGGAGTTCTATTTACACTGCTGAGACAATAGAAGATAAACTAAGAATATTTAACAACTATCTCTTAGAGTTATTTGATACACATGCTCCTTTAAGACCTGTGAAACTTAAGCATCTCCCAGCTCCTTGGCTTACTCAAGATATAAAAACACTAATGGCTAAACGCAATGCTGCTAAGTTTAAATATAAGATTAAACCTACTGATAGAAATCTATTAAAATACAAAAAACTGCGTAACCTCTGCAGTAGAGTTTGCCGTGATGCACAGCGTGAATTTATACACTCCTCCCTCCAAAACAATAATCCTCGTCAAACGTGGCAGTTTCTAAAGACACTCGGCTTTGGGCGGCAGAAGGGCTGTATCAGTAAACATCTTGACATTGACGCTCTTAACAAAAGTTTTTCTTCTACTTCTAAGATTGATACACAAGTGAAATTATCAACTATAAACTACCTTAGCTCTTTACCAATCCCGGAGTATGCTTCCTTTAAATTTGATCCCATCTCTCCGGTGGAGGTTAAGAAACATATTAATGCAATAAGAACTGAAGCCGTTGGCAGTGATGGTATAAGCAGGAAAATGATTCTTCTATCCCTCGACTGCATCTTACCTGTGGTTTGCCATATTTTTAACTTCTCTCTTTCTTCTTGTACTTTTCCCAGTGTTTGGCGTAACGCCTTGATCATTCCTATTCCGAAATCTTCTTCTTCGTCTGGCACCAGCTTTCGACCAATTTCTATATTACCTTTTCTATCTAAAGTTCTTGAACGTATTGTCTATTCTCAGCTTAATCTATACTTATGTACTCATAATTTACTTAGTCCTTTTCAATCTGGATTTCGAACTGGACACAGCACAGTCACAGCTCTTATTAAAATTTGTGATGATATCCGATTTGCAATGGACGATAAACAGGTGGCAATTGTAGCACTCCTTGACTTTAGTAATGCCTTCAATAACGTTGACCATGATCTACTTATCGCAATCCTACGGACTCTAAATATCGGTTCATGTGCTTCCAAATGGTTTCAGGCTTACTTACATGATCGACAACAGTGCGTTAGCTTTGGCAATAAACTTTCTGCTTCTTGTACTCTTTCTTGTGGGGTCCCTCAAGGAGGAGTTTTATCACCCGTGCTCTTTTCAATATTCATCAATTCCTTATCCACATTTCTCACTTCAAAGCATCACTTTTACGCTGATGATTTACAACTATATGTAACTACACCTATTGATGATATTGCTAATGCTATCGCTACTCTAAACATTGAATTAAATAAAATCGTTACTTGGTGTCATTCATACGGTCTACTAATTAATCCAAATAAATCTCAAGTGACTATTGTTGGCAACTCATATCAGCTATCCAAAATTAATTCACTTAACTTGCCTCCCATCTTATTCGATTCTGTCGCTCTTTCACCTCTCCCTGTTGTTAAGGACCTTGGGTTATTAATTGACAATAATCTCACCTGGGCGCCTCAAGTTGCGGAGGTGAGTCGAAAGGTCTTTGCAACAATAAGTTCGCTAAAACGTTGGAAGAACTTTCTTCCCTTTAAAACTAAAGTTGCCTTAGCTAATTCCTTACTGCTGCCATTATTAGATTATGCCGACATTGTTTATATTGATTTATCTGAACAATTGTTAAACAAATTGGAACGATTACAAAACATGTGTATTCGCTTTATATTCGGGTTGCGCAAATTTGACCATATTTCTCAACATCGTCAACAGTTGGGTTGGCTACCAATAAGACAGCGACGAAATATGCATGCTCTTTCTCTATTATTCAATATCCTTTATCACCCATACACACCCCCTTATCTTAAGGAAAGGTTTAAATTTTTAGGACATGACACTGATTTTAACTTGCGTTCCCGTAGCAATAACTTGCTTGTATTGCCCCCTTCTCGCTCTAGTTCTTATAGTAATTCCTTCACCTGTAGAGTGATCAAACTTTGGAATTCTCTGCCCATTAATATCCGTCAAGCAGAGTCTATAAATATTTTTAAAAACCGTTTGTACAAATACTACATATCTCTTACATTGTCTTAAATTTGTGATCTATTAGCATATTGTTTCCAAGTTAATGTTTGTATGTATATATTTTGTATGTATTTATGTATGTATGTGTATAAATATATATATATATATATATATATATATATATATAGATATATTTGTATGTATTGTCTGATGTATGAGTATTATAAAACTATGTTAGTAATTTAAGTTGTCTTTAGTACGTATAAAAACGTGCATTGTTGATTGCACACTACCCGGCACACTTTTACTAAAAGCTTCTTTCATTAAAGGTTGCCTGGAAGAGATCGCTATAAGCGATAAGGCCGCCTTTGCATACTTATTTATTCTGTATCATGTTTCTAAACTGTATCTTTCTTTTGTGTGCAATAAAGTGTTAATAAATAAATAAATAAATAACCCGGTTACGAACCCAAAAGGGAGGGAGGTGGAGGAGTGGGCGCTGGCTGCCGGACTGTGCCTGCTCAATGTGGGGACAGTCCAGACGTGCGTGCGGTGGTCGGGAGGTTCCGTGGTGGACGTCACGTTCGCCACGCCGGCCATCGCGCGCAGAGTGGTAGGGTGGAGGGTGGAGACGGAGGTGGAGACTCTCTCGGACCATCGATACATAAGGTTCGAGGTGTCTCCAGCTCCCGTCCGTCCGGCGTCGTCGTCGTCGTATACGTCTTCCAGGGGGCGTAGCCAGTTTCCGCGTTGGGCACTCTCCAAGCTCGACCGGGAACTGGCAGAGGAGGCTGCAATCATCGGCCGCTGGAGTCTCCCGCCGCTGTCGGAGGTTGGGGTGGATGAAGCGGCTAGCCGGCTTTGCGACGTATTTACTGCTGTCTGCAGAGCGGCCATGCCGCTCGCGAAGCGTTCATCCCCGCGGCGGGCGCTCTACTGGTGGTCGGCTGAGATAGCCGGTCTCCGGGCCGCCTGCAACGGGGCCAGGAGACAATATACCCGGAGCAGGCGGAGACGCCCCCAGGACGTGGACAGGGACGACAGGCTACGCAGGATCTACGTGGAGAAAACGAAGATCCTGCGGCAAGCCATATACCGAGCCAAGGAGGAGGCCTGGCTGGAGTTAGTTGGGGGTCTGGAGAGAGACCCCTGGGGCCGACCGTATATTTGGGCGCGGAACAGGCTTCGCGCTCAGTCGGCCCCCATCAGCGAAACGCTCCAGCCGGACCAACTGGGGAGGATCGTTGGGGAACTCTTCCCCGACGAACCCGAGGGCTTCATGCCCCCCACGATGGCTCGGCATACGCCGGACGAGGAAGAGGGTGTTCCGCCACCCGTCACAGAGACTGAAATGGAGGCGGCTCTGTCCCGCCTTCAGAGTAAGAAGAGAGCGCCGGGTCCGGACGGGGTGCACGGGAGGGTACTCGCGATCGCTCTCGGGCACCTCGGCGACAGCCTTCGGGAGCTGTTTGACCGCTGCTTGCGGTCTGGCCAGTTCCCGGGAGCCTGGAAGGAGGGTCGGCTCTGCCTTCTTCCCAAGGCAGGGCGGACCCCAGACTCGGCTTCGGCGGTGCGACCGGTGGTGCTGCTGAACGAAGCTGGGAAGGCCTTGGAAAGAGTGGTTGCCTCCCGGCTCGTTCATCACCTGGAGGAGGGGTCGGGACCCGGACTTTCAGAGTCTCAATTCGGGTTCCGAGCACGTCGGTCGACCATCGATGCCCTCAAACGCCTAAGGGCAGTGACGGGTGAGGCGGAACAAAGGAGGGAGGTGGTTGTCGCGGTGTCCCTGGACATCGCGAACGCTTTCAATAGTCTCCCGCACGCAGTGATACGGGAGGCACTGAAATACTTCGGGGTGCCCCCGTATCTAAAGAGGCTGTTGGAGGCGTACCTCTCTGATCGGAGGGTAGGCTACGAGAACCGGTCGGGGTCCGTGGAATGGCGGCAAGTCGGCTGCGGTGTCCCACAGGGATCGGTTCTGGGACCGATCCTGTGGGACATTGGGTACGACTGGGTCCTGCGAGGCCGTCTCCTCCCCGGGATGGGTGTCATCTGCTACGCGGATGACACCCTCGTGTACTCCCGGGGACGTGACTTCAAGGAGGCGGCGTGGCTGGCCGAGGTCGGAATCGACCTCGTGATCAGCCGCATAAAGAGTTTAGGGCTTCGTGTCAGAATTGATAAGACCGAAGCCCTCCTCTTCCGCGGGACCGGACGCAAGGGACCTCCACCGGGGGCTACCCTGCAGATCGGAGAGGGGAGGGTCAGAATGAGCCCCCAAATCAAATATCTGGGGCTCATTTTCGATGGAGGGTGGACCTTTGGCCCACACTTCGCTATGGTGGGACCAAAGGTCGTGAAGGTGGCGAGTGCACTGGGCAGACTCCTCCCGAACCTCGGAGGACCCAGCGCCGCCTGCAGGCAGCTGTACTCCGGTGTCTGCCGGAGTATGGCGACGTACGGTGCCCCGGTTTGGGCGGATCGCCTCACTGCGAGGAATAGGGCCGCGCTGCGCTCTGCGCAGAGAACCATCGCGGTGAGGGTGATTCGGGGGTACCGTACGGTATCGTGGGCTGCAGCTACTGCTCTAGCCGGCGACCCCCCGTGGGAACTCGTGGCGGAGGTTCTTGCCGAGACCTACTCATACGTCTCGGGTAGGAGGGCTCTTGGTGAGAACCCCACGTTGGACGGGATCCTGCGGGTGCGCCGGATAGGGCAGGAAGCGCTAATGCGGAGGTGGGGGGAGGACCTGGCAGAGGAGCCGTATGGCACACGCGTAACGGCTGCCCTGTGCCCGGTCCTTGAGCGGTGGATGCGTCGAAAACGCAAACCCCTCACCTTCCATCTGACGCAGGTTCTCACCGGGCACGGTTGCTTTGGTGACTACCTGTGTCGGACGGCCCAAAGTAGGCCGACGACTGAATGTCACGATTGTGGCGCGGCGGTGGACTCTGCCCAGCACACTCTCGAGGTGTGCCCGAGATGGGCGTCACTGCGTCAGGGTCTGACGTCGGTCCTCGGAGGGGACTTGTCACTCCCGAGCGTCATCACCGCGATGCTCGGCGACGACGAGTCCTGGAAGGCGATGGTCTCCTTCTGCGAGACAGTAATGTCCCAGAAGGAGGCTGACGAGCGGGTGAGAGAGGAGGCCGCCGACTTGGCTTCCACCCGCGGGCGACGAATGGGGGTGCGTAGGAGGCGCTACTTAATGCGCTTCCAGTAACGCCCCTGTGCCCGTGTCGGGCCGGGATGGGAACCCGGTCCTGCTAGACACGGCGTCGTCGGGACTGTTCAGAGGTGAGCCGGACAGTCCCCATGGAGGAGAAGTCTGGCCTTTTCGCCGAGGCCAGCCTGTCGCTGGAGGGATCCTGTTGCCTGCAGATCCGGGACCCTCCAAGTATAGGACTGCCTACCCGGGCGTCCTGGATATCACCCGTAAATGGGTTACCCTGCGATACCAAAAAAAAAATAATAAAATGTTAGGATGATTTAATGAGTTGTGTAAAAGTGTTTTAAGTGAGAGAGTAGCTGTATCGGTAAGTATATGAAGATTTCGTCGAGGTTTGGTATGTGAATTTTTTTTATATTATGATATGTTCTGTGTCTTCTTTTCCTAAATTCCTTAAAATTTAAGTCATAATATTTAAGCTCGGAACATTTAGGTTTAATACATTTAGTGTGTTAATCTTTAATAATTCACCGTGAAAGATTTAATTGTGTATTAACGTGGATCGCGCGTAGTGTGCTGGGCTACCGCGCGGTTGAACCGATATTTACTAATACCTACTTTTTGTTTTATGCCATAAGTTAACTACTATTATGTAATATTAATTTTCAATGCTGTCCTAGTTTATAAGGTTAGGCAGGTATTGATAGCTTTTATAATCTTTAATCCACTGATAGAAGTGATATTATTATCCAAACCATGGTTTGTTAAATTATTTTATTTAATAATATATATATAATTATATATATGTCGGAGAATTAATGCAGATAGTTATTAATGTCGGTACCTGCTTTGTTATTATTATTCATCTACCCTCACTCATTCTATTATTCGAGTCATTCCTTCGTGCGTAAAAGACCGATGCAACCGCAGCTAACGTAGTCTTGGCTCTGGCGTGACGCGGTGCACTTGTGTATCCTGCTAGTAGCTTAACCTCGACTCTTGTAAGGGTTGGTTTGTGTACACGAATTAATTGTTACATTATATTGTGGGCAACTCGGGCAGTGGAGGCGAGCGTTAATGCGCATTTTAAAGACGGCCGTCTCAAACCTAGACTCGGGTCGCAACTCCCGGGCACTGCACGAGTTGTCACTCTGCCACGCGATAGACGGTACCCGCTCGGTGAGTCCAATTGAATACTAAATAGTTAGTCTCTTTTACTGCCATGTGTTAAATTACAGTGTTAATTAAATTAGTCCGGTCATCTTTCCACCTCACTTCTGATCTACGCCGACATCAGAAGTGGGATACTGTTCTCGTGCCCACTAAGAGTGTTACTAGTGAGTAATTTATTTCACGATGCCACGAGAATCGCGTTCGCGTAGTTCCGTTGAATTATCGTGCGGTAGATCGAAGCGCAAGTCGAGTCGTCATCATTTGAACCGATTTAGTAGTAATAGTAACCTGTCTCTTCATAAACTTTTACTTGGTATGACTGAGGAATAGACTAAGTTCAAAGTTCTTTGTTTAAGTTCTATTTTTAGCAAGTGTGCAAGGTAGTTGCAACATTTCGTGATGAAAATATCGATGTACCCAGGTATTTTAGTTATTTTCGGTCGTTCTTTGTATTGTTATCGGTGTACAAGTGGTTTTTGTTCAGTGTTCGATTACGTAATTCGATTTACCGGTTAGTTGTTGAATTTAGTTTTATTGTGATACGTAGGTAGTTGTGAAGTGATTAAATTTTGCTAATAGATTTTGCTATTCTGTTTCGATTCGTTACAATGTCACATCGTGAGCGTGATGGTAATGCGAGCCGTCGCGGTAGTTGCAGCCATAGTCGTGAGCATCACAGTGACATACGGACCAGATATTAAGTTGTTGGATAGATTTTTGTCAGGATAGACGAGCGATATTTTGTTTTTGCTTACAAATTCGATTAAGGGAGATGCCAGAAGGTCATGTACCAATTGAGTTTAATTTAGATGACGATCATAATGGTGAATGTCTTAGTGATGTGACAGAAAACTGATGTAAGCGCTAGTGTGTAGTCATCAAGAGGATGATAAACTGTGACGAATGTGTGATCCAAGAGTAGGGATACACTGTGACGTGATCCAAGAGGGATACACGTGGATTGTGGAGTAATTGTAATTGCTGGTTGGAAGGGTGGCTTACATAGTTGTTAGTGTCGTGGAAAATGAGTTTGGTTATTGAAAGTTTGACTGACGTTGGTAGATGTCTCTGGACAGTTATAGCGTTAAGTTAAATTTTTGTGGTTACCCACTTGTTTGTGATAAAGTGTTAATATCGTCTTAGCTTGAGTTTTTCCGATTACCCTCTGTAACGGATATTTTTGAGTTTGTTTCTACTATCTTACACGATATTTTACCTATTGTTGTTTGTTGAAGTGCCGAGGGAGCGTAAAGTTTGAGACGCCATCTTCCGAATAGTTAATGCTGGTTTTCTGAAAGGTCGGTCATCGTTTTTTTTTTTTATCGTCTGTTGGCGGGTTTGTTAGTGAATAGGCAGTTGTTGTTTAATAACTTCAGTTAAAATGCCAGCACGTCATGTACCAGACGAAATTGATGTAATTATGATCTTGTTGATAATGATGATGTTCAAGTTTAAGTAGACTCGAGTGAATGACTCTATCGACCGTATTGTGTTCGACCGTACCAGTAGTTATCGTAGTCGCAGCCTGGTAGAAATCGGTGTCTCTTGGGGCAACCCAAGTAGTCCGTGGGTAAGCGGTGTGCAAAGTTAACCTTACTGGCGGAGGTCGTGGTCTGTTGAGACCGTATCGTATTGTTGTTCGGCTAGAAGGCCGTGGTGTCTGACACCGTACGTGTAGTCGCAGGGGTGACTGACACGGGCTATCCATGCGATGGATATGCGTACTGAGATGTGAGAGAGCAATGTGATTGCTGTTCGGCTAGAAGGCCGTGGTGTCTGACACCGTACGTGTAGTCTCAGGGCGACTGACACGGGCTATCCATTCGATGGATATGCGTACTGAGATGTGAGAGAGCAATGTGATTGCTCTTCGGCTAGATAGCCGTGGTGTTAGAGGTATTTACTCGTGGATTTCTGAACTTGGTTGTAACTTATCGTAGAAGTAGAGTACGTGTATAGTTTTTGTTGTGATGACGTCGATGGTACATGGCTGTGGTATTTGTGTAAAGTGATTAGTTATAATTGGTTTGATGACGATATGTGTTGGTCGTATCATATGAGTTGATGGCGATATGTATTGGTCGTATCACATGAGGTGATGACGATATAGGTGGCAATAGTAGTTGTCGTTTGTTGAGCGTTGTATGTGATCTTAATGTGTCAATAATAAAACTTTATTTAAAAGACGGTTACAGGAACTTTTCGTCTGTGAACTAATAGGATAGAGTAGTTTATTCGTGATAAGTTAACTGATGAAGCAAAGAATGTAATTTCACGTTAAGGTCAGGTAGGCCGAGATTTTAAAGATGCTTCCAATTTTATCGTCCTGTTACATTCACACGAGGGCGTGTGCTAGCAGGATGGCCGTGTCGGAGAATTAATGCAGATAGTTATTAATGTCGGTACCTGCTTTGTTATTATTATTCATCTACCCTCACTCATTCTATTATTCGAGTCATTCCTTCGTGCGTAAAAGACCGATGCAACCGCAGCTAACGTAGTCTTGGCTCTGGCGTGACGCGGTGCACTTGTGTATCCTGCTAGTAGCTTAACCTCGACTCTTGTAAGGGTTGGTTTGTGTACACGAATTAATTGTTACATTATATTGTGGGCAACTCGGGCAGTGGAGGCGAGCGTTAATGCGCATTTTAAAGACGGCCGTCTCAAACCTAGACTCGGGTCGCAACTCCCGGGCACTGCACGAGTTGTCACTCTGCCACGCGATAGACGGTACCCGCTCGGTGAGTCCAATTGAATACTAAATAGTTAGTCTCTTTTACTGCCATGTGTTAAATTACAGTGTTAATTAAATTAGTCCGGTCATCTTTCCACCTCACTTCTGATCTACGCCGACATATATATATTTAAATAAATATATTTACTTAAGATGATATTCATAATATCATTCAGTACCTACATTATTAGTCATCATCATCATCATCATTATTTCAGCCTATCGCAGTCCACTGCTGGACATAGGCCTCCACAAGTTCACGCCAATAATGGCGTGAACTCATGTGTTTTACCCATAGTCACCACGCTGGGCAGGCGGGTTGGTGACCGCAGGGCTGGCTTTGTCGCACCGAAGACGCTGCTGCCCGTCTTCGGCCTGTGTATTTCAAAGACAGCAGTTGGATGGTTATCCCGCCATCGGTCGGCTTTTTAAGTTCCAAGGTGGTAGTGAAACTATGTTATCCCTTAGTCGCCTCTTACGACACCCACGGGAAGAGAGGGGGAGGCTAAATTCTATGCCGTAGCCACACAGCAACATTATTAGTATTACACAAAATAGTTCTGAACAGCCTCAGTAATGCTTTCAAATGTCTGAAAACGTTCAGAACGAGGTAACTGTAATTACACTATATGTACTCAACACACATTTCACAATATTTTGTAGTTTTGGGTGAACTTACGAGCTATGTCTCCTAAGGAAACTCAAAACGAGGTAAAGGTGTTTGAGTAATAGAGCTATCTTGTTTTTACAATAAATTTATTGTAATTCAAAGGCCTACTTGGGCTGGAAAGACCAGCAAACGTTTGTATTCGTCATGCGTTTTATTTTAGGGCTCCCTTACTGGTGAGGGCCTGTCCAGGCCTTGATGTAACGTCTGTGTGGGTTTGGTGGGTATGAGTCTATTTTACATAGAGTATCTGTCAATAAATAGGCATGGATGTTGCATAATTCGCCTTAGGTTGATAAACCTCGCGTCGCTTTGTGTCAGCCGGGCTGCTCCTAAGCTCGATCTGATGGATTGCTGTCGCGAGCTAGCAGCAAGAGTTAGTAGTGGGTTGTTGGAGTGTGTTATGTGGATTTGCTTATGGTCCCTTACCCAGCTAAAGAAACATAATCACATTCTGAGTTAGTCCATTGCTAATTTTTGTGGACGGTCTCAAGAAGATCCTAAAGGCGGATGTTCTGAGATATAGCCCTAGCCAGACCACTTGTCCTCTGTGTTGTGTATACTTACAGACGTCTGCTGGACTATCATACCCATAAAATAAAGGCTTATCTTTCATTGTAAAGATGAGAAGCTCTGAGGTTATGGTATTGATTTTATTTGAATAAATGATCGCTATATCATACCCACTGAGCAGTTTTATTTATCTCTCGACACTTCCTTGTCCATGATAAATCCAATCTGTTCTTGAGAGAGCCTGATATATTCAAATGTTAATAACTTAATTACTGGTTCAATGTTTCAATTGAACAACCCATTCTGTGTAATGGATGCTGTTTCATGTGAGTGCTGTGGGTCATGCAAGGGCAAACCTGCACAATACACCCACTCTACATGTTCTGATATTATATCTATACTTATTCTTGATTTCCTTATAGGACACTCGAAAGGTTGCGTTGTCGCGAAATCGCTGGTCGCCGTCTGACCCATCTCACAATGGTGGCGAGGCTTGACACTATAGCGAGGACGGTAGACTCGTAACTCAGTAGGTCTTCCTATGGGATCTTACCCTATACAATCCTATAGTGACAAAAGTTGAAGGTTTCGTGATCGAATTTCAAAGTAGTTGTGTGACCGAAGTTCCCGTATGTGGCTAGTAAGCACACAACGAAAAGATCAGTAGACACGATCTCCTTTTGTTCACGAGGAACACATCTTCGTACCATGTCTGTTTACAGCTTGGTAATTACATCAATACTAGTAATTCACTGGTTATGTCTATATGGCATTCCAAGGGATTACTCAAATACAGTCATTGCATGATTGTACTGCAACGGTATGAGACAAGCATTTGTTAGACAGGATATATTTCCATCTAACTTACTCTAGAGAAGTGGGTTCTCTCATTCTCCTACTTACTACCCTTCTTTTGATTTAATAGCACCGACGTTGTGCCTAATTTAATTTAGTGCCTTCAGCACGGTGTGGATCGGATGGGTCGGAGGGGATTTGGTGGTTGCGACCCCCGGGTTCAGTCGAACCTGGCCCTTTAATTCCCTAATATCTATAAACCCTATCCTAACAGATTAACACATACAAGCAGACACTACAATTTATCTTTTCACAATTATCTGAGATAATTTATTAACTAAATAAATTATTTCAAGATAATTAATGTAGGATTATTATTTTGTATAATTAAATATAATTTCGATTAATAGATTTCATTTGACTTTGATTAAAACAATGTTATAATTATGTAAAACGGAACAGAACAGGAAACGGCTTATGATTGGTCGAGAGCGGGGAAGGGATCATGGCGGATTCGGTTCGGGGAAGCGTAGGCGTTCTTAAGGTGTTCAAGTTGTTCTTTAAAAATAAAATAAGTTTAGTCAGTCTATGCATTTTATTTCCATCCCACAAATTTTGGGGGCTCGTCCGGGATGGAAATATAGTATAGGTGTAAGGGGAAAAGGTGAAATATCATTTTTCATCGTATGCCGGACACGTGGCGTGCGAACAAAGAAAATCTCGGGTGTTGAGAAGAAGGTCTACGGCTTCTACGGTATACGATCTACGGTGACAGGAAGGTGTATTAAAGGAGTATTTAAGGTGAAAAAGGTGTGTAAAGTACGAAGATGGCGGACGAAGACAAAAGAAGTAACGGTGATGGCGGGCGATGCCACGCGGCGACTCATTTCAATGCGATGGCCTCACATTTATACGAAGGTATGATTTCTAAATTCGATGGTACAGATAAAACACTCAGCTCTTCAAAATGGCTACAAGATTTAGATGAAAATGGTGAGCTATTCGGGTGGACACCGACGCAAAAGCTAATCGTGGCGCGGCGTTGTCTGACCGGCACGGCGGAGCTGTGGGTTAAATCCGAAAAAATATTTAAAAGTTATGATGACTTTAAGGCGGCCTTATTAAAGGAATTTCCCGACTCAATTAACATGAAAGAAATTCATGAGCTAATGTCGGCAAGAAAGAAAAAGAAAGATGAAAGTTATTACGAGTATATGCTCGTTATGAAGGAGTTGGGAAGGAGAGGAAAGATCCCTGACTATATAGCGATTCAATATATAGTTGATGGCGTAATCGATTATGAATGTAATAAAGCTATTTTGTATGGTGTCACTACATATCCTGTGCTAAAAGAAAAATTGGCTATTTACGAAAATATGAAAAAGAAGATGTTAAAAAACCGCCAGGATTCACCACAATTGTCATCAACTGAAAAGAAGGCCGGTTGTGCATCGGTTCGACGCTGTTATAAGTGTGGTGAAAAAGATCACATAGCTACTAAGTGTAAAAATGGTGTAAAATGCTACAAATGTAACGAGTTCGGCCATATTGCGACGTCATGCATTAAAGGGCGGGACGGTGAGAAGGTCATCAAACGACATGAAGTTGGCAGCGAAACTCGCGCGGCAAGATGGCAGCCCCGCGCTATGTGCTTGAAGTCGGCAGCGGATGCGCTTGCGAGTTCCGGTGTTGATGACGTCACAGCCGGAGAGCGTTCTGACACTACTGATCAACATGGCGGCGCAGGCGACAGCTGTCAAATGCGTATCTGTCAAAGCTGTCAATGTCAACAGGCGTTAAGTGTAAACAAACAGTGTAGTGAAAATAAATCAGTGAAATTAATTAAAATTGGTGGTTTAAAAGTTGAATGTTTAATAGATTCCGGTAGTGATCTAAATTTAATATCGCAAGATTTGTTTTTCAAACTAAGTGTTACCTCGTACGTCAAGGAAAATATAGAATTTACTGGACTTGGTTCTACAAAGATTCATTCATTAGGAAAGATTGAATGTGAAGTAGATTGTGATGGACACTGCTTTAGTTATATGTTTTATATTGTGCCCAAAGGGGTTATGCCTTATAAAGTTATTTTAGGTCAACCATTTCTACAAAACACAACACTTGTTTTCAATAAGGGGATAGTGAATGTATGGTCACAAGGGAATGGTGGTATGTCACATTGCTTGGTTACAGGTGTTACAGACGAACCAATCGTGTATGTGCCAGATCAGAAGTTAAAGACTGAAGTGGAGGATCTTGTGAAAAATTATTCTCCTGTTCAAACAAAGGAGGCACCTATTGAGATGTACATTGTTATGAAGGATGACATTCCTGTCGCACAGAGACCAAGGCGCTTGGCTATCAAAGAACAACAGTTGGTAGATAATCAGGTGAGTGAGTGGTTACATAATGGTATTATTAAACCCAGTTATTCAGAATATGCAAGTCCTTTAGTACTCGTGAGAAAGAAAGATGGTTCGACAAGAATATGCGTGGATTACAGAAAAGTTAATTCTAAAATAGTGAAAGATGAATTTCCGCTTCCAATAATAGAAGACCACATTGATAAATTACTAGGAGCAAAGATTTATAGTAAACTAGATTTGAAAGATGCATTTTTCACCTGAAAATTAATGAAAAGTGTACAAAGTATACATCATTTGTAACACAGAACGGACAATATGAATTCACTCGAGCACCCTTTGGCTTATCTATTTGCCCTAACTATTTTACTCGGTTCATCAATTCTATTTTCAGAAATCAGATTGCGGAAGATGGAGTGTTGATATTCATTGACGATGTAATAATACCAGCGATATCTTATGAGCAAGGAGTAATAAAGCTGAGGAAGGTCTTGCAAACAGCGGCTGAGTATGGTTTGCAAATCAACTGGCGAAAGAGTGAGTTACTTACAACTAGAGTTGAGTACCTTGGACATGTGATTGAAAATAGTACTATAAAACCATCTACTGATAAGACGGATGCAGTGATGAGATTTCCACAACCTAAAAATCAGAAGGAGTTACAAAGTTTTGTTGGACTCACCTCGTACTTTCGAAAGTTTATTCAGGATTATTCAATGATAGCGAAACCCCTTACAGATCTACTCAAAAAGGATAAATATTTTTATTTTGGTATAAAAGAAACTCATGCTTTTCAGATGTTGAAGCAAAAGTTATCAGAACATCCCGTGTTGAGAATTTTCGACCCAGCTTTGGAGACACAGTTGCACACGGATGCTTCTCAGGTGGCTTATTCCGCTATTCTCATGCAAAAAGACCCGAATGAATCTCTTTATCACCCAGTTTACTATATGAGTAGAAAACATCTGAAGCGGAGACGAAGTATTCCAGCTACGAATTAGAAGCTCTAGCAGTGGTCGAAGGTGTTAAGAAGTTCCGTAAATATTTAATTGGGATTCCCTTCACAATTGTGACTGACTGTTTAGCTTTTGAGATGACATTGAAGAAAAAAGACTTAGTAACCAGGGTTGCAAGATGGGTTTTACTGCTACAAGAATATGATTATAAGGTGGAACACCGAGCAGGTTCGAGGATGAGGCATGTGGATGCTCTAAGTAGATGTCCATACATTGGAGTTATGGTGAATAGTATTAATAATCAATTAAAAGAAGCTCAAGACAAAGATGAAGGTTTAAAGGCTATTAAGGAAATTCTAAAAACAAATACATACAAGGATTACTGGATGGAAAACAATATACTCTACAAAGGAAATCAACGTTTGATAGTGGTACCGAGAAGTATGGAGAAGGAAATAATTGCAAAAATACACAATAATGGTCATTTTTCTATCAGAAAGATGAAAGATTTAATTAACAAAGATTATTTTATTTCAGATGTAGATAAGAAGCTAAATGACTATATGTTGACCTGCATACCTTGCATACTAGCATCAAGAAAGAATGGGAAACAGGAGGGATTCTTAAGTCCAATAGAGAAGGAATCATTACCACTCCAAACTTTACATCTTGATCATGTAGGTCCACTGACGGCAACACATAAGCAGTATAATTACATTCTGACAATTGTAGATGCCTTTACAAAATTTGTATGGTTATTTCCCACGAAATCGACTACAACTAAAGAAACTTTGTCTAAACTTTATATTTTACAGCAAATATTTGGAAATCCAGATAGAATAATTACAGATAAGGGGACTGCATTCACCAGCGGTGAATTTAAGAAGTTTTGTGAAGATGAGAATATATTGCATATAGAAGTTACAACGGGAGTGCCTCGTGGTAACGGACAGGTGGAGCGTATTCATCGTATCTTAATACCAATGTTGACGAAGCTGTGTATTCAAGATCCAGGTTTATGGTATCGACATGTCAGTAAAGTACAGCGAGCACTCAATTGTACATATCATAGAAGTATAAATACAACACCTTTTAATCTCCTGATTGGAAGGGATATGAAAAATAAAGAGGATATGGAGCTAGTAACTTTGTTACAACAAGAAGGCGCAGAAATTTATAATGATGATAGAGAAAAATTAAGGATAAAGGCAAAGGAGCATATATTAAAAATTCAAGAGGAAAACAAAAAACAGTTTAATAAAAATAGAAGGGAGAGTAAGAAATATAACATAAGAGATATGGTGGCTATTAAGAGGACACAGTTCGGTCCAGGCATGAAGTTAAAAGCAAAATATTTAGGCCCATATCGGATAACTAAAGTAAAGAGGAATGATAGATATAATGTTGAAAAAGTAGATAGTTCAACAGAAGGTCCTTATGTGACATCTACCTGTGCTGAGTACATCAAGCAGTGGCCAGTTCCTTAAACTAGGTATATTAAATTTCATTTTATTATTTTATGTTGTGTTATCAGTTATGTCAGCTCAAAAGGTTGTCCAAGGCATAGCGTCTTTGAGGTCAGTAATATGGTGCAGATTGTTAATTACTTACTTTTAATAAATTAATGTTTGTTTCTAATAACCATTGAGTAATTAATTACCTTTAATAATTTACTGTTGTTTTCTAATGTTCAACTACTGTTGTGTACCCTTAATAATTAATTGTTTGTTTCTAATAAGTTATGAAAGTTGTAAAATTAATAAATAGGTTGCGTTGAAAGCTTTTGTTATCTAGTACTTACCTTTAATAATTTAATTTCTATTTCTACTAACTACTGTTGTGAAAAATTGTAAATTTAAGATTGTGATGTATTCTTGATATTGTTGTTTATTCAAAATTTATGTTAGTTTCAGTTGATTTAAAGTTCAAATTGTAACAAGTTGGTTGAGGGAAGTCTGGGGACAGACTTCAGCAGGATGACCGAATCTGTAGGATTATTATTTTGTATAATTAAATATAATTTCGATTAATAGATTTCATTTGACTTTGATTAAAACAATGTTATAATTATGTAAAACGGAACAGAACAGGAAACGGCTTATGATTGGTCGAGAGCGGGGAAGGGATCATGGCGGCTTCGGTTCGGGGAAGCGTAGGCGTTCTTAAGGTGTTCAAGTTGTTCTTTAAAAATCAAATAAGTTTAGTCAGTCTATGCATTTTATTTCCATCCCACATTAATAACTATATAATATGTATTTAATCATTATTTCATTTACTTATTTATTGTTATTTATTTCATTTGTTTAGAGTTATCAGAATCTAGTTATTATACCAGGTTTGATCTAAAAAGGAACTTAGACACTATTCAATTAATTAATGTCATTGTAGAATATTCTGAATATAATTATTTAACTTTATTTCTATTTTTAGGTATCTAGATTCACTGAAAATATTAGCAATTATAATTTACCCATTCATAAGAAGATATCAGATCTTTAGTTAAACAGTATAGGTGATAGTTATTTCCAAATGAATAAGTTTTATTCCTATTTATTCTTAATGGTTAAAATTTACAAAATTTTATTAATTCTAAATAAGTTACTTATGAGGTGATATAAAGTTTAATATCTTTATTTCCTTTTTTTATAGTATTCCAGAAGTTGGTTATCTATAGTATTTATATCACTGGTAAGTGTAAATATCTTTTCAATTAAATTTTAGGTTAAATTAATTTCAGTAATTTAATGTTATTATGCAGAAATGTTATTTTAAATTAGTGACTAAGTAGGATGTTAGTTAGAGTTTATATATAAATCATGGCTTCTAATAACATATACTATGTCTTTCCTTCGGCATACCACAATAAGAACTTAAGTTACTCTAAAACAAAAATCAAACACAACGTAGAGTCCCTATTTATACTAGACGATCACATTTATAAGGCCAAAGACATTTAATGTCCTCTTAAGCTTAACATTAGCTTGTAACATCACTACCATGATAGCGTTACAATTTGGTGCTGTGACCCAGATTTTTCAGATATCATAAATATGGTGAATAGTCACCATACCATAGGATAGTATCGTTACAACAGTAATACAATAATTTATTGCATAGGTAAACATAAGATATTACATAGACGTGTTTGTACAATCGTCACTAGTAATGCAGTGAGTGATTCGCCGCAGTGGGCGCATGCGAAGAATACAGTCGACGTATGCACTTGTGTGTGACACACACTTGAAAGGGGTTAACACTTTCTATACGTTAGTCTTTTTTCCTGATTGATGATTGTTGATTTAGAAGATTTGACGAGTTATTCTGGTGATGTGACAACTGAGTCATCTTCGAGAGTTCTGGAAGAGGAGGCAGGGTCGGTTGCTCTGGTCCTGTTAGTTATAATAATAATAATATTTATTTATTTCAAAAATTTGGTACATAGCATAAACAATCTGTAACGATAATAACTACATTAGTATAAAACTGTGTCGCAGTCATTAACGCCCTCCTCACAACGCGTCGTATCAGAAAGTAGACCAAATGTCAAAAAATATAAAAGCAAAACAATATGATCAATAGGAAAAAGATCAAACAATAAAAATAGCAATTATAATAAAAAGGCATGCTGTGTGTGTGTGTTTGTGTGTGCGTGTGCGTGTGTGTGTGTGTGTGTGTGTGTGTGTGTGTGCTAGTGTGTGTGTGTGTTTATTTATATATGTGTATAAGGTTTATTTTGTTCATTTATATAAATACACTAAACATATCTAGTTAAGTTACGGTGACCAAAAGTTTTTCCGTCTGGTTGTAATTTAATGTCAATAACCAGTTTTTCAATTTATATTTACATACAAATTACGTTTACGACAGCCGGAGGACTTAAAAAAAACCAAATACTTTTATAATATTTTATTATATAGTTAAATTACAATTAAACTTATACTAAGAAACAATAGTGCTCGATGCTAGAGGCTCTATTGAATTAATTTATTATTCATTAAAACGTGAAAAGGTAAAATATGAGAATGCTGATCATGTTTCTTGATTGACGTCAAACGTCGCAGCGACGACTCGTAGCGATGCGCGGCGTCAGCGATTCCCATGTAGGCATTGCATGTAACACCTCCACCCCCAGAGCAGCAACTATTTGAGGACTTTTAACGAAAATGTTGCTGGGACAGATTCCTGGCTACTGGATTCACTAGGCATTGCATACATTTGCTTCTTGTCCTTTCTTGATTCTTCTTCTGTTACGGTGACTTTAGCTCTTATCCTTTTCAGGTAACGTCGAATGACCATTACTAAGATGATTGTAACGGTACATACTGTAATTCCATACAGAGGTATCGTTGTATGGTACAGTGATGCTTCTACGTGATCCAGCTTGATTGGATTCTGAACAATTATTTTATCTTCTAAATGTTGCAAGTTTTTAAGATTTACTGTGTTAAGGGTTAGGTGAGGTATCTTCTCGTCTTCTATTGTTGAATAGTTGTTGACAATTTCAATAATCTTCAGTGGTTGTCCCTTAATTTCATCATTGATATTCATAATGGTGATGGTTTTCGTCCGTAGGGAACACTTAAGTGGGATAGTGATGAGGTAGCTTCCAGAAAGTATTACGTATTCTTGACGAACACAGTGCAGCTCAACTTTTGTAGGTGATGGGAATATAAGAGTGTAGTGGCGATCATCTAGCTGTTCCATTGCTTCCTTTGTGAAAGTTATCTTCGTCGGTCGGCATGATTTATTCAGTGATTGATTAGTGATGATACTTTGGATGCAATCAGGCTGTTCTCGTGGCTGGTGATTGATGGTGTCCTCGCAGAGAAGGTAATCGCCAAACTTCGGGCATTCAGTCTCCATGTACATGAATGATTTTCCATATGTTGCCATAAAGGGATAAGGAGGTATAAAGGTTTGTTGCAATTTATTAGGGACAACGGAAAGGCGGTACAATTCGAAAGTATCGACAGATACAATAGGGATTTTGAAAATTACTACAATGCGTTTTTTAATAAAATAACTACCAGGTTTAATTATATTATAATAATCTCTAAGATCAGCATCTAATATTTCGTTATTACTATAAATGTTTCTAAGTCTAAGTATCATATTTTCTAAGTTATCTATGCTTATCATACTATGATGAGTGCTCGATGCACGAATAAATGCTAAAATATTCTCTATTCTATTTATTTCTAAGTATAAGTCATCAGTGTTTTCACTAATGATAGCTAGAAGCTGGGCAAATTTAGCGAACTTAATTTCAGAAAAGTTACGTTTGTCTATAATTAATTTGAAAGTATCATTTATCTTTTGATGGTTTTCTATTAGATTACTTATAACTTTAGTGTATTGAGTCGCCCATGCTTTATTAAGGCTTATATGATCGTTGAGCTCAGATAACATTTTTTCTTCATTGTTTTCTAAGATTCTAATAGCTTTATCATATTTTTCTGCATCAGAATAGTCTAAGTTACCAGTTATACCTTTAATAAAAGATCCTAATCCGTTGAACAGTCCTCTTTTAACACGGTTAGGTTCTAAGCTTTTTAATTGAGAAGTTACTTTAAGAATTTTAGAATTTAAATAGTCTATTTGGAGTTCGAATATAGATAATGTATTATTGTCTAATTTCGTTTTAAAATAGTCTAATTGGTCTTTAATAGAGTCGAGTTGGTGTTCTAGGTCGGAGAGTTCTATATATTGTATAAAAGAGTGATAATGGGTAATAAGTTTAGTCTGTCCAAGTTTAAAGGGTAGAAGTCCAGGTCCATCATCAAGTGATTCGAGTCGTATGTCAAACGCTAATGTCAGATGAATGAGCAGTGCCAGTCGAAACCTGAAACAATGTCTAAGTCTTAGGTACACGTTTGAGTCGGGACTTAGCTATGGGTCCTTTCTTTTTGGATGTGTATATATGAATGGGGAGGTCTGCAAGAACTGTGTCCTGTGTATAACGTGGTGCTAACTTCTGTCGACTAGCTATAGGATTTTTGATAAAAACTTGTTGGTCAGGCTGGTATTCTACTTCGGGTTCTCTATTTCTATTCCTATTGTTCATTAAATTTGTACGGTCTACAGTAGTGGATTCATTAATAAGCTCATATACGGTTTTCATCTGGTCACGGTGAGTAAGGATATATTGTTGCATTAGATGTTCAGTTAGGTTTATGTCTAAGGGGTCTCTCAAGAAGAAGGGTTCTGGGAGGAATTGGAAGGATTGAGAAAACACGGCATAATAGATAAGAAAAAGAAAGAGTTAAAGGCATTAAATATATTTTTGGATTCAGAAGGTATAATTAGAGTCGGTGGCCGGCTGGAAATGTCTTCGCTGTCATTTAACGAGAAATATCCGATTCTCATACCTAAGGAATCTTTTTTGAGTGGACTTTTAATTGCTGATGCTCACCAAAAAACCCTGCACGGAGGCCCGCAACTAATGATTACTTATTTGAGATCGAAGTATTGGATTGTGGGTGCGAAGTCTCTAATTAAAAAATATTATCGTAGCTGTGTAATTTGTACGCGTTACTCAAGCAGGCAACTCATGGGGCAGTTACCTTCCGCGCGTGTTAACCCGAATAAACCCTTCCTTATAAGCGGAGTCGATTACGCAGGGCCTATTAATATAAGAATGTCAAAAGGTAGGGGTAACAAGTCTTACAAGGGGTATATTGCTCTGTTTATTTGCATGTCGACCAGAGCCGTTCATCTTGAAGTTGTGAGCGAGCTGTCCACTCAAGGGTTTATAGCCGCTTTTAGAAGGTTTGTCGCAAGACGAGGTAGGTGTGCAGAACTATACAGCGATAACGGCACAAATTTTGTAGGCGCTGCTCGAGAGTTACTGTGTCTGTTCAACGAAGAAAAAACTCAATTTAAACCTGAACTGGCAGAGTACCTCGCGACCAATGGAACACAGTGGCATTTTATTCCTCCTCGCGCTCCAAATTTCGGTGGACTATGGGAGGCAGGAATAAAGTCCACAAAGTTCCACCTCAAACGAGTAGTTGGAAACTCTACGTTGACATATGAGGAGATGGCCACAGTGTTATCTCAAATAGAGGCATGTCTTAATTCGAGGCCATTGTCTCGTGTAGATGATCAAACCGAGGTCGTAGTATTGACCCCTGGTCATTTCCTGGTGGGGGAACCACTCATAGTTGTTCCTGATGCAAATTATGAGTCATCAAATATATATACTTTGCGAAGATGGCAATTCCACCAGCGAATGATGCAGGACTTTTGGCGTCGATGGTCCCAAGATTACCTTCATCAGTTCCTTCAAAGGCATAAATGGGAATATCAGAACCCCGAACCATCACTGGGTGATGTAGTTTTAGTTAAGGAGGACGATCTACCCCCGGCGCGATGGTTGCTAGGCAAAATCGAACAAAAACATCCGGGACCCGACAATATAACACGGGTAGTCACCATACAGACCAAAAATTCTTTAATTAAACAACCTACTTCTAAGTTAGTAATTTTACCTATAACTAAATAAATTATTAGTCGAGGACTTCTCTACATTTTGGACTGTTGCATGGTGGGCGGTTTGAAGGACATATCGCATTATGTCCTTGGTGGGCGGTATGTCTGGATTAAACATGCACACCAATAAATACTAATTGTATTATGTAAATTTCTTAATAAGTTATTTTTAAGTTTGATAAGTTTATTATTTTAGTTCCTCAAAGGCGCCTAGATGGCGCTGTTAGATTCATGTAAGATTCTGAATCGCGCAATGGTTTGTGTATTTCGGAAGTATAAGGCATAGCTTTAAAAATTAATATTTTGTCTAGAATAGAATCGCTTTCAACGAATCGCTCTTAAGTAAACGCTTTAGAGTAAAAAAGGTGTTTCATTTCATAATAAGCAGTCTACCGGAATAGTGTTGTTCAAGAATATATAAAAAAAACAATAGATTTTTTTACCTCATATTTTTTTTTGTGTTTAATAATAAATAAAATTGTTTAACAATAAATTCTTTATTGGATCAAATTATTATTTTACAATTTCTAAACCCGCCAAACTGAGTGACAGTTTATCGGCGGAATTAATGCTTAGTAACTTATATTACACAATATTCAATTATTATTATTTTTTAATTTTTTACTATACATATAACATTTTATCTAACATAACTATAATGAATTATTTAAAATAATGAAAAATTTTTAAAGAGGAAAACTTAATTAAACTTACAACCTTAAAAAAAAGAAAAAAACTTAAAAATCAATACTTTTAGTGAACTCTGAAAGCAACATAGTTTTTAATTTATTTTTTACTCAATTTACTAATTTTTTTATCAAAATTTACTTGTCTTAGCCCTAATACGTTATTAACCACCACTACCATACCACACAGCCACCACACCACACCTAAATAATACTGTTTTCAAGCAGTATTGTGTTCCTGTTGGTGAGTAAGGTGACCAGAGCTCCTGGGGGGATTGGGGATAGGGTCGGCAACGCGCTTGCGACGCTTCTGGTGTTGCAGGCGTCTATAGGCTACGGTAGTCACTTACCATCAGGTGAGCCGTACGCTTGTTTGTCGACTTAGTAACAAAAAAAAAAAAAAAAAAAAATTAATATTTTAGGTACTAAATACCGATTTGTTCTTTTGCCATAATAATTATTTACAGTTGTTTCAACAAATTTTCGTTCTCTTACTCTTTTTGTATTATAACGGTTGTGCACCAGTACTTTATGCGTTTCATCATTAAAGTGTTCTAAAACCATCTTTCCTCTGTGATTGCTCCGCCACCTTGTAATCTTTTGCACTCAATTATGGTTATGAAAAATTACAAGAAATTATAAAATGCCTATTGGTCGCGCGATTCGCGCGCCGAGTAGCCGGTGACCGGCTAGCCCGCTGCGGTCTAGGCGCCCCAAGTTGGTATCCTATGCGTGCCCTCTAAGTAGGAGTCGACCGGCCAGGGGTATTACAGGGGTATTACGCTCGATTTGCCGCCCCCTGGGCGTGCCGCCCGCGTGCGGTGCACGCCTTGCACGCCCGCTTACGGCGGGCCTGCGTGCAAAGCCGAGTTGAGCCGCTAGTAAATCGCCACTATTATGATATTTCTCGTATCGTATATTAAGCAGTTTTATCTATTAAATCTAATATTTCATAACCGCATTCTAAATTAATGGAGAAATGATTATGGAATGAGGCATTTCAAATAATAAAAAAAGTATTTTATAAAATAAAATTAAAATAAAAACATAAATTGTCATAATTACCTAAATTTTTTCACGGAGTTAATTATAAAATATATCTAACGGAAGTCGGTATATACTTGGCGAAATATATCAGCAAATAAAATACCAATAATTGTGTTTGCTCGCAAACGAAAAAAAAAACTACTTCAATTACATAGACAAGTAATACAACCTAATAAGATGAAAAAATTGTCAAGTAAATTCGCGCTATCAAAGATTACTCGGAAAGTAATAATCAGATCTTTAAACAAGACTACACGACAAGTATTAGCTTTAGATTAAAGTAAAAATCATCAAAATCGATAAACCCAGTCAAAAGTTATGCGGTATAATACAACGTAGGTCGACGAAAAAGTAGTCAAGTAAATACGCATTATTAGATTATAACTCTAAAAGTACTTGTCAGATTACTATTAAATTTAAATGGGACCACATGACATGCAACACCTTTCAGTTAAAACAAAATTCATCGAAATCGGTCCACCCAGTCAAAGTTCTGAGCTAACATACATTTAAAAAAAATTTAAAACTAATATAACTAGCGACATAAAACATTCTTTACAATACACGTCGACCGCTGCGAGCTGTTACTGAATCGCGCTAACGAAGTCTTTAGTTGAACCTACGTAATCAGGTAACGATCACTTTACACATTACTTGCCTTCTTTCGAGATATGCTTGATGTTTTGCAATTCTAGTTGTCTATATAATTTATTAGTTGTGTTCACGTTAGGTTATAGTTCGAATTTTCAAATAATTCATTAAAAAATCTTTATTCTTATCTTAATAATATTATAATTTGCCATTCTACCTCTATTATTTTGTTCTTTGTTTAATGTCTGTTCTGTACTCAGTTGTTTAGTTAGTTAATGCTACTGAGCCACAGTTTGGACATATTTTTAAAATATTAATTAAGTAAGTCCTTTATTAAATTAAAAATATTAATTTCGATTTAATTTTTTATATAGTCTAATTTGTTACTTATTATTGATAACTTTTTTTTGTCTTTTTTAAATTATCGTTTAATTTGTTAATGTTACGAAGTAATAGTTTGACATATTTTTAAAATATCGATTAACCTTTTCTTATACTTAAAAATATTAATCTCGATTTCAATTTTTAGTAGGTATTATCGTATTTTTTTTATTTTATTATTGTTAACGTTTTCTTTCTGTCTTTTTTAACTTATCGTTTAATTTGTTAATGTTACGAAGTGATAGTTTGACGTATTTTTTAAATATCGATTAAGAACCTTTTCTTAAACTTAAAATATTGATTTCGTTTTTAATTTTTAGTAGGTATTATCTTATTTTTTTACTTATTATTGTTAACGTTTTCTTAAATATTCTATAAAATTTAGTTTAGTTTTAAATACATATTGAATATTTTTACTTTTAATATTTGTTGTACAGGACGACCTAAGACGGTTGTAACGTTAATGAGTCACTTTTCAACTTTGTTTTATTTTTTTAGTATTTAAAATTTGAACTACCGATTTTAAATTACTTATTTTTCATATTAATAAAAAAAAAATGCCTCGCACTGCGGCGAATCCACCACATATTATTTTTGAATCTTTAAAACATTTGCGGTTTATCGATGATAAAGGCAATCTTTGACCGTGGAGTAGCAACGTTTGGGACACTGCAACTGTTGCAATGAACGGTAAGATGTCGAAAGATTATCTTTATCTTTATTTGTCGCAAAACAGGAACGATATCTATACTAATATATAAAGCTGAAGAGTTTGTTTGTTTGTTTGTTTGTTTGTTTGTTTGTTTGTTTGTTTTTTTGTTTGAACGCGGTAATCTCTGGAACTACTGGGTCGATTTGAAAAATTCTTTCACTGTTAGATAGCCCATTTATTGAGGAAGGCTATAGGCTATGTATTATCACGCTAAGACCAATAGGAGTGGAGTCCACGCCGACGAAGTCGCGCGCAGAAGCTAGTTTTTAATAAAATTCACGGTATAGAAAGCCTGGACTCCACAGAAAATGAGAGTAATGTTGAAGTCACTGTTGACGACACTGTTGACGATTCACGAGAGGACTCAAATTGGTCTATCGGTGAAACAAATTGCTTGTTACCAACTTTACGCAAAGATATTAATATATCAATAAGTGAATGGTCTGCTCTCAAGAGTCGTGTTGTACAGTACAAGGATCGTGAATACGAGGTCCTTGTTGTCGGTTGGGCGGATGCTCTCTACGAAATTTTGTGGAATCACCTAAAATTGCCTTGCCCCTTTTCTTTCAAAAACGCAAAAATTAATAGAAATCCAGGTGAGACGTTTTTGTCCGTTAGAGGAAGTTGTTCAGAATGTGGATCGAAAATTCACATCTATTGTCAGAGTGAGCCAACCGAAGAGAGGGCAACGTTACATATTTCTACTTTTGATTCTCGCGGAGTTGTGCACCAAAGAAAACGACAAGTACGTGGAGAAAGACGATTGCGAATCGGTAAAGAATTGCAAGGCAAATCCACTTACGTTTGGAGACGTGAAGAGGCAAATAGATTGATGGATTTCGAGGACGTTATTCCTGCTAACATACCTTCGGAGGAAGTTGTCCGTAAAGCCAAGCAAGAAACTCGTGATAAGCATTTAGGATTATTTAAAGTGAAGTCAGCTCTAGCCTCGCTATGGAACTTGAAGTACGGGTTAGAGTTTGCCGGGTGCATTCACGAGATTTCTCTGGATAAATTTTTTTTAATGTATTGGACTCCCACTCAGTTGTACATTTATAATAAATTTTTGAAAGAAGATGACGTTGGAAGTATTAGCATCGATGCTACAGGTAGCTTGGTGAAACAAATACCAAAACCAGATGGCTCAAAGCGTGTCGTTTATTTGTACCAGGCAGTTTGTGGATATCGTCAAAAGATATTACCGTTATTCCAACTGATATCTGAAAAACACGACACAAATACCTTAACGTATTGGATTCGCGAGTGGATACGTTCTGGCGGGTCATGTCCAAAACAAGTAGTTACAGATTATTCACGTGCACTTCTTAATGCCACGTCACTCGCTTTTTACAACATGGATATAAAAACATACATTGATTCTTGTATTACGCTAGACACAAACGGTTCATCTGTGAGGGTAAATCCACCGCGTTGCGTTATTCGCTTAGACATTTCGCACTTCGTAAACATGGTGGCACGTTGGAACTGTTTCGATCACGAAAATCCAGAAAAAAAAAACATTTCTTCCTCCGATGTGTGGGTCTGCTGACAACATGTACGGAAATAAACGATTTTATTCGACTGTGCACCGACATATTGACCATTGCATTTGCGATGCATGAGGATGTAAATGACCAAAAAAGTCATTGTTTTGCAGCACAGAATAGAGTGACAGAGCGCTTGAAGTCCTACAAACTTCTCGAAAACGCTGTTGACAAACTAGAGAGTCGTCAGGACGAAAAGGAAAGTTCGCTAAAAATATTTAGTGACGTCGATGGAGATACACAATTTGATTCGAGTGCTGCAGTTGAGGCAATTTTGAAAAAAATCGAAACAGATAGCAGAAGTGAGCTTAAGCACGGACGATTGAATCCGTATCAATGTTGCGCCTTTGGTTCTCGATTATTAAAACTTGCCAAAGAGTTTGTTTTGTGGACGGCTGTTATAGTTGTTGATCAATCGAATAGTTCGACCCTCATAGAGTTAGCGAGTGACGATGGCGTTAGGCTAATATCAAGTTCAGCTCGTAGTGAGGAATATTTTCGAGAATTAAAACATTTGGTTTTTAAAAAAGAAAAAGCGATTAGGGTGGACAAATTTCTTGTGATGCACCTACGAAACCTGGCAGGAACTACAATTTTATTAAATGCCGCTCCCGAAAAAAATAAAAAGAAAGATCCCCACAGTCAAGTCACACAGTCAACGCCTCGCGTAGAGTCTATAACTCCACCAATTAAGGAATTTTACCCTGAAAACTTGTCGGTATCAGAAATTAAACGCGTATTTGAAGATGACAGTGATGACAACACTGAATTTAATCCAAGAGAAAAACAAACGAAGTTAGACGATAAGATTTTGGACACGCCGGAACCCTCCTCTATGGATTTCCTAAACGAAAAGGAAGATTGGTATGGTCTTACAAAAAAAAAACAGAACCGATTCAACCTAAATCAACCCAAGGACCAACAAAAAAGCGTGGTAAATATTTGACACCATATCCCGACATTCAGATTATACGCGAGCGACCAAAATTCTGTTCTTCTTTTCCTCTTCTCCTTAATTGTAATAGCTTGGGTCCTGTGAAAATTGACAAACAAATGATTGCAGTGAGAAACACGTGTGCATTTGATTCTATCGCTCAGAGTATGCTAGCTGCATACCACGATTTCTCTACATATAACCGAACCATTGTGAATTCCAAGATTGCTATAAATAAATTTATTGAAACATTATCGAAATCGGGTGCATGTTCTAAAACATATAATGAGAGATGTGAAATTCTAAAAAACACATCGATTGTAAAGAATGGAGTGTTGAATTGTGAAACCAATGTTGCTACATTGTTAGAATTACACATTTTAAACACTCCATCACTGGAGATACAGATAAATTGCAATGGTTGCAGATATAAAAAAATAAGCAGCATTTCTGTCCTCGACATTATTCCTGACGCTATTTTCAAAGATGCTATGAGAGGTTTACAGCAAGCTATAAATCAAACAACAGAATATTACGTTTCGAAAAATCAAAGTTGCCACATTTGTAAAGGAACCCGGGTTACAACGGCGGTTGTTGGAGGAAGTCACATTTTTCTTAATCTTGAGACTGTCGAAATCGAACTAACTGCACGGCGTGGTTTTGCTAACTGTAGGAAAAAATTTACCCTTTCTGAAATTCCGGAGAACTTGAATTACTGTGGTCGTCACTACAGAATTATTTCTGTAATCGTCTTCGACTCTGGTCATTATTATGCTTGCATAAAACGACCCTCAGGTACGTGGGAAGAACATAATGACCTTTCTTCATCGCGGAAAGTAAGAAAAATTTCAAATCGAGAAGTATTGAAACAACGACGAACCCCGTTACTTTTCTACGTCCAAATTTAAATTAAGGGTTTCTGGATATTTTTTTTATATACAAATTCATAAAGATTGATGGATAAAATTGAAAATCCCGTTCAACTTTGCGAAATTACGAAATAACACAATCATTGCGAAATTATGAATTAATATACGTCGACAAACATCTCACAAATTACTTAGTACACACAGGATCGTCTGTTCCTAATATTAGCAATTCCATGCTTGTGTTGTAAAAGTTGTATACCATCCATTGATAATGGCTTGCAGCGAATCACTCGAAATCGAGTTTAACTTCTTCTTCTTCTTCGAACTTCTAAAGCAACTATTTGTCATTTTTTTTACCACTAAAAAAAGAAAATTCTTTACTACAAACCTCCTTGAAGGTCCCCTTAACAGTTTTAGCCGTTTGTAGTAACCGTTCAGACCAATCATCGGTAATGGCTTTCATTGGATCAGTCGAAATCTAACTACTAACGAAATACTACAAACGAAAATATTTTCACTACAAACCTCTATGGAGGTCCCTCAATCATTTTAGACGTTTGAAGTAATCGTGAAGACCCTCCATAGGTAAGGTAATGCTTGCATGCAATATGCGGAAATCGATTTTTTCGTACTTTCGCGGATTCTGATTCGATTTTCTGTAACTTTTGTTCAACTACAAACGAAAATATTTTCACTACAAACCTCTGCAGAGGTTTCTCAGTCATTTTAGATGTTTGTAGTAATCGTGAAGACCCTCCATAGATAAAGGCTCGCATTGAATATGTTGAAATCGATTTTTTCGTACTTTCGCGGCTTCTGATTCGATTTTCTGTATCTTTTGTTGAATTACAAACGAAAATATTTTCACTACAAATCTCTGCAGAGATTCCTCAATCATTTTAGACGTTTGTAGTAATCGTGAAGACCCTCCATAGATAATGGCTTGCATGCAATATGTGGAATACGATTTCTTCGTACTTTCGCGGCTTCTGATTCGATTTTCTGTAACTTTTGTTCAACTAAAAACGAAAATATTTTCACTACAAACCTCTGCAGAGGTCCCTAAATCATTTTAGACGTTTGTAGTAATCGTGAAGACCCTCCATAGATAATGGCTCGCACTGAATATGTGGAAATCGATTTTTTCGTACTTTCGCGGCTTCTGATTCAATTTTCTGTAACTTATGTTCAACTACAAACGAAAATCTTTTCACTACAAACCAATATGGAGGTTTCTTAATCATTTTCGACGTTTGTAGTAATCGTAAAGACTCTCCATAGATAATGGATTGCATGCAATATGTGGAAATCGATTTCTTCGTACTTTCGCGGCTTCTGATTCGATTTTCTGTAACTTTTGTTGAACTACAAACGAAAATATTTTCACTACAAACCTCTGCAGAGATCCCTCAATCATTTTAGACGTTTGTAGTAATCGTGAAGACCCTCCATAGATAAGCTTGCATGCAATATGTGGAAATCGATTTCTTCGTACTTTTGCGGCTTCTGATTCGATTTTCTGTAACTTTTGTTCAACTACAAACGAAAATATTTACACTACAAACCTCTGCAGAGGTCCCTTAATCATTTTAGATGTTTGCAGTAATCGTCAAGACCCTCCATAGATAATGGCTTGCATGCAATATGTCGAAATCGATTCTTTCGTACTTTCGCGGGTTCTGATTCGATTTTCTGTAACTTTTGTTCAACTACAAACGAAAATATTTTCACTACAAACCTCTGCAGAGGTCCTTCAATCATTTTAGACCGTTGTAGTAATCATCAAGACCCTCCATAGATAAAGGCTCGCATTGAATATGTTGAAATCGATTTTTTCGTACTTTCGCGGCTTCTGATTCGATTTTCTGTAACTTTCGTTGAACTACAAACGAAAATATTTTCACTACAAACCTCTGCAGAGATCCCTCAATCATGTAAGATGTTTGTAGTAATCGTTAAGACCCTCCATAGATAATGGCTCGCACTGAATATGTGGAAATCGATTTTTTCGTACTTTCGCGGCTTCTGATTCGATTTTATGTAACTTTTCTTCAACTACAAACGAAAATCTTTTTACTACAAACCTCTATAGGGGTTCCTCAATCATTTTAGATGTTTTTAGTACCCGTGAATAGCTTAAAACGCTAATTATTTGACCGAAACCCGACAAAGTCAAGTTTTCCTTACTTGCACGGCATCTGATACTGTTATACGTCACATTAATTCTACCACTAACAAAAAAATGTTTAACACGTTCACTGCGTAAGGATTTTTAGTGTACTTTTTGCTGGTGCGTCATGAGGTTATATTGACCCATAGAGGACTTTTTTACAGTGCGTCGTGTGGTCAAATAAGCCCTCATTCACTTCTGTCTTGATATAGGTTTTTCTCAATGGTGATAGTAATTATTGAATATATTTTATATTGAGATCAAAGACCAATAACCAAGCAATATATTCCTAGCTGCGTTTTTAGCTCGCTTGTTTCGTTTAGCGTCTAAAAGAGAAACAATTTGTGGGGTCCGTTTGACCACACAACGCACTGAAGTTATCAAAACACTAGTGATGGGAAACACGTCTGTTGTACATCACTCGATAAATTTTCCCAAAATTTTATTGAGCCTACTGTATTTGTTTGTATGAACTAACTTTAAGAGGCTTTAAAATTAAAATACAATATTAATAGTGTATGTATTTGTAAAGTGTTTTATTAAGTGTTATAAAATAATCATTATTAATCATAATTTTAGGTTTCTTGAATCAATCAGCGCGTTTCAATCGTTTGGTTAGTAGGTAGGTACGTAATATAACGTAATTTATGATTCTTGACATTGAACACTTTCCCTGTGTTCTTCGTTGAAGCATGGCAAACAAAAATACTTTGATGATCAAGACAATGATGACTCCCAAAAACCTAAGCATTTCATTGTAATTAGTAGGATTTATTGTATAAAGCTATGGAAGAAAAATGGCTTCAAGCGACTCGACGTCTTAACTGTCGATAGCGTGGCACAACACTGAGTGCACGAAATGGCGCGAGCGCATCGTTCAGTGCGGGTGTGAGGTGCGCGGAGCGGTAGGTCATATTGACCTCACACCGCACCAGGGTGAAACTTTTTTCTTTAGGTGCGGGTGAGGTCAAATTGACTCACGAGTATTTCAAAATACTGGATTAATACTGGTATTTCAAAATACTCTATTTTGACATAAGAAACGCGGAATACAAATAAAATATTTTTTAACATTAAATTATAAACTGCGGATTTGATCACTTTTAGAATGTTATTAAAAATTTAGTTTCAATTAATAAACGATACTTAAATATATGAATTGTCTGAACACGTCAAGCACGTACCGGAGCACGTAACGGGGCATTGTCCTTTGTAATTTTAATTTATTGCTGCTATGGTATTTCTATATACGAGTACATTAAAATACACGACTCCCCCCCCCCTCCCCGCAATCCGTTTTACCCCTCCACCTTTGAAAAGTATCCCATTTTACAGATTTTCTCAATTTTTAGGAAGCTAGGACAAAATGGTCAAAGTCGGAATTATTTGTGAATAAATTACCCACAAATAAGTACTGACATTCATTTCGATATCATTTATAGTTTCCAAGCTACGGTGCATCAAAGATTACTAAAAATTGATAACCAGCAAATAATCACAATTTAAATACTCGTCGTCGACGCCGCGTTGGCGCAGCGGTCACATCACTGGATTGCGATTGGCTGTTGCGCGGGCGGTTGCGGGGTCGATCCCCGCACACGACAACATTTGTATTGGCCATACAGATGTTTGCCGTGGTCTGGGTGTTTGTGTAGTCCTTGTGGGTCTCCCCACCGTGCCTCGGAGAGCACGTTAGGCCGTCGGTCCCGGTTGTTATCATGTACACATGTTTTTATTGTGTTAGGCTTGTTAGATGGTAGAATAAGTGTACAAACGTTTTTAACAGCTCTTATAATTTAATTTCAAATTAGTATATACATATTTTGTACGATTTGTTTAAACTTTTAAGTGCTAAATTTATATATGTGATCAATAGTACCCCTACGGCTACAATTCTCTCAGTTAAATCACTGCCTAATTTTAAAAGTTATCACATCAACAACACTATGGATTCTATAAAGGATTCTTTGGCTGAAATGAGTGCTATGTTTCATAGTAAGATGGAGGAGTTCCAGCGAGATCTTCAGAAAACCTCATCCCCGACGACGACATCTTTAGCGACAGAGTTCTCAAATTTTAAGGCATTTATCATTTCAGCGTTGAATGCCCTGCAGAAACAAGTGGAATTGCTTACCAGGGATTTTGATAATCAGGAGATGAGGAGAAGACGTCAGACGCTTCTTTTACATGGCGTGCCAGAGGAGGAGTCGGAAGACACAACAACTCTCGTTACCAGCCTGATAGCTGAACGCCTGCTCCTCCAGAATTTTTCAAGCTCCAGTATAAAGTGTTCCTATCGTCTGGGCCGTGCTTTAAATAAAAAGCCCAGACCGATTGTTGTAAAATTTCGGGATACCGCTATTCGTGATAAAGTCTGGTTTTCAAAAACGAAATTCAGAGGAATTGGTATCACACAATCGGAATTCCTGACAAAACGCAGACATGGAGTCTTTTTAGAGGCACCTACACGTTTTGGGATTAGTCACTGTTGGACTTGGGATGGCTTTGTCTACGTCCTGGCTGCGGATGGATCTCGACATAAAGCTGGAAGCGTTGTGGACCTCAATAATATTCCAAATTCAGTACCGAATGTTAAGTCTCCTGTTCAGGCCAAAGTTGTTGATACGAAGTCCACAGATAAGGTGATTATTCCACGCACAAAAAGAGTCATTAAGAAGTAGTTATATTTGTTTCGATTATTTGCATAATAACTTTTACCTTTAAACTAAAGTTACTTTCTTTTCAACAATTGTTGTTTTTTTTTTTTATGACTACCCTCTTTTGTGTTATGTTTCATCAAATAGTGTCAACGTCGGATGTCTAAGTTCATGTTACTACATTTAAATTTTAAGCTTATGTCACATTATTTCAATAGACTTAATATTCATATTCTATGCGGAATTATTTTTATTTACTTTTTATGCGTATGTAATTTTTATTTCTCTATTTTTTTTAACGTTTTACTTCTGTTCATAACTTAACAGACATCCGGCCTAAATGTGTGTTGTGTAAACTAGCAGTATTATTGTATATATTGTTTTGATTTCATTTTCCTTATTGCTGGCGGATAAAGGGACGTGATATAAGAATAATTATCATTATTTTATAGGCTATTATGATTACGTTATTTTGGAATAACTTATTATTATTATTATTATTATTATTTTTACTAATTATACTATTTGTAATTTATTATTTATATTGTACAATATGGTATTAGACGACAGCTTTAATGACTCTTTTCACTCTATTTCTTCTGATGAATTGAACAGTGACAGTAGATTCCATAGTATTCCTCCTTCTCTGAGTGATTCCCTCGAATGCTACCTCAATGACGTTGAGTGTAATTTAAATATTATTCATATCAACGCTCAGAGTATTCCATCTCATTTTCCTGACATGTTATCCTCTTTCCAGAATAAACATTTACACGCTATCCTAGTATCCTAGTATCTTCAGTATCTTATTCTCTTCCTGGTTTCCACTTGATTCGTAATGATCGTATTTATAGACCTGGTGGCGGTGTTGCCATCTACCTTAGATCCTATATTCCTTTTTCTATTGTAAGCTTTTCTCAGAATCATAATGATGGCGAACCAGAGCACCTTCTCATTGAGGTTACTCTTTCTCACACAAAGTTACTTATGGGTGTTTATTATAGTCCTACAAAAAGTGTTGACTACTTTCTATCTTTCGAAAATTTACTTGACTCCTTTACTCCACTTTACAGTCATACTGTGATAATAGGCGACTTCAATACGTGCCTGCTGAAAAACGATATACGATCTTCGCGTTTGACTGCAGCTGTTAGTGGATCAAACTTAAATATTCTTCCTCTTTCAGCAACTCACTGTTTTCCAAATTGCATCCCTTCCTTGCTCGACCTAATTATTGTTTCATCCACTGACGACGTTGTGAAACATGGCCAATGTCCTGCACTTGCTTTCTCTTATCACGATCTTCTATTTCTCTCTTATAAAATCAAACCTCCTAAGGCAAAACCAAGTATTCTTCTTCAGCGCAACTTAAGTGCAATGAACTTGGATCGCTTGCGAGAAGACGCGGCGATATAAGATCGACTGGCTCGCGGCAGTAGATGGTAGGCCAGTTGATGAACAAATTGATATACTTAACTCCTTGATAACTCAACTGTACGATATCCATGCACCAATCAGATGAATCCGAATAAAACATTTACCAGCACCTTGGATTACTCCTGAAATAAAAGCCTTACAACAGAAGAAAAATTTGGCAAAAGCAAAGTACAGGTCGAATCCAACTGAAGAAAACAAATCCATTTATAAAAAGTATCGTAATCGTTGCAACAAGTTGTGTAGAGATACACATCGACGGCATATTCACAAATCTATAGTGAAGGATACTAACACATCCAGAGTCTGGAAATTTTTAAAATCCCTTGGAGTTGGTAAAATACTCAATGCAAACATGCAATCTAGTGCTATCGATCTCAATCAACTAAACAATCACTTTTGCTCTTCTGATGCTATTGATTATGCAACTAAGTTAAATACTATTAACCTTCATTCAGCCAGTCTAGCTCCAACATCATCCTCATTTTCCTTCCTTCAATTAACCGAATGTGATATTAAGAAAAATATTTTAGCCATTAAATCTGATGCTGTCGGCTGTGATAGTATTAGCCGCAAAATGATTATTCCCATTATTGATTATCTTACTCCAATTTTAACTTCAATTTTCAATAACTCTATTATGACCAGTACATTCTCCTCTTCCTGGAAAGACGCCCAAATCATTCCTCTCCCGAAAAAAAGGAATCCTTCCTCACTTAGTGATTATCGTCCTATCTCCATTCTCCCATTCCTCTCTAAAGTTTTAGAACGTCTTTTATATCACCAGCTTGAATTTTTTCTTTGTTCAAACAACCTTCTGAATCCATTTTAATCAGGTTTTAGAACTGGTCATAGTACGACTACTGCTTTGTTTAAGATTACCGATGACATCAGATTGGCTATGGACAACCGGGAACTTACTGTATTGACATTGCTTGACTTCAGTAATGCTTTCAATACCGTAGATTTCGACATATTACTGGCTGTCCTTAAATCTCTTAATATATCTCCATCGATGATTAAGTGGTTTCATAGTTATTTAAATGGTCGTCGTCAGCGTATTAGAGTCCAAGACTCGTGCTCTGAATGGCTGACCGTAAATGCCGGTGTACCTCAAGGAGGTGTTTTATCACCTCTACTATTTTCAATCTTTATTAATAATATAACTTCTCGTATAACTTCTCACTACCACTTGTATGCTGACGATCTCCAGATTTATGCTCACTCCCAGTTAACTGACATTCCTTCTACAATTAATTCATTGAATTCAGACTTAAATGAAATTGTTAACTGGAGTAATTCTTTCGGCTTGAAAGTAAACCCCGTGAAAAGCCAGGCTATTATTATTGGAAACTATAGTTTGGTTCGTCGCTTAGATGAATCACTTCTGCCACCGATTATTTTTAATAACAATATAATTCCTTACAGTACAGAAGTGAAAAATTTAGGCGTCATTTTTGACCGAAATTTAGCTTGGAATTCACAAGTAGAAGAACTAAGCCGTAAGATGTTTTGTGCGATCCGTTCTCTGCGCAGGTTAAGAAATATTTTACCTATCGCCACAAAGATTGTGCTTGCAAAACCATCCTTCTACCTATCATTGATTATGCCGACACCTGTTATCTTGACCTAAGGGAAGACCAACTAAATAAACTCGAGCGTATCCAAAATCTCTCTATTCGGTTTATTTTTGGATTTGGATAAGGAAATATGACCACATTTCTGAGTTTCGTAAGAAACTCGGATGGCTCCTAATTAAACTTCGCCGAAATACTCACTTTCTATCTTTCTCTACTGTTTACTGTTCAATCCGAAGACGCCTTGCTACTTAAAAGTACGCTTTGAATTAATATCGAATTCTCACGATCGGTCTCTTCGCTCTGATAGTAACCTCCTTCTTAAAATTCCTTCTCATTCTTCTTCTTTTTACTCTAACTCATTCTCTGTTCAAGCGGCCCAACTATGGAATTCTTTACCCGTAAGTATAAGGCGTGCACAATCATTAGAGTCATTTAAGAGCCGCTTGAGAGACCATTACTTAAAGTCGCTAATTAAGTTATGAGTTTTTAAATATGTTACTGTAATCATATAATATCACTAGCTTCTGCGCGCGACTTCGTCGGCGTGGACTCCGTTCCTATTGATCTTAGCGTGATGACACATAGCCTATAGCCTTCCTCGATAAATGGGCTATCTAACACTGAAAGAATTTTTCAAATCGGCCCAGTAGTTCCAGAGATTACCGCGTTCAAACAAACAAAAAAACAAACAAACAAACAAACAAACAATCAAACAAACAAACTCTTCAGCTTTATATATTAAAATAAATAAGTAATAAGTATAGATTACTGATTTAGTACTATATTTCTCTTGCACTCTGTCGTTTATATTCTTTATGCATGTAGGTATGTATATGTATGTATGTATGTGTATGTTTATGTATGTATATGTAGTTACATGCCTGCAAGTATGTATATTTAAGTGTATGTGTAGTTATATGTATTATTTTAAAGTACACTTCTATGCCGCTTTATTCTTATTCATGTCCTTTTTCTAAAGGTCGTCTGGAAGAGATCGCTCTTTAGCGATAAGACCGCCTATTGTACATTTCTTTTTTATTTCTTTTTCTCTTGCATGTTTTTTGTTACATGTATTGATTTTGGTTGTACAATAAAGTATATTTGTATTGTATTTGTATTGTATTGTATTGTACACCTGATAGCGATCGTTACTCATAGTAGGGAATATATCTGCCAACCCGCATTGGAGCAGCGTGGTGGATTAAGCTCCGATCCTTTTCCTACATGGGGAAGAGGCCTATGCCCAACAGTGAGATATAACAGGCTGAATCGTGATCGTGATCGAAATACTCGTGCGCTAAATGTCGTAGTGGTTGGGCAGGACATAGATCTGTTGGTTTTTTACTGGGTCTTACTCCACTACACAAGAATATATTCATGCTGAAAGAGGGCCAAGGGAGTGTAAACAAAAGACTTTATAGCACCCGAAGCTTACTAGAAGGAAATGTGGTCGAAAATTGCAGGGAGTCGATCCTCGTTCTGCACGCCATAAGTAGTTGCGATTGCGATACTACTTCAGCATTCTACGGCAAAGGAAAAGTACAGTCTAATCTGCTTGGTAAAAAGGCCGACTTACAAGATACGATATACAATTTGTAATTATCTGTTTTGTGTAAATCTTTTCTGAGTGGTGTGCAATAAAGAATATTCTATCTATTCTATCTACGATAAACGTTTTCAATAACCCGGATACCTCACACGAGCAGGTAAAAGAAGCGAGAGATTGTTTTTTTCATTTTGGCGGTAGTTTAGAACACACGTAGTTTATTGTTAGAGAAGCGAATAAAATAGAAAAAACCCAGTGTTGCTTATGAATATAGTCTTGTTATAAAAATAAGATCTCAAGTTGCTTGTGTGAACGTTTGCAGATGATAAGTTTCAGTGTGGAATGTGAAATCGTAATATTAAAAATTGGTAGTTGACAATCAGCTGTTTTGTGTTACTTTGACCTATTGCGAATGTGAATGCTGGATCTTTTGTTGTGTGAGACTTTTTTGTGAGTACTACTGGACTATAATTGGCACTGTTTCGCTATTACAATATCATTGTAAATAATTTTCTTTCTAAAAATAGTTCTCAAGTTTATTATCTTAAAATCAGCGACATCTAGTGTCGATCGAACGCATTAATTGATAATTAGGATGGCGAGTAAATGCAATGGTTGCGGCAAGTTCACCTCTGCTACAGATGGCGTAAAATGCAAAAAATTCTCTCACGTTTTTCACCGTGGCTGCTTGACCAACCTTAGCCCCACCAATACATCTGCCCCTAAAATGGTGTGTAAATCGTGTCGGAATAATACGAACGACGTCTTTGAGGATGCTAACAGCTTGGGCGGCGTTGAGGCCATGATGAAGGCCATCGACTTGCTGCGTACTGAACTCTCAGCGTGCACACAGGAGATAGCGTCGTTCAGGCAAGAAATGTGTACGATCAGGTCGTCTATTGCAGAGTTTAACAGACGCCTGGATGATTTCGATGAACGTATAACTAAAATAGAAAATGGAAAAAAAATCGACACGACTGACGGAGACATTATATCGCAGCTTAAGGAAGAGCTAAATGAACGGGATCAGGAGCTATTACAAAACGATATTGAAATTACTGGCATTACCGAACTTAACGGAGAGAACTTAATGCAAATAGTAAACCTTGTTGCGAGCAAATTGGGGGTAAATATTGAAGATCGCGATGTAGTGAGCGTACAGCGTGTGGGTCCCCGTAGGGCCCCTGCTTCCTCGGAACAGCCTCGAACACGCGCCATCTGTGTGCGGTTGGCTCGACGCATTCTAAGAGACGAGTTTCTACAAGCGGCGCGCGTGCGACGGGGCGCTGATACCACCGGCTTTAACATTGATACGCAGCCGCGTCGATTTTATGTAAACGAGCGGCTCACTCGTGTTAACCGTTCATTATTTTACGCCGCACGGGCGAAAGCTAAAGAAGCGGGATGGCGATATGTGTGGACGCGAAATGGACGAATATTTACGCGTCGTGCTGCTGGTGATAACATAAAGCATCGAATTAAATGTTCTCACGATATCGACGAGGTTTTTCAATCATAATTTGTTTGTTCATATATAATATGCTATTATGTAAGCTAGAATTAATTTCACTGACTTGTATTGTGAATTGCATTGTGAATAGTATCGTCTTGTCAGTATCAATTCATGATTTGGTTCATTTTCTTAAGAAACTTTTTGGATTATATGTTTTCTTTTTATTCAAAATATTACTAGTAGTTAATCTTGTTGGGGGCGTCGTGTCTCACAAAAACACTATGCTAAGCAAAATGTTTATATTATTGTGTTGCGTATATTATGTTTTATTATTTTTATATATTGTTTTCGTGTATACGTTATTTTTTATATATTATGAATTTGAAGCATTTGAAGGGGTCAAAATTATAATCTTTAAACTTGATTGTTATACTTATATATTTAACTATTATTGTGTGTATGGATGTGATAATTATTGTATTCTTTTTTATGTAGTATAATGCTGCCAAAAAAGATTAAGGTTGGATTAATTAACCCCCGTTCATTAGGAACCGGCCATGAGGAGCTTGTTGTTGCGCTTCAGGAACATGATATGGACATTTTAGCTGTCAACGAGACGTGGCTCAAAGCGGGAGAGGAGGCAACTGCCCCCACCATTCCCGGTTACCGACTGCGCCATGTTCCTCGCAGCTCAGATATACGATCCCACGGTGGCGGAGTAGGTTTCTATATCAAACGCGAATTGTCTGCTCGCACGCTTCCACATCCTTTTAATGCTAGTGTAGAACAAATGTGGATAGAGTTACATATTAATACTAAAAATATTGCCATCGGTACTGCCTATCGGCCGCCCTGGCTCAGTGTGCAGACTTTTATAAACGCTCTCAGTGAGTCTATCAGTTCCCTGTCGTATCATTATCACATCATGATACTGGGTGACTTTAATATAAACGTTTTAAATTCTAGGGATTGCAATACCCTATTGCTTAACGATCTCTTGTCCAGTTTCAGTCTTCATCAGTACGTAACAGAACCTACACACTTTACTTCTCACAGTGACACCCTACTCGATCTCGTTTGTACTGATGCAAACGTGATCCGTGTGTGGGTTGATCATAGACCTTGTTTGAGTGACCATGCCTTTGTCGTGTGTGAGCTAGACATACCGAAGCCGAAGCGCCGCCCAAAAACAGTTTCTTTTAGACCCCTTAAAGATATCGATCCAACTCTATTAAACACGCAAATGACAATGGTTGATTGGAATGCTATGAGCGAGACTGGTGACGTCAACGAACTAGCCAAATATCTTACTTCTAACTTGATTGGAATTTTTGATAACCTCGCTCCACTAAAAGTAGTCACCATTAAAGATAAAAGCTACCCTTGGATAACTTATAACATTCGTTTGTTGATGAAACGTCGTGATGAAGCATTTTACAAAGCTCGTACATGTAAAACGCCGCCTAAGATAGCATATTACAAGGATCTCAAGCAACTCGTAGCGCAGGCTGTCAAAACCGAAAAAGACGCATACTTTAAGAAGTACGTAACCACGAATGTTAATAATCCTAAAACTATGTGGAACCACATAAAAGAAATTGTAAGTTTTAAAAATAGCAATGTGTCCCTCCCCAACAATCTTTGTGATCCTGAGAGATTGAACTCTCACTTTCTCAATGTTCCTGGAGATAACATCGTACCATTGTCGCTCATAGCCTACTACAACAATAATGAATACAGCACAGAAAAACTAAATTTAAAGACTATAACTGAGCGTGATGTTGTCAGCGCTATCCGGGAACTGCACTCTAATGCCATTGGCCTAGATGGTATTTCACTGGACATGCTGCTTCTGTCATTACCACATACGCTGAGCATTATTACTACTTTAGTAAACAAAAGCATTACGTCTTCTATTTTTCCTGACATGTGGCGTGATGCTGTGGTGCGACCGATTCCTAAAATAGCTCAACCTCTTTCGTTTAAGGACTTACGCCCAATAAGCATTCTTCCCTGTATTTCCATGATCATGGAGAAAATTATATGTAGGCAACTGACGGAATATACGGAGGGTTGCAATATACTCCCTGTGTTGCAGTCGGGTTTTAGAAAACACCACAGCACCACTACTGCTCTTATTAATGTACTAGACGATATTCTTCTTGCACAGGATGACGGTAATGTAACTATTATGGTGCTCCTTGATTTTTCTCGAGCATTTGATGCTATAAATATTGAATTGCTCCTAGCCAAACTACGTTTTTATGGATTGAATGAGGCATCTGTCCGTTGGTTTGAGAGTTACCTACAAAATAGATCGCAAATCGTAGAGATCAAAAGTGGACTGCAAAATGTGATTTCGTCGCAGCGTAGTCCAATTAAAAGAGGTGTCCCGCAAGGGTCTATACTGAAGCCAATACTGTTTGGTATTTATTCGGCTGATGTAACCAAATGTATACAAAATTGCAGGTTTCACATATACGCAGACGACATACAAATATATCGACGCTTGAAAGGCAATAATTACCAAGCGACATTTTGGGCGATATTGAGTTATATATACCGTTGAAATCAGCAAAAAATTCTGCGTCGATTGCTCTCACTCTCATGGCGCTAGGACGAAGTTTGTTGTCGCTTGGTAACTTAAAAAAAAACACATTTTCACAGTTTTCGGCGTCCAAGCGACAATAATTTTACCGATTTATCAATAACTTTCACTTAGTATGTATTCTATTTTTACAGTTTACACTTAGTAATTTTTGGCTAGACTCGAAATAATGCGTTTAAACATAAAGTATTTTCTGCCTTGCATACCTAGGATATAAAACATTGCTTAAGAAATTTTACCTGATTATTTTTTTTTCTCTCTCGTAGTTTATGACTTTTTAACACACCTTAATTATGTATTCATTGTCGCTTAGTAGTTTTTTACCTAAATGCAATTGTTTTTAAAAACGTAAAGTAGTTAATATTTACCTGCCTAAAAAGATATATTTTGTAAAAAAAAACTGATCTGAAACACATACTTGACGTGGATGATTTTTTGTTTTGATTACATAATGAATAGTAAGGTAGGTAACCAGAAACCCATTCCAATTTTAATTTATTTGTAACAATAGTTTTTGACAGCAATTTTCTTCTTTGAGAGATTTAGCTGCAACATTCATGTGTTAGAGGCTTACATAGACGTCCATTAACCTTTGTTAACTTGTTAGATTAGTCACAGGCCTAAAAACTCCACCAACCTGCAATACGACAGTGTGGCGGAGTATGCTCTAATTCGTCCCTTGTCAGATGGAAGTCCATTCTCAGTAGTGAGTGATTGTAGATCACTACAACGGCTGTTTAGGTATTGATGAAGGCGATAAAATTATCCATCGAAAACCTTTATCCAAAAGTTTTAAATGTTGTGTACTAAAACCTAAATTCTTAGTTAGTAAAGCCCTACACTTACCTTATTTAATTTGTACTATGGTTAAAATTGCCTGACAGAAAAGTTTTTCGATTTTTGTTTCGATCATTTTACCTATGGATCAAACATCTGTTACTTCTGGATGCGTCATTTTGCTTCAAACACCATTATGAAAAACTGGGGCTTAGTTAATTTTACATGGTTTATGATAAAATTTTGTCGTCGTTAAGTAATTTTTACCTGTTTGTGATTTTGATTAAAATTTTACTAACCGACACTATTTCTTAAAATATTGAGAAAATGAATAATCTTTAAATACCAGTTTATAAAGCTATCAAATTGGATTTAAAATTCGTTAGAATCGAGTAGCTATGACTAATAGGCGATTTTTAATGATTTTTTTTTCGAAAAAAAAAACTTTAAAATGCTCTAGTGTAAAGTTGCCAATATGTCGCTTAGGAATTATTGCCTTTCAAGCGTCGATATCTGTCCTTTAAGCCGCATGAAATTAATCATTCGCTGAGTAAAATTAATGAAGATCTTGACCGCATCTTTAACTGGTCTCAGTCGAACGCGTTGGTCCTGAATGCCACTAAAACAAAATATATTGTGCTTGGAACTCGTCAGCAGGTACAGTTTGTTAGGATGAGTGACCCAGATATTGTCATAAATGGTACTAGAATAGAATGTGTGTCGGAAGTACGAAACCTTGGTCTCATATTAGATGAGCACATGAGATTCGAAAAACACGTGTCTGTAATAATTCGTAGTTGCTTCTACCGTTTAAAAGTGTTATATCGTATTAGAAATTCAATCGATGAACAGACACGCATTAGACTGTGTGAAACTTTGGTGCTCTCCAAGTTCAACTACGTCGACTCTGTAATAGGACCGAGGCTGCTGGAGAGGACCAAAAAATCTATACAACGGGTGCAAAATGCATGCGCACGTTATTGCTTTAATATACCGCGGCGAGGTCACGTCACTCCGTACATAAATGAGGCGTCTATGTTGAAAATGGAAAATCGCAGGAAGCTGCACCTGGCTACGATGCTCTTTGGCATTTAAGTACAAGGTGCCCGTATACCTCTTTGACAAGTTGAGCTGGGCAAGAGACGTTAACACTTCACACAACACTAGATCCCGAAGCTATACACTGTGCATGCCCGTTCACCGCAGAGCGGCATTTCGAGGGAGCTTTAAATATGCTGCTACGAAGTGCTGGAACAACCTTCCGCCTCCGCTTCGAAGTGTCAGTACGCAGCTAAGTTTTAAGCGTCATTATAAGCGTTATCTGCTAACGCAGCAAAAACAACTGTTATAGTTTAATTTGCGTATGTTATAACATATATGGTACTGTTATATGTGTATTGTTATATTATGTTAAGTTGTATAATATCATTTTTATGTGTTGTGTGTGTGGCTGTGGATGGGCGTGAGGTGTATGTGTTTATGGCATTCTGAGACAAAAGAAAAACGTGTTTAAGGTGACGATATATTGTATGTCTATGTATTTAACGTATATGAAAGTATACATATATGTATGTGTGTGTATGTATATACGTATGTGTTCATGTATATGTATGTTTGTATGTGTATACTATGATGTATAATGGGTTCATTTACTTATATATCGTTGTTAAGGCTTCAAAAAGCATAATTAGTATTTGTATTTGTGTAAGTATATATTTTATGGTTTTTTATTCGCTGGCTGTACCCTACTGCCGCCAAGATGAAATAAATAAATCTATAGGTGGTCCTGAAAATCGGTGTTAGGGTTTATCCCTGACTGAAGCCGAGGACATACCTTTTTGTGAGACACGCTGCTACCTTCATTAGTGAGTTGTATTATTTTTAATGTTTTCTTTCTTGTAAATTTTGAGTTCAATTGTTTAAATTTTCTTTCTTCTTTTTTTTTAATTATTATTATTTGATTTGAGTTATCGTTAGTTCTTTCATATTTATTTTGATGTTTTATTTTAATGTAACTACTCAGTTTATTTTATGTTCATCGTGTTGTATCACTTGTATCGCAGTGTGTTATCGCAAATAAAGCACTTATTATTATTATTATTATTATTATTAGAAAGATATATTCTCGCCTTGTATGGGGCTAAGCAAACCGAGAAAAGTTTAAACGAGTTACGATACGTCTATTTCAACAAATATGTTGGTCTGACGAACAATACAGTGATATTATCAAAGTTACCACCTTCATGAGGAGCAGCTTTTCAGCATTCAATACGTACTTTTCATCAAGTACAATTATGGCGAGGAAACGCATTGAACCCAGAAAACTGGGGCTGGAAAAATAATAATAACTTTCTATCACCCATATATACAGGGTGTCCCAGAACTCAACGTCAAGCCGAAACGGGGTGACAAGATTGGTTGTAACCATCATGAGAAAAATCAGAAAAAAAATCTATCTCATGCAGTTTGAAAATTATGGGCATTTAAGAAAAACCTGGAAATTTGGTCAAGCTGTAACCATTTTTCGATTATTGTGGTTAATTTTTATTATTTTTGTTCATTTAAACTATGGAACCGTAACCTTAAATAACATTTCTAGAACCACAGTCAAAAATAGTGACACAATTGCCTCAAGTTTTCTAGAATTAAGACTATTTGTTAAACTATGAATTTAAGATTTTCAAAATTTGTCGACTTTGAAAGGCCCTCCTTTAAAAAAAATGTACTGAAGTGCCTTGGCAAGTGCCATTAAAAGTTTGCGCATTTAATCAGGATTGTAAAATGGTACAATACTTGATAGTTTTATACAAAAAAAAAAATCGAGTAAAAAATAAAAAACTCAAGTAACCCGATTTTTGCTAACTCATTTTACTCAGTTCAAATGTTTTTATTCGCACAAGCTCTTGGTAGGTTCTTAATTTTACGGTAAAATGATGAGAGAGATGGATAGTGGACATGTTTGCCATGAGCGAGCGAGACAGATAGTGACGCAACTTTTACCAAAGTCAACAAAAGTAAGTAATATTAAAAAAATAATGAAAAATCATGACCTACTTTAGTTTTAGGTTTATTGGAATAAAAGTCGAATAGGGAAATAACATTTTTTATTACAATAAATGTTCAAATTTTTTACCATCAGCCTCAATACACGCCCTACATCTTCTTAAAAAAGATCTACTTATTAGCCGGGCATATCCTCGAGAGTTGATGTCCTCAGCAGCTTGAGAAATTCGTTCACGCAGCTCGGCTACGCTCTCAATGGGCTTTGAATAAACTTTTTCTTTGAGAACGCCCCAATAAAAAAAATCCAGGGGATTTAAATCTGGGGAACGGGCTGGCCACGAGATAGTGCCTGAACGTCCAAGCCACCTTCCCGGATATTCCTGGTCAAGAAAATCTCTTACTTGCACTGCGTAATGCGCTGGGCAGCCATCTTGTTGATACCACATGTGGCGACGGTCTGTTAGTGGTACGTCCTCTAACAAAGTTGGTAAATTTTCTCGTAAAAAATGTAGGTAATTCGTGGCATTTAAGCTCTCAGGCAGCTCAAAAGGCCCAACAATTTTGCCGTTTAAAATTCCGGTCCACAGGTTTACTTTAAAGCGATACTGGGATCTGTCTTCGTGCATTAAATGTGGATTCGCCACATGCCACTCGTGAAAATTGTGTAAGTTTATGTAACCATTTTTTTAAAATGTAGATTCATCTGACCAGAGAATTTTTTGGATGAACTGGGTATTTTCATTATGCCTGTGTAGCATTGTTCTACAAAATGAAATCCTTTCAGGATAATCTCGAGGAAGAAGACTTTGAACACGTTGTACGTGAAACGGATGCATTTCGGCTCTTTGCAAAATGCGATGTGCTGTGCTTTTAGGTATTCCCGTGCTTTCTTCAATTCTACGAACGGAAAGACTTGGGTCTTCTGCAACCTCTTGCAACACTTCTTCCTCGTAAGGAAAGCGAGCTCTACCTCCAGCCCGTATTTGATTCGGGAAATGACCGCCCTCCGTGAGTGAACGGTGCACATTAACAAACACGCGGTGATCCGGATAGTGCTCTAAATTTGGATATCTTTCACGATAAAGTCTAGCGGCGGCACTTGCGTTGCATCTGCATTCCCCATAAATTATGTGCATGTTCGCATATTCTTGTGAAGTGTAGCGCGTAGACATGGTAGATAACAAGGATGCCAACACAAAAGTCCAATTCCAAAAGAAAGAAACCAAACTTACTGGTATGTAATCAACAAGTCCAATTCACAAAAATCCAAGTCCAAAAAGAGAAGCCAAAGTTGACAGTACTAAATCAACACAAACGAATACGGTAAGGTGCGCAGTAGATGAATGAGCGAAACGTACTAACTGGTGTCAGGCTGGTAGCGTAGTCATTTGCTTGGTATGGCGACTGTATCCGTTTCATTCGCACGCGTTTAAATGACGCATCTCCGTCTCACTGCGTGGCGTCACTATCTGTCTCTCTCACTCATGGCAAACATGTCCACTATCTATCTCTCTCATCATTTTACCGTAAAATTAAGAACCTACCAAGAGCTTGTGCGAATAAAAAACATTTGAACTGAGTAAAATGAGTTAGCAAAAATCGGGTTACTTGAGTTTTTTATTTTTTACTCGTTTTCTTTTAGTATAAAACTATCAAGTATTGTACCATTTTACAATTCTGATTAAATGCACAAACTTTTAATGGCACTTGCCAAGGCACTTCAGTACATTTTTTTAAAGGAGGGCCTTTCAAAGTCGACAAATTTTGAAAATCTTAAATTCATAGTTTAACAAATAGTCTTAATTCTAGAAAACTTGAGGCAATTGTGTCATTATTTTTGACTGTGGTTCTAGAAATGTTATTTAAGGTTACGGTTCCAAAGTTTAAATGAACAAAAATAATAAAAATTAACCACAATAATCGAAAAATGGTTACAGCTTGACCAAATTTCTAGGTTTTTCTTAAATGCCCATAATTTTCAAACTGCATGAGATAGATTTTTTTTCTGATTTTTCTCATGATGGTTACAACAAATCTATTCACCCCGGGGGACAACCTGTATATACTACAAAATCACCAGCTCCACAGTCGACACTCAGTATCGTGCAGCTGCAGAAAAGGCTGCTGAAAAAGATGTGTATGTGCCAAAGCTGGATTGCGTTGTTCCACCATGTGCAACCATTGCCAAGGCCTTAGTTGCTTCAACAAGTCTTTAGAAGATAATGATGACGAAACTGATTTGTGTTAGATATTAGGTGTAGGGTGTCTTGTTGTGTATTTTAATATACTCGTATATAGGTATTACATAGCAGCAATAAATTAAAATTATAAATTTTGCCGTGTTGTCCATACATTCAAATCTAGAATGAATATATTTTTAGATAATTTTTTTTATATAAGATTTTAGATTAACATGGTTACTTCTATTACGGAAATTATGCGAAAACGGGATATTTACCATGTTTATTAATTTTTCTTCGCGGAGCTCGATATTTCGACATTAACTGCGAATGTCTTGTTCACGAGACCGACGAGAATTAATAAACATAGTAAATTTTGTATGGATTCCTGTGCGGGCAACACTGTAGTGCACATGTCACAATAACTTCTCCCAATTATTTTATTTATTTTTGATAAATTTTGTATATGTCGGGTTTGGCTCGGACATCAGAAGGGAAATTCGCATATGGCAATTTATTTCAGTCGAGCAATCAGTTATAATCTAGAAATACAGAAATAAAATAAGACTGATTGAATAACTAGTAAAGTGAGAGTAAGGGCGGTCACATAGGGCTATACTGACTGTCATAGACAGAGTTTCCCCGCACCCACCGCAATAAGGACAGTACTAATTGTCTGGGACAACGTTCCACATCCAATAGCTGGGCAGTACTGACTGTCGAAAGACAGTGGTCCGTGCACCAGGACGCATTCGTTTGAAATGCGTGCCGACTCAACAGCGCGGTTGCTTATAAAGGCGATCGCTCGGTGGGGAGCATCGTTACGGTTGACTGCGTCCGGTGCACGTTCCACTTAGCGCCATGTAACCACCGTCTTTCGCAGCTGTTAAATTGTATGACTACCGTCAAGGCCATTCTGACAAATCACTCGCCCTCGAGTGCATTCATTAATCTAAAAAGAAAAGGACTCATTAATTCCCATTATTATCATCATCAACATTACATATCATCATTACATATCATCATCATTATCATCACATGTCAACATTACATGTCATCATTACATGTCATCATTATATATCAACATTACATGTCATCATTATATATCAACATTACATGTCATCATTACATGTCATCATTATATATCAACATTACATGTCATCATTATATATCAACATTACATCTCATCATTACATGTCATCATTATATATCAACATTACATGTCACCATTACATTTCATCATTACATGTCAACATTACATGTCATCATTACATATCATCATTATATATCACTGGTCTAGGTTTACCATAGGAAAACCCATACAGTTTAAACATGCTGGTCTAAATCGTCACCCACTAAAGCAGGTGAGATTCCTGCAGCGCATCACTCATCATTACAAACAGTCTGGTCTGAGTCGTCGCCCACTAAAAGCAGGCGAGACCCCTACAGCGAATCACGGATCGTCTCCCACAACAGCAGAAGAGACCCATACTAATGTAAAACAGTCTGGTCTGAGTCGTCGCCCACTAAAAGCAGGCGAGACTCCTACAGCGTTACACTCATCATTACAAACAGTCTGGTCTGAGTCGTCGCCCACTAAAAGCAGGCGAGACCCCTACAGTGAATCATGGATAGTCTCCCACAACAGCAGAAGAGACCATACTGGCCCGGATTGTGCTAGAATGGACATTGATCCCTATAGCAAGCTAGACTAGATCAATTCCCTGTAGCTTTTTAATGCTAGACTAGATACACACCCCTTTAGCAACGACTCACACTTTGTTTACCTTTTTTTTCACACTTTTTTTTACCATATATCTCTCTATCCTTTTTTTTACCATCTCTCTTTTTTTTTCACTCAATTTACCATTCATCTTAGAGTGGGCAGACATAGTATCAGTTGACAGTCATAGTATCAGAATCATTCTGGGATTACTTATTAGCAAAATCGACAATGCTCTTTGGCACAACTGAAAGCATTAAACCGACGAATTAACTAATTATTATCAGAATAGGCCAGTATAGGTCAGTGTGAACCTGTTTCACCTCAATTAATAAACTATATAAGTAATAAAGGGCAAGTCACGACCATCTTGCTAGCACACGCCCTCGTGTGAATGTAACAAGACGATCAAATTTAAAGCATCTTTAGAATCTCGGCCTACCTGACCTTAACGTGAAATTACATTCTGTGCTTCATCAGTCAATCTTTAATTACAAAAAAACTACCAATCGATCTTATCCCTTCACAGACGAAAGGTTCCTCTAGCCGTAATTAAAAAATTAAGTTTTATTATTGACACATTAAGATCACATACAACGCTCAACAAACGACAACTACTATTACCAAAATACACAAAATTGATCAAAAATCAATTATTTTATTTATTTTTGATCAATTTTGTGTATTTAAAATAACTAACTTAGTTTAAATAGGTAGTGATTTACTCTAAGTGCTACAATTTGTAATAAATATTCTTAATAGGAGTATCCCTCCCGTTCCCTCCCGGTCCTCCGTACAGTGTGGACGTGTTACTTGTCAACTCATTAAATTTGAAGTTTATTATAAAAGAAATATTGTGATACTCAATTAAAGATAATATAATACTACAGTATATATCTCAGTACTTGCAAGTAAGTAACAAGACATTATAAATCCACGCGTTAACAGTGTAACTCAAGATTTTGCCGCTATTTTAGTACGACAGTGTTATGTGCTAGAATACTACCGTCTTTGTCTTCACCTCACGCAACAACGCGGCGGCGCCCGCGACGATCGCACCACACAAGCAACGAACCGGCAAGTACCCACTTATCGTTTTTCGACACTCTTACGTCTTGCCATACGAAATGGAGCCCTCTCAGTTGCAACATAAGACTGATCTTGCTTCGGATTCTGACATTCCGAACAAGCCATCGACATCAGATACTAATATACAGACGCGTTCTAAGCGCGGAAAGTGTAAAAAGGATGACCAACCTGGCGATGCATTTCAAACCGAAATTAGAGAAATGATAAAGTCATTTATGGAAGACCAAAGTTCACGTTTAGATACGTTAGAAAAACATATTAAGGAGATAAAACAACAGAATGATTCCATTAAAACTACTAATATGGATATCGAGACGTCCCTGGCTTACATATCCGACCAAATTTCCGACTTACAGACGAAAATAAAAGTTTTGGAAAAGGATCGAGAACACCTGATTGAAACTTGTAACTTTCTCCGAAATAAAATTGAAATTTACGAACGAAACTCTGTTAAATTCCTCACTGAGGTGAGATGTGTACCTAAGCGTAAAAAGGAAACAAAACAAGATTTGTTTTCTCTGATCCAGAAACTATATAACCACCTAAAAGTAAATATAAATGCATACGACATACGTGACGTTCAACGAATTCCATGCAGGCGAGACCAGCAAAACTCGACCTTAATAATCGAATATTCAAACACACTCGTTAAAGCAGAGTTTCTAAATGCCATAAAAAATTATAAGAAGAATAAGTCTGGTCCCCCTCTGAATACTTCTCATCTTGGCCTCCCAGGGGAGGCACCTATTTACGTGTCGGATAGCCTCACTGATAAGACAAGGAAATTGTTCTACCTGTCAAGAGTAGCTGCTAAATCGAAGGGTTATGAGTTTTGTTGGACTACCAACGACAAAGTTTATATTAGAAAAAAGGAGGGACAACCTTACATTCTTATCAGATCTGAGGAGCAGCTGGAAGAACTGGATAGCACAACGTCGCCGCATGAAGGACTGTACACTGCCTGACTACAGGGTCTGACTTCTCATTTCGTTATAGACACACTATATCTATGCCTCATACACGTTTTAATTAGATTAATCCATTTGAGGAGCCACTCGCCACTTGTAAAAACAATTGTAGTTTCTACGTTACTATCATTTAATTTTATGTTGAAATTCATAGCTTTCCTAGTATATCGGTATTGGTTTTATTATGTATTGTCTATCTGTATAATTTATGAACTACTTTTAATACAAAAATTTCGCTACGTAGTATACTCATTAGATAAGCTTAAAAATGTTAAGAGATCTGTGTGTGTTTTAATTAGGTTAATTTATTTGAGGAGCCACTCGCCTATTGTAAAAACAATAGTTGTAGTCACTACGTTACAATCTTTTAAGTTTAAGTTGGAATTTACAGCTTTCATAATATATCGGTATTGCTCTTTTTATATATTGTGTATCTGTAAAGATTATAAACTACTTATAATAAATACATTTTGCTACATGGTATACTCATTAGATAAGTTTAACAATGTTAAGGGATCTGTGTTCGGTCCACTCATGGCGAACTACATAATGCACACAGAAGCAATACACTTCTGCACTACTGACTCACAATTTATTCAAACCATTCCGTTCATTCAATATAAACACAATTATTTACACAACTTGTTTACATTTTATCAAACCGGTTTGCTTATACGCGAAGACCGTTTACATGAATGTTACTTATTCGGATATTTTATTAATTTGTATTATATTTTTTGTAAATTCGTTATTGGTCATTTTCTACGCGATGAAATAAAAGGTATAATACTTGTGCGTGTGTGTGCGTGTGTGTGTGTTTGTGTGTATTTATATATGTGTATTTGTATATATTTGTGTGTGTGTATGTGTGTGCATATGGTAAATGATTTAGACACAAGTATGTTCAACGTGACTAGTACATATGTAACGAGCCTAGGTTATGTATTAAATACCTGGGAGATATTGGATCGATTGCTTAAAAAAAAATTAAATGGCCAACATAGAAGATATAACAGACGACATTGATAACATCAATGTCGCCAAGGCGTTCTACTGCACCCCGGAAAACTGTAGTGAGTATGTTGACGTATCGGCTCTTAATGTGATACATTTGAATATTAGAAGTATTAGGAAAAATTTGGATTACCTTTTAGCTACCATCGAACTCACGAGGATCCGGTTTGATGTTATAGTGCTGACTGAGTGTTGGTTGAAAAACAACGAAATCATTCCACAACTTGATGGTTTCACGGGGTACAGTACACAAAACAACTCCCTTCAAAATGATGGTGTCGTGATTTATATTAGAGTGGACCTTAAACATGTAATTTGTGAACCAAAGATTTTGGATGCTAACTGTCTTATATGTACTATTGGTAACACGGTTTTGGTCACGGTCTATCGCTCACCATCCTATGATAAGTTAGACGGTTTCTTTAGCGGTATAGAAAAAATCATTTCCTCCTTAAATTCCCCCACCATAGCTCTGATTGGGGACATCAATATTGACATAAAAACCAATAATTTAAGCCGTCACTCCAATGAATATTTAACGCTGATGTCCACCTTGGGTCTTCTCTCAGCCCATCATCTCCCAACTAGGGTAAACAATTGTCTGGATCACGTATTCTTAAAGTCCAAGCACATAGCTACTGTTGCTGTTATGGTTACCGATATTACTGATCATTACCCGTTAATCCTCTCATTAAAATTGAACTGTAGGTCAAGCACTAAGAATATGTATAAACTGACAGTCGCCTTAAATTATGAAGAGATTAAAAAAGAGTTGGATTGTACTGATTTTTCCACTGTACTGCATGACAGTAATCCTGAATCGGCCGCTAATGCTCTTGTGGACACTGTCCAAACGGTTATTAATAATAACAAGCTAATCAAGAAAGTATCCCGTAAAAATAAAATTATCAAGCCCTGGATAACCCCTGGAATTCTACGCTGTATACGAAAACGAAATCGAATGCAGCTTCAACTTAGAGAATCCCCTAACAACGCTAGATTAAAAACTCAATATACTAGATACCGAAATTTTTGTAATTCTCTTTTGCATGATTTAAAGGTTGCTTATGAGAAAAAGGAGTTTTATAAGGCTCAAGGCTCAAAATAACCCCAAAGCTTTGTGGAACGTCATCAAAACTATAACTCACACCAAGCATATAAAAAGTTCCCCAATCGAACTTCTCCAACCTACGGATTCCGGCGATTTTAAACACTCTTTGAACAGGGTCAATGAGTACTTCGTGAATGTGGGTAAAAGTCTTGCAGCCAAACTACCTCAGCCACCAAACATTAGCATTTCTTCACAGAACTCTCTAGCTAACTCACTGGCTATTCTCCCACTTGATGTTGCTGAGGTCAAAAGGCTGATTATGAAACTGCGCAGCGACTGTGCCACTGGTTGGGACGAAATCCCGCCGCGCGTGATCAAATCGTCTTGTGATGCTCTCGCTGCACCTCTTGCCCACGCCATAAACCTTTGCATTTCTCAGGGTGTCTTCCCAACAGCTTTTAAAAAGGCAATCGTACATCCCATACATAAAGGAGGAAGTAAGGATAGCGTATCCAACTATAGACCCATTTCGGTACTTACAGCATTCTCGAAGATCATGGAACGCCATCTCAACACGTCTCTCACAAAGTTTCTGGATAAGCATAAGATCCTATCAGATAATCAGTACGGTTTCAGAAGTCATATGTCCACTGAGGATGCCGTGTCAAAATTCACCGAAGCTCTTGTTACGAACATCGACAGTAAACTAAAATGTTACGGTGTCTTCCTAGATCTCTCGAAGGCGTTTGATACGGTTTCTATCCCGATCTTACTAAACAAACTGGAATCGATTGGAGTCCGCGGTTTAAACCATGATCTTTTCTCTAGCTATCTTTCGAACCGTACCCAGTGTGTTAAAATTGAATCGTCAGTGAGTGACGAAGAACACATATCATGTGGCGTACCCCAGGGTAGCATATTGGGACCCACACTCTTCCTTATTTATATAAACCAATTATGTAACCTGATTATTGATAACTGCTCGATGTTTACATACGCTGACGACACTGCCCTACTGGTCTCTGGTAATAGTTTTGAAGCTGCCAGGAGCCATGTCATAAACGCTATGGAGATCGTTATGGGGTGCCTTTCCAATAATCGTCTAACGCTAAATTTGGATAAGACACAAATTGTTAGATTCGATATAAGTAAAACAAACCCTGAAAGAAGTGCATTTCTTGATGACATCACAATACACTCCTGTGGGCGGGGTTCAGATCAATGCGGATGCAAAACTCTCAAAACAGTAAGCGCTGTAAAATATTTGGGAGTAACTTTGGATAGGGGACTTGATTGGCATGTCCACGTAAATAATACCACAATGAGAGTTCGGCGGTTGATTTATGTTTTCAAAAATCTCCGCAACTCAGCTAATAGTGACACCCTTTTCCTCGTCTACCGGGGGTTGTGCCAATCTATTTTGTCCTACTGCATATCAGTCTGGGGTTGTGCTTATAAGTGTTCTTTACTCACGCTTGAGCGTGCTCAACGAGCCATCTTGAAGATCATAACACGACATAAGCGAACATACCCAACTGACCAACTTTTCTCGGAATGTAAGGTACTTACCGTTAGACAGTTAGCCGTTTTACGTATGACCCTTCGTAAACACTCCTCATCTCCTTTTGTTCGAGCTCCTGCTCAATATAAATCAAGAAGAATACAGCTTCCGGCAATCCCACTGACTAGATGTCGTACAAAGTGGGCTAGTAACCAAATTGGGGCCCTAAGTTCCAAAGTATACAATAAAATTGACAGGATAACACATATTTATACACTTACCTACAAAAAAGTCAAACAGGTTGTTCATAGCTTTCTACTTACATTGAACTACAGTGATACCGAGGAACTGCTTAAGTGAAAGCAATTGAAATCTGTCTTTGTCCCCTCTGTTCAGTGGTTTAACCCGATCCCAAGATTTTAGTCGTAGGGCTGACAGAGGTGGCGCACGGATACAACACACGTACGCGGCATGCACGCGCACATGCGCTCACATACAAAACACATATACACTCACTCGCACCTGCGGACGGGCACAGATCACTTCAAGACACATTTCAAATAAATATGACAAAACACCAAACATTTACACATAACCAACTTGGGCTATAATAATTGGAGGAATCACTGCCTGCCTAAGATACAGGATTTTCCTACTTTAGGCGGCAGGGGTTTAAAATACAAATACAAAATGCAAATGGATATGTAGGTACATTTAATTTTAGAAGATTACTGACTGTAAAAAACTTAGATTAAATACAAGCCAACCCACGGAGAATGTACAAATGAAATAAATAATAAGAATAAAAAAATAATAAGAATTGTATTATTATTAAACAAACATTGTTATTTATTTTAAGAATGCTTCGCAAACATATTTAAATTGTATCTTGCAGCTCCCTTACACAACATAAATAATGTATTACTCAGACTCTGTTTATAAACTTGTACATCTTCTTCTGTATTCATATTTTTTTTTTTGTAATCTTTATTTATGGTGACCCAATAAAGTATTTATTATTATTATTATTATTATTATCCAAAAGATAAGTTGTGTTCGTCGGCTATCATCGTACAGGTAACGAACTCGAATTTAAATTGAATCTTTGTCATTGTACTTTCTTTCCCTGATTTTGTCTTATATTGTTGAGTAAATAAGTGCAGAAGTTAAAACACATTGTCCACACAACCTGTACATACGATAGAAATTGTTATATTTATCTAAATTTTTTTAACATAAAAAATAAAAATGATGACTCGTGGATCCAAGGCGCGCCAGGCGGAGGAACAACTCCAGCTGGCGCTCCAGGAGCTAAAGACATACAGGGTACAGTGTGAGCAACTGCTAAGGGAGAGAGACGACAATGAGAAGGAGTTAGAGAAGATTTTCAAAAAAAATACAGAATTAAAAAATGAAATGTCACAAATGTATACTGAATATACTAATATAAAGTATGAAAATGAAAATCTTCTTGTAGGAATCAGAAGTGAGGAAGAGGATGACGGATGGTCAAACTCGTTAATTGACGAATTAAGACACTACTTAGTATTCAATGGACTCACCGAGCGGGTACCGTCTATCGCGTGGCAGAGAGACAACTCGACGCAGTGCCCGGGACTTGTGACCCGAGTGTTGGTTTACGGCGGCGCCGCCTGACAATGCGCATTGGCACTCACCACCACCGGTCGAGTTGCCCAATCAGTAACAATTAATTCGTGTACACAAACTAACTGTTAGAAGAGTCGAGGTTAAGCTACTAGCAGGATACACAAGTGCACCGCGCCACGCCAGAGCCAAGACTGCCCCAGCCGCGGCCGCAACGATCGTTCCACACACGACGGAATGACTCGAATCAAAATGAGTGAAGGCAGGCGAACACGTCACAACGTCAAAATGACTCAAATAATAGAATGAGCGGGGGTAGGTGAATATCGACAACAGCGCAGGTACCAGGTATGTAGTGACGAAATGCGGTCGCGCTCACACGGCCAATCCTGACAATCGCACGACCTCGTGCGTCCATGTCGCGCACCCTCAAACTCGACGCTACTAATCCGACCTATACAACTGTAGTGAGCTACTTTAGCAACCGTTCGGTCATTCCTGACAAAAAAAAAAAAAACGCTAAGACCGTAATGCACTAGCGGGTCGGGCGTACTGGGCCCCTTCACCCCTTCCTACTCTATAGCGTGGCCCGGGCGTACAAGGCCCCTTCAACCGGATTACCTACCGTGGGTCGGGCGTTCTAGGCCCCTTCACCCCCCTTTATAGCGTGGCCCGGGCGTACAAGGCCCCTTCAACCCGCTTATCTACCGTGGGTCGGGCGTTCTAGGCCCCTTCACCCCACTCTATAGCGTGGCCCGGGCGTACAAGGCCCCTTCAACCAGCTTACCAACCTTGGGTTGGGCGTGCTAGGCCCCTTCACCCCACCCTAAAGCGTGGCCCGGGCGTACAAGGCCCCTTCAACCAGCTTACCTGCCGTGGGTCGGGCGTGCTAGGCCCCTTCACCCCACCCTAAAGCGTGGCCCGGGCGTACAAGGCCCCTTCAACCAGCTTACCTACCGTGGGTCGGGCGTGCTAGGCCCCTTCACCCCACCCTAAAGCGTGGCCCGGGCGTACAAGGCCCCTTCAACCAGCTTACCTACCGTGGGTCGGGCGTGCTAGGCCCCTTCACCCCACCCTAAAGCGTGGCCCGGGCGTACAAGGCCCCTTCAACCAGCTTACCTACCGTGGGTCGGGCGTGCTAGGCCCCTTCACCCCACTCTGTAGCGTGGCCCGGGCGTACAAGGCCCCTTCGACCAGCTTATCAAGCGTGGGTCGGGCGTGCTAGGCCCCTTCACCCCAATCTGTAGCGTGGCCCGGGCGTACAAGGCCCCTTCGACCAGCTTATCAACCGTGGGTCGGGCGTGCTAGGCCCCTTCACCCCACTCTGTAGCGTGGCCCGGGCGTACAAGGCCCCTTCAACCAGCTACCCATGGCCTGGATGACACTGTCCGTACGACCACCAACTCAACTGCATCAATTACCAACAAAAAGCATTCTCACTTACTAATCAGCTCTGTCTAGTTCAGCATGAATTTCTGAGTCGTGTAAGATAGTAGTCAAATAGTCGTGAAGATTATTCGTGGGTCCAAAATATAGAACTCAGTCACACCAGTCACATTTAATATGGTTATCATCATAATCGTTACAGTCATATCAATATGGTAAATATCACTGGTCTAGGTTTAAAATATGAAAACCACTACAGTTCAAACTTGCTGGTCTATCTCGTCACCCACTATAGCAGGCGGGATTCCTGCAGCGTATCACTCATCATTACAAACAGTCTGGTCTGAGTCGTCGCCCACTAAAAGCAGGCGAGACTACTACAGCGTTACACTCATCATTACAAACAGTCTGGTCTGAGTCGTCGCCCACTAAAAGCAGGCGAGACTCCTACAGTGAATCATGGATCGTCTCCCACAACAGCAGAAGAGACCATACTAATGTAAAACAGGCTGGTCGGCATCGTCGCCCACTAAAGCAGGCGAGACCCCTACAGCGTATCATGGATCGTCTCCCACAACAGCAGGAGAGACCATACTATCATCATCCCTTCAGTAATGGATCGTCTCCCACTAACAGCAGGAGAGACTGTACTAGCCCGGATTGTTTGTCTCTTTATCCCTTCTCACTTTTTTTTTCACTTTACTATTCATCTCTTAAGTACTGTCGTTAGTTCTGTAAACATCAACTTACCACTTGACAAGCCAATGGCTCGGACGACCCATTTCGTCTGTTATCACTAGACAAGCCAATGACCTGGACGACACGTTTCGTCTCACTCATAATCAGCAATCATTCAGGACAAGTCAGCCGCCTGAACGGACCTGACTTGGACGACAATTTTTGTCAGATGATGCTAAATACATGTCAATGACAAGCTGACCCACTGCATGGGTGTAGCTCGGACGACAAATTTCGTCTACCTTCGGGGACCAAGCCGTGTGCCCACCACCTAATCACCCTGGATTAGTTAGGGCAACACTCCAACAAATTTCAAACCACATTCGTCACACATCAAACACCTAAGTAGTAAGTACAATAAGTAGGAAGTACCTATATAGGAATAAGAAGAAAAAGTCACAACAGTACCTTGTACTCAGCCAGGCTCTACGTAAAAGGGAAAAGTATACAAACTCTCTAAACTGATATAGATCGTTTCAAGAATTTTACAATAATCTGAATCGTAATTGCCGTTAAACCAATTATAGCGAATCACTTCACACAAATACCACAGCCATATACCATCGACGTCATCGCGACGGAAACTATACTTCGATAACAAGTTACAACCAAGCTTGCCAAATCCACGTGTAAAGACCTCTAACGCCATGGCTCCCCAGACGAAGAGCAATCACAGTAACTGTGTCAGTCACATACATCTCAGTACGCATATCCGTCGAATGGATCACCCGAGTCAGTCACCTCTTGTGACTATACGCTACGGTGTCAAACACCACGAACTCCGCCAGAGTTAAACGCACACCGCGCACCCATAGACGCTTGGGTTTCCCCAAGAGACACCTTCTGCAGGGCTAAGACTACGAAATAACTACCGTGGTACGGTTGAGCACATTACAGTCGATAGAGTCGTTCACTCAAGTCTCTCCCCCTACTTAAACCTGAACATCATCATTGTCAACAAGATCGTAAATTATATCAAAATCGTCTGGTACATGACGTATTGGCATTTTTCTTAACCTTTCGTGAGCAAATTTGTAGGTACGTTTACAATTTAAAGCTTTAAGAATATGCCGACTACCTTCGAGAACTTCTATTACGCGAAAAGGGCCTCGATATTTCGGATCGAGTTTCGTTTGATTACACTCCTCGTTTTGTAACAAAACAAAATCACCGATAGGATATTAAAAAGCTTAGCTGTCTCTATGAAGGAATTATCGAAATCATATAGTTCCATTTACAACCCTTGCTTCTCAAAGTTACTCAATAATTTTTAGCATAGATGGAAACATAGGAATTTTAACAGTTACCTACAACGACTGCCTTAAAATTTTACTACTCACACGTTAGTGACATTTAACTTTAAAACGCGTGATTAATAAAGTCTAAATCAACTAAGAAAATCACATACCTGTTTACTTATTTACTTAACAAACTAGCTACGTAATTAACTAAAATAACTAGTATCTAAAGGACTAATTAATATTTTTAGCTTAAAATATATTTCATTGAATCGATTGAAAGTTCTTCTTAAATAAAAATCGATTATTATTTTCAAATCAAATTGGCAACGTATGAAGGAGTCACTAATTTCAAATTTTCTTGAACTGTTGAAAGAAAACAAACGAATGGATAAACTATAGTAAGAATTTTCAATAGTTACCTACTCATAAACAAAATTATTAATCTGAGGTTATCTACCTGCAATCATTGTTGTAATAGATTTACGATTGTACCAAGGTGTTGTCTTGATAACTCTCTGTAATTTAAACGTTCTTAAACAGACCAACTAAAATAATTTTAAACAGTTTAAAAAAAAATCAATCAAAGGTAGAAAAAGACTAAAACCCTCAATGAAACACTAATTCTCACCTCTAATCTATAGTTCACGATACGTGTGTGTTTTAACTATATCGAATTAATTATTATCTATTCGGAAGATGGAGTCTCTAAATTTACGCTCTTTGGGTACTTCGACAAATAATATTAGTTGAAATATCGTGTAAGATAGTAGAAGTAAAGACAAAAATATCCGTTACAGAGGGTAATCGGAAATACTCAAGCTAAGACGATATTAACACTTTATCACAAACAAGTGGGTAACCACAAAAACTTAACTTAAAGCAAATATAACTATCCAGAGTCATGTACTAACGTCAATCAAACTTTCAATGACCAATTCATTTTCTACAACACTAACAACTATGTAAGCCACCCTTCCAACCAGCAATTACAATTGCTCCACAATCCACGTGTATCCCTCTTGGTTCACGTCACAGTGTATCATCCTCTTGATGACTACACACTACAGTCTTTAGAGTGCTTACATCATTTTTCTGTCACATCACTAAAATGTTCACCATTATGATCGTCATCTATAAACTCAATTGGTAGGTACATGAACTTCTGGCATCTTCCTTAAACGACTGTCGCTGCGACTACCACGACGGCTCGCACTATGATTACGCTCACGGTCTGACATTGTGACTGAATCGAAACGAAAACTGAATCGCAAAATCTATTAGCAAATTTAATCACTACACAACTACCTACGTATCACAATAAAACTAAATTCAACAAATAACCGGTGAATCGAATTACGTAACCGAACACTGAACAAAAACCACTTGTACACCGATAAGAATAAAACAAACGACCGAAAAGAACTAAAATACCTGGGTACATCGATATTTTCATCATTAAATGTTGCAACTACCTTGCACACTTGCTAAAAATAGAACTTAAACAAAGAAACCTACGCTCGCATCATTGAATATTTTTTTTTTTTTTTTTTAACTTTGAACTTAGTCTATTCCTCAGTCATACCAAGTAAAAGTTTATGAAGAGACAGGTTACTATTACTACTAGATCGGTTCAAATGATGACGACTCGACTTGCGCTTCGATTTACCTCACGATAATTCAACGGGACTACGCGAACGCGATTCACGTGACATCGTGAAATAAATTACTCACTAGTAACACTTTGAGTGGGCACGAGAACAGTATCCCACTTCTGATGTAGGAATCAGAAGTGAGGAAGAGGATGACGGATGGTCAAACTCGTTAATTGACGAATTAAGACACTACTTAGTATTCAATGGACTCACCGAGCGGGTACCGTCTATCGCGTGGCAGAGAGACAACTCGACGCAGTGCCCGGGACTTGTGACCCGAGTGTTGGTTTACGGCGGCGCCGCCTGACAATGCGCATTGGCACTCACCACCACCGGTCGAGTTGCCCAATCAGTAACAATTAATTCGTGTACACAAACTAACTGTTAGAAGAGTCGAGGTTAAGCTACTAGCAGGATACACAAGTGCACCGCGCCACGCCAGAGCCAAGACTGCCCCAGCCGCGGCCGCAACGATCGTTCCACACACGACGGAATGACTCGAATCAAAATGAGTGAAGGCAGGCGAACACGTCACAACGTCAAAATGACTCAAATAATAGAATGAGCGGGGGTAGGTGAATATCGACAACAGCGCAGGTACCAGGTATGTAGTGACGAAATGCGGTCGCGCTCACAGCAACTGCTAAGGGAGAGAGACGACAATGAGAAGGAGTTAGAGAAGATTTTCAAAAAAAATACAGAATTAAAAAATGAAATGTCACAAATGTATACTGAATATACTAATATAAAGTATGAAAATGAAAATCTTCTCAAAATAGTCAATGGGTTTGACCAGTGCAGAGATGAGTATGAAAATACCCTCAAATTCAACTTTGAATTGAAACATCAGCTGCATGAGCCAAATAAACAAGTTATTGATCTTAAAAATATAAACCACAGTCTAACAGCCTCTCAAACCCAGTGTCTATACAATGAACTAGTTGAGAATGCACCAAACTTAGTGTCTTCTGTCCCAAATTTGAAAAATAATATTAGTGTAGTACAGTAGACGGGCAGCAGCGTCTTCGGTGCGACAAAGCCAGCCCTGCGGTCACCAACCCGCCTGCCCAGCGTGGTGACTATGGGTAAAACACATGAGTTCACGCCATTATTGGCGCGAACTTGTGCAGGCCTATGTCCAGCAGTGGACTGCGATAGGCTGAAATGAATGATGATTAGTGTAGTAGATTTGACCAGTGATGACTCGAACACTACCATCCCTATGCCAAGTAAAAATAAATTGAAAAAATATATCAAGATTAATAAACTAATCAAAAAATGTCACAAATTTTTAAAAACAAAAAATATATATAAAAAGTATAATATTATTTGTAAAGAGAAAATAGCAATTAGAACAAAAATGATATCATACTGTGAAGAAATTAATGTAATAAAAAATGACTATGAGGCCGATGTTAGCTCACTGCAGTCCGAGATTAAAAATCTAAAGCATAGTCTAGAAACAGTAACGTCTAAATACAGTACTGCTCAGAAAGAAATTGCTGAACACATATCTGCCTTGGATGACCTGGTGAAACTTGGCAACAATAACCTTGAGCGTTTTGACTCTTTAATTAATTACCATAATTGCGAATGCCACCTTTCAGCCTCAGGCCCAACAGGGCAGATAGATACTAGCTTAACTAGTGAATCCCTTACTCGGCCTGCGGGGACTCACACCGACCCCAAATATTATAATGTACAACTTACACCTGTACATCCTATATCTATTCCCGAGGAAAAAAAAATTATAAAAATTTACAGTGATGACTTAGGAAAAGGTATGGGTGTATTATTGAGTGATTTTTGTGTGGGCCAGCGAGTAATCAATCATTGCATGCCCGGAGCCACTTATAATCAAATAGTAAATAGCATTTTGAGTGAGGCTCACTGTCCCAACACAACTATTATTTTATTAATTGGGAGAAGGGGTAATGTAAACAAACACATAATGGAAAACATTTTAAATAGATTGAATCAATTAAAAATAAACAAAATTTTATTGTTTACACTACCTTACTTAGCCAAATTGCCACAGGAAAATAGATTAAGATATGACATTAATAATCTAATGCACACTATAACTACTTGTAAGTACTTAAATGTAAATATTAAAAAAAGTAACAAAATTGATGTTATTGACATAAATAATGTATGGAAAAATAACAATTAGATGTTGACATATAGTAGGCTGAGCCTACCATATTTTTTTAAACGACAGATAGCATCTGTGCTATCTTATTATATACAAACTGACATAGCCAATAATCTGGTTACCTTGACATCTGCTCCTATTGAGCAAAATTATAATATGACATTTTCTGATGTGGAATCCGTTCCAAATAATAATTTAAATTAGTTATTAAGACAACAGAGGATACCTCTAGCATATTAATAAGTCATGACATTAAATCAGATAAATGTCATAATAATTTGGTAAAGAAAGCCCACAGTTGTAAAAATTTAAATATTGTAAACCTGGTGCACCAAAATATACAGGGCATGTTAGGTAAGGATCTTGAACTGGAGTTATTTATGAGTGGTGAAAATATCAATATTTTATGTTTAACAGAACACTGGCTTTCTGTTTCCCAGTCCATATTTAACTTCAGCGGTCACCAGGTAGCTAGTATGTTCAACAGAGAAAATGCTATACGCGGTGGCTCTTTAATAATTATAAGTAAACTTTTTAAATATAAAGAACGTAAAGACATTGTGAGCCTCGCTGTTGAGCAAACTATTGAATTAGCCTGCGTAGAGCTTGAGCACTTCATTGTTGTATGCGTATACGGACCTCCTAGTGGGTTATATGAGTACTTTGAGAAAGTATTGGAAGAAGTTTTGTTAAAATTAAATAACTCTAATAAGGTTATTGTTGTATGTGGGGATTTCAATATTGATTTATTAAATAATTCTAATATAAGTCTCAGATTTAAGTCTATGCTTCTATCATATAACCTACATAACTTATTTACTGAACCCACTAGAATTACTGCTACCAGTGCTACATGTATTGACAACATATTTACAAACTGTAAACCTTATTCTAAAGCTATTATTTATAAGTTAAGCTCAGACCATTGTGGCCAGTTAGCTTCCTTTTCTTATTCTTTAAATGCCAACAAAAATATTTTAAAAAAGACCTTTGTACCTATAAGTACTACACGTATGGAGAAGTTTAGAGGTAGTATTGTGGCAAAACTTCCCTATTTATCATACATCGACGACCCCAACTACTTATATAAAACTTTGTTTAAATTAATAAAAACTGAATTTTCTACAATATTTACTTCTAAAACAGTCAATTCAGGGGGTAAAGTAATTCCTATTTTCAAATCGGGCAGTACCTTAGACCCAAATAATTTTAGACCAATTTCAGTACTCCCAACCTTTAGTAAAATTTTTGAAAAAATCATACTCGGGCAAATGTTATCGCATTTTAATGCACACAATCTACTACATAATAAACAGTTTGGTTTTACAAAAGGTCGCTCCACAGCAGATGCTAGTGTTGAGCTAATTAAAAATATTTTTGAGGCATGGGAGAGGTCGCAGGATGCTCTTGGAATATTCTGTGACTTATCCAAGGCCTTTGATTGTGTGCATCACGAGACGTTGATCAGGAAACTGCATCATTATGGGATTAGAAATAAGGCACTCAACCTCCTGAATTCCTATTTGAGTAATAGAATACAGAGGGTTGATGTAAATGGTAAGAGATCTCCTGGGGCTCCTCTAGGTATGGGGGTTCCACAAGGCTCTATTCTTGGTCCATTTCTCTTCCTTATTTACATAAATGATTTGCCATTTTTTGTACAGGACAAGCATGAGATAGTATTGTTTGCTGATGACACTTCACTTATTTTTAAGGTGAAACGTAATTTACTTATGTACGACGATGTAAACGATGCTCTCTCAAAGGTTGTCTATTGGTTCGATTCAAATAATTTATTATTAAATAACAAAAAGACAAAATTAATAAAATTCACTACACCTAATGTTAAACTTGTTGATAATGGTGTAGAATTAGGAGGGGAAATGTTAAAACCAGTAAAATCCACTAAATTTCTAGGGATTACTATAGATTCGAAATTGCAGTGGGATCTTCATATTGAGGGGTTAGCGAATAGGCTCAGCTCTGCAGCGTTCGCGGTAAAAAGAATTAGACTTATTACGGACGTAGATACAGCTCGCGTAGTATATTTTAGTTATTTTCATAGTATCATGTCCTATGGAATCTTATTATGGGGAAATGCAGCTACCGTTAATACTATTTTTGTCCTGCAGAAAAGAGCTATTCGTGCAATTTATAGTTTAGGCCCTAGAGTATTATTAAGAGATAAGTTTAAAGAAATAAAAATATTGACTGTTGCTTCTCAATATGTGTACGAAAATGTTATGTATGTTCATAAAAATATACACGAATTTCGCAGGAATTGCGACATGCATAGCATTAATACTAGGAACAAACACAAACTTGTAATGCCTGTAACTCGCTTACGCCGAGTCAGTAATTCTTTCTATGGACAATGTATACGCTTATACAACAGGCTCCCAGAAAACGTTCAAAAAGCTTCTATTGCGAAATTTAAAAAAATTGTAAAAGAACGTTTGTGTACTAAAGGATATTATTCGATTAACGATTTTATAGAAGACAGTACGCCTTGGGAATGATGTGATCGCCTCCAGGCTATTTCAACCTATGAAATTATTGTAAATTTCAATCTTCTTTGGAAAAAAAAACATGATTAAAAAATTATATTAGTCCCGCTGAGTTTCTTTCGCCAGTTCTTCTCAGGTCAGAGGCTTTTTCTTTCCGAACTGGTAGTAGACTCATGACGTTCAGTAAGAAATTGTAATAATTTTATGCTGAATAAAATATTTTGAATTTGAATTTGAATTTGAATACCACCTATATCGTCATCACCTCTTGTGATACGACCAACACATATCGTCATCACCTCTTGTGATACGACCAATACATATCGTCATCACCTCATGTGATACGACCAACACATATCGTCCTCACCTCATGTGATACGACCAAATAGCCATGGTATGGGCCCTATTTACTCATCAACATTAAACAAATCTACATCTCATACTCATCAACATTAAACAAATCTACAATCTCAGCAGCTACATAAGTAAGAGGAATCTTTCGTAAGCGATCGTGAACATACCTATAGGTTCTATTACCAGACAACTATTTTAACAGATAGCGATAATCTTGTATTTAGGTTCTAAATTTAGTTTGTTTCAAGAACTTCAATCTGAATCATAAATGGTGTTAAACCAATTACAACTAATCACTTCACACAAATACCACAGCCATGTACCATCGACGTCGTCACAACCAAAACTATACACACACGTTTACTTCTACAACAAGTTACAACCAAGCTTGCAAAATCCTCGAGTAAAGACCTCTAACACCACGGCTCTCTAGACGAAGAGCAATCACAGTACATGTGTCAGTCACATACATCTCAGTACGCATATCCATCGAATGGATCACCCGTGTCAGTCACCCCTTGTGACTACACGCTACGCTCTAAACAGACCACGACCTCCGCCAGAGTTAAACGCACTGGACTCTTGGGTTGCCCCAAGAGGCAATTCTACCGGGCTACGACTACGAATAACTACACTGGTACGGTTGAACACATTACGGTCGATAGAGTCATTCACTCTAGTCTCTCTCTCTACTTAAACTTGAACATCATCATTATCAACAAGATCATAAATTACATCAATATCGTCTGGTACATGACTTGCTGGCATTTTCCTTAAGCTATCGTGAGCAAATTTGTAGGTACGTTTACAATTTAAAGCTTTTAAGGTTATACCGACTACCTACGAGAACTTCTATTACGCGAAAAGGGCCTCGATACTTCGGATCAAGCTTTGATTACGATTTACGCTCCTCCTTTTGTAACAAAACAAAATCGCCGATAGGATATTAGAAAGCATGTCTCTCTGACGGAACTATCGGATCATAGCCATAAATTCTGATAAATTATGAGGCGATGATAATTATAGCTATTCTGTTTCACTAGCACTTTATTATTTAGATTTATTTGCAAGATTTGTTTCCTAGAGTTATTTAATAATTTTTTTGTATAGATAGAAATATATCTCATTCACTGAAATCTATTATACCCCTTCTAAACTTAGGATTTCTCGCATTGGCAGCTCGCGCCTATAAATTACGGCTACAGTAACGTCAATACTTTATTGACGATTTTGATTGATTGAGTGAGGTATCCTATTCATAAACAATCAAGCACACACTATGAAATAGTTCCTGGAATACGATAAGTTTAAAAATAATTTACGTCATTGCAAAGAATTAAGTCAAAATCTTCGAATTTAATTTCAAACCAATAGTAAAGAATAGTAACTCTTGTTAATTAATCTATTCACTCCTTGGCAAATGCCTTAAAATGTAACTACTCACGCGTTAGTGTCAAAGTCTAAATCAAGTTTACCTGTCTACTTATTTATTTAACAAACTAGCTACGTAATTAACGAAAATAACTAATAAAGGAATATTTAATATTTTTAAACTAAAAATATTTCATTAAATCGATTGAAAATTCTTCTTGAATAAACGAATGGACAGAGTACAGTAAGAATTTTTAATAGTTATCTACTCATAAACAAAATTATTAATCTGACGTTACCTACAACAGCTATTGCTGTAATAGGCTTACGATTGTACCAAGGTGTTATCAATTAACTCTCTGTAATTTAAACGTTCTTAAACAGAATAACTAAAAAAACTTTTAAACAGTTTAAATAAATCAATCAAAAATAGAAAAAAAAACTGAAAACCCTCAATTAAACACTTTTTTTCAAATCTACAGTTATCCATTCACGATACACACTTTTTAACTATTCATACGCCGTGTTCGGGCCGGTTGTTATGATAATGTCGCGTTCAGCGGGGAACAGTTTTTTTTTGAATAGCGGCTTGGCATCGAGCCAGCGCCCGCGCGTCGAGGTCGCGATCCTGCCCTTGATGGGAGTTCAGTCGCCTTCTGAGAGCGGAGTGGAGCAAATGTGCGCTCGGACTGTGTCCGCCCCGCGGCGAGTTGGAATCTGTGAGCGGACGGTGAAGCCGCGCGCTTCGTTGACGAAGCCGATACGGGCTTCAGCGCGATTTAATTACTCGTAATAATTCCTGCATTTGAACCTTGATAAACTTTCTTGTATATCGGCGTGAATAACTCGTGCATAGTGAAACTATTTAGTTGACCTCGTGTATGCTTTACGGCGCGGTTGTGTCGATTTGTGGACCCCGAAAGTGAGCGCCATTTTGAGTAGAGAAGTTATAATTTGTTGCGGTCTTTTTATGATTGACGCATGATTTGTCTTAATTGTATTAATCTCGTTGTATGCCGGCGCGTGTTATTTCGATCGTATGTGCAATTGATTTAACGAGTGTTGAGTGATATGTTTGGCCGGGTGAATTTGTATTAGTGAGATTAAAGTGTATATGTATTTAAAAACCTGCTGTAACCTGTTCTGTGTTGTATGGATTTTGCATTTAACGATTAATTGTGTGTGTTAATATTTCTGTCTCTTAACCCTTGTGAACCGTGAGAGTGAGTGGGGTGATCGTCGAGCCTGATTTGCCGTCGAGTAGTGGCGCTGTAGCCGGCCGTCGAGAAGTCAGTCCACTTTCTTACACACACAACCTTCATTACACACCCACAGACCTACACACCGCCCTGACTTTTCTTGAACCGGATTACCAGAGCCCCCCTCTTAAGGTAAGTTGTAGATATAATAAAATATATTTGCAGTCTCGCGCAGAGCGATTAGTATCGCCCATAGGTAATTTGTACCCGACGTCAGACAGTCCGCCAGAGGTCGCTGATGGGCCCCGAACTCCTAGGCACTGTGGGATTGTCTTGCGCCGTAACATTTGGTAAGCAGAGCGTGGTTACCGCGCCTTGAGCTGCGCGAGCTCTTTTTGATAGGGTTAGGTACCTATATTGCTGGCGGGTAGGTAGGGGAAGGTTGGCCTGTGTGCGACATCCCGGGTTTTTGTTTTGTCTTTATTACTGAATTTATTTGCTGGGTTTGTTATATTGCTGAGTTCTGTTACTGCATTTGATTATTTACTAATTTTTCTCTATTACTTCCTTGTTTACTTACTGAATTTGTTTCTATTGCTGAATTCTATTACTTCCTTGTTTACTTACTGAATTTGTTTCTATTGCTGAATTCTATTACTGCCTTGTTTACTTACTGAATTTGTTTCTATTGCTGAATTCTATTACTTCCTTGTTTACTTACTGAATTTGTTTCTATTGCTGAATTCTATTACTGCCTTGTTTACTTACTGAATTTGTTTCTATTGCTGAATTCTATTACTGCCTTGTTTACTTACTGAATTTGTTTCTATTGCTGAATTCTATTACTGCCTTGTTTACTTACTGAATTTGCTTCTATTACTGAATTTATATTGTTGCATCTGTTAATGTTACTGACTTGTTCTGTTGCTGAATTTGTATTGCTGTGTTTGTTTGTATTTGCCGAATTGTTTCTATTGCTGAATTGTGTCACTGCATTGTTTGATATTGCTGAATTTATATTACTGCATTTGATTATGTTACTGAGTTTGCTTCTATTGCTGAATTTGTGTTACTTCATTTGTTTGTATTACTGTATTGGTTTCTATTGTTGAATTTATGTTACTGCATTTGTTTATGTTACTGAGTTTGCTTCTGTTGCTGAATTTGTATTGGTGCATTTGTTGTATGGCTGAATTTGGTTCTATTCCTGAATTATATTACTGTATTTGTTTATATTGCTGAATGTGTTTCTATCACTGAATTTGTTTGTTTCTGTGTACGATGCCTGGGCCCGATCAGCGCTTCCCTTCGCGTCCCTCCCGACCGCGCCTCCGCCACGGGCGGGGGCGCTCGTGAGCGCCTTCCGGTGCGTGACGCTTCTGGCTCGTCCCCCAACCCTTGCGCCCCAGGCCTGGACAGGGGACGTTCCCCCTGATCAGTTGGGGTGTCACCCTGCCAGGGGCGGGGGGGGGGGGGGGGGGGTTCTGTCCCCCCCCTCCGCGGCTTGAGCGAGAATTCGCCACTCTTCTCACGTGACCCCCTCCGCTAGCTGAGTGGCCGCGACTGGAGCGCCGCCCTCCCCCTCTTGGTCGGCGTCGGCGACCTTATCGGGTCACTGCGACTTCTTATCTGTTCCGGCTAGCGCGGCCGGGGCCCTCTGAGTGCCGGGCCCATCATTGGTTTGTCACTGCTGGCGATCACCTTCGCATACTAGTTTGAGTACATGTCCTCTATGACATAGTAGGTTCTCTTCCTAACGTCCTCTTAAATGACGCGCTGGGACTTAACGTGTAGTTAGGCGAGATCCGAGCCTCTTAACGGTGCTCTCTTGCGAGAGTGGCTCTCCATTGTGTCGCGCCTGTCGATCCCTAAGTTGGAGCTGTCCGGAGCCGCTCTTCTCCCGCGGCTCCTCGACCCCGTCCACTCGTCTCTGAAATTTGTCTCGTTTACGATTTGCTCGCGGACATAATGCCCTTCTGTCCGGGACGGGGGACTGTTCGGGCCGGTTGTTATGATAATGTCGCGTTCAGCGGGGAACAGTTTTTTTTTGAATAGCGGCTTGGCATCGAGCCAGCGCCCGCGCGTCGAGGTCGCGATCCTGCCCTTGATGGGAGTTCAGTCGCCTTCTGAGAGCGGGGTGGAGCGAATGTGCGCTCGGACTGTGTCCGCCCCGCGGCGAGTTGGAATCTGTGAGCGGACGGTGAAGCCGCGCGCTTCGTTGACGAAGCCGATACGGGCTTCAGCGCGATTTAATTACTCGTAATAATTCCTGCATTTGAACCTTGATAAACTTTCTTGTATATCGGCGTGAATAACTCGTGCATAGTGAAACTATTTAGTTGACCTCGTGTATGCTTTACGGCGCGGTTGTGTCGATTTGTGGACCCCGAAAGTGAGCGCCATTTTGAGTAGAGAAGTTATAATTTGTTGGGGTCTTTTTATGATTGACGCATGATTTGTCTTAATTGTATTAATCTCGTTGTATGCCGGCGCGTGTTATTTCGATCGTATGGGCAATTGATTTAACGAGTGTTGAGTGATATGTTTGGCCGGGTGAATTTGTATTAGTGAGATTAAAGTGTATATGTATTTAAAAACCTGCTGTAACCTGTTCTGTGTTGTATGGATTTTGCATTTAACGATTAATTGTGCGTGTTAATATTTCTGTCTCTTAACCCTTGTGAACCGTGAGAGTGAGTGGGGTGATCGTCGAGCCTGATTTGCCGTCGAGTAGTGGCGCTGTAGCCGGCCGTCGAGAAGTCAGTCCACTTTCTTACACACACAACCTTCATTACACACCCACAGACCTACACACCGCCCTGACTTTTCTTGAACCGGATTACCAGAGCCCCCCTCTTAAGGTAAGTTGTAGATATAATAAAATATATTTGCAGTCTCGCGCAGAGCGATTAGTATCGCCCATAGGTAATTTGTACCCGACGTCAGACAGTCCGCCAGAGGTCGCTGATGGGCCCCGAACTCCTAGGCACTGTGGGATTGTCTTGCGCCGTAACACGGCGCGTATTTGTAGCAACGTTAGCCGCACAAAAATTAAACAATAACCGCTTATTCGCTTACAATAATCCCGTCAATAGATGATAAAAATGACGACTGACTAATCAGAAAATTAGTAAGTATAAAATATGCGGAATTTTATTTTGTTTTTAGTATTTGTTGTTATAGCGGCAACAGAAATACATAATTTGTGAAAATTTCAACTCTCTAGCTATAGCCGTTCTTGAGATACAGCCTGGTGACAGACACACGGACGGACGGACGGACGGACGGACGGACAGCGAAGTCTTAGTAATAGGGTCCCGTTTTTACCCTTTGGGTACGGAACCCTAAAAAAGTAACAAAATTGATGTTATTGACATAAATAATTTATGGAAAAATAATAATTATATGTTGACATAATTATAGTAGGCTGAGCCTACCATATTTTTTTAAACGACAGATAGCATCTGTGCTATCTTATTATATACAAGCTGACATAGCCAATAATCTGGTTACTTTGACATCTGCTCCTATTGATCAAAATTGTAATATGACATCTTCTGATGTGGAATCCGTTCCAAATAATAATTTAAATTAGTTATTAAGACAACAGAGGATACCTCTGGTATATTAATAAGTCATGACATTAAATCAGATAAATGTCATAATAATTTGGTAAGGAAAGCCCACAGTTGTAAAAATTTAAATACTGTAAACCTGGTGCACCAAAATATACAGGGCATGCTAGGTAAAGATCTTGAACTGGAGTTATTTATGAATGGTGAAAATATCAATATTTTATGTTTAACAGAACACTGGCTTTCTATTTCCCAGTCCATATTTAACTTCAGCGGTCACCGGGTAGCTAGTATGTTCAACAGAGGAAAAGCTATACGCGGTGGCTCTTTAATAATTATAAGTAAACTTTTTAAATATAAAGAACGTTGTATGGTACAGTTATAGTTGAGTGAGAGATGACGTATGTGAGGGAAGGTTATGAGGTAAATCAAACCCAATGAAAATCGATCCAACACTGAGTTTATTATGATAAATTTACAGTATCTATAGGCAGAAGTACAGACGTCATACGTTTCGTACAAATAACAATTTCATTAGAAATCTGTATTAGGCAAATAATAATGTTTTGAAAAATAAGCTAATTTAAGGAGGTGATTACTTTGCAAATGTTTCAGTCAATAACAATTTCGTAATAAATAAGCTAAATTAAGGAGGTTGCAAGACAATCATATTGCTCAATGTGCGTTGACCCGTACATCCTGCCGACTCAAAGAAATGTGCGTTAACCCGTACATCCTGCCAACTCAAAGACGGAAGATAACCTATTTATTTATTTATTCATTTATTCAATATTTGGGAAACAAACAGATGTACATAATAAATAACATTAACACAAATTAATTTTACAAAATTCAGCAAAGTTTCCACCAATTACTATTACATAAAAGCACTCTAAAGCAATAAAATGATAAGCTATAATAAGTTAATCAAAATTATAAATTCAAAACAAATACAAATCACTAATAAAATCCATTCAACATTAAATCGTTTTTATCGAATATATTATACAATAAAATACATCAACACAAATTAATTTCATAAAAAACAGCAAAGTTTCCAGCAATTACCATTACATAAAAGCACTCTAAAGCAATGATAAGCTATAATAAATTAATCAACATTATAAATACAAAACAAATACAAATCACTAACAAAATCCATTCAACATTAAATCGTAATAATCGCATTCGTTACTTGCTTTTTATATTCAGCTAAAGATAAGTGAAACAAATCAATATTACAAAAATGCTCATTATACTCACGACAAGCTCTGATCAAAAACGAATTAGCGCTATAGAAGGTACGACAAGTTGGAGTATGAAAACACCTCGGATGACGTGAACCAGATCGTGGACAGTTCAAAAGTAGATTACTAAGTAAAAATAAAGAGTCCACGTGATTATTAACAATTTTAAATAAAAATATTTGGTCTCGAACAGAACGGCGTCTAGACAGACTCAATGGCTCGTTTGGTAAGTCAGTAAATTTATACGACAAATACTTCAAAAACTTTTTCTGAATATTCTCAATTCGATTCTTATAAACGTTATACTGAGGGTTCCAGACCGTAGATGAATACTCAAGTACAGAGCGAACGTAGGAGTTGTAAAGAAGATTAAGTGTGGAAGGTCTCCTAAACTCAGATCCGATCCTCATAATGAATCCAAGCAAACTATATGCCTTTGTTAAAATGTTGTTTACATGGGTCCCAAATGTTAGTTTACTGTCCAGTGTAACACCCAAGTCTCTCACCTCAGATTTCCTCGTTAATAAAGTACTGTTAATAGCATATTTATAAATAAAAGGTTGGTGTTTGCGTGAGAAAGAAACTATACTACATTTAGTAATATTCAGATGAAGAAAATTAGACTTACAGTAGATTTCAAGGCGATTTAAGTCTGTTTGAAGATCATAACAATCAGCAAGTGATTTAATAGTTTTAAATATTTTAGTGTCATCAGCGTACAAAAGGAATTCAGAGGACACAAACACATCGCTTATATCATTTATAAATATATTAAATAGTAAAGGACCGAGGTGAGAGCCCTGGGGCACACCTGACGTAATAGGTACAAATGACGATAAGTAACCCTTAATAGATACAGCCTGACTTCGGTTGCGAAGATATGAATCCAACCAACGAAGAAGATCACCGTGTATTCCGAAACGCTTCAGCTTAAGAAGAAGAAGACTGTGTGAGACCTTATCGAAGGCCTTAGAGTAATCCGTGTATACGACGTCAACCTGATGTCCCTGGTCCATAGAACTAGAAACCCGATGTATGAATTCACAGAGATTGGTTTCCGTTGAACGCTTATTGATGAATCCATGCTGTTGATTTAGCAGATAAGAACGTATAGTTGGAAACATAGTGTCGTAAATGATTTTCTCAAACAACTTTGCAATGGAACAAAGTTTTGAAATAGGCCTATAATTTTGTATATCATGTTTATTGCCGGATTTTAATATCGGGGTTATAAAAGATTTTTTCCATAAAGTCGGTAAGCATCCGGTGTTCAAAGATAAGCGAAATAACAAAAATATAGGTAATGCCAGCACATCACGAAATTGCTTAAGAAAACAGGGGGGTAAAGCATCTGGTCCAACTCCCTTGTCAATGTTGTAATGTCTATATTAAAGTTTACAATAATACGAGTAATACAATATATAATTAAGATTTAAATAACTTATATAATAATCATCACTGCACGAACGCACGCACGGATCGCGGTCGCACCTCGGGGGAGCAGGGGCTCCTGTTCTTCGTTTGTATCTGCTACCACTGGAACTGAGGTCGAGGAGGCATCGCATGGTCCCGTACAGACATCTTTTTACTGTACAACCTTGACCGATTTGTAAAAGGCCATTCCCGGTCAGTGTCGTCAATATAACTCCAGTGTTAACGCAAAATATGCGCACTGTGCATTTCCCACAGCAAGAATAAAGCCACATGTTATTGTTATGTAACTGGACCCAGCGCACGCGACACGGGTCCTCCTTTGTTTTAATAATTAAGTTCATTGCGTTTTTCCTTTCTGATGACGAAAGATAATTAGCGCCTTAGCTGCCAGGGGAAACTTGTGCGCGTCATCCATAGCTAGCTGCTTTATAGTACGCATAGCGAGATAGGGGGCCGCCTTTGTACCATACGTGACCGTAGTTAATTGGTACTCCCTTAAGGGGGCCTCTTGTACGTCTCTCCAGACTATACGTTGAAGATGTTGATCGGGTTCTCGAATCATTATTTGACGAAACATTTTCTCTATGTCAGCGGTAACGACGTACTTGTGTTGTCGCCATACTAAGATGAGATGCTGTAAATCCTTTTGCAAATTTGGACCACGCTCCATCAAGTCATTTAAGCTGAATCCACTCGATGTTTTTGATGATCCATTGAATACTGTTCGTAGTTTAGTTGTTGTAGAGTCGGTTTTTTGTACACCGTGATGAGGAAGATAGTGTACTATCGAATTACGTTTTGTAACTGGAGATATGTGACCACTTTGTTCGTATTCTTGCATACATTTTTTGTAGCTTTCCGAGAAGCAATTCTTTAACATAAAAAATAAAAATGATGACTCGTGGGTCCAAGGCTCACCAGGCGGAGGAACAACTCCAGCTGGCGCTCCAGGAGCTAAAGACATACAGGGTACAGTGTGAGAAATTGCTAAAGAAGAGAGACGACAATGAGAAGGAGTTAGAGAAGATTTTCAAAAAAAATACGGAATTAAAAAATGAAATGTCACAAGTGTATACTCAATATACTAATGTAAAGTATGAAAATGAAAATCTTCTCAAAATAGTCAATGGGTTTGACCAGTGCAGAGATGAGTATGAATAAACCCTCAAATTCAATAGTAAATTAAAACATCAGCTGCATGAGCAAATAAACAAATTATTCATCTTAAAAATATAAACCATCGTTTATCAGCCTCTCAAACCCAATGTCTATACAATGAATTGGTTGAGAATGCACCAAACTTAGTGTCTTCTGTCCCAAACTTGAAAAATAATACTAGTGTAATAGACTTGACCAGTGATGATTCGAACACTACCATCCCTATGCCAAGTAAAAATAAATTAAAAAAATATATCAAAATGAATAAACTCATCAAAAAATGTGTCACAAATTTTTGAAAACAAAAAATATATATAAAAAGTATAATAATATTTGTAGAGAGAAAATAGCAATTAGAACAAAAATGATATCGTACTGTGAAGACATAAATATATTAAAAAATGACTATGAGGCCGATGTTAGCTCACTGCAGTCTGAGATTGGAAATTTAAAGCATAAACTAGAAATATTAACGTCTAAATACAGTACTGCTCAGAAAGAAATTGCAGAGCACATATCTGCCATGGATGACCTGGTCAAACTTGGCAACAATAACCTTGAACGTTTTGACTCTCTTATTAATTATCAGAATTGCGAATGCCACCATTCAGCCTCAGGTCCAATAGGGCAGATAGATACTAGCTTAACTAGTGAATCCCTTACTCGGCCTGCGGGAACTCACATCGACCCCAAATATTATAATGTACAACAACCTATACATCCTATATCTATTCCCGATCCCGAAAATATATAAAAATTTACAGTGACAACTTAGGGAAAGGTATGGGTGTATTATTGAATGATTTTTGTGTGGGCCAGCGAGTAATCAATCATTGCATGCCCGGAGCCACTTATAATCAAATAGTAAATAGAATTTTGAGTGAGGCTTACTGTTCAAACACAACTATTATTTTATTAATTGGGAGAAGGGGTAATGTAAACAAACCCCTAATGGAAAATATTCTTAATAGATTGAATCAATTAAATATAAACAAAATTTTATTGTTTACACTACCTTATTTAGCTACATTGCCACAGGAAAATAGGTTAAGATATGACATTAATAATCTTATGCACACAATGACTACTTGCAAATACTTAAATGTAAATATTAAAAAAAATCGGCCAAGTGCGAGTCGGACTCGCGCACGAATTGTTCCGTACCATTGACTAGGTACATTGATTTTAGTATCGGGCAAAAAGCGGCTAAAAAAATCACTTTTGTTGTATGAGAGCAAAAATAGGCAAAAATGACGTTTTTTGTACGGGAGCCCCCCTTAAATATTAATTTTATTTTAATTTTATTATTTATTATTAAAGTAAAAATAGAACTGAGTATTTTGTGAATATTACAAGTGCCTGCCTGTTGCCATTATTGATATCGAGCAAAAAAAGGCAAGAAAATCGCGTTTGTTGTATGGGAGCCCCCCTTAAATATTTATTTTATTTTGTTTTTAGTATTTGTTGTTATAGCGGCAACAGAAATACATAATTTGTGAAAATTTCAACTCTCTAGCTATAGCCGTTCTTGAGATACAGCCTGGTGACAGACACACGGACGGACGGACGGACGGACGGACGGACGGACAGCGAAGTCTTAGTAATAGGGTCCCGTTTTTACCCTTTGGGTACGGAACCCTAAAAAAGTAACAAAATTGATGTTATTGACATAAATAATTTATGGAAAAATAATAATTATATGTTGACATATAGTAGGCTGAGCCTACCATATTTTTTTAAACGACAGATAGCATCTGTGCTATCTTATTATATACAAGCTGACATAGCCAATAATCTGGTTACTTTGACATCTGCTCCTATTGATCAAAATTGTAATATGACATCTTCTGATGTGGAATCCGTTCCAAATAATAATTTAAATTAGTTATTAAGACAACAGAGGATACCTCTGGTATATTAATAAGTCATGACATTAAATCAGATAAATGTCATAATAATTTGGTAAGGAAAGCCCACAGTTGTAAAAATTTAAATACTGTAAACCTGGTGCACCAAAATATACAGGGAATGCTAGGTAAAGATCTTGAACTGGAGTTATTTATGAATGGTGAAAATATCAATATTTTATGTTTAACAGAACACTGGCTTTCTATTTCCCAGTCCATATTTAACTTCAGCGGTCACCGGGTAGCTAGTATGTTCAACAGAGGAAAAGCTATACGCGGTGGCTCTTTAATAATTATAAGTAAACTTTTTAAATATAAAGAACGTTGTATGGTACAGTTATAGTTGAGTGAGAGATGACGTATGTGAGGGAAGGTTATGAGGTAAACCAAACCCAATGAAAATCGATCCAACACTGAGTTTATTATGATAAATTTACAGTATCTATAGGCAGAAGTACAGACGTCATACGTTTCGTACAAATAACAATTTCATTAGAAATTTGTATTAGGCAAATAATAATGTTTTGAAAAATAAGCTAATTTAAGGAGGTGATTACTTTGCAAATGTTTCAGTCAATAACAATTTCGTAATAAATAAGCTAAATTAAGGAGGTTGCAAGACAATCATATTGCTCAATGTGCGTTGACCCGTACATCCTGCCGACTCAAAGAAATGTGCGTTAACCCGTACATCCTGCCAACTCAAAGACGGAAGATAACCTATATTAAAGTTTACAATAATACGAGTAATACAATATACAATTAAGATTTAAATAACTTATATAATAATCATCACTGCACGAACGCACGCACGGATCGCGGTCGCACCTCGGGGGAGCAGGGGCTCCTGTTCTTCGTTTGTATCTGCTACCACTGGAACTGAGGTCGAGGAGGCATCGCATGGTCCCGTACAGACATCTTTTTACTGTACAACCTTGACCGATTTGTAAAAGGCCATTCCCGGTCAGTGTCGTCAATATAACTCCAGTGTTAACGCAAAATATGCGCACTGTGCATTTCCCACAGCAAGAATAAAGCCACATGTTATTGTTATGTAACTGGACCCAGCGCACGCGACACGGGTCCTCCTTTGTTTTAATAATTAAGTTCATTGCGTTTTTCCTTTCTGATGACGAAAGATAATTAGCGCCTTAGCTGCCAGGGGAAACTTGTGCGCGTCATCCATAGCTAGCTGCTTTATAGTACGCATAGCGAGATAGGGGGCCGCCTTTGTACCATACGTGACCGTAGTTAATTGGTACTCCCTTAAGGGGGCCTCTTGTACGTCTCTCCAGACTATACGTTGAAGATGTTGATCGGGTTCTCGAATCATTATTTGACGAAACATTTTCTCTATGTCAGCGGTAACGACGTACTTGTGTTGTCGCCATACTAAGATGAGATGCTGTAAATCCTTTTGCAAATTTGGACCACGCTCCATCAAGTCATTTAAGCTGAATCCACTCGATGTTTTTGATGATCCATTGAATACTGTTCGTAGTTTAGTTGTTGTAGAGTCGGTTTTTTGTACACCGTGATGAGGAAGATAGTGTACTATCGAATTACGTTTTGTAACTGGAGATATGTGACCACTTTGTTCGTATTCTTGCATACATTTTTTGTAGCTTTCCGAGAAGCAATCATTTTTATTCATCCTTTTTTCTAAGTTGTAGAACTGAGCAATTGCCTTTGTTTTTGATTCACCGAGGTTTCGTTCGAATCCCGGTTTCATTGGGAGGGCAACTTCATATCGTCCGTTTGATAAACGTTTTGTCGTGGACTGATAGAATTGCTCACAATACTCTTCGTCTGGTGTCATTTCGATAGAAGAATCATTGACTTCCTCTAGTTCCCAATATTGAGAAATCGCTGATAAGTCTGTAGTAATCACGTGTCGTTTAAACGTTTTCACGCTACCCGATAGTATCCAGCCTAATTTAACATGTGACAACAAAAGTGAACATAACAAAAGTGACAACAAAAGTGAACATAACATTTATTTGTTATTAATTAAACAAATATTAATAATAATAAGACTATTATGACTAGCTAAAACCTTAGAGCAGTCTGTACATATCTCTACTTTCTGCTCGCCACACGCTGATTTTCAAACACTTTGTATATTCTCTTTGTTTTATAGTTACAAAAAGTATACATGTTTACGTTGTACATGTTTACGTTTTTTTTAACTCTAGTTTTACTGCTTAATGTTCATTATTATAAATCAATAGGATTTATAAGAATTTGGTTTACATTTTTTTGTAAAGATCGTTTCAAACTCGCAGCATCTAGCCTCTGGATATATAGAGAATTCAGGGGCCAGGGCCAAATCTGAGCCTAGTCGCTTAACTAATTCTGGTGCGGATGATGTTTAGGTGTACCTGGAGTATTGTGAGATAACTGAGATATTAAAGAAGTTAACGAAACATGTCCATTCTTACAACGAAGAGTATTGCCAACAACAGATACAATATCGCTCGAAATTTGTAGTTTGCTTCACATAATCAGTATAAGATAATGGATCAACTTCTGCCACTGGGGTTGAGTCGGTTTGTTTAGACCAAGTAGCAGTTAAAAATAAACATCTTCAATAATATAATAACTCTCATCTTCGCCTTGAAACCAACCCAATAGACAAAAACCCAGTCTCAACATCAAAAGCTGAATCTTCCTGAAAAACTATTATCTTTCTGGCTTAAAATTGTCAAAATCGTGTCACTTTTAAGTATTTTAAAACCACACACATTTTTACCTAAAGACTATTAAATATAAACCTAAAAACAACAAACATGATTTTAACAAACTTATTGTTAAAAGTTACACAAAGCCTAAACATACGTCTCGCAGGCGTATTATACTTCGATAACTCACAAATGGTAGGTTATACCTTAGCGACATAGTCATGATCCCTTAGCTCTTGTCAAGGACTGAGTTGGCTAAAAAACACGACGCGCTAGCTTTAACCGTTATAAAGAGACAAACAATTTTCGGATTTGTATACGCCTCGCAGACGTAGATTACACTTCTAGGGCTAACATTGGTACATTACAGGCAATATTTTTCGACTGTAGACATTCAATAATTTCTTGTTTGCGAGATGATTAAATATTATTAAAATTTTAAACTATATGTTTTTTTTTTTTTTTTGTAACGACATTATGCCGATAAACTACATTCTATAAACATCGTAATAGGCTAAACGAACCGTAACAAACAAGTTTGCCAAAGAAGCTCAATTAGGTACATGTAATTGAGCTTCTTTGGCAAAGTAATTAAAAAAAACTATTTCAAAAATGAATAATTAAAAAAAACTAATGGCAGACACCGGAGTACAGCTGCCTGCAGGCGGCGCTGGGTCCTCCGAGGTTCGGGAGGAGTCTGCCCAGTGCACTCGCCACCTTCACGACCTTCGGTCCCATACTATATTATACTATAATATTATAAATGCGAAAGTAACTCTGTCTGTCTGGCTGTCGCGCGATCGCGCCAAAACTACTGAACAGATTTAAATGAAATTTGGTATACAGATAGTCTAGAGCAGGGGTCATCAATTAGTTTCCAAAGTAGTATCACATTTTTTATGATAATTTCAAAAATTTCAAAACATAAGTAAAATATCAAAACACAGGTAAAATCTACTGAACGGTATAATCAAAAAAATATTCGCATATACAATGTACTCTTCTTAAATATTTGACATGATCATATGGCATTGAACAGAATATGCCCTGTTTATTTGAGGGAAAAGAGACTAAGAGAAATCATGGCAGTGTTTAATTGTTCTTATAAAAGTGCATGCAACTTATATGTTCGCCCGGAGTAATTATTTTCAGCATAATTTTCATCCTGGATCGGTAGTTACTTCAAGTAAAAATAAATAATTTTTAAAAGAATATTCATAATAAAATTATTCTGTCAAATGACGATTCAAAATGCTATTAATTAAAGACTGCTTAAAGGCTGAATAATTAAAGGCTGCTTTAACAAAGAAATAGTTGTCAAGCCATTTAAAAATGCTTGGCGCGACGATTGTACCTTCATATCAACCCACTCTTTAGTTGATGTATGACCTGCGAAATACAAAAAATATATGTCGGTACCTAAGATATTGTTGATGTTCACCTACCCTCACTTATTCTATTATTTGAGTCTTTCCTTTGTGCATAAAAGACCGATGCAAATGCAGCTAAGGGAGTCTTGGCTCTGGCGTGGCACGTTGCACTTGTGCATCCTGCTAGTAGCTTAATCTCGACTCTTCTAATAGTTAGTTTGTGTACACGAATTAATTGTTACTGATTGGGCAACTCGACCGGTGGTGGTGAGTGCCAATGCGCATTGTTAGGCGGCGCCGCCGTAAACCAACACTCGGGTCACAAGTCCCGGGCACTGCGTCGAGTTGTCTCTCTGCCACGCGATAGACGGTACCCGCTCGGTGAGTCCATTGAATACTAAGTAGTGTAACTATCTGTGTTTTAAATTACATTGTGAATTAACCAGGCCATCCGTCCTACTCCTCACTTCTGATTCCTACATCAGAAGTGGGATGCAACCTTAACGACCCACATCGCGAAAGTCGTGCGCCGATAGTAAGTTGCAATATTTCGTGGTGATTAGTGGGTACATCGATATTTTATATTTTAGTTCTTTTCGGTCGTTCTGTTTTATTCTTATCGGTGTACAAGTGGTTTTTGTTCAGTGTTCGATTACGTAATTCGATTTACCGGTTATTTGTTGAATTCAGTTTTATTGTGATACGTAAGTAGTTGTGTAGTGATTAATTTTGCTAATAGATTTTGCGATTCAGTTTTTGTATCGATTCAGTCACAATGTCAGATCATGAGCGTAATCGTAGTGTGAGCCGTCGCGGTAGTCGTAGCGACAGTCGTTTAAGGAAGATGCCAGAAGTTCATGTACCAATTGAGTTTAATGTAGATGACGATCATAATGGTGAACATCTTAGTGATGTGACAGAAAACTGATGTAAGCACTCTAAAGACTGTAGTGTGTAGTCATCAAGAGGATGATACACTGTGATGAATGTGTGATCCAAGAGGGATACACTGTGACGTGATCCAAGAGGGATACACGTAGATTGTGGAGCAATTGTAATTGGCTGTTTGGCTTGTGAAGCCTTGGAAGGGTAGCTTACTTAGTTGTTAGTGTCGTAGTAGAAAATAAGTTTGGTTATTAAAAGTTTTGATTGACGTTGGTACATGACTCTGAATAGTTATATTTGCTTTAAGTTTTTGTGGTGGGATGCTGTTCTCGTGCCCACTAAGAGCCTTACTACAGTGAGTAAAAGTAATCTATTTCACTATGCCACGAGAATCGCGTTCGCGTAGTCCCGTAGTTGAATTATCGTGCGATCGAAGCGCAAGTCGAGTCGTCATCATTTAAACCGATTTAATATTAGTAGTAACCTGTCTCTTCATAAACTTTTACTTGGTATGACTGAGTAATAAACTAAGTTCAAAGTTACAATATTCAATGTTGCGAGCGAAGTCGTGGTACTTGGGTTGTTTGTTAAGATTTTGTGGTTACCCACTTGTTTGTGATAAAGCGTTTGTTAGTTTATATCTGGAATTAATTTGATTTATAGTGGAAGCGATTATAATCATCAGATATCAAATGAAACCAACACATGTCTGCGATACGCAGCACTTAAATAAAACTAAATTATTTTACCTAGTTCTTCTAAAGATGTGGTTCTCTGGCCGAGACCTGTGTGATCAACCTAATTAATACTAATTAATTTTGGCCAAAACTATCCGATATTAATTAGTTGTCACTTATCTGGTCGGCGACACGCCGGGATGACCGCTGCAAGATGTCCTCGACGGCGTGGTACACAATTCACATACACTTTGAACTTATGGTTCAATTTATATTTACGTAAATGAGTATTTAATATCAAATGCGAACGCGCAACGCGATACAAGAGGCAAAGTAACTTATAATCAGTAATATTTAATTATTCAAGCGCGATTTCGAGAGAAGGTGTCAAGACGCACACGCCGGTTTTACGAGAGAGAGCTGTCAAGTTTTACCGGAAATAGTATTGCCCTATGCAACATAGACTATATAAACTATTAGTGTTAGTACTTTTAGTGTTGACAGCTGATAATTTCAATTTGGTTCATAATATCTACCCGCCTCGGCCAGGACTTACCTGGCCGCTAACTAACTGGTAGTCGTGACAATGTTGATACCGCTCTCCTCAGTATCGCGCCGTCCACCGGGACCTCAGCGAAACGGGGCACTCCATCAGCACCCAAGACAAGGTTAAGAATGCGCCCTCTGCGCCAACACAGTGGCGGTGAGTTAGCATCCTTAACTAAAACGAGGTCCCCTACATGGGGTGGATCAGTTTTATCAGTCCACTTAACGCGCTGCTGGAGGATATGTAAGTATTCTAAGTTCCAACGCTTCCAAAAACTCTGAGTGAGCTGTTGGACCAATTCAAACCGCGAGAGACGATGAGGGTTCACATCAACAAAAGGATATTCCGGCAGGGCGTTAAGCGGTTGTCCAATCAAAAAATGTCCCGGCGTAAGGGCTTCTAAATCGTTAGGGTCTGAGGAGATCGGGCACAACGGGCGTGAATTCATAACAGCTTCAATTTTGCAAACCACAGTTGCGAGCTCTTCAAAGGTCAATACTGATTCACCAATTACTCGTCGCAAATGTGTTTTGGCAACTTTTACAACACTTTCAAATATTCCTCCCCAGTGGGGACATGAAGCGGGACTGAACTTCCAGGTTATTCGGCGACTAGCTAGCCTAGAAGCAAGTTCAGTCTCGTTAGATGACAAGAATTCATATATTTCTTTTAAATAATTATTTGTGCCCTTGAAGTTGGTGCCGCAGTCAGAACGAATCAAGGACGGTAGTCCTCGTTGCGACACAAACCTATCCAACGTAGCGACAAAGGCCTCTGTCGAAAGAGCTGAAACGAGTTCTAAATGGACCGCCTTGGTGGACAGACAGACGAAGACGCACAGATAAGCCTTGACAGTTTTACTGTTCCTGAGAGTCGAGGTCTTGACTAAGAAGGGACCTGCAAAGTCCGTACCAACTCCAGCGAATGGCCTCGTCTCCGTGACTCGATCCGAGGGCAAATCACCCATGATCGGCTGCATGGTAGAAGCCTTGAGTCTATAGCAAGGCATGCAGCGAAAGACCACACTACGTATCGTTCTTCGGGCTGATAAGATCCAAAATTCTCGCTGTAAAATAGCCAATAAGGCATTACAGCCGGCATGGGAATTTTTTATGTGACGATCAGTCACCAACAAATTCACCAGGTGGCCACTCTTAGGTAGCAGGAGGGGGTGACGTGCTCCATAAGGGAGATTTGCGTTCCTAAGACGCCCTCCGACACGTAAAAGACCCGTACTGTCCAGAAAAGGGCTCAATTTACAGATGGCTCCAGACAGCTTGGATTTGCCTTTCCTCAGGATATCGATTTCGTTCTCGAAGTGTGCTTCTTGCACAGCACGAACCCAATGGAGAAGAGCATCCTGGAGCTCTTGTGGCGATAAGAACGCCTCCGAACGTTTGGTCTGTGGGTGCCTACAATTGTTGATGAAGCGCTTAATCCAAGCGGTGACAGCCAGCAACTTGTCTAATGAACTGTAGCGGTTCATTAGAAAATCTGGGTCGAACTGACGGTCCTGCCGTTCAATCGCAAGGGTTCGCAACCCAGGTAATGCGACACTATTCAAGGCCGGCGTTCGCGGCCAATTAGACTCTGACTTGGTCAACCACTCAGGTCCCCACCAGAGAGAGTGCTCAACCAAGAATGGGGCCATACATCCTCGTGACGCACAATCAGCAGGGTTGACTTCGCCAGGCACATGCCTCCAAATCAACGGAGTCTCTGACTTTTGGATCTGAGAGACCCGATTTGCTACAAACACCTCTAATGTGTGGACTGACGTCTTCAGCCAACACAGAACAATTTGACTGTCAGTCCATGCATAGACAGTTTCAATGTTAACTGACGGGCCCAAGGTGGACATGACGTGATTTAAAAGACGAGCAAGAAGAGCCGCCCCTGACAACTCTAACTTAGGAATTGTCAAGGCAGTTCGAAGAGGCGCGACCTTGCTCTTAGCCATGACCAAGGACACCTTTACCTGACCATCCATGGTGACGGTGCGTAAGTATACTGCTGCTGCGTACCCACGCTCGGAAGCATCCGAGAAGCCGTGAAGGGACGCTGTATGCTTCCCTGGCGGAAGCATAGCACGAGGTATCGAGATCCTGTTGATGGCAGGCAATGATGAAGCGAATAGGAGCCAGTCTTCCAATACAGCTTCGCGGAGTGGCTCGTCCCATCCGAGACCTGCGGTCCAAAGCCTTTGCAGGAAGCATTTGGCCCAGAATATGACCGGGCATATCCAGCCATTGGGATCGAACGTAGTTGCGACAGTCGACAGAACCAGTCGTTTCGTCCAGGTGTGAGGTGAATCCAAGTCGACGTTAAAGGTGAAGATGTCCTGAACTGGTCTGTACTGAATTCCAAGTACAGTCATCATTGTTGGATGGTCACAGTTCTCAAACAGGTGAGGATCCTGCTGGTGGTCATCCGGTAGTCCCTCCAAGAGCGCCGGTAAGTTAGAGATCCATTTACGTAACTCATAGCCTGCGGAGGCTAGTATCCCAATCAACTCATCACGTAAGAGGAGAGCCTCTCTCTCCGTGGACGCGCCAGTGCATATGTCATCGACATATAAATCCTCCTTTAACATGGCGGCTGCACGAGGAAATGACATACGCTCTCGATCCGCGAGCTCCCAGAGCGATCGTATGGCCACATAGGGGCTTGATCGCAGCCCGTACGTGTTCGTATTGAGCTCGTAGACACGCATGGGATCTTGCGGGTTTTCTCGCCACAATATCAGCTGATATCTGCGATCGTCGGGGTGAATGACCGTTTGCCTGAACATCATCTTGATGTCAGCCACGAAAACGAATTGATGACGCCGAAACCGCGTGGTGACGTCACAAAGGTCCTTGAGTAACTTGGGACCAGAATGAAGACACTGGTTCAAGGACACTCCCGAAGTGGTCTGCGCCGAACCATCGAATACTGTGCGCAGCTTGCCACTAGATGGCTTTATTACCGCATGATGCGGGAGGAAAAAATGCTCCGTCGAGCGCCAGTCAATTTTTGACACAGACATATGTCCCAAATCCTCATACTCCCGCATGAAGTCGATGTACTTCTCCTTGAGTAGAGTGTCCCTGCTCATGCGCCGCTCCATTGCTAACAGACGCTTCTCTGCAGTAGGCCGCGATGCACCTAGAGGCGGCCGTACGGCGAGAAATGGCAATCTTGTCATGATCCGGCCAGATCGGAGGTAAGTGGTGTTGTTCTGGTAGAACCGTTCGCACTCCTCATGTTCCGGATCAGAGCGGGGCGCTTGTGGTGGCTCTTCCACCTCCCAGAATCTCTGCACAGCGTCAGAGAGGGCGGAGCCCGCCATCAAGGCCGTTCCAGTGTCGGCAGGGGGGGAAGTCCTCAAGACTGGACCCATCATAGCGAACCCGAATATGGTCCGAAGGGCCACTAAGCCACCTGGCTGTAAAACACGATCCTTACCGAGTAAAATTTTACCCAGCACATCAGCTCCAAGCAACAAGTCGACCGTGCCAGGTAGGTCAAACTTAGGGTCAGCCAAGTTCAGATTCGCGGTCAATTTTACCGCGTCCGCAGACAATCTAACTTGTGGGTGGCTGCCCAATATATTCTCCATCACTATGGCTGATGACCCCAACATCGGCCGTGGAGAGTTGGAGGGGGAAAATTCAAACCAAACGCTACCCTCAACTGTGGACACAGGGGCATTCCCAACACCCCTTATTACATCTGAATACCTTTTAATATTAAGGCCAGTCTGCCCCACCAGCCAAGATGAAGCTATGCACCCTTGCGAGCCTGTGTCTAAGATAGCTCGGACTACAACCGAGGCACCCGTCCGTCCCCAAACCCTGACATATGCCGTGGGCAAGAGAACGGTCTCTAAGGGGGGAGGTGCATAGCGGGGGCAGACGCCAACGTCCTAGCGTTGGCGTGGTGGCGAGCGAACGCCGCTTTCCCCTGTCGGCACGTCAAAATGAGGTAGAGGTCTAAACTCTACCTCTTCTCGGTGGCGACTGCCACGAGCCATCGCTGGCGGTTCGTAGCGCCGGGAGCGTCCACACGGCGGGTTCCGCGGCTGTAAGCGGGGACGCTCGGCCAGAGGGGGGGACGGCAAACGTGCCGGACGTGCATCACGGTAGTCGTGATAGACCACCGGAGGTGACCGTGATTGGCCACGCGAGCGAAGTGGAGGCGAGCCGCACACAGAGGTGCGGGATTGAACCCGAGGTCCGCTATCATACCCGCCCGTGGGGCTGCGCATCGACCCCTGTCGGTGCTCAGCGGCAGCACACTCAGCGCGGCGGGGGGGAGGTGAACCCGACTCCGAAGTGCGGAGCTGTTCCCGACGTTCACTCACATACCCGCCCGAGGGCGACCCCGGGTGGTCGCGGCGGGCATTCGCGTTGGCACAGAGCACCCTCAGGTGCTGGCCCCCACAGTTGGGACACAGGTGCGTGTCAGGGCAGTCGCGGTTAAGATGGTTCCCCAGACAAGAGAAGCACCAGCGTTGGGCCTTAGCAATTCGCCTACGAGCGGCCACGTGCAGCGCTGCGAATTCCGGGCACTGCGCAGTTCGGTGCCCCTGGGACCCACAATAGCGGCAGTCCGGGCGCGGAACCTGAACGACAGCAAAGCGGGGGGGCGCTCTTCCCGCTGGCGCAGTTTGGGCGGTGCGCCGCTGGTTTGAGGACCTAGTGCTCGTCGACGCCACTGGGGTATCGGCGACCATAACGTCGCCAACGCGACACTCGTCCTCGAGGAAGGTCAGGAGCTGTTCGAAGGTAGGGAGAGGGGCCTCATCCCTAGCGTGCCCCTGTTCGAAGCGTGCCCTCAAGGAGACCGGCAATCTCTTAAGCACGATGCGCACCAACAAGTACGACCACTGGTCGACCGGCAGACCAAGGCGGCTAAGAGCATTGGTAGCCACGACGAGGGGGTTGAGCAGCTTGGTCCTCAACTGGGCGGTATTGCTCACGACAGGGATGTCCATAATCTGGTCGATATGAGCATCGGCCAGACAGCGCTGATTCTGGTAGCGCTTGGCGAGCAATGACCGCGCAACTTGATAGCTGCCGTCACCTATCGGTAGGTGCTGCACTAATCCCCTCGCCTCTCCATCCAGCACTGAGAGCAGGTAGGCCAGCTTTTGGGAAGGGCTCAAATCCTCCCTCGAATCCACGAGGCTCTCGAACAAGCCTATGAAGCCCATCCAGGCATCGAGTCGACCATCGAAGCGTGGGAGGTCCAGGTTAGGCAGTCGGGTTAAGAGACCCACGGGGGTCTTCATAGTAGGCCTGTCAGGCGGTGCTCCGGCGCGCGAGGCTGAAACTTCCCGCGCGCGTTGGGAGATGGCATCGGCGAGGTCCAAAATCTGGGTGTAATCTGCGTGAGCTTGCTCCCTTCTCTCCTTTGGAAACGAGTCCATTGGCACGTCGTCCTGGTGTAGAAGGAAGCGCTGGTACAAGGTCTCCACCTGTTGAAGACGGGCCGGGGATTTTTCATACCTGTCTAACAAGGCCTCGGTGCGATCCTCTCTATCCACTAAAGCGGCCGCTGAGCTGAACCATCTCAATTGACCTGCAAGTCCGGAACATGATTCACGAACCATAGCGACTGCGGTCGAAGCCATCTCCAAAAGCACAATTACAACAACGAGAAAATGAAATTAATTTCCAACGAAACTACAATTATTACTAAGTTAAAATCAAATATGAAGTCTTAAATAACTTAAATAGAAATATAAGAAAAAATTAAAACTAAGTTTTTAAATCTAATATTCCGTTAACTAGATTCTAGGAATGAACACAATTTACTTAAAAAAAAAGAATCAATGAATTTAGTTATAAATACACATTAACAGCTATTTCAATCTTATATTAATAACAACCTTTAATAACTATATCAAATATAAAAGCAACGTTCAAATAACAAACAAAATGTGTATTTATTACCAATACAACAACAACAACTATTCAATTCAATAAATTTCTATATTATAAATTTCTATTCAAGAAGGCAAAGAAAATATATAGGTTCATGTAAGAAAGAACAAAATATATTATTAACTTGAGATATGTTTTCTTTTTATTTAAACAATATGAACTTTATTTTTTACTTTTAACTACAAATGTTTAAATGCAAGGCAAATGTTTTAATACAACAAGAATCCACACAGGTAAACTTTAATTCTAAACAAAATTTTAAGTCCTTTGTTCAATTACAAAAAATAATTATGAATCATAACCTAGTTATGATTTATTTAAAAGTATTCTAAATACTAATACTCTAACCTTTTGAACAAATATAATAAACTTGAACACAATTATAAATGTTTTTTTTTTTTTTTTTAATGCAAAATTATTATTTTCGACGTATATAACTTGACAAAACTTGGCAATTATCCAAGATCATTAACTTAAAGAACAACAAATTATATTAACTATTTCAGTGACAAAACAAAATGGCTACCTAAGCTAGTCTAACTACACGTGGATTTACAAAACCACGCTCTGCTACCAAATTTTGTGTTAGTTTATATCTGGAATTAATTTGATTTATAGTGGAAGCGATTATAATCATCAGATATCAAATGAAACCAACACATGTCTGCGATACGCAGCACTTAAATAAAACTAAATTATTTTACCTAGTTCTTCTAAAGATGTGGTTCTCTGGCCGAGACCTGTGTGATCAACCTAATAAATACTAATTAATTTTGGCCAAAACTATCCGATATTAATTAGTTGTCACTTATCTGGTCGGCGACACGCCGGGATGACCGCTGCAAGATGTCCTCGACGGCGTGGTACACAATTCACATACACTTTGAACTTATGGTTCAATTTATATTTACGTAAATGAGTATTTAATATCAAATGCGAACGCGCAACGCGATACAAGAGGCAAAGTAACTTATAATCAGTAATATTTAATTATTCAAGCGCGATTTCGAGAGAAGGTGTCAAGACGCACACGCCGGTTTTACGAGAGAGCTGTCAAGTTTTACCGGAAATAGTATTGCCCTATGCAACATAGACTATATAAACTATTAGTGTTAGTACTATTAGTGTTAGTACTTTTAGTGTTGACAGCTGATAATTTCAATTTGGTTCATAACAGCGTTAATATCGTTTTAGCTTGAGTATTTCCGATTACCCTCTGTAACGGATATTTTTGAGTTTGTTTCTACTATCTTACACGATATTTTAACTAATATTATTTGTCGAAGTACCGAAAGAGCGTAAAATTAAAGACTCAATCTTCCGAATAGTTAATACTAATTTTCTGATTACTCAGTCGCCATTTTTATCATCTACTAGCTTCTGCGCGCGACTTCGTCGGCGTGGACTCCGCTCCTATTGGTCTTAGCGTGATGATACATAGCCTATAGCCTTCCTCGATAAATGGGCTATCTAACACTGAAAGAATTTTTCAAATCGGCCCAGTAGAACCAGAGATTACCGCGTTCAAACAAACAAACAAACAAACAAACAAACAAACAAACAAACAATCAAACAAACTCTTCAGCTTTATATATTAGTATAGATTGGTGGGATTGTTGTAATTTGCAAGTGAATAAGCAGTTATTGTTTAATTACGTAGTTTCAATTACGTGGCGTATGTGATTACTGTAATAATAATTAATTCGATATAGTTAAAATTGTGTATCGTGAACTATAGATTAGAAGTGAGAAATGATTGTTTCATTGAAGGTTTTAGTCTTTTTCTACCTTTGATTGATTTATTTAAACTGTTTAAAAGTTGTTTTAGTTGTTCTGTTTAAGAACGTTTAAATTATAGAGTTAATTGATAACACCTAATTGGTACAATCGTAAACCTATTACAACTGCAATAGTTGTAGGTAGGTAACCTCAGATTAATAATTTTGTTTATGAGTAGGTATGTAACTATTAAAAATTCGTACTATACTTTGTCCATTCGTTTGTTCTTTTAACAGTTCAAGAAAATTTGAAATTAGTGACTCCCTTACACGATACCAATTTGATTTGAAATAATAATCGATTTTTATATAAGATGAAATTTCAATCGATATTAGGTAATTACGTAGCCAGTTTGTTAAATAAATAAGTAGACAGGTATGTGATTTCCTAACTATGTTGTTATAGACTTGATTTAGACTTTATTAACCACGCGTTTTAAAGTTAAATGTCACTAACGCGTGAGCAGTTACATTTTAAGGCAGTCGTTGTAGGTAACTGTTAAAAGTCTTGATACGAGTATGTTTCCATCTGTTCTAATAATTATTGTGTAACTTTGGGAAGCAAGGGTTGTAAATGGAGCTATATGATTTCGCTACTTCCTTCATAGGGACAGTTAGGCCTTTTAATATCCTATTGGCGATTTTGTTCTGTTACAAAATGAGGACCGTCATCAAACGAAACTTGATCCGAAATATTGAGGCCCTTTTCGCGTAATAAAAGTTCTCGAAGGTAATTGGTATACCCTTAAAGCTTAAATTGTCAACGTACCTAAAAATTTGCTCACGAAAGGTTAAGAGAAATGCCGGCACGTCATGTACCAGACGATATTGATGTAATTTATAATCTTGTTGATAATGATGATGTTCAAGTTTAAGTAGAGGGAGAGACTCGAGTGAACGACTCTATCGACCGTAATGTGTTCAAACGTACCAGTGTAGTTATTTAGTAGTCGTAGCCCTGTAGAAGGTGTCTCTTGGGGCAACCCAAGAGTTCATGGGTGCGCGGTGTGCGTTTAACTCTGGCGGAGGTCGTGGTGTTTGATACCGTAGCGTGTAGTCACAAGAGGTGACTGACACGGGTGATCCATTCGATGGATATGCGTACTGAGATGTATGTGACTGACACATGTACTGTGATTACTCTTCGCCTAGAGAGCCGTGGTGTTAGAAGTCTTTACTCGAGGTTTTTGCAAGCTTGGTTGTAACTTGTTGTAGAAGTAGACATACGTCTAAAGTTTTGGTTGAAATGACGTCGATGGTACATGGCTGTGGTATTTGTGTGAGGTAATTAGTTATAATTGGTTTGATGATAATTATGATTCAAATACTATGACTGCCAACTGATACAATGACTGCTAACTGGTACTATGTCTGCCAACTCTAATACTGACTTTGTACAATCTGAATCTTTCAACATCATGATGCGGGCTGGTGTTCACAGAACTGACGACAGTACTTTACAGATGAATGGTTAAAAAAAGGAGATATATGGTAAAAAAAAGAGATGTGGTAAAAAAAGAGAAATGTGAAAAAAAATTAAAAAAAAGCATAAAAAAAAAGTGATGAAATGTAAAAAAAAGCGTTAAAAAAGAGATGAAAAAAAAAGCAAAAAAAAAGCGTTAAAAAAGAGATGAAAAAAAGCATAAAAAAAGCGTTAAAAAAGAGATAAAGCATTAAAAAAGCATTAAAAAAGCATTAAAAAAAGCATTAAAAAAGCATTAAAAAAAGCATTAAAAAAAGCATTGAAAAAGCATTAAAAAAAAAAGAAAGTAAAAAGGTATAAGTTTATGAGATGATGACGATAAGTGATAATGATAACCATATTTAAAAAAAATGACTGCTGTGACTGTGACTTACTGGCGAACCAAAACCAATTGTTTCTGGTTGGAAGGTTCAGTGTGGACCGGACCAGATGTTAAGATGTTGGATAGATTTTTGTCAGGATAGTCGAGCGATATTGTGTTGTTTGATACCTAAGATTTTAATAGATAGCGCGCGAGGACGCACGCGCGTCAGAATGGCCGTGTCGGTACCTAAGATATTGTTGATGTTCACCTACCCTCACTTATTCTATTATTTGAGTCTTTCCTTTGTGCATAAAAGACCGATGCAACCGCAGCTAAGGGAGTCTTGGCTCTGGCGTGGCACGTTGCACTTGTGCATCCTGCTAGTAGCTTAACCTCGACTCTTCTAATAGTTAGTTTGTGTACACGAATTAATTGTTACTGATTGGGGAACTCGACCGGTGGTGGTGAGTGCCAATGCGCATTGTTAGGCGGCGCCGCCGTAAACCAACACTCGGGTCACAAGTCCCGGGCACTGCGTCGAGTTGTCTCTCTGCCACGCGATAGACGGTACCCGCTCGGTGAGTCCATTGAATACTAAGTAGTGTAACTATCTGTGTTTTAAATTACATTGTGAATTAACCAGGACATCCGTCCTACTCCTCACTTCTGATTCCTACATATATAATAAATAAATAAATAAACGTGGGCGGCATCTTTGGGTGAGATTTTATTAGTGCCTGTGCATTGTGTGTTTTCGGTTCCCCGACACATGAGAAAATCTTACAGGAAGCAGTTGAGTTTGAAGCGTTTATTATATAGGATACATACATTTGTCTTAGAAATTGAGTTTGTTTGTATCTTTTTTTTTTATTAAAAAAACCACCTTCATGTTACAAAATGAGTACAGACTTAATATATTTTGTTATTAAATAACAGGTATATCCAGAGTACGTCGGGCTGGGCCACTGTTATGATGGATCGATCTCAGGCATTGGCTAAGTAAGGTCTTGCACTCTGCCGTTTATATTCTATATGTATGTATGTATGTATGTATGTATGTATATGTGTATGTTTATGTATGTATATGTAGTTACATGTCTGCAAGTATGCATAAATAAACGCATTTTTTGCGCTTTCAGTGCAAACGCTGGCTGAACCGAGATAGATCAAAATAATGTACTACAGTATTGTACAACTTAAAAAGGTCTATAAAAAAGTCGGCGATGGTAATAAGTAGGGCTCGGATTAATATGTAAATACATATTTTTAATTTACACGATTTTCGGTTTTGAATGTCTTCTATACATTGATTATTACATATAGACTCGGAAAAACTAATTTTTATTTTCCATATTTTTCCATATTTTGCCATATTTCATGGGTAAGTCCATATTTTACAAAAAAATATCACAATCATCCATATTTTCGATTTTTATATCATAAAACATGAATTAGTTCACAAAAATTGATATAATTTTACGTATATTTGCATTCTCGCCACCACAAGGACGCGCGTGTTTCATTTCTCTCGCGTATTATTCGTCGTAATTTGATTTTTAATACTCTAACTTCATTTATTCCACATTATCTGCCCCCGCGCCGCCGATCAAATCAATCAAATGAAAACCTGAAGATTATTAAAGAAATAGAAAAAAAAAAGTTTCTGAAGCAGAAGGCGGTGTTGCTGAAATAGCTAAACAAAAACGAATATTCTACCAACACTACAACTATATAACTGAGGTAGGGCACAGCAGGAAATTTCCTGCTCAAAATATGGAGCAGCCCGACTGGGGTAGTACCTCGGCCTAACAGAAGACCACAGCTAAATAATACTGTTTTCAAGCAGTATTGTGTTCCTGTTGGTGAGAGCAGAGCTCCTGAGGGGGATTGGGGATAGGGTCGGCAACGCGCTTGCGACGCTTCTAGTGTTGCAGGCGTCTATAGGCTACGGTAGTCACTTACCATCAGGTGAGCCCTACGCTTGTTTGTCGAATTAACCCGTGAGTAGGCGCGCTATGAGCATTTTGCTCACGCAAAAATTTGTTTCAGTTTATTTTGATTACTATAAGCTCGAGCAATATAAGCTTCACAGTACCTTCCTAACTATTCACCCCCTCCCCCTGACGCAACTCGTGCGCCGCTCGGTGCAGCTGCCTCCGCGTAGTGAGGTGTTCGTGCACAGTGCATCGTGAAGCGCGGCATTTTGCTCATTGCGCGCCTACTCGTGTAAGTATTTTTTTTAGTAAATGAAAATTATTTTTAAATTTACTTTTATTTTTCGTAAATAAATATTAACAAATTTATTGGATTTATTGTTTTAATATTCTGTTTGCTATTTTCAGCATACAAAGTCTTAGATGGATGACCGACAAATCTCTAAAATTTGTGCTTGGCTAGAAGAGCCCGATTCTGAAGAAGGGGAGTCAATAGATCCCGAAGATACGGTCCAGAATTGAGTATATGACGTAGAAAGCTACTGTTCAGTAATTCACAACTCCCACGAAGCCTAGAGTAAATGGTTATTGTGAACTACGATTATATTATATGTCCCAGGAGGAAAAATCATCATCATCATCATTTCAGCCTATCGTAGTCCACTGCTGGACATAGGCCTCCACAAGTTCGCGCCAATAATGGCGTAGACTCATGTGTTTTGCCCATAATCACCACGCTGGGCAGGCAGGTTGGTGACCGCAGGGCTGGCTTTGTCGCACCGAAGACGCTGCTGGCCGTTTTCGACCTGTGTACTTCAAAGCCAGCAGTTGGATGGCTATCCCGCCATCGGTCGGCTTTTTAAGTTCCAAGGTGGTAGTGGAACTGTGTTATCCCTTAGTCGCCTCTTACGACACCCACGGAAAGAGAGTGCGAGGCTATATTCTTTGCCGTAGCCACACAGCATAAAAAGGAGGAAAAATAGGCGTTCCAAAGAAGCATACACTTTGTGCCGTAAATTACTCTGCACCAAGCATGTGATATTGATGTGCCGTATATGGTATAAGAGACACATATCTCAAGAGGTCATGGAAGAATAAAACATTCCAATTTTTGTTGCAATTATTATTTTTTTTGTCTATTTTCTAAAGATTAGCCAAAAGTTGAAGCCAAAGTTTATAAGATTTTTAGTTTGTTCATAAGTTTGCATTTTTGTTATTTAATTGTAATAAAACATTCTATTTCATTAAAATAAGACTTTTAATTTATTATCTATACTAATATAATAAAGCTGAAGAGTTTGTTTGATTGTTTGTTTGTTTGTTTGTTTGTTTGTTTGTTTGAACGCGCTAATCTCTGGTTCTACTGGGCCGATTTGAAAAATTCTTTCGGTGTTAGATAGCCCATTTATCGAGGAAGGCTATAGGCTATGTATCATCACGCTAAGACCAATAGGAGCGGAGTCCACGCCGACGAAGTCGCGCGCAGAAGCTAGTAATATTTAAAATTTGTAATATAATTTCTTTTTTTCCCCACGAAAACGTCATTTGAAGAGCGTGAGCATTTTGCTATATGTGCGCCTACTCGTGTAACTTTTTAGGGCGCGCCTACTCACGGGTTAATAACATTAAAAAAAATAGACTTTAGCCAAAATAAAGGCTTCGTTACACTAAAAACAATTAATAAGTTAAGTGCGTACTGAGTTTTGATGGTACTGCAGATGTGCCTTACCCAATTACGGAACTAGGCGTCTTTAAGTACCTTCCCATTATATCTTTTTTTTTTTTTAATATTTAAGTAGGTCAAAAAAGCATACGGCTCACCTGATGGTAAGTAATTACCGTAGCTTCAACACCAGATGCATTGAAAGCGCGTTGCCGACCATACTCCCAATCCCCTCCAGGAGCTCTGGTCACCTTATTCACCACAGGAACACAACACTGGTTGAAAGCAGCATTTTTTTGCAGTGATCTGCTGCATGTTTGAGGTACTTCCCCAGTCGGGCGGCTCTAGTTTTTGAGCAGGATATTTCCTGCTGTGCCCTACCTTACTTATTTGCCTTTATTGTGACGTGGAAAGATCTTACAACCAATAATAGTATACAGTTTTAATTACGATAATTTAAAAAAGCGTGTGATTGTGTACTGCAATCAATTTAATAAGACAGATTTAGTGGAAGATGAATAAACTTCTTTCTTTTTTTTTTTGAATTACCTAAACATATCGCTATCTTTTTTATAAATTTTTTAATGTAGCTATTACTGCAGTAACTTTTCACAATAAACAATGTTTAATATGAAAGATATTTTTATTTTATACTCCATATTTTTTCCATATTTTACATTTTTTGGTCCATATTATATGTACATATTTTGAATTTTATAATACATATTTATCCGAGCCATAGTAATAAGTCTATCTCTTAGGGGTAACACACAATAACAAAGCTCCAAAATTGTCCAAAACATCACTTATTAACACAAATTTGCTTGGGTAGAATTGCATTACAGTAATATCAGACAGCAACTTTGAACATTGAAGAAAACTTACAGAAGATTTTATTATCTCTCTTCAACTCAGAGATACGAGTACGAACGTAACTACCATTTCATTTAAAACAACTATTCCATTAAAAAATAAATAAAACGTTCTTTAGAATTCTAGAACTTTGAAATGTGTATAATTTTAAAACGTAGGAAAATAATGTTCTGTTCAGTTTGCCATAAAATGATAGTTATGTTACTGTACTATATAAGTATATCTATCATACTTAGTATGCATTCTATTCTCATTATATATATATTATATAAATGCATTAACTTTTAAGGCATACTAAGTGTTCTACGTTACTAAAAACAAATGAAAAACAAAAAAACTATAATCTCAAAGAAAACACCTTACATCGACTCAAAATCAAATTTCTCTTTCCTTAATATACATAATATCATATTTAAGTATTTCCTTCCAAGCTCGAGTATTCGTAAGTAATAATTGTGTTTGCTCGCAAACGAAAAAAAACCGACTTCAATTACATCGACAAGTAATACAACGTAATAAGACGAAAAAATATTCAAGTAAATACGCGCTATTAAAGATTACTCAAAAAGTTGTAATCAGTTTTCGATCTAATTTAAACAAGACTACAAGACAAGTATTAGCTTTCGATTAAAGTAAGAATCATCGAAATCGGTACACCGAGTAAAAAGTTATGCGGTATAATATAACGTAGGTCGACGAAAAAGTAGTCACGTAAATACGCATTATTAGATACTAGCTTCTGCGCGCGACTTCGTCGGCGTGGACTCCGCTCCTATTGGTCTTAGCGTGATGATACATAGCCTATAGCCTTCCTCGATAAATGGGCTATCTAACACTGAAAGAATTTTTCAAATCGGCCCAGTAGAACCAGAGATTACCGCGTTCAAACAAACAAACAAACAAACAAACAAACAAACAAACTCTTCAGCTTTATATATTAGTATAGATAACTCTGAAAGTACTTGTCAGATCTCAATTAAATTAAAATGGGACCACATGACACGCAACACCTTTCAATTAAAACAAAATTGATCGAAATCGGTCCACCCAGTCAAAAGTTCTGAGCTAACATACATAAAAAAAAAAAAAAACATACGTGTCGAATTGAGAACCTCCTCCTTTTTTGGAAGTCGGTTGAAAAGCGTCTAACAAAACTGCGGACCCAACACTACACTTTGTTAGCGTCCGCCGTAAGTGCATATTAAGTGAAAGATTTTTCAGGTAAAAACTACGAGAATTGAAAGAAAGAATTATTTTCATAATACATAATTGCATAGCATTGCATTCATCTTGTAACATCCACTGCTGGGCATGGGCCTTTTGCTTTGTTATTGTGTACAGCGCAAAAAAGTGGTTGAAAAAATTATGAATAATAAAATAGTGTCTATAACTCTATACTAATAAACAAAATTGGAGTGTCTGTTTTTGATATTAAAATAACCGCTTTTTACTAAATGCATATGGATGTACCTACTATATACAAGCAGGGCGGACCCCGGACTCGGCTTCGGCGGTGCGACCGGTGGTGCTGCTGAGCGAATCTGGGAAGGCCTTGGAGAGAGTGTTAGCCTCCCGGCTCGCTCGGCACCTAGATGGGGGCTCGGGACCCGGACTCTCAGAGATACGAGACATGTGTCATTATAATTTAGCTATTTAAAAATAATTGGTAGTAGTTTTCAAAATGAACTACCTTAATACTAACTAAGCTAATAATCAAGCTCTTTTTTTATAATAAAACTTCCTACCAAAATATTGACTTGAAAGGACTATAATAAGCTGTCAGTATATCTGTACGAGACAACCGAACATGTAAATAGTTTTACGTATAAAATTGGTTTAATTTTATCGATTATAATTTCATATAGTTAAAAGAATTAAGTAAATAAGCTTATAAGAATAGAATAGTAAAACATTCGATTTAACAAACTACGATCCGCAATAGTTACTACAAAATAATAAGAATATGTAAATAATTAATTACGTATAAAGTTGCTTCATAAATTAAGTTTCATAGTTAAAGAATCATAGAAAATGTTAACTTGTGCGACTAGTTACTAGTTGAACAGATTCGCCTTAGTTTTGTTCAATATCTAGGTTAGAAAGAGATGGCGATAGATTTAGTATGAAAATAGACAAGGATAGCTATAGTTCGGGAAGAAAATTCATGTTTTGTTTAATAATTTCTAATATTCTTACGATTTTATTAATGTTTCATGTTTTATAGATAGATATTCATACGTTTTAGCATAAATTATCATCAAAATGTTTGTAAATAGATAGATACGCACGCTGCGCGCACAGGAATAATACTAACGCGGGTTCGGGACTCGGAGGGGATATTTATACTTCGACGGTGGGGGACGGGGAAGTATAAATATTCCAGAAATCGATTTAGCTCGATTATTCCGAATTTATCGCGCGCGCAGCGCTAATTGTATGTTAAAATGCTAGATTTTAATATGATAAAATAGGTAAGATATAGTTTTAAGACAAATATATTGTAAATTGCATTTTATTGAAAATAAAGATATTCCGGGGTGAGGTAAGGGTCCGCTGGCTAGCTACTCCCGAAATCATATAAATAGGACACCATATCGGGCGTCATTAGGTCACTCGTCTTGAGACAACGGAATAGTCAAGAAGTACATAGTCAAGACTCAAGATAGTAAGAAGTCTACATAGAAGCTTGCCAGCCACCCTTCTCTCTAACGGGATTTAGTGAAGCGCTATAGTGGTGTTTTATTGAAGAACCCCTGCACACGACGAGCACGAATATCCGTAGGTACCGGCTTTGTTCGCAATCGTTTATGTACCGGCTCTGGCAAATCAGACGTCATAATACAGTCCGCTAGCTCTCCCTGAGCTGGGGTCCGGTACAGTTTGGTCCTTCGTTCGCCGGATCTACATAGTTTTCGCCGTGTCCGCCGTGTTCGCCTTCGTCTTCGTCTTCGTATTCACCGTTCGTTCGACATGCCGCTCACAAGATCGCAAGCTGAGAAGATGGATCAAGCCATAGAAAATATAGAAAAAGCTCAAGAGGAAACCTCGACTATAGAAATCGCGTCGCAACAACCGAAGCCGCCGAACTTCCCCGTACACCACGAGGAACCACCTAGATCTCCGTCGGCAGCCCCGGACCAGGGAAAGAACGCGAAAACTTCGTCAAAGAAAGCGTCAAAAGAAAGAAGACGTTTACAACTTCAAGCAGAAATCGCTCAACTCAGGTACGAGATGAAAATAGCAAAAGCCAAACTCGAAGCATACGAATCTGACGACGACGACAGCGAAGTCTCGTCGCACCAAGGCGAAGAACGAGTAGCAGAGTGGTTGGACAACCACCCGGAGGTCACCACGAAGCCTATAGAACCACAGGACCCTGGGGAACAGATATCGAAGCCCGCCACACACGAAGCGAAAAATAACTCGTCAATCGTCGAAGAAATACGAAAGGAAGCCCCTGAAGCGACAACAGTAACATCGAACAACACAGACATAACGCAGTTAGCGACCGCCATCACCACTGCCATGAGGAACGCCAACCCATCAAGGTACATCGGAGAGCTACCGTACTTCAACGGGTCACATACAGAATGGCTCGCCTTCCGCGCCGCATATTTCGAATCGTCTTCTCAGCTCAACGCGGCGGAGAACTCGGCGAGACTAAGAAGAGCGCTGAAAGGAAAAGCCAAGGAAGAAGTCGCCAGTCTTCTCATAACCAACGCGCCGGCATCAGATATAATGAAGATTTTAGAAAATCGATTCGGAAGGCCGGACGCTATCGCCAGTACAGAATTAGAGAAGCTGCGCCACCTACCACGTCTCACAGACTCTCCGAAGGATATCTGCACGTTCGCTAACAAGATACGGAACTGTGTCGCGACCCTACAGCTGCTAGCTAAAGATCACTATCTACATAACCACGAGATAATGAAACAGCTGGTCGAGAAGCTCACGCCGACCATGCGAAACAAATGGTTGGACTACACGCATGCTGAAGACACCGAGAAACAGAAGAATGAACCGGAAATAAAGCTGTTCTGCAAATTCATGGAACGAGAAGCGAACAAGAATGCGAAATACGCACCAGCGGAACACATTACTTCCGAAGAAAACACAACGCCTGTACGAAGACACCGCGCGCTCGCGACGAACGAAAAAGACAAGAAGTTCCCTTGCTCCGTATGCAAGGATAAGGACCACGAGCCACCGGAATGCACCAAGTTAAAGACAGCAGAGGAACGCAAGCGGTGGGACATAGCGAAGAACGCGAACCTCTGCTATAGATGTGTTCGTTACAGAAGTCAAGCACACAAGTGCAAGCCGCGCGCCTGCGGTAAGGACGGTTGTGAACGTACTCATCATCCGCTGCTTCACTTCACGTCGACTCGAAGCGAAGACAAGAAAGAAGAAACAGAGAAGGTCACCACCACACAGAGCCACGACGAGCTACACGCTTATTTAAAGTACATCCCGGTGACGATCAGCGGCCCTAAGAAAAGTATAGACACGTACGCGCTGCTGGACGACGGCTCCACCGTAACCTTAATAGAAGAAAGTATAGCTTCGAAGATCGGCGCGAAGGGCCCTATAGATCCGCTGAACATAGAAACCATAGATCGAAAATTATCTACACACTCGTCTCGTCGCGTCACGTTCAACATCAGGGGGCAAGATAGTGAATATAGACTACAAGCAAGAACTATAAAGAAAATGAAAATATCGCCGCAATCGATAAGTAAAGAACGAGTAGGGGCCTGCGAACACCTCAAAGACATCGCTAGTAACCTTACATATAGAGACGCTCGCCCTACTATACTGATCGGTCAGGACAACTGGCGCCTATTAATAGCATCAGAAACGAAAAAGGGTAACAGAACACAGCTAGTCGCATCGAAAACACCCTTAGGATGGGTCCTCCACGGGTCTAGCTCTCGCACCGTCGGTCAGCGGGTTCACTTCGTACACCATCTCGCTGACACAGATACAGATAGTGAAGAAAATCGCATGGACGAGATGCTTCGACACCACTTCGCCCTGGACTCCGTCGACATAGCAGAAAAGAAACCGCGCTCCGACCCCGAACAACGAGTGATCAGCATACTAGGAGCGAACACCGTACAGACGGACAGCGGTCAGTACGAAACGGCCTTACCATGGGTAAACGACAGTTCGAGAATGCCGTATAACTACGAAAATGCGCTCAAACGACTTCGTACTACGGAGAAAAAGATAGATAGAGATCCGCTGCTTAAAGAAAAATATACAGAGCAAATGAACGCATTAATAGAAAAAGGCTACGCGGAACGAGCGCCGACAGAGAAAACGACACATAGAACGTGGTACCTACCTCACTTCCCCGTCGTCAACGTCATGAAGCCCGGCAAGGTACGAATAGTTCACGATGCAGCTGCCAGGACGGCTGGTACGTCGTTAAACGATCACCTGCTTACCGGCCCGGACTTACTACGCTCGCTCACCGGAGTACTTATGAGGTTTCGACAACATCGCTACGCGGTAACAGCTGACATCGCCGAGATGTTCATGAAGATCGGCATAAGAAGTGAAGACAGAGACGCTTTGAGGTACCTGTGGCGCGGCGACAGAAGAGACGGGACCCCCGACGAATATAGAATGAAGTCGCTCATATTCGGAGCTACCTGTTCGCCGGCAATAGCTATTTTCGTTAAAAACTTAAACGCTCGCAAGTACGAAAAACAGTACCCGGAAGCCGCCGCCGCGATCGTGCAAGCTCACTACATGGATGATTACCTCGACAGCTTCACGACAGAACAAGAAACCATACGAATAGCGAAACAAGTACGAGACATACACGCGGCCGGCAACTTTACGTTACGAAGCTGGGTATCGAACTCGTTACACGTACAACAAGCTTTAAACGAAGTATCGGAGTCGTCGCAACATGTTAAACAGCTGGACGACGGAACGAAGACAGAACGAGTGCTCGGATTAATGTGAAACCCGCAGATAGATAGCCTAGGTTTCAACTTAAACCTAAGCCGCATACCGCCAGCGCTTCTAGATAATACAGCTCCGACGAAGCGGGAAATATTAAAAATAATTATGTCTATATACGACCCGCTCGGCCTCGCTTCGCCTATAATAGTACGTGGAAAACAAATTATGCAAGAAGTGTGGCGGCGAGGTACAGACTGGGATAAGAAGATCGACTCCGACCTCACAGAACAGTGGACCGCGTGGCTACAACACATGAAAAGCTTACGTGACGTCACCGTGCCGCGCGCCTATATAGACTACAGTGAAGCGACGTCACTACAGTTACACGTATTCGTTGACGCCAGTACGACCGCATACGCTGCGGCATTATATTGGAGAACAGTTAACACGGACGGACAAATAAATCTCTCCCTCATCACCGCCAAAGCCCGCGTCGCGCCGCTCAAGCTAACGTCGATACCGCGCCTCGAGTTACAAGCCGCGGTACTAGGCGCTAGAATGGCAGCGACAGTCCTTAGCGAACACGATCGTAAACCAGAATCTAAGACCTTCTGGACCGACAGCAAGACAGTATTAACGTGGCTAAAGACAGGGTCGAGATCTTACAAGCCGTTCGTCGCTCATCGCATCGCCGCCATAGAAGAAACCACGAGCAACAGCGAGTGGAGGTGGGTGCCGACAAACCTAACAACGCCGACGACGCCACTAGGGACGTACCGTACGACTTCAACAAGACGCATCGGTGGTTTACAGGGCCACCATTCTTATTAAAACCTCCGACGGAGTGGCCATCCGAAGTCCCAGCGAAGCTCAAAGTCACCGGCGAAGAACGCACACATCACCTTATAGGAAAAACATCGACATCCATCAATCAGTCCGTACCCGACAGTACACGATTTTCGAGGTGGGAACGGTTTATACGCGCGACTGCTAGAGTACTACAATTTATACAGCTGTGTAGGGGTCAACGAAACGACGTAGTGAACTATAGACGCAAGACACAGTACACCGACCCCGACTGGGACAATAAAAATACATCGAAACACACGGAAGTTAAAAGAAAACAGTCGAAAAATAGTACGGAAAATTCGAAATATATAACTATAGACGCCGCGCTATTAAGAAGAGCGGAAACAATTATAGTACAGGCGATACAGCGGGATTCGTTCGGCGAAGATATAGACAGATTACAACGCAACAAATCGCCGTCGAATAACAGCAGACTACGATTATTAGCAACTACATATGTAGACGGAATCATACGCGTCAAGAGCCGAGTCAACGCAGCGGCGGGAGTCATGGAGACACAGAAGTCACCAGCTGTGCTGGACGGGAACCCTATGGTTAACCCGGGAACCCTATAGAGCTACGCGTCTGTGGATAGAGTACACGCATAGAAGCCTACAGCACGCCGGCGTCGAAACAACAGTAAACGAGTGTCGACAACACTATTGGATCCTACGACTCCGCCCTGTGACAAGAATAATCGTTCGCAGCTGCCTACCATGTCGCATCCGAAGAGCAGCACCACCGTCGCCACCAACGGGTGACCTACCACCGACTCGTCTGGCTCATCATAAGCGACCGTTTACATACACCGGTTTAGACTACTTCGGTCCGTTAACAGTGACTATAGGAAGACGTCACGAAAAGCGTTACGTAGCACTCTTCACCTGCCTCACCACTCGAGCTGTGCATCTCGAAATCGCCGCATCGCTATCGACCGACTCAGCGATACTAGCGCTACGCAGAATGATAGCACGCCGCGGATGCCCCAGCGAAATCTGGTCCGACAACGGGACTAACTTCCACGGCGCGGACGCCGAACTTAGGAAAGCGGCACTACAAGCTACGAGTGAAGAAGCGAACGTCAGAGCCATCACCTGGAGATACGTACCGCCCGGCGCACCTTTCATGGGCGGAGCGTGGGAGCGCCTAGTTAGATCGGTGAAGACCGCTCTCACAGCTGTGTTACACGAACGAAGCCCGCAGGAAGAGGTTCTCGCTACGCTACTCGCTGAAGCCGAATACACAGTAAATAGTCGGCCCCTTACGCACGTCTCAATCGATATAGAAGATCCCGAAGCCCTGACTCCTAACCACATACTACTCGGGGGGTCAGCGCGAGTACCGTTGCCCGGCGAGTTCAACGATAAAGATTTAATAGGCCGCCCGCACTGGAGAGCCGCACAGCGCCTAGCGGATCAGTTCTGGGCCCGATGGGTCCGCGAATACCTCCCCGAACTCCAACACCGGCGGGAGCCCCGAGGGTCCGGACCAGCCATAGCAGCCGGCGACGTCGTACTCATAGTCGACGGGAATCTACCTCACAATACCTGGCCGCGAGGCGTCGTAATAGCGACATACCCAGGACAAGACGGAACGGTTCGAGTTGTCGACGTCAAGACGTCTGGAGGCGTCTTAAGAAGACCCACGAAGCGACTGGTGATACTGACATCAGCATCGGTCGTCTCTCCCAGCACAGCGGGATGCAGCGTCGCGACGAGCCCCGACACTGCACGGCGGGAGAATGTACGAGACAACCGAACATGTAAATAGTTTTACGTATAAAATTGGTTTAATTTTATCGATTATAATTTCATATAGTTAAAAGAATTAAGTAAATAAGCTTATAAGAATAGAATAGTAAAACATTCGATTTAACAAACTACGATCCGCAATAGTTACTACAAAATAATAAGAAAATGTAAATAATTAATTACGTATAAAGTTGCTTCATAAATTAAGTTTCATAGTTAAAGAATCATAGAAAATGTTAACTTGTGCGACTAGTTACTAGTTGAACAGATTCGCCTTAGTTTTGTTCAATATCTAGGTTAGAAAGAGATGGCGATAGATTTAGTATGAAAATAGACAAGGATAGCTATAGTTCGGGAAGAAAATTCATGTTTTGTTTAATAATTTCTAATATTCTTACGATTTTATTAATGTTTCATGTTTTATAGATAGATATTCATACGTTTTAGCATAAATTATCATCAAAATGTTTGTAAATAGATAGATACGCACGCTGCGCGCACAGGAATAATACTAACGCGGGTTCGGGACTCGGAGGGGATATTTATACTTCGACGGTGGGGGACGGGGAAGTATAAATATTCCAGAAATCGATTTAGCTCGATTATTCCGAATTTATCGCGCGCGCAGCGCTAATTGTATGTTAAAATGCTAGATTTTAATATGATAAAATAGGTAAGATATAGTTTTAAGACAAATATATTGTAAATTGCATTTTATTGAAAATAAAGATATTCCGGGGTGAGGTAAGGGTCCGCTGGCTAGCTACTCCCGAAATCATATAAATAGGACGCCATATCGGGCGTCATTAGGTCACTCGTCTTGAGACAACGGAATAGTCAAGAAGTACATAGTCAAGACTCAAGATAGTAAGAAGTCTACATAGAAGCTTGCCAGCCACCCTTCTCTCTAACGGGATTTAGTGAAGCGCTATAGTGGTGTTTTATTGAAGAACCCCTGCACACGACGAGCACGAATATCCGTACCGGCTTTGTTCGCAATCGTTTATGTACCGGCTCTGGCAAATCAGACGTCATAATACAGTCCGCTAGCTCTCCCTGAGCTGGGGTCCGGTACAATATCTAACCACTTAATCATAAACTGCTTCTACTTGAACAGACCTTTTTTTACGTGGGGAAAATCCGCAGCGAAATAAACTTTAGGAACACAGCTATTATATTATCCAAGTATAAAAAATAAAGCTGTTTATGGCCTGTATCATCGATTGCGAATAACGGTACTGATATAATAGTTATCGAGTTTATCCAACAGATAATAGATACGTTATTCTTTTCTACCACCGAATTATAATACTTTATTGAAAAGTATTGTGAGAGGTGTTAGTAAAAGTGTTCTACCAAGCTTGATGCACTCATAACTCAAACCGTCCGGGCCTGGGCTCTTATCTGGTTTTAAATTATTTATTTGTTTTAGTAATTCAGTTTCCGTAAAGTTTTGTACAGTCAATGTATTCTTTAGGTGATCTCCTTTTTTGAAGTCGGTTAAAAAGATTTGGGTGTCCCTAACTTCACGCAAGAAAATTACTTAGGCTAGTATCCATTTTTTATGTTTACTTTTATTACTTACCCATTTGTGTGCAATTAATGTGGGCACGGTTTTCTCAGACCAGTTTGACAATACCTTATCCCTGACTTTGTCCCGAAGCTATGGGCACCTTACTCACCACAGCAACACAACTACTTGAGAGTTTATCTGTGAACATCTGTAAGGTTCAGGTACTTTCACAGATGGGCTGCTCTATATCGAGCTGGATACTATCGAATTAACAAAATTAGGCTTTTTTTTAATTTTACCTTATGCCTTTCGACGATCACGATTCAGTCTGTAATATCCGACTGTTGTGCATAGGCCTCTTCGCCATTTAGGAGAAGGATCCGAGCTTAATCCAGATGGAGGATTAATATGTTGTAATATGGACCTTGATTTATTTTATTTAAACACTTCCCGGCAATTTTTCCTAAATGTTTGCCAGGAAATGTTGCATGGAAGAGGTCACTGTTTATAAAAGCTCACATTCAAACTTCCTTATATAATATCCCTTATAAATTTATACGTTGTTCCTTTTGATCAGTTGTAAGCAAACGCGGCACCCACTTAGAAAAAAGCTTTTTCATGGCCAAATTTTTATGTTGTAACAAAAATTTCCGTTAAACATTCCCATGTCTATTTCTAAGAACCAGCGTCCGTTGATATTCACAGGCCCTGTTCGAAGAATCGTTCGTTAAACATTCCACGGTCGCGTTCCAAGAAGCGACCGTTACATATTCACACGGACCTATTCCCAGTATTTCAACCGACGCTCGCGTCGGTTACCTCTGCACTTTATAAGCCGCACTCCCGCGCAGTCGCTAGTCAGTGAGCCGATCGCTATCGCGAGATCTAACTGAGGTAGGGCACAGCAGGAAATTTCCTGCTCAAAATATGGAGCAGCCCGACTGGGGAAGTACCTCGACCTTACAGAAGACCACAGCTAAATAATACTGTTTTCAAGCAGTATTGTGTTCCTGTTGGTGAGTAAGGTGACCAGAGCTCCTGGGGGGATTGGGGATAGGGTCGGCAACGCGCTTGCGATGCTTCTGGTGTTGCAGGCGTCTATAGGCTACGGTAGTCACTTACCATCAGGTGAGCCGTACGCTTGTTTGTCGACTTAGTAACATAAAAAAAAAAAAAAAAAAAAAGATAAACACGTGCCGCGTACTATTAATATTATCGTCCTCCGCGGTTAAGCCACTCATAGACTTTGTTCTTTTTGTACATTTTTTTATTATTATTTGTTTTAGTGTTTTTTTATTATAAAATATACAGTTTAATCGAAAACTTTTGTATTTAATTCCACAAGCCTCTTACATTTGGCGCTCAACTAGTGGCACGAACTCGTTAACGGTTATAGTGATTGCGTCATAGTAACGCCGCGTCAGTGCCGCGTTAATGTTTTTTTTAATAATAATAATAATAATAACAATAACTTTATTTGTTAAACACACTGAGACACACAATATATATAATTATACATACAACATTTGAGGCAAGCATTACATTTGATGTTTTAAATTTAACACAAAATAATAATAATAAAAAAAGGAAATAAAATAAATAAATAAAAAAACAATAAGATAAGACAGCAGTGCAGTGAGGGCAACAGTGTGTTTCACAAAAAGGTGGGACCTCAGCTATAGTCGGGACTAAAAGCCCCGACACTGATTTTCAGGACCACCGTTGGTTTTCCCATTTTGGCGGCAATCGTAACGAGAATAATAATAATAATAATAACAATAATGCACGAATATTAATATAAAAAAAGATAATGAGTATTTAATATAATATTAATAATAATTATATTAATATATAAATACAGCGAAAAAAAATTATAATATGTGGCATATTAAAGATAACTATGACCTACATAATAATGCACATATATGTGAACACACACACACAAACACACACACACACGCACATACTCAATAGTACAGAAAACATGTGACCAAATCCACCAATGCTGCTAAAACTGATAATGGATATAATTATGTATTTATCACGATTACAATGATCAGGCCATGATCAGGCTATAATTTTAAATATCTTGTTGCCCTAAAAGTAAGATTCTTTTATACAGTTTTTTAAAACTTGACTTGGTTGTTAAACTACGTAGTGGCGGTGGCAAGTTATTCCAACATTTCGTTGCAGCATATTTAAAACTACCGCGAAATGCGGCTGTACGGTGCATGGGCAAGCTCAGAGCATACTGAGATGATCTTGTACAGTGCGTGGTGTTAACATCTCGTGTCCACTCCAGTTTCTCAACCAGGTACTTAGGTACGCCATGCTTAATGACTCCAAATAACATTGTGGCTAGGTGTAATCGCCTACGGTTCTCCATTTTCAAAATGAACGCCCGATTCAGGTAAGAAGTGACACGATCTCGCCGCGGTATGTAGAAGCAGTAGCGTGCACAAGCGTTTTGAACCCTTTGTATGGACTTTTTAAGCTATTGCATAGCTTCTTTCGCGGGCCTTGAGCGCGGGGACAATTTCTAGAATTACAGTAACGAAAAAACATCACGCTCCCCACTCCGACGGGCACGGAGGTGCGGCTTGAAGGCCGTGCATCGTCTAACGTCGTTTCAGTTCGGCAGTCTTCGACACGGCGTTGTGTGCGTGCGATTAGACGTCTAGGTCGGCGCGGCTAGGCGGTGCGCTTGACGCACAGAGTACATTGTATTGTAATAGTAGGGAACTGAGCTTCGACGCGAGTTTGCCGGCATTTATCATAGAATGCGTGATGAAATAAAAAATATGACCTACATGAATGGGATAGCACCGGCGTTAGTACTATTATCTAGTTGAGCGTATTACTCATTGATGCAAATATGATATTGCCTATAATGTTACTATTTCCAGATAAAATTTGGCATTTAATTTTTTTAATAAAAGAAAAAAATTTGTTTTCTTATCGGTCACCACGCTCAAAAAGTGTAACTTGAATTAATATCAAAGAAAAAGAAATATTGCATAAATAAAATAAATAAATATTATAATTATTGCATAAGTTGATACAAAATGCTATGCAATAGCTTTACCGCGGCAGTCCCCGAGTGCCACACGTATTTTTTTGTTCTCTCTAGTAGTCGTGGCCCTATAACGACATCTATGTAGTTAAACTTAGAGAGTATTAGTGTCTCACATAGTACTATGCGCAGCTTTTCATTGAGAGAATCCCTGATGCGATATAAAACTTTAAGTCTATAAAAACAAGCTCGTACTATATTAGACACGTGCGATTCGAATCGCATATTCTCGTCCAATAATAGTCCAAGGTTCCGTGTTTCACATACACCCTCAATCCTGCTACCGTTTATTTCGAGAGAAGGGGATTTGCTCTTCACTAATTGCACTTGGTGACGGCTACCAAGGACTATATATTTTGTTTTATTTGGGTTCAAAACCAAACCAGCGCATTTGATTTGGACCAGTTAAAAATGCGTTCTAAATCATTGTTAACTAAGCGTAATGATTCTTCCAACTCATGTGGTTTGAAAGATAGGTAGATTTGTATATCGTCAGCATATATGTGATACCTACAGTGTCGTATAGATTTAATAATGTCTCCCGAATATATGCTGAACAATATGGGTCCTAGTATGGATCCCTGTGGGACTCCTCTATCAAGGGGGCTGCGCTGCGACCAAATCACATTTTCCTTCTCATTTTTAATTTCTACAATTTGATGTCTATTTTGTAAATAGCTTGCGAACCATAAGACAACGGCCTCCTCTAATCCATAATATCGTAGTTTTGCTAGAAGTAAGCCGATGTTAATGGCATCAAAGGCTCGAGAAAAATCAAGTAATACCATTATGGTTACCTTACCATCATCTTGGGCGTGAAGTACATCATCCAGCACACTCACGAGAGCCGTAGCGGTACTATGGTGCCTCCTGAATCCCGATTGCAATGTAGGTAATATATCGTTACGCTCTAGGTAGTCCACTAATTGTCTGCAAATAACCTATTCTAGTATCTTAGAAGTACATGGTAAGATACTTATGGGCCTTAAATCTTTAAATTCTAAGGGGCTAGGTATTTTTGGAATAGGGCGAACTACGGCATCACGCCACATACTCGGAAAGGTGGAGGATGATATACTCTTGTTTATGAGTGTTGTTAATGTACTCAGTATATGATGAAACGATAGAGTCAACATATCTAGCGAGATGTCATCAATACCAGTTGCATTGGATTTTAATTCTCGTATAGCTTGTGTTACATCTCTTTCGGTCACAATTTGAAATTTAAATGTAGGTAAACCAAACTTGTTATTATTATAAAACTCTAAGAGCGACTCTGCTACGGAATTATCCCCTGGTACATTGAGAAAATGCCTATTCATCCTATCTGGATCACACAAACTAGTGGGAAGTGTATCATTGGATCGTTTGAAATTAACGTTTTCTTTAATGTGTCTCCACATAGTTTTAGGGTTCCTTTCATTAGAGCTGACATATGTTTTAAAATATGTGTCTTTTTCGATTTGGATGGCCCGACCAACAATCGACTTTAGTTCGTTGTAGTACGCCACCTTTGCGGGTTGCTTAGTTGAGCGGGCTTTGCGATAGGCTTCATCGCGATGTTTCATCATTAGACGAATATTATGAGTAATCCATGGGTAACTTTTATGTTTTATAAAGACTAATTTTTTTGGAGCGAGGTAACCAAAAACTTTTAATAAATTATAAGTAAGATTATTTGCTATTTCATTGACGTTCCCCATACTCAAGGCGTTCCAATCAATGTATTCCATTACAGCATTGAACTGAACTGGATCTATATCTTTGATAGGTCTAAAATATACGGATTTAGGTCGACTTTTAAGTTTCGGGACATTTAACTCACATGCAACCAGCGCATGATCGCTTAGTGTTGGTATGTGATCAACCCAGACTTGGACGACATTTACGTCGGTGCAAATGAGATCGAGCAAGGTGTCTTTGGATGAAGTAAAGTGTGTTGGCTCTGCAACATGCTGATGAAGACCAAAGCTAGTTAAAAAATCTCTAAGCATTAAAAAACTGTTATCTAGAGAGTTGAAACAATTTATATTGAAATCACCCAATAGGACGACATGATCGTACCGTGAGAGCGAGGTGATTGTATCACTCAGTGCATTTATGAAAATCTCAACGCTAAGCCAGGGCGGCCGGTATGCAGTACCGATCGCCAACTTTTTAGACTGGACAGTTATACCTAACCACATTTGCTCCACAGAGTCTGCAATAGGGTGCTTCAGTACTCGTACAGATATCTCACGCTTTATGTAAAATCCCACTCCTCCACCACGGGCACGCAGCCCTGGAGGGCGAGGTACGTGGCGAAGGTGATACCCAGATAAAATTGGAGCAGTTTCCTCCTCTCCCTTCCTAAGCCAGGTCTCATTCACTGCAAGAATATCTACGTCATGTTTCATCAGCGCGACAACAAACTCCTCATGGCCAGTTCTCAATGATCGAGGATTAATTAAACCAATCCTAATCTTTCTCGGTGCCATTATGTAATATACTTTATAAATGTTAAATGATAATTAACTACACTAAAGTTAGATATATGAAATAAATATAAAATGATGTAGATGAATAAGATAGATGTAATTATATAATAAAGTAGAATATATAATATAATAAAATGTGATTTCGTGTATGTTTGATAAATTACAATGACAATAAAATAATATTTAATTAAAACATCTGTCTCTGAACGTAGGCCCGTTTCGAGAATCACACTGCCGCCACACTCACAAATACCAGTAGTGCAAAAGATATACAATGTACACAAATCCTTAACAGCTAATAATTTTATAAGTTGCAAAAAAGTACTAAAACTACAATAACAAAAGTAAATAATTAATATTCCAATTGATAATACACAAGACAAACAGTTTATATACAAAAAACCTTATCTATATCACTCATTGACCTAATTCTGTGTTTATGGTTGTGTGAGCTGGTGTCTCGCCGTGCGAATATGCGGCCATCACGCGTCCATACATACCGCCAACCCAGCTCCTTGGCCTTAGCACGAACGGCGTAAAATAGCTGACGGTTTACGCGTGTAAGTCGCTCGTTCACATAAAATCGACGTGGTTGAGCGTCAATGTCGAATCCAGCAGTGTCCGCGCCGCGCCGCACTCGCGCCGCACGGAGCAACTCGTCACGGAGACCGCGCCTCGCCAGCCGAACACAGATGGCGCGAGCCGGCGGCCGCTCCGACGTAGACTGCGCGCGCGCGCGAATGGGCCCCGCACGCTGCACACTCACAACTTCTCGTTCGTCAATATTTACGCCCAGCTTGTTGGATATAAGCGCAACCACATGCATCAAGTTTTCTTCATCGCGTTCCGATATACCAGTAATCTCGACGTCGTTCAGTAGAAGTTCTTGATCCCTGTCGTTGAGGTCTGACCTTAGCTGCGATAACGTTTCATCGATAGACTCGACCTGCTTCTCCCTATTTTCCAGCTTAGATAGCCGCTCATCGAAGGAATCCATACGTGTATTAAAATCTACTAACGTCGTTCTTATTACGCCGAGTTCCTGCCTAAACGATGACATTTCACTTGTACACGCCGACAACTCAGTACGTAGTAACTCAATAGCCTTCATCATGGCCTCGACGCTTCCCAAGCTATCGGCATCAACGGAAGCATCCGTGTTTGCTTCACTGGGTTTACAGCTCTTGCACATCCATTTTGGTGCAGATGCATTAGGACTTGTATTTACTAAGCATCCACGATGGAAAACAAGTGAACATTTTTTACACTTAGTGCCGTCTATCGCCGACGTGAACTTTCCGCAGCTGCCGCACTTGCTAGCCATATTTGTTATTCTATAACTCAGTGGTATTTCAGATAAAAACAAACTAGACTAGACTAGATGGCTCTGTCTAGGTTTCTTATGTTAATAACTTAATAATATTATTTTGTACTGTTTTTTGCACTTATCCCTTTGCACAATACAGTTTTTAAAAAACCAGCTAATTTATACTCACAATGAGCGTAATTAAATATAGGTATTTAAAACCAAAATCATCAAGTTCACTAAAGTGTCACTTCACATTCATACAACAGCTGATTGGCAACGGCGAGTTGGTATTTTATCAAATATTGTGATCGTCACAGCAATAATGTTCGTACAAACGCTTGTGCCCACGAATTGAACCCTTAACTTTGTCTTTAGACACTAATATTTAGCAAACATTAACTTTTTCTAATTTTATACGCACAATAAACCGAGAACCAGTATAATCCGAACTACCGCCAAAATGCGTATGAATAAAGAAATGTGTGATAAAATGTATGTATAAATCGATACCTTTGGGTAGAAAGGTCGTATAAACCATTTTGGCCAAATTGAGTTATATATACCATTTTTCTCAGAATTTTTTTCTCTATCGATCTGTATATACAAAATGTAGAAATTCGAACAAAAATGGTTAATACGACCCAGAAATTTTCGATCATAGCCTCTTAAAAAAGGTAAATTTTCAATGTAAAAGCCGAATGTTTTTATTTTGGAGTTTTGTTATGATGTAATGACCATAATTTATATTAACTCAGGGCGTAAAAATATTCGTTAATTGTAAATGGTTTATACGCCCTAACGTGTTAAATGCATTACCGAAACATAGCTTAAATTCGACGTCGTATATCCAAAGGCAGGTCGCGACGTTGGTGTATAAACCATTAGTTCTTAATGAAATCTACACATTTAGAAGTGATTCAGATAAATTATCTTTTACGAGAGCACAATTACATGCCTGTGGACTCTGTTCATGTAAGTATCGAACGTAAAGTTAAAAAAATTACTGTCTGGAGTCCAACAAAATGGCCATCATACATTGAGACTGCGAGAAAAAATCCTAGGCCTTCTAATGTTAATGTAATGAAGTATTCTGATATTCTTAATTGGAATGAAATAACTGCTGAGACATTTACAAATTAAACTTCTAAAACTCTGAAAATGCGAAACATCCGAATTATTACGTTGAAGAAAAAGAATCCAAATGAAATGTAGGTACCTACCTACATTAAATACTCAATGAAAGAAGAGACGTCGCCTGATAAGGTAATATTATTTAAAAGGTCTGGCAATAAAGAAAAAGGTAAAGGTAGAGGTAAAGGAAGATCGAAAAGCCGTACGATATTACCTGGACAATGTGTAAGCAATGATACACATGAAAAGGTGATGCTGATGACTATGTCCCCAACTACACTTTATAAAAACAAATTGGAAATATCAGATGTAAAATATAGGGGATTTAAAACGTCTATGTGATAATGGAATTATACCAAAACGGTACCACCATGATTAATTTAACTTACTCCATGGAAATGTGGCTGACTCTCTTACGCTAACCGACGAAGAAGACGAGGAAAAGCTAATTGAATCATACAATCTATACTAATATAATAAAGCTGAAGAGTTTGTTTATTTGTTTGTTTGTTTGTTTGTTTGTTTGAACGCGCTAATCTCAGGATCTACTGGACCGATTTGAAAAATTCTTTCAGTGTTAGATAGCCCATTTATCGAGGAAGGCTATAGGCTATATATCATCACGTTAAGACCAATAGGAGCGTAGCACTAATGAAGAATGTTTCAAAATCGGGTGGTCCTATTCCACGGGGACGAAGTCGCGCGCACAAGCTAGTTATTATTATAAAAGAATAATAACTTTTCGTATTGTAACGTAACACATAAACACAATTCAGTTCTAAGTTATTGGTGCCATAAATTTTGGGTTATACTTGAGATAACAAACGCATAAATTGAAATGAGAGTTGACACGTAAACATAAAACAGTCAATTTAATGGACAAAAATTGTTCTAATTCATTAGGGTCTCAAACTTTAAGTTGTACTTGAGAAAGAAATTTATTTGCTGGGAACTGAACGGCTTAGCTAGTGTGTTAAAATATTGGGTGATAAATTTTATATTCGAGACAAGCTTAAATTTGTTGTGTTGACAGATTCGGTGAAACGTTCTAAGGGCCAGTTCCACTGATTGAAATGATCGCGATTGGTTCGACGTAAACTCGGTTTACGCGTTTAACGGAGTCAGAGCTGGAAATTGCATTTCACCAACATAAACTAAACGCAGTTAGAGAATAACTGTGTTTAAATTCTAAACGACCGATTTTTGGCGTTTAGCTGTGTAAACACGGTTTGTCTAGAGCTTCTAACGGTCTAACCTATTAAAAACAAATCTTGTCAAGTTGTCATATGATATATTCTGATACTCGAGTTTATAGTAGTGTATCTCTATATATGTAAATGAATGGCTGAATGTGTTGCTGGGCGCGGGTCTTGAGAGCGGATGAACCGATTGCGCTAATTCTTTTTATGTTCCTTGAAGTATGAGGATGGTTGTTACGGAGAGAAATTTTAAAAAATTGCCTGAAAAAGTCTTAAAACAACACTTTGCTATGTTCCCATACGGATGATTCGTAATAATAATTAAACGAAAACCAAGATTAGAATCGAACTATAAATTCGATTAAGCAAAACGTAGTTTTATTAAACTTAGTTTTATGCAAACGGTGGAACCGGCCCTAAGCGCTCGGGTCGGCGTGTGAGTGGTTTTTTTTTTACTGTAGTTACAGGACGCCAGAGTTGCCATCACAAAGTTTTAAGTTACCTTGTTTTGGAATAAAAACTACAAAATTGCCGTGTATTTACTTTACATTAACACGTAAGGTTAAAAATGACAATAAATAATTGTGTTTGCTAGCAGCAAACGAGAAGGCTGACTTCGAGTGTATCGACAAGTGGTGCAGCGTGGGTGGACGGGAAAGAGTTGACAAGCGCACTGGTCGTCGCTGCGATTTTCGAGGGTTCCCCTCGGTTTGTCTGGGATTCCATTATCATATCCTGGTTTTCTTACCGTGGTGCCAGCCTTGGGATGTCTCCTTTCAAACAAAGAAGAATTGTAGGAATCGGTTCGTGAACGACGGGGTTGTCCCCGAACGTACATAAAAGGAATATATTAATGCGGTCGAATTTAGTAGCTATCTCCTTTTCGAAGTCGGTTAAATAACTTCCTTTTGAAATCGGTTGAATAATACATTATTCTTCACAACCGTCATACAAATTATCGTAACTAACATTTTTTCTTCGGCTTTATTCAATGTATATTGGTTTTTTCCTTTATATTGTTTATCTTTTGTTGTGTTTTTGGTTAATTGATTTACGCAATTTCCTTTGGATCGGATAAAAGTGCTTACAGCCAGTAAAGCTCAATTTATTGAGGAAGTAATAATTTTATTCCTTGTTTTTGTGTTGCACTATAATGACTTATAAACTATCGATTAAATTATTAGGAAAAAACAATTACACATTGGATTGCCGTATCTTTGAACACGGCAATGAACCGAAGATATCCAAATTTCCGTGTAACACGGGAGTTGCCGTGTGGATGGCAACACTGCAGGGCGCGTTGGTGGACGTGTGAGGGTGGGGGAAAAACGGACGCTGGACGTGATATATATGGTTCGGGCGTCGGGAATGGGGCATTCGGTTTTGGACTCGGGAATTCGAAGTATAGTATTGAGGTTGAGAGCACGTAGGCCTCCGCGGCCGTCGCGGCCTCTTGGCTGGCGAAGCTATGGAATTTCTGACTTAGATTAAACATAAAATACCTAAAAAGTATTTTTAGGTCTGGTTTAGAAATTTCATTAGCGTAAGCTGGCCGAGTGTGGCAATGTAGCTTCAGTTTAGTTCGCGAAATAGTTTTAATTTATTTTTTACTGATTATTATTAAGTGCAATTCTTTATTATAAAAATCTTAATTGTAATCCGCTAAATAAATTCAGTGAAAGACCTGTGATGAAGAGCTCCTGAGTGGTTCGATGCACATTTATATTTTATATATTTGCATGTAAAACAATTTCACAATTTTGATACACTATGTGATAAACATGCGTGTCACCAATTGATGTAGAATTAAAATGATGCATGATGTGTTTCTTCTACTGATTTTTATAACTTTTACGGAGATTTAATAAAAGATATCTAATGAATTATTATCTAGGTTTACATTGATACTATTAAATATTAATTGATTATTGAATGAAATTATTATGAAATAAGCCTTATGACCATGGTTATATTGAATTTAACTGATAAAATGAAACCTAGCTTAAATAAATGAACACAATATGATGTTGATATAATGAAACAAAATTACATTCGTTTAACTTTAAATTACATATTGAATGATTCTTTGGTTAAAACTATCATATTAGATACGGCTATAGTAAGGGTTAAATAGAATTTTGTTAGGGTGTATTTGAATAATGAAATGAAATTTTACTGTGTGGTTTAATGAAGTCACTACTTAGGAAGTAGATAGAGTAGTGGATATTCCTATAATGTGACCTATAAACAAACTAATGATTAGTTGTCGTATCTTATTGAATATTCTCTACATATAAATATGCTTCTATTGAATGTATATGTATGTATGTATATGTATATATATATATATATGTATATTTGGCTTCATTTTGACATTACACAAACTCTAGTAGTTCTGAAACATTAATTTAAGAACTTGTAGTTTTTAAATATATGTTGGAACGAGGTAACACAGGTGGTTTGTAGTCTGGAATGTGTTCAAGGATACTTTTAGCTCTTGAATACATTCTAAGATGAGGTAATTATACACTGAACCTTGACATTACACAAACTTTAGTAGTTTTGAACATTGATCTAAGAATTTATGTTCTTAAATGAGTGTCAAGACGAGGTATCTGGTAGACTGGAGTGTCTCATTTTCACGATGACTTTTATTGAACTATATAAACTATGTTAAGGTGAATCCATAAATGTTTGTATTCGCCAGTGTTTTATTATAGGTGTCCCCTATAAGGCTTGGCCTGTCTAAGCCACAGTTCATCGCGTCATCGATGCTAGGTAGATCCTAACCTTGGCCTATCTAGTAGAGAAAGTTGCGTGTACTTCCTACCAACCTCTGCGTTTGTATTTGCCTAACTGAACTATGTTCTTGGTAAATACTATACGTACGTTTTCCTTGTTTTTGATAAGAGTTTCTTATCTTTGACAAGAGACATGGACAAACTCCACCAGACACCTAGTGTATGGTAGTTGTTTGAACTGCAACAAAGGTTAGTAATTTATATTTGGACAGTGGTATGAAGTTCTATTTTAGACTAATAGAGAAACATATTCACTTTTCCAATTAATTTATTGCTAATTTTTGTGGACGGTCTCTGTTAAGTCCTAAAGGCGGATTTACTGAGATTTAAGCCGAGCCTTAATCAAGCCCTCTTGTGTTGTACAAACATACAAACATTGATGGATTATAAAACCTATTAAATATACATTCTCTTTTCATTGTGAAAATGAGATACTCTCAGAGATTCTGATTGAGTAAATGAATATGTTATATTTTAATTGTTTTATTTATCTCTCGACACTTCCATGTCCTGAATAAATCCAATCAGTTCCTGAGAGAGCCTGATATATTCAAATGTTTAACAACTTAATTACTGGTTCAATGTTTCAATTGAACAACCTATTCTGGTTAATGAATGCTGTTTCATGTGAGTGCTGTGAGTCATGCAAGGACAGGCCTGCACAATACACCTACTCTACATGTTGGTCTTATACCTTTAATTATTCTTAATTTCCTTATAGGACACTCGAAAGGTTGCGTTGTCGCAAGTCGCTAGTCGCTGTTTGACCCATCTCACAATGGTGGCGAGGCTTGACATTATAGTGGACTATAGACTCGTAACTCAGTAGGTCTTTCCTATGGGAACTTACACTACACAATCCTATTGTGACAAAAGTAGTAGGTTTCGTGATCGAATTTCAAAGTAGTTGTGTGACCGAAGTTCCCGTATGGGCTAGTAAGCACACAATGAAAAGATCAGTAGACACGATCTCCTTTTGTTCACGAGGAACACATCTTAATACCATGTCTGATTACAGCTTGGTAATTACATCAACTCTAGTAATTCACTGGTTATGTCTATATGGCATTCCAAGGGATTACTCAAATACAGTCATTGCATGATTGTGCTGCAACGGTATGAAACAAGCATTTGTTAGATAGGATATATTTCAATCTAACTTACTGTAGAGAATTGGGACCTCTCATTTCCTACCTACTACCCTTCTTTTGATTTGATAGCACCAACGTTGTGCCTAATTTAATTAAGAGCCTTCAGCACGGTGTGGATCGGATGGGGTCGGAGGGGTTATGGTGGTAGCGACCCCCCGGGTTCAGCTGAACCCGGCCTTTTAATTCCCTAATACCTATAAACCCTATCCTAACAGAATAACACATACAAACAAACACTACAATTTATCTTTCACAATTATCTGAGATAATTTATTAACTGAATAAATTATTTCAAGATGATTAATAGCTATATAATATGTATTTAATCATTATTTCATTTACTTATATATTTTTATTTATTTCATTTGTTTAGAGATATCTGAAGCTATCTGTTACATCAGGTTTGATCTAAAGATTCATTCAATTAATCAATGTCATTATAGAATGTCCTGATTATAACTATTTAACTTTATTTCTATTTTAGCTATCTAGATTCACTAAAAATATTAGCAATTATAATTTACACATTCTTAAGGAGATATTAGATCTTTTAGTTAAACAATAGGTGATAGTTATTTCTAAATAAATAAGTTTTATTCTTAACGGTTCTAATTTACTAAATTTTATTAATTCTTAATTAATTTACTTATAAGGTGTTATAAAGTTTAATATCTTTCTTTCCTTTTAATTCCAGAAGTTAGTTATCTATAGTTCTTATATCACAGGTAAGTGTAAATATCTTTTCAATTAAATTTTAGGATAAATTAATTTCAGTAATTTAATGTCATTATGCAGAGATGTTATTATTAATGGCTAGGTAGGATGTTAGTTAGAGTTTATATAGAAATCAAGGCTTCTAATAACATATACTATGTCTTTCCTTCGGCATACCACAAAAAGAACTGAAGTTACTCTGAAACAAAAATCAAACACAACGTAGAGTCCTTCCTTATACTAGACGATCACAATTATAAGGCCAAAGACATTTAATGTCCTCTTAAGCTTAATATTAGCTTGTAACGCCACTACCATGATAGTGTCACATTTTGGGTCTTCGTGACCAGCATGTTATAAATTTATATATGTTGGGGTCTTTCTCATCACACCCCATAGTATAGTAGTGTTACAAATTGGTCCACGTGACCAGGATTGTCATAAATATGATGATTAGTCACCAGAGTAGCATAGGAGAACGTTACAAAATGGTGCCGTGACCAGGATTGTCATAAACATGATGATTAGTCACCATGCCATATAGTAGAAAGTTACAAATTGGTGCCGTGACCAGGATTATCATTAAACATGGTGAATGGTTACCATGCTATAGTATTAGATCATTACAGTATTCACGTAATTTCACATTTCGTTCTATATTATTTAGTAAAAAAACAAGACTATGCTAAAAATGATTGTATTCTTTGTCACCTAAATTTATTTTTTGAAAATGTGTTTGTCAATAAATTCATAATAAATTCGTTTTAAAATAATATATTATAATAATAATTAAAATAATTTATAGTAACAATTCATAAATTATTTTAAAATAATTATGAATACAAATTTATATCATAAATAAGTTACTTTTTAGTATATATACATAAGTTGGTTTAGTGCTTGATAGTTTTTTTTTTTTTTGTTTAGTTGTAATTCAATAAATTACTTAGTAAGTAAGCCTTAGTACTGCGGCTTAATTCAATAATTTTTTATTGAATTACATTTAAATAGTCATAATTAAGTCATAATTTTATAAATGATTAAAAAGCCTGATTACTTTAATTTAGAAGAAGTTTGTTTTTTATGACTGAGTAGATTTTTTTATTTCACTTTTCAGTTTATGTTGTTATAATTATTTATTTTTTCAATTTAAAAATGTTAAACCTGTTAGGTATGTTGTACCATTATTGAAATAATAGTAAATGTTGATTAGAAGGTATTATAACACATAATAATTAATGTTGATTTCGTATTTCAGGTAGTTTTATTTTATTTGAATCGACCATTATTGGGTATAAGAACAATAATAATTGAGTTCCTACTAATTCTGAAAGTAACAGGATTGTTTATTTGTTAGAATTCAATTGATCTATGATTATAAATGGTTTTTAATACACAAAAAAACTACATCTATGGGTTTTTACGACAGTAAATGTGACCATAAGCTTACCAAAAATGGATATATGACCTATACAGTTTTTTTTAAGTACATTTTCATGGGGTGTATTAGCCAAGAATTGATTTTTTCTTAGACGTAAATCCAAGCTAACTTTAAAACTAAAGAAGATAGATAGGTTTTGATAATTAAATCTTTTTCATTCGCAAATTGTAAGACCCTTTCTCATAGATCATTTTTTTATAACTTCAAAAACAAAAAAAGTATGAATTTTTATTTAAAAAAAAAATCGTTTTTCTGCTCTCCTGAAAAGTCGGGTTTTGGTTTATACGACCTTTCTACTCAAAGGTATCGAAATGTATAAATGTATGATAAAAGAAACATTCGTTAACCGTTCTGAGTGACTGTAACTTTATAGTGTTTCTGTGTATTTTACCGTAATCTCGTAAAAATGCCGAAATCTACTCGTCGTAAAAGTACACAAAACAGTGACGATGATGTAAGTGTAGATAATTTAGACAAGATGAAGGAGATGATGCAAGCGTTTGCTGAGGTTCAGGCCGAATCTAACCGGCTTCTTATCGAATCTCTCTTGGCATCACGCACCAGTGGCTCCGTGTCTCAATCATCAGCGCCGTCTCCTATGGGATCGACGACGTTCGCCGGCAATTTCTCTAAGTGCACATCACGTTTTAGGGGAGATAGAAACGACCCCGAAGTAGTTGAGGCTTTCGTGGATGCCATAGAAACCTACAAAGAATGTACAAACATAAGTGATATTCACGCCCTCAAAGGTCTTTCGATGCTATTAGAAGGCGAGGCTGCAGTTTGGTGGCGTGGAGTCAAGGCGTCAGTAACTACGTGGCAAGATGCAATAGCGCGTTTGCGCGCCATGTTCGGCGTGCCACGCGCGCCGCATAAGATATTGCGTGAAATATTCAGCGTAGAACAAGGCTCGGAGCGCGCGGAAGTATTCGTTGCTCGGATCCGTGCCCTTATCTCCTGGCTGCCTTATAAAATTGAGGAAAGTATGCAACTAGACATTGTCTACGGCTTACTTGATCGAAGCATTCGTAAGCGGTTGGCTAGAGACACAGTGACGTCACTGGACGAACTCGTCGACAAGGCAAGAGCCATCGAGGAGACCCTAGCTGAGGTAGATCCATCGTCGCGCAAGAGCGCAGCTCCGCCGAGCGCGCGCGTGCATAGCAGCACGAGCGCGCACTCATCGCGCAGCACGCGCGCATCGAGTTCATACTCTGCGCGCGCACCGTGCACGTCGAACGACGGAGACGCCAGCGTCGTCAAGTACAGCGCGCCATCGCCGCCTGGGCGAACGCCCGCGGCCGCGCTCGTACCTACGCCGGCCACCGCGCGGTCATCGAACCCCGGCACAGCTGTTGCCGCGGCACCGCAGAATTCTTTTCGTTCCGTAAGCAGAGTAACGGACAGACAAGGTAAACTTTTTTGTGTCTATTGTAAGCGTACGGGTCATGTAAAAGTGAATTGTGCTAAGTTAGCTAAAAATAATTTGTGTGATAACAAAAGTGATAGCACGTCTTGCTATGGGTGCGGTAAAAAAGGTGTGATTCGGTCAAATTGCGAACATTGTAGTGGGAAAGAAGCTTTCTATGGATGCGATTTTGTATCCGTCGAACTTTCGTCTAAAAAAGTTTCGTCGAATTACGTTCAGGTCAATGACCTTTTGTGTGATAAGAACTTTCCGCCTACTGTTCATGGTGACGCTGTTGCTAATGTACTGCCTCATTGTAACACACCGAGTGCCGATTTTTCGTGTATTAATAATACGTTGCCTGTCTATGAACCGAAAGTGGATAAACTGTGTGGTACGGTTTGTGATAACACTGATAAAGAAGTTCTATGTACTTATAACTCTGGTAATAATTTAAATGTCCACAAGTCTACCACTAACAGTTTGTCTGCTCAAGGATGTAATACTAACCATGTACTTACCTTTACCTAAGACGCCCTCTAAGATCTCGTCAAGCATATCAGGCAGGAAATGAACTCTAAGAAGATAGTACTTCTCGTATCGCTTGACATAGAGGGCGCTTTCGATAATGCATGGTGGCCGGCTCTCAAAAAACAGCTGCTGGACAAGCATTGCCCGAGAAACCTATACGCTATGGTCGCCTCATACCTCCACGACCGAAAGGTCATTGTAAATTACGCCAGAGCGACCAGTGAGAAGGAGACCTCGAAAGGTTGCGTCCAAGGATCCATTGGTGGGCCGACCTTCTGGAACCTCATACTGGATTCACTACTGAGAAAGATCAGCGGTATGGGAGTATACTGCCAGGCCTTTGCGGACGACGTTGTTCTCGTTTTCTCCAGCCAAAAAACCAGCAACCTACAGACCTCAGCCGAAACCACCTTAGCTGCCGTACAAGAGTGGGGTATACGTAACAAGTTGAGCTTCGCCGCGCACAAGACCAACGCGATGGTGCTCACTAAAAAGCTGAAATACGATACACCCATAATCCACATGTCCGGCACTCGACTGAGGCTTGTAGATGAAATAAAACTGCTGGGGCTCATTTTGGACTCAAAGCTCGCTTTCAACGCGCACGTTTCCGCCATATGCAAAAAAGCTGCGGACATTTATAAAAAGCAACCTAAACCTACACTCGGGTCACAAGTCCCGGGCACTGCGTCGAGTTGTCCCTCTGCCACGCCATAGACGGTACCCGCTCGGTGAGTCCATTTAATACTTAGTAGTTCGGTCATCCCTCCGTTCTTCTCCTACCTACTTCTGATCTGCGACATATATTTTATAAAGAGAAAGATTGTTTTTGACATATGTTGTTTAAAAACTATAATAAACAATTAATCCAATCATGTACCAACCTAAGTAAAGACTAATTTTATTATTATTTTATTCAACAGTCGAAGAAAGTAGATGCGGCGTCGGAAACACGACAAATCAACGTCGGCGTGGTAGAAGGAAATGGAAAAAAGAAACATAACAAGATCAAGACATCGAAATACAGTCTCCTATGTAAGGTGTTGAAAGGTTGGAATGAAAATTTGTATGAGATATAATGTTCGTGTTCATAACTGTCAAACATTTAACGTTCATCCCGTGGATATGGTAAACTCTCACCTAAAATTAAAGAACGTATTAAAATAAAGGTTTCGAATCGACAACATATATCCACAACTAGCTTCTGCACGCAACTTCGTCGGCGTGGACTCCGCTCCTATTGGTCTTAGCGTGATGATACATAGCCTATAGCCTTCCTCGACAAATGGGCTATCTAACACTGAAAGAATTTTTCAAATCGGCCCAGTAGTTCCAGAGATTACCGCGTTCAAACAAACAAACAAACAAACAATCAAACAAACTCTTCAGCTTTATATATTAAGTATAGATATACGGATAGTGGCTTATTTTAGATTTTAAAAATGTATTAATATGTCAGTAATGAAAACAAATTGAACTTTTTTGTTTACGTTTTATAGTATTTTAGTGTTCTTTTTTCGAAGAGGGATAATGACAGGTACTTTAGTCCCGAAAAAGAGTTGTTGTAAGTTTGAAGCATTTGCTTGTTTTCGGGTTTAATTTTTTACAGACTTATAAAAAAGGTATCTGAATCGTTGGAGACATGAATTTTCGTTATTATCCCGTCGAAACATCGCTTTGGGTTGCGGTTTTGTTTTAGTAATGAAAAAAATATATGAAAAACTAATATGTATAAATTGCGTTCTGGCGATAATTGGTCAAATAGGCGCTAGAAGGGGTATTTTTTAAAACTTTTTTTTTTCAAAAACTATTGTAGCTACACTAATGAAACTAAAACTATTTTTTACAAGAAATATTAGTCTACATTATATATTTTTTATAGAATTTTCATATGGCCGATCCTGATAAAGATAACACCTCGCCTTCATATTCAATGTTCTGTCGACTGATGGTATTTAAATAAATAAATAAATAACTGTCTCATACATCATCACTACTACCTCAGAACGGTTGTTATAACGTTCCATTTTTAAAAATTTGACACATATTCTTGTATTGATAGCCAGTACTTTTTAAAAATCAAAAGAGTTTTTATTCATTTACGCTTATACAGATTGTCGCCAAAAATATATTCATAAAAAATATATTGAAACACGCTATAGACGTCGCCAAGGTTTGCTTAAAACCTAAAATCATCATATCAAGAATTTCGACGCGGCTAGATGAGGACCCATAGCTCAGTTGGCAGAGCGCTGACACGGCACGTCAGAGGGCGCAGGTTCAAATCCTGCTGGGTCGAAAATTTTGATATGATTTAAAATCTTTATAATTTCCTCGGGTGTGGGTAACACAAAAATAAAAATAAAAAAAACGAATATATTGAAACATATAAGAATAGGTCCAATGAAACTCCATTTTCGCCTTCCAAAAAGAAACTCCGAAGTAGCACTGATTTATCGAGCTTTGAGTGGGAAAAATATTTTTAATTTTCCGAATTGATTAAAAAGAGGGTAAAAATTTACTTTACCTTGACTTTTGGGCACTTCTAAGCTAAAAAAAAGTTAATAAATAAGGTACCTAGGTTACTTAATGAGGTCACTGCAACCTGCGCCAACGGGACAAGCGGTAATATATATGTGTATTGATATAAAAGTGTATAAAAATTAAACTTCTTACGCATTCTTCAACTTTGCATAAGAATAAACATTCGGGGACTCATAGAGAGTGAGAAAAATCTTATCACATTTAGTCAAGAAAAAGTTTAGATATGTAACACTTTTCTCGTGTTTATTATTATTATTTATTGTTTTTGTTGCACTGTCTTTATATTTTATTGTGTTTTCTTTAATTTACTAAAATAATAAATTATGATGTTCATTTGTTTATAATTTGGTAGCAAGAAAATAAAAAGCGTACAAACTCTGTCACATCCTTTTCTAATCCTGTCCAAAAATATTTCTGTCTAATATTATTAATCATACGTCGAATTCCAGCATGTCCACTTGTGGCCAACAAGTGATAGTCATTCAAGATAACGCGTTTGATATTACACAGTCAGGTGGTGGAGGCAACGGTCATATAGACCACACCCATAAAGCTTAAATATAAACCTTGGTGGAAAAATGTCTAGTAACAACAAATTAGGACAAATTCGATTATAGAAGGTCATAATATGTTAAGAAATTTTCTTGATTCGTAGCCTATAGACGCTTGCAACACCAAAAGCATCGCAAGCGCGTTGCCGACCCTATCCCCAATCCCCCCTAGGAGCTCTGGTCACCTTACTCACCAACAGGAACACAATACTGCTTGAAAACAGTATTATTTAGCTGTCGCAGGAATCATAACTTTTAAATACACTTGAGAGCATAGAAATTGTACACCTGTGCATTATCATTTTGACCGCAAATATTTAAAATTATCTGTGTATCCAAGGCACTTATCTAACCCCAAATATTAACTGAAATTTAACCTGATTCTCTCTTTGGGATTATATGATTATCGCTATACCGTATTGAATTATATCGCCAAAGGAAGACGTTTATGTTGACTGGATTTAAACGTTTTTCATCACAAAACACTGTATTAATTGCACTCACAATATCTTCCGGAGCAAAATGGCGGTAAATCTGGACATCATCTGCATACATATGGTAGGGAGAAGAAATAGATTGGGTAATTGAATTTATGAAAATTGAGAAGAGCAAAGGAGACAAGACAACACTTCGAGTGCCGAACCCTGTATATATTGACAAGTTTATACACGTAGTTACATTGGACAACTGAATAACGCACAAGTTTTCATAATACTATTAATGAGAACTATATTTATGTTAAACGTCTAAGGAAATTTGGAATTAAACCCTATTTTATTTAAAAAGAACCACTGAAAATGTAGTTATTAGTTTTACTCTCTGTTGCGAACCAATCATATGGTTAGAAGTAAATATTAAAAATAAAATTAACGCGCAACGCAGTGGGCACGGGTCGGCTAGTATTTATATAATAATATTGTTTTGAAATTTTTACTGGTTGTACCGATTTTGATGATTCTTTTACACCACAACGACATAATACATGTTCAACATTTTTAATTTATGACTATTTAGCCATTTCTTAAAGACAAAATGTAGGGCTATAAAAAATCTTTCGAATGGGTAATACTTATTCATTTACCATTGGTCAGGCATTATCTTTGTGTCTGATTTGCAGGGTAGTTGCACAATAAGTACTGTTAGCATTAAATTTGTGCTTCTAATTTTCTAGTGTTCTTGCTATGATTATTTAACTATATACTGAAATTGTATGTCTTATGAAAAAATAAAGATTCTTTAAACCGATCTATCGCTATTTATTAGTCTATTTATTTTATTTACTCTTATTTCAGTCAATCGACGACGAAGTTTTTTCGCTTTTTGATAGATGGCGTTGGAGCAACATTTTATTTATAAAGTATGTTATTTGGCTCTGTAATTTAAAGTTTTTATTAAATAATTGTGTTTGCTCGCAAACGAAAAAAAAGCGACTTCAATAACATCGACAAGTAATACAACGTAATAAGACGAAAAATAGTCAAGTAAATACGCGCTATTAAAGATTATTCAAAAAGTTGTAATCAGTTTTCGATCTAATTTAAACAAGACTACAAGACAAGTATTAGCTTTCGATTAAAGTAAGAATCATCGAAATCGGTACACCGAGTAAAAAGTTATGCGGTATAATATAACGTAGGTCGACGAAAAAGTAGTCACGTAAATACGCATTATTAGATATAACTATAAAACTACTTGTCAGATCTCAATTAAATTAAAATGGGACCACATGACACGCAACACCTTTCAATTAAAACAAAATTGATCGAAATCGGTCCACCCAGTCAAAAGTTCTGAGCTAACATACATGAAAAAAAAAAAAAACATACGTGTCGAATTGAGAACCTCCTCCTTTTTTGAAAGTCGCTTAAGAAATAACATTTACACTTCTAAGAAGTTTGTAGGGATCATAAATAAATAAAATATTTTCGAATAGTATTATTATAAACAGAAATGGTATGTTTGTATGCAATCGGGGATGTTTATTAATCATATGTTTAAAACTAAATCACTGTATAAATAAAAAAACTCGCAAAATAATTGTTATAAAAGTACCTCTTGACGAACGTAAGTCTTATTCTAGATTTTCTCGTATTTGTACGTTTTTGTCCTTTTACACATCAATCAGAATGTCGCATTCTACAAATATATTTAAAACCCGCAACAATGTCGTTTAGCGATTAAATCAAAGATTACAGCAGTGAAATGTTTTTAGGAAACAAAATAAGGGTATATGTGTTTATTTTATTGTTAACAGTTGATGCTATGGCAATAGTTAACTTAAAAACAGTGCGACGAATGTGTTTGTCGGTACCTAAGATATTGTTGATGTTCACCTACCCTCACTTATTCTATTATTTGAGTCTTTCCTTTGTGCATAAAAGACCGATGCAACGGCAGCTAAGGCAGTCTTGGCTCTGGCGTGGCACGTTGCACTTGTGCATCCTGCTAGTAGCTTAACCTCGACTCTTCTAATGGTTAGTTTGTGTACACGAATTAATTGTTACTGATTGGGCAACTCGACCGGTGGTGGTGAGTGCCAATGCGCATTGTTAGGCGGCGCCGCCGTAAACCAACACTCGGGTCACAAGTCCCGGGCACTGCGTCGAGTTGTCTCTCTGCCACGCGATAGACGGTACCCGCTCGGTGAGTCCATTTAATACTTAGTAGTTCGGTCATCCGTCCGTACTTCTCTTACCTCACTTCTGATTCCTACATCAGAAGTGGGATGCAACCTTAACGACCCACATCGCGAAAGTCGTGCGCCGATAGTAAGTTGCAACATTTCGTGGTGATTAGTGGGTACATCGATATTTTATATTTTAGTTCTTTTCGGTCGTTCTGTTTTATTCTTATCGGTGTACAAGTGGTTTTTGTTCAGTGTTCGATTACGTAATTCGATTTACCGGTTATTTGTTGAATTCAGTTTTATTGTGATACGTAGGTAGTTGTGTAGTGATTAATTTTGCTAATAGATTTTGCGATTCAGTTTTTGTATCGATTCAGTCACAATGTCAGATCATGAGCGTAATCGTAGTGTGAGCCGTCGCGGTAGTCGTAGCGACAGTCGTTTAAGGAAGATGCCAGAAGTTCATGTACCAATTGAGTTTAATGTAGATGACGATCATAATGGTGAACATCTTAGTGATGTGACAGAAAACTGATGTAAGCACTCTAAACACTGTAGTGTGTAGTCATCAAGAGGATACACTGCGATGAATGTGTGATCCAAGAGGGATACACTGTGACGTGATCCAAGAGGGATACACGTAGATTGTGGAGCAATTGTAATTGCTGTTTGGCTTGTGAAGCCTTGGAAGGGTGGCTTACATAGTTGTTAGTGTCGTGGTAGAAAATAAGTTTGGTTATTAAAAGTTTTGATTGACGTTGGTACATGACTCTGGATAGTTATATTTGCTTTAAGTTTTTGTGGTGGGATGCTGTTCTCGTGCCCACTAAGAGTCTTACTACAGTGGGTAAAAGTAATCTATTTCACGATGCCACGAGAATCGCGTTCGCGTAGTCCCGTAGTTGAATTATCGTGCGATCGAAGCGCAAGTCGAGTCGTCATCATTTAAACCGATTTAATAGTAGTAGTAACCTGTCTCTTCATAAACTTTTACTTGGTATGACTGAGGAATAAACTAAGTTCAAAGTTACAATATTCAATGTTGCGAGCGAAGTCGTGGTACTTGGGTTGTTTGTTAAGATTTTGTGGTTACCCACTTGCTTGTGATAAAGTGTTAATATCGTCTTAGCTTGAGTATTTCAGATTACCCTCTGTAACGGATATTTTTGTCTTAACTTCTACTATTTTACACGATATTTTAACTAATATTATTTGTCGAAGTACCGAAAGAGCGTAAAATTAAAGACGCAATCTTCCGAATAGTTAATACTAATTTTCTGATTACTCAGTCGCCATTTTTATCATCTATTGGTGGGATTGTTGTAATTTGCAAGTGAATAAGCAGTTATTGTTTAATTACGTAGTTTCAATTACGTGGCGTATAAGTGATTACTGTAATAATAATTAATTCGATATAGTTAAGTGTGTATCGTGAACTATAGATTAGAAGTGAGAAATGATTGTTTCATTGAGGGTTTTAGTCTTTTTCTACCTTTGATTGATTTATTTAAACTGTTTAAAAGTTGTTTTAGTTGTTCTGTTTAAGAACGTTTAAATTATAGAGTTAATTGATAACACCTAATTGGTACAATCGTAAACCTATTACAACTGCAATAGTTGTAGGTAGGTAACCTCAGATTAATAATTTTGTTTATGAGTAGGTATGTAACTATTAAAAGTTCTTACTATACTCTGTCCGTTCGTTTGTTCTTTTAACAGTTCAAGAAAATTTGAAATTAGTGACTCCCTCACACGATACCAATTTGATTTGAAATAATAATCGATTTTTATATAAGAAGAAATTTCAATCGATATTAGTTAATTACGTAGCCAGTTTGTTAAATAAATAAGTAGACAGGTATGTGATTTCCTAACTATATTGTTATAGACTTAATTTAGACTTTATTAACCACGCGTTTTAAAGTTAAATGTCACTAACGCGTGAGCAGTTACATTTTAAGGCAGTCGTTGTAGGTAACTGTTAAAAGTCTTGATACGAGTATGTTTCCATCTGTTCTAATAAATATTGTGTAACTTTGGGAAGCAAGGGTTGTAAATGGAGCTATATGATTTCGCTACTTCCTTCATAGGGACAGTTAGGCTTTTTAATATCCTATTGGCGATTTTGTTCTGTTACAAAATGAGGACCGTCATCAAACGAAACTTGATCCGAAATATTGAGGCCCTTTTCGCGTAATAAAAGCTCTCGAAGGTAATCGGTATACCCTTAAAGCTTAAATTGTCAACGTACCTAAAAATTTGCTCACGAAAGGTTAAGAGAAATGCCAGCACGTCATGTACCAGACGATATTGATGTAATTTATGATCTTGTTGATAATGATGATGTTCAAGTTTAAGTAGAGGGAGAGACTCGAGTGAACGACTCTATCGACCGTAATGTGTTCAAACGTACCAGTGTAGTTATTTAGTAGTCGTAGCCCTGTAGAAGGTGTCTCTTGGGGCAACCCAAGAGTTCATGGGTGCGCGGTGTGCGTTTAACTCTGGCGGAGGTCGTGGTGTTTGATACCGTAGCGTGTAGTCACAAGAGGTGACTGACACGGGTGATCCATTCGATGGATATGCGTACTGAGATGTATGTGACTGACACGTGTACTGTGATTGCTCTTCGTCTAAAGAGCCGTGGTGTTAGAGGTCTTTACTCGAGGATTTTGCAAGCTTGGTTGTAACTTGTTGTAGAAGTAGACATACGTCTAAAGTTTTGGTTGTAATGACGTCGATGGTACAAGGCTGTGGTATTTGTGTGAAGTAATTAGTTACAATTGGTTTGATGATAATTATGATTCAAATACTATGACTGCCAACTGATACAATGACTGATAACTGGTACTATGTCTGCCAACTCTAATACTGACTGTACAATCTGAATCATTCAACATTATGATGCGGGCTGGTGTTCACAGAACTGACGACAGTACTTTACAGATGAATGGTTAAAAAAAGGAGATATATGGCAAAAAAAAGAGATGTGGTAAAAAGAGAAATGTGAAAAAAAATGAAAAAAAAAGCATTAAAAAAAGTGATGAAATGTAAAAAAAAAGCGTTAAAAAAGAGATGAAAAAAGAGCATTAAAAAAAGCGTTAAAAAAGAGATTAAAAAAAAAGCATTAAAAAAGGCATTAAAAAAGCATTAAAAAAGCATTTAAAAAAGCATTAAAAAAAAGCATTAAAAAAAAGCAAAAAAAAGCAAGCATTAAAAAAGGCATTAAAAAAAAGCAAAAAAAAAGCATTAAAAAAAGCATTAAAAAAAAAGCATTAAAAAAGCATTAAAAAAAAAAGAAAGTAAAAAGGTATAAGTTTATGATGATCATAAGTGATGATGACGATAAGTCATGATGATGACGATAAGTGATAATGATAACCATATTAAAAAAAAATGACTGCTGTGACTGTGACTTACTGGCGAACCAAAACCAGTTGTTTCTGGTCGGAAGGTTCAGTGTGAACCGGACCAGATGTTAAGATGTTGGATAGATTTTTGTCAGGATAGTCGAGCGATATTGTGTTGTTTGATACCTAAGATTTTAATAGATAGCGCGCGAGGACGCACGCGCGTCAGAATGGCCGTGTCGGTACCTAAGATATTGTTGATGTTCACCTACCCTCACTTATTCTATTATTTGAGTCTTTCCTTTGTGCATAAAAGACCGATGCAACGGCAGCTAAGGCAGTCTTGGCTCTGGCGTGGCACGTTGCACTTGTGCATCCTGCTAGTAGCTTAACCTCGACTCTTCTAATGGTTAGTTTGTGTACACGAATTAATTGTTACTGATTGGGCAACTCGACCGGTGGTGGTGAGTGCCAATGCGCATTGTTAGGCGGCGCCGCCGTAAACCAACACTCTGGTCACAAGTCCCGGGCACTGCGTCGAGTTGTCTCTCTGCCACGCGATAGACGGTACCCGCTCGGTGAGTCCATTTAATACTTAGTAGTTCGGTCATCCGTCCGTACTTCTCTTACCTCACTTCTGATTCCTACATGTTTATAACTTTGTTTGTAGGGGGTAATCTTCGTAAATATTGATTCGATCATGAAAATTCTTTCACTAACAGAAAGCTACACTACTCAGGAGTGAAATCTATATAATCTATATAATCTATATAATATATATAAAAGCGAAAGGTCACTCACTCATCACGAAATCTCTGAAACTATAACACCTACAAACTTGAAATTTGGCAGGTAGGTTCCTTATAGAGAGTAGACATCCGCTAAGAACGGGTTTTACGAAATTCTACCCCTAAGGGGTTAAAACGGGGGTTGGAAGTTTGTATGAAAGTCCAATGAAAAATACACCTACATACTTGAATTTTGGCAGGTACGTTCCTTATAGGGAGTAGACATCCAATAAGAACGGGTTTTACGAAACTCCACCCCTGAGGGGGTAAAAGGGGGTTGGAAGTTTATATAAAAGTCCTACCTTTTTGAAGTAAGAGACTTAAAATTTAAAATGTATGCTCTAATAATATATTTTTAGAAATCAACCCCTTTTGCGGTTAAAACCGGGGATGGTAGTTTGTATGAAAGTCCAATGAAAAATAATATCCATCGATTTCATTGATTCTAAAAATTCGTCTAGCTATTGTTTTTATCTTTCTTTTATTTTTTCCTTTCATTAGATATTTACATAGCTTTTTCGAATATAATTAAAAATTATCTGAAAATAACTAACACCACGCGTACGAAGTCGCGGGCGGCCGCTAGTAGGCTATATTTTATTGTTATTGAACAAAAAATTCAGTGAAAAATACCTACCGGGTCCAATTAAGATAAAAATTACCCTATCTCCCAAGTTGGAGCAAATTACGGATGCTCACAACATTTGATAAAAATTGGTTCAGTAGTTTCGGAGTTACATACCAATAGCAGCGCCACCTACCGGGTCGAGACTTCTTTGGCAAACTAATTTTTAAAAAAAACGTTATTTAAAATTAGCGGCTTGCAGCGCGGCGCGGCGCGCCCTTCCCTGTCGTTTTTCCGTTGCATCCGGTTTGAAATCACAACGATTCTAAAGAAGTTTCACATCAAAACTCTGGATAAAGGGTTTTTAAAAACTATTTGTATTTAAAATTAAGAAATAAAACGAGAAACATGTTGTCGATTTGTGCCGATTTGTGCCGTGCTGTGTGGTTACGGCACTAAAGAATGTAGTCACCCCCTCTCTTCCCGTGGGTGTCGTCCTACATACGCGCAATTTCCGCAAAAAGGGGTACAAAGTTTTTGCTTCACGTATTAATAATATAGATATTCATTTTCCATCGCCATATGTATGTGTATACATTAGGGTGGAGCGAAAAATTTTTTTTCATTTAACTGTAATGTAATAGTGAAAATTTTGTGTCTTGGGGGCTTAAGTTAAGCTATGCAAAATATTAATCCCTCCCCCCAAAACTCCATAAATCGATGCCTAGTTCTGGGGTTGGAAGTGGTACTAGAGGGTATAACCCACCCACCCCACTCCTCCTCTCTCCCCCCAAAACCCCATAAATGTATGGTCAGTGTCATGGAGGCTTACCAATAATAGTGCTGTTCGTATTAATATACATTTAGCACAGCACAGTGCTGTGTGGCTACGGCACTGTGCTGTGTGGCTACGGCACTAAAGAATGTAGCCACCCCCTCTCTTCCAGTGGGTGTCGTAAGAGGCGACTAAGAGATAAGACAGTTCCACCACCACCTTGGAACTTAAAAAGCCGACGGATGGCGGGATAACCATCCATGCTGGCTTTGAAATACACAGGCCAAAGACGGGCAGCAGCGTCTTCGGTGCGACAAAGCCAGCCCTGCGGTCACCAACCCGCCTGCCCAGCGTGGTGACTATGGGCAAAACACATGAGTTCCTCTCGAGGTCCGGCTGTAGTCTTCTTGTCGATAGGAGCCCGCCTGCTCAACTCCACATCGCCGATGGATCGCATACTGTGGCATCCAGCATCGGCTCCAGGTGCGCCCCGGCGACCCCCGGGCAGCGGCCAATAAAAAGTTTCAATAAAGTTAAACTGAGCATTTTCAATTCAGTTGTGACTAAATGTCGGACATTAAAATCATTTTTAACACGATTACTTTACATTTTTAAACGGTTTTATTTAGCTCACCCCGTTTGTTTTATTCTTGGGTCAAATTTAGTAATTCAAATTTCACGCTCTTCCTGTCAACCGATTAATCTGAAATTTTGTATACACTTTGGATTTTGGTGACAATACAATTATGTTTATTCATTATCATTATAAATTCAAGATGGCCGCCGCTACAAATTGGCGGATAATTTATGTTTTATTAATCCCATCAATATGGGTATCAAATGAAAGGGCTCAACATGCAGAATACAATATACTATAAAAAATTGAAATCCAAGATGGCGGCCGCTACAAAATGGCGGATAACGTAGGTTTTATCAATCCCATCAATATGGGTATCAAATGAAAGGGCTCAACAAGCAGAATACAATATACTATAAAAAATTGAAATCCAAGATGGCGGCCGCTACAAAATAGCGGATAACGTAGATTTTATCAATCCCATCAATATGGGTATCAAATGAAAGTGCTCAACCAGTAGAATACAATGTACTATATAAAATTAAAATCCAAGATGGCGGCCTCTACAAAATGGCGGATAACTTTATAGGTTTTTTCAATCCCATCAACATGGGTATCAAATGAAAGGTCTCAACAAGTAGAATACAATTTACTATGCAAAATTGAAATCTAAGATGGCCGCCGCTACCAAATGGCTGATAACAATTTTTTGTCAATCCCACCAATATGGGTATCAAATAAAAGGGCTTGACAAGAAGAATACAGTGGACTATACAACCTCAATATTTAAGATGGGCGCAGCCACCAAATGGCGTATAATAATAAGATTTAAATTTAGAAATTGAATCTGTAATTTACGAAATAAAAACTAAAAACTAGAAAATAAAAATAGGTAAAAAAACTTTTTAAGTTAAACGGTTTTATGTTAAACACACATTGCAATGTTTAAGGTAAATGTACTAAAAACCAAAAAATAATAAAATAGATACAGTCGTGGGAATTATAAACATATGCATAGACTAGACTAAAATAAAACCGTGGGGCACATCAATTGTCTACAAATTATCGACTTAATGTGCGATAGAAGAATCGTTTAATTCGTCGTTAGGCAGTTGGCCCGCAGACGGTGAGGAAATTACTTACTATTTTCTTGCTCATGGAAATTCCAATAGTTATACACTCCATGTAAATAAAAGAGATGTTTCAACTAGTTTATCGTTGGACATTCACACTGCTGGCTGGCGAGGAATCGTTTCACTGCTCGTAGTTTGTCTTTAATCGACAAAACATATGATAAAAGTACTACTCGCTCACCACTATGAAACCCTAAAACTCGCTTATAATCGAGCTTGCTAGCTTGTTTCCACATTCTAGCCCTACTTATCACACGTCCATCGTTGTCGGTTGAACAACTGCCTAATTATAGTGTAACATTAAAAAACAAACATTTTAATCAACGATTTCAGACAATTGACGTGCCCCACGGTTTTATTTTAGTCTAGTCTATGCATATGTTTATAATTCCCACGACTGTATCTATTTTATTATTTTTTGGTTTTTAGTACATTTACCTTAAACATTGCAATGTGTGTTTAACATAAAACCGTTTAACTTAAAAAGTTTTTTTACCTATTTTTATTTTATTATTATTATGTTAAGTAAACTGAAAGGTACCTCTCCTACATGGAAAAAGAAGCCTATGACCAGCAGTGGGACGTTACAGACTGAATCATATAAATAATCTGCTGACAATAGGAGATGAGCCATAGCTATATTTATTTCATTTAATTTAAATATATATACAGGATGTCCCAGTATTATTTAGCTGTGGTCTTCTGTAAGGTCGAGGTACTACCCCAGTCGGGCTGCTCCATATTTTGAGCAGAAAATTTCCTGCTATGCCCTCCACCTCAGTTGCCAAGTGAAATCTTTAGCTTAATTTAATATTTTCTGTAGAACTTGGCGCTCATTTAGATCTCAATACTTTTTTCGGCGAAGTCCACAAACAACATATTCTTATTATTGAACTTGGCTATCATTTTTCACATTTATGTGTTTGGTTTTCACACGATTTAGCTTTCTTTTTTTTTATATTAACATGGATCCAATCTTTACACACTCAAAAAAAAAAACTAGTAGCTTTTATTTGAATGCGCTAAATCGAAAAAAATAAATATTTACTTTTAAACATTTACTATCTACTTATAAAGTCATTACATAATGTATAATATGATTTAAAAAGCTTGTCGCGAGATTTGCTTGTAAACAAGTAAATGAAATAAATTTACCATGGGCGGACCACGTCTCGGGATCATAGACGCCAATTAGATTCGATCGCAGTAATTAATGAGTTAATTAACAATTATAAACTCTCTGACGAACATACTTCAACTGACTAAATTTACTTCATATTATTATATGAACATGCCATGCTCAAATCAAGTCAATCTGAGTCGTAAACGGCCGTGCCTAAAATGAGTGACAACGTAGAGTCACTATTTTCTTATCGCGAATACAAACCTCCTTTATGACTCGTCTCTTACTATAAAAATGTTATAACATTCTTCGTTATATAAACAGGGTAATAGCCGGTAAGGTTGACAAGCTGTGTTTTATACGCAATATGGGACGCGAAATTTATGCAAATACATGGTTAAGTAGAGTATTGATTTTTTAGAAGTTCCTGAGCCTAGAAATCCCAAAGTTTACTTTCGTAATGTTGATCAATTTCGCGATTATTCGGAAGACAGTTTTAAAATAAGATTTCGTTTCTCCAAAATTATTGTGATGAATGTGATTTTCTCATTTGTTGAATATTTAATAACTCGGTAACATAACATTTAGTGATATTTCTAATTCTTCTTATTTGATCCTTCCTAATAAATGATTATAACTTGTTGGAACGAGTTTATAATGTTCTAGTTTCGTCTGAGTTCAACAGTTAATTTTCCCCAACGCTCGTACCAACGTTGGACTGCAAATTCGGAGAGGCGTACACACGTTGGCTAATAAACTAGTTCTGTCCCGCCAGGGCCAATGTGAAGATGTCCGATATAGAAATCGAAACTGCTCTGAGCGCTTTTATAGTACTGAGTGCACATTTATATTTGTCACTGAGAAAAAATAAAAAGCAACGTCAAAGATCGAGTAAAGTCACTAATTTTTTTTCTGTAAAGGCGATATGTGCTCATTAATGATTCTCGCTTTTTTTTTTAAATCTTCAATTGAGAAATTTATTCCCATATTCTGTTGAATAGTGCGCCATGCATCAGCTCATAAACTTTTATTTTTATGATCCATTCGAGTTGCGTCCCATATTATTGGATGTGAAAAAGTCATAGAATTTATTGAACTTTTGATAAAGTTCAATAAATTCTATTCATTTGTCCATGCCGGTGGCGATTTCGTTGATGAGGAAGCCACTCTCGCTCGACGTACGCACTCGCTGCGTGTTGCAACAGAACTGAGCAACGCGCCAACCCTATTGGGGCCTATGTTGGGGCCAACGTGTGGAGCCGGGGTAAGTTCCAAATGATACAAAAAATATGCTAGCTAAAGGCATGTAGGAGATTTCTCAACAAGTGATGATGGATTTGAGAATAGTTAAAATATACACTGATTTTTCTTAGTCCTATCCTTGCTACGAGTAGCTTAGGAACTTAATGTGCTTATTATCGATACTCTACTACTACTCTCGAGTCAATAAGTTAAGTTAGTTTAGTAAAATCATCAATCATCAAATTTTCAAGAGCGTTCATTGAAAGATAGTTGAAAGCTATGTTTATGTGGACGGATTCCTTGTGAATCTTGATGCAGTAATGTGTTACGTATTTGATAATAATCGAAGCGAGACATATATATGTTATATAGAGAAGAAACCTCTTTTTAAAATTAAATGAAGACTGTTGTTTTCAAGGATTGCGGAATCTTCGAAGTGAAGACTAGGCTAATATAATTGCGGAATGATAGGCTAATGTGATGTGATGTAAAGGTTAAAAACAGTATTAAAATTTGACAAACCAAAAAAAAAAACAAGGATCATGGGCGTGGGGTGGCCGGCCTGTCGATTTTTATTGGATACGCTTCGGAGAGTGTGCGCAGGAACTCTACGACCTGATTCCCCCCTGCCCCTTCCATCTTCGCACAACCAGACACCCTGCGTTACGTCACCCTTATACGGTTGACATTATCACATTCGCGCTCGCTTTGAGCTCCACTTGACGGCCCTGCACAATAATAATTCCTCAAAGTAGCAATATTTATGGTAAAATAAGAACACAGGAAATCACTGTCAAAATTATTTTAGAACCATGAAAAAAGTAGTTAATTACAAATGACTACTTTTTACGTAGATAATTTAGGTTACTCGTGATGTTTTATTGTTTTCAGAAGTATGCGTTGGGTACGGTTGTGACAAATGTAGATGGGTACGGTTGTGACATATATATTCTTTATGTTTTTGGTATATCTCCCTCTAACTTCCGTTTGCCTCGCCCGATCACACTTAACGTAACGCTCTCGCCACGCATTCACCAGTTTACTCACCAAGTCAAGCGCACGTAAAAAAATTTCCTTCAATAACTCGATACAAGCAAAACCGTGAGTGAGGTTTAGTTCAACAAAATATCGGTTAAAAATATTTATTTAAAAAAACATGGTCTTTATTGCATATCATTATTCATTTGACATTTTTAACAAAATTATTTGCGTTCGTGTAAATATCAAATTATTGCATGTATTTTCTATTTAAAAAAAAATCTTATTTTACGGAAGTTAATATAATTATCACATCGTCAAAGTATAAAAATAAAGGTTTGGGGGAAAATAAGTTAAATTTTTTATTCTTTAAAAAATATTTTATTGAATTAAATTAATAAAAATAAACTTAATAAATAAGCATAAATCTAGTCAAAATTTATTTATTAAAAGAGAGAGATTAAAACTTCAAAATTGACTTTGAAACTAACTATGTACATACATTTTTATATATACAAAAATTATTCGAAAACGGAATATTTACCATGTTTATTATTTTCGCTTTACGCAGCCCCGTCCCGTTTTCGAAAAATTTTCGTAATAGAAGTAACCATGTTAATCTAAAATCTTAAATTTTTATATACTGTTATTTGAGTGAAAATTTTAATATTGTTACGAGCACACAAATTAAAGGAGCTTGCGCCATCTAGCGGGGAGCGGAGGAACCACGTTGTGTGCTGTACAAACCACTTTGTTACAAAGACAACGTGAAACATCCACTCAATACTAGATGGCGCTAGAGGCCTTATATAGGGTGAATGAACTCAAGATCGAGTACACGCACGAACATTCTAGAACTGTCTGGGAGTAGGCTCGGCCCGGTATAAAAAGGCTGCGGGTGGCCGTGCGAAGTCAGTTCAGTTTGAGCTAACGACGAAGCGACTTCGAAGTGAAGACAAGTGATCAAGAAGTGATACCAGCGGAAACCTACGACATTGGCTACGACCTCGGACATTGTTAGTGCTTCGTGAGTGTACCTAGTGATTAGTGAGTGTACTTAGTGCGAAGTATTTGTACCTAGTGCTTGTGTCGGACCTAGTGCTAGTGAATAAAGTCTCTAAAAGAGTCAGCAGGTCTTTCTCTCCAAATCGTTCGAACCCTAACACGCAACAACTGGTGTCGGAAGTGAGATTTGGAGATGCCATTGACTCCGAGAGAGAACTCCAAGGAGAGGGTCAGGACGAGGGCACAACGAGCTGCGGATGCCACTGGGGGCCAAGCTTCGCCCACTGTGGGCCAAGCCCCGCCCACTGGCCCCACCTACCAGGCCCCGCCCACTGGCCACGCCCCTCAGGCTCCGCCCACTTTGGCTCAAGCCCCGCCCACTGGCTCCACCCACCTTGCCACGCCCACCGGACAGGCCACGCCCACCAGCAGCACCGTAGCTTCTACCGACCCTCAAGTGTCACTTTAATTAGGAAGTTTATTTGAATTAATGAAAGAAATGAAAGAATCACAAAAGGCAATGAATGAATCACAGGAACGCAAGTTCAGCGCTTTACAAGAATCACAAAAGGCAATGAATGAATCACAGGAACGCAAGTTCAGCGCTTTGCAAGAATCACATAAGGCAATGCAAGAATCACAAGAACGCAAGTTCAGCGCGTTGCAAGAATCACAGGAAAAAGCGCTTTGGGCTATAAAAGATGTTAGTGACACGGTGGGTAAGCTCCGGAAAGATTTCGACGAAGTGCAAGAACGAGTTAGCGGGTTAGGATTGGATGTCGAAAATGTGAAAACCGTCCTCGCTGAACTACAGAAGAGAGTAGCGCGCCTTGAAGCCACGGGAGTTGCGATGTCTAGTGGAACTACCGGAGTTGCGCAAGGACCAAGAGTGAAGGTGCCACCATACGACGGCACTACTTCGTGGAACGCTTATCGTCAGCAATTCCAGACTGTTGCCACTGCCAACGGATGGACGGAAGAACAATGCCTGACCGCTCTCACTGTTACGCTCAGAGGACAAGCTTTGTCTGTCTTGAAAGCACTACCACATACAGGAAATGGGTTCCAAGACCTGATGGAGGCACTTGAATCGAGATACGGGGAGCGACACCTAGAGCACGTCTTCCGTGCCCAACTGCGTGATAGAGTCCAACGCTCAGGAGAAGGACTACAACAATGGGCGTGGGAAATTGAAAAAGTTGTCAGGAAGGCACACCCAGGAGCCGACAGCAAGATGGTAGACACGAATATTGTTCAAGCATTTGTCGACGGAATCAAAGACCTGGAAGTGAGAGCTGCAGTGAGGCTTCGTCACCATACCTCGCTAAAGGAAGCATTGGCGCATGCTTTGGAGGTCGAGGCGGTTCGCCATGACATACGGCAGACTCATAGGATCCGCGAGGTCTCTGAGGAAGTCAAGGAGGTTAAGGCTCCTACGACGAAAAGATATGGAGTCATGTGCTACAAGTGTGGCGAGAGGGGCCATCTTCAGTTCAACTGCCGGCAGAAGGAGGTTAAGGCTCCTATGAAGAAACGTTCTGGAGCCATGTGCTACAAGTGCGGCGAGAGGGGCCATTTTCAGCTCAACTGCCCGCAGAAGAAGACCCAGATGGCAAGAATGAAAAGGATCGAGGAACAAATAGAGGAGCTGAAAAAGCAAAGAGCTTCGTCCCCTGCCCGGGATAAAGGGAAACGAATAAAAGCTAGTACTAAGAGACGAGTTCTGGCTGACGCGGTGGAAACCCTGAAAACTGTTATCCTCCAGGCATGCAGCGGGAATAGTCTTACGACACAGGGGACTATTAACGACCGGAAATCGAACACAAGAGGCTTCGAGGAAGGGTCACTAGTGTGGCTGCATAACCCAACCCGCCGGAAAGGGAAATCTCCAAAGTTGCAGACCAAGTGGGACGGTCCATACAAAGTGGTTACCCGAATGAATGATGTGACTTATAGAATTCAAAAGCAACCAAGAGGGACATTCAAAGTAGTACACATAGACCGTCTGGCGCGTTACCATGGCAGTAACAACGATGCTCGTGACGAGCATCTCTAAGAGGGGAGTAGTGTTACGAGCACACAAATTAAAGGAGCTTGCGCCATCTAGCGGGGAGCGGAGGAACCACGTTGTGTGCTGTACAAACCACTTTGTTACAAAGACAACGTGAAACATCCACTCAATACTAGATGGCGCTAGAGGCCTTATATAGGGTGAATGAACTCAAGATCGAGTACACGCACGAACATTCTAGAACTGTCTGGGAGTAGGCTCGGCCCGGTATAAAAAGGCTGCGGGTGGCCATGCGAAGTCAGTTCAGTTTGAGCTAACGACGAAGCGACTTCGAAGTGAAGACAAGTGATCAAGAAGTGATACCAGCGGAAACCTACGACATTGGCTACGACCTCGGACATTGTTAGTGCTTCGTGAGTGTACCTAGTGATTAGTGAGTGTACTTAGTGCGAAGTATTTGTACCTAGTGCTTGTGTCGGACCTAGTGCTAGTGAATAAAGTCTCTAAAAGAGTCAGCAGGTCTTTCTCTCCAAATCGTTCGAACCCTAACACGCAACAATATTAAAAATAGCTTCAGCCTATCGCAGTCCACTGCTGGACATAGGCCTCCACAAGTTCGCGCCAATAATGGCGTGAACTCATGTGTTTTACCCATAGTCACCACGCTCGGCAGGCGGGTTGGTGACCGCAGGGCTGGCTTTGTCGTTTGTGCCGCGTTTAATGGACGAATGGTTTAGTTATCGGATTGCTGGACAAATATTGCTTTAATTTTATTATACAAAGTCGAAGATTGAAAAGATTTTATATCGCAGCGTGATAATTTTATTGTGAATGCATTCAGTTGTTTATCTAAACTCCAATATACTTTGATCCCAATATTCATTTATTCATTTTGTTCGTTACTTTCAATATTGTTAGCTGCAGATTCGCTGTCGTTGGGTTTATTGTCATCAGTACCAGCCATTTTAGCAATTTCTCTATCTTTATGTCCACCTTTACTGAGTTGGTCATCAATTTTGTCATCAAAGATCAGCATTAAGTACTTTATGTATTAAAATTTACCGAAGTTTGTTTTTACGAAGTTTGTGTATAGTAGCTAAGAACTTCTAAAGCTGTATATCCCTAGCTTCTGCGCGCGACTTCGTCGGCGTGGACTCCGCTCCTATTAGTCTAAGCGTCATAATACATAGCCTATAGCCTTTCTCGTTAAATGGGCTATCTAACACTGAAAGAATTTTTCAAAACACATTCAGCGATTCATTTTTATATATATAGAGAAGAGATATATAGAGATGAGTCTATAATATTATAAACTGTGTTCTAAATCTAATATAATAATATAATTAAGCTCTATATTATTACCGACTACGGATTAAACAAAGGAGACAACGGAGAAGTAAATAATACTTACCTATAACCACTGTATATGTACATGACACACACACACACACACACACACACACACACACACACACACACACACACACGTATTATAAGCACTACTCTAGCATCAAAATAAATTACGCTGCACGAAATTAAAGTATAGTAATAGTAGAAAAAATTAAAAATAGAAAACTGTATGATCTAGGATATTACTAAATTTAAAAATAGAAAAACTGTATTAATTAGAATAGTACTAAAGTTATTTGAATATAAATGTAAACTAGAATTATGATATTACTAAATTTAAAAATAATTTATTTTAATTATTACACAAACTTTTTTACAAATAATAACAAATTATTGTGAAAGTTAAAGCGTGGTTTTAGGAGAAACATTAAATAATTTTGTATTGCTATAAAGCTTGAAGAGAGCAATAATTGGTTTTATAGTAATATTTTGAATACCATATTAGAATAAGCTCACACACATTAGTTTCAACGGATCTTCTATCGACAAATCCATGTTGTTCCTCAATCAGAATACCCCGTATAAATGGATAGATGTTATCGTAGATAATTTTTAGAAATTTGTAAAAGCATATTGATCTTATTAAAGTTTAAAATATTTTCTCTTGATGAGAAAATTAATATAAACACTCGAAGAATTACATGTAGACCAATAACGGTAAAGAAAACAAATTATTGTTTTAGGGATATTGTAGCGCACAAAATATATATGTAAAGTAGATGAGATGGCGCAGGATCCAGATGTAGCAATAAACATAAATACGTTCAAATTTTTTATAATTTTAATTTTTATAAGTTTTTATGCTTTCACGTTCACTATGAACACATGTTTATTATATTGAAACTGCCGATAATTTAACGACGTTGCAGACGCCGTGGTCGCGGGTGGCTCTATCTCAATGTTTTTGGAGTTTTATAATAATAATCACGGTACGTTCCATACAATCGAAAGTATTAAAATTTATTTTTGATATTATTGTTACTATATCAACAATAATAGTTTATTTGAATAAGACCTTAAAGATATTATTTTTTTCTGAGAGAAATGCGAGTAGGTATATGTATAGAGGTGATGATGAGGTGAAAAAGTAGTAGATTTATTTCATTTAAGTAACATAATTACAATCTCATTACAATATTAAAATTTTATAATTATTAATTGTTTTGTTGTCACATCTATAGTAATATAATAAAGCTGAAGAGTTTGTTTGTTTGATTGTTTGTTTGTTTGCTTGAACGCGCTAATCTCAGGATCTACTGAATGTTTCCGCAAGGTCTGTCGCAATACCTGACAAGTTGTCTTCGACGATATATTCAGTTACAAATGAAGATAGCTCGTCGAAGATGAAACAAGCTTGTTAATTGCAGCAGTACAATTGCATGTCTAAAAATATTACCTTGCAATGGATTCCTTCTCATGTGGGTATAACTAATAATGAAAAGGCTGACCAATTAGCCAGGGGCTCTTACTAATGGAAATGATGTTTCTGTAAAACCGTAAGACCGGGTGAAGAGACCAGAGCTCCTAGGCTGTTGGGCTACAATTTAAGACATATCCCTAGACCCACCAATATCAAGGGAGGTCGTGGTGGAGGTGTGGGAATCGGGCAACATTATTACAGAAGAATTGACCGAGATACCGAGCAAGTGCATCAGTTCGATGCGTCAAGTGCAAATAAGGGCCAGCATCCAGTACATCGAGCTAGAAGGCCATGCCATGTCGAGAGAATGAATGAAGAACGATTGACGAAAAAAGTGAATGTGTGTGAATGGAAGTGTTGAAGCAGCATGCATGTATGAGAGGAATAATGAAACTGGAAGAAGCGAAACAAGTATGTAAGGATCCTCAATATCGAAAAAGCACCCTCATTTTCAATAGAAAATTCTCACGTCAAAATATCAGCTTTTTTAAAAAAGTGGGTAGCTTTTTTGTTCATTGAAATCTCTATTTTCTGATATTGTGTAAAAAATATAATGAGTCATTCTAAAATCCGTTGCAGAAAATGATGTCCCGAAACTACAATATTTTCTTTTTGCTGAGATATTAGAAACATTTTATAATGTTATGTATTATTCGGTAAAGGACATATTATTTAATAACTTTTCAAACATCTAACGCCTTTAATATTGATTAATCACTATTTTTTTCATGTAACAGAGTAGTCATTCATGGTAACAGAGTTGTTTTTCATATAAAAATTTTTTGTCCCAGACCGCAGAGTATTCTACGGAAATCTTTATATCATTTTTTCAAACCATATGAATCTTTTCGTTTAAATGCTATAGTAATTAAACAATATCAACATTCTCAACAACACATTTCATATCTAATAACTATAATTTATTGATCTAGCTATGATTATTATAAATTTTGTCCCGCTTTATTTCAAATAGTAAGAGTCCATCCTGTTACCACATATATTTAAATGTTGCCAATAGATAGCGCCGTCTTTTCAACGGAATCAGTTGTACTATTATGCCTTGTGTTTTATTGACATAGTTTGTTGCAAGTGTGGCGGAGGGTAAACGAACCAGTTGTACGTTGTCTGTGATGTGAGGCCCCTGGTTTTATTCTGTGTATACTCTGTTACCGGCGTTTTAAAGTAAGTATTTCTATATTGCTGTACAAATGTACAAATTTATAGTTGATCTAGTGGATCAATTTACTTATGTGCATTTATTTTAACATAATATAATTTTATCTAAATAATAAAAGGCACGAAGCATTAAATTTACCACTCTGTTACTGAACAACTCTGTTACCACTGTCTAGTAACTGAGTTGTAGACTGATAACAGAGTCATTATTACACTTATTATTTAACTTTCTGAAGTTTTAGTTTGTCTTTTATATATTACTAGCTGTACCCGCGACTTCGTCCGCGTGGAATTTAACAAAAAAGTTAAAAAAAAGTTCGATAAAATGATCTTTGATATTCTTTGATTTCCTTTATTAGCATGAGCAGGCGGTCGAGCGATGCGGGGCAGAGGGTATGGACTCGCCCGCGCCCGCGCCGCCCGTAGGCATCTCAAGGAAAGAACGCTAGCTCGCCGAGCATTAAATGTTTCGCTGCTAATTACTTCTAAGGATGATATCTCAAAAACTATTTATCTGATTGATATAGTGTAAAGGGCAATTTTAATCTGCATTAAATGCGTAAGCTAAATATCATATTAATTTGGATAAGGATTAATACTGAACTAAAGAAAATATCTTTAAAAATAACCTAATGTTTTTAATTAAAAATTTGAACATAAAAGTGGTTATTGTAAGTCAACCCTAAGAGATAGAGATATGCTATCGCGGACTTTTTTGTAGCATTTTTATAGATTTTGAATTCGCTAGTACATTATACAACTATATCTTTGCTAGTTTACGCAGCGTTCGCGTGGAAAGCTCCCCGTTGGCGAGATTTTTTACGACTTCTTCAACGTTTATCGCCGTATTTCTGCTAATTTACATTCAAACATAATAAATTATATACTTAAACCTTCCTCAAGAATCACTCTTTCTATTGTTGAAAACCGTATAAAAATCCGTAGCGTAGTTTTCGAGTTTATCGCGTTCAGACAGGAGGACAGACAGACAGACAGGAGGACAGAAAGACGCGGCCGGGGGACTTATTTTTATAATAAGTATATGTAGATGACCCTCAGTTTTTCAGCAGCGACGCTATAGGGAGAAGCGTAAACTAAATCCAGAAAACGAAGAAGCTAAAAGAAAGGATTTAGAGAGATACCACAAAAATAAATGCTTTATAAAAGGCATGACTTTGCGTGATCATCGACTAGCTAAAAAAAATGGCGAGTTGCGAATGCCAAAAGGAAAGATCGCTAAAGAGCAATTAGAATAGTTATAAAAATATAAATATGCCAGAATCGACGCCTGGAGCTGAGACACCACCACCTCCTGCATCTGGTAGGATTACATCTGTTTTTTCAACAAGATTTGTCACTCTTCGTCGACTCTCTACTCCTCAGCTTTTGACTTCAAGATACAGTAGTGCAAGTCCTAACATAATATGCAAAAACTCGTAGTAGAAAAAATGTAAAGAGAGACAGATCTGTTTAGATCTGTATCTCTGTACATTTTTTCTATCTATTTAAAGAAAATTCGAAAATGAAAGAAGAGTTAGACAAATTTAAAAACAATATGAAATATATTTAAAATAATTGTGTTTGCTCGCAAACGAAAAAAAACCGACTTCAATTACATCGACAAGTAATACAACGTAATAAGACGAAAAAATAGTCAAGTAAATACGCGCTATTAAAGATTACTCAAAAATTTGTAATCAGTTCTCGATCTAATTTAAACAAGACTACAAGACAAGTATTAGCTTTTGATTAAAGAAAGAATCATCGAAATCGGTACACCGAGTAAAAAGCTATGCGGTATAATATAACGTAGGTCGACGAAAAAGTAGTCAAGTAAATACGCATTATTAGATATAACTCTAAAAGTACTTGTCAGATCTCAATTAAATTAAAATGGGACCACATGACACGCAAAACCTTTCAATTAAAATAAAATTGATCAAAATCGGTCCACCCAGTCAAAAGTTCTGAGCTAACATACATAAAAAAAAAAAAAACATACGTGTCGAATTGAGAACCTCCTCCTTTTTTGGAAGTCGGTTAAAAAGACAATAGAGTTCTACGAAAAAATCAGGGAAACTACGAACATGACGACAAATATAATGCTCTATCAAATGCTAATAAACAGCGGTATAAGAAAATTAAAAATTTAAAGGAAAGACGCATTATCCACAATATATTTAAAGAAAATAATATAACGCAATCAAGGAAGTAAGTGCAAATAATCAAAGACTGTCTAAATACTTCTCAGGAATATTTTAGAAACACGAACCAAAGAATGAGAAAATCGTATTACGATTTAAGTTACACAAACTTTTTAATTGTGACGGGCTACCGCGGAAAAAAAGAAACTGTGACTCAGGTAATTTTAATATGATGTCAGAGGGCGAACTTGTTTTTTTTTTAAAGTTTTAATGTCTAATTATTTTTAGAAAAAAAGTTTTGAGATTATAGTTATTAAATTAGTTGCAGAATTACAATTATGCTACTTTTATGTCTCTGTTTTTTAAAGAGTAAAGTTAGATTTATTATAAAAAATAAAAAGTTGGTACTTGATTGTATATTTAATATGTCAAATACATACTACTTTTATTCACAAACAATAATTTAATAATATTCTTATATTTTATTTAATTTAAGCAATTTAAGGGAAAAAAAAACGTTTCATATTACATACAGAGTAACAGAGTATCCACAATTTTAATTATTATTCATAATTAAGAAACAATACTGTGATTTTCCATGTCAGACATGAGAATAAAGACCTAATTTATGTTAATTTCAAAGAAACAAATAAACAAAAGAATTCTGTTTTTTAACTAATAATAAATAAATGGTAGTAACAGAGTTGTAATTTTCTTTTACCTGATCCACTAAATCCTCTCAAAATCGGAAAATAGAGACGAATGATCGCGCCAAGCTTCAAAATTGCGTTCTATAAAGTTATGTACATAACATCAATATCTTTAAACTTAGAATAAACAACAATTATTATTTTTTAGAATTTAGATTTATAGCCATGTTTTTCTGCAACGGATTTTAGAATGACTTGTTAGCATTTAATTTTTTAATTCTGACAATAAATTATTAAAATATTGGATTTTATATTGACATTACTTTTTTTTTTTTTTTTTTTTTATGTAACTAGGTCGGCAAACAAGCGTACGGCTCACCTGATGGTAAGACCGTAGCCTATAGACGCCTGCAACACCAGAAGCATCGCAAGCGCGTTGCCGACCCTATCCCCAATCCCCCCAGGAGCTCTACTATTTATTCGTTTAATACCGGCAGGGCTATCATGTATCTCGCGAAAGCAAAACGATAGCAAAAATTGTGAAAAAATTGCGCAAAAATCGCAATTTCGTATTACGTATCACCAAAAACGATACGATAGCAATCGAGCGACAGTACTGCCTCTGCCGAACAATCAAGGAACTATAACTGCATTGAAATCGCTAAATCTCCATACTGTTGCAATTTATTTCGTATCACGTAAGGCTTTTGACAGCAATGCGATCGCGATCAGCGAATAATTTGAACTGCCAAATAGCGATCACAACAAAGGTGATTTTTTACCGATTGCTTGTTAAACGCTGAGAGACTAGTGGTGTTTTGGGTAAATTTATAAACTGTACAACGTATTTTTATAACATTGGCGCATACAGTGCTCGTATTAGAAGTCATTCCTGAAGGAGAAACAAAAGATGCAGCCAGAAATCCAGCTAATTAAGACCTCGCAATCGCGACCGAGCCCAGGCACTGGAACTGTCTGACCCTGAGTTTAAAACCCATTACAAGGGTTGAATAAGGAGCTGTTTGTAGACATCTGTGACGAGTTTAACACATTGACAAGAAAAACAACAATTAACACCTGTGCTGTGTTGTTGCGAAACATCTGCAACAACTATCGCGTCGCCTGCCAGTACGACGATTTCCAAGTGCTTCAACAAGTTTAGGACCACACTGTAGCCATTGCAGGATGTTACAGTTTCTTTGAAAAAGTGAGAACCAGTTTTAGTGAGTGGCAGACCGCAAAGAACTTGCAGAGGTTGTGGTGTCTATGAAGTGAAAAATAAATCAGTAAAACAGTGTTATTTGTTTCACTTGCATGTAGATTACTATGTTATTGTTATTTGGCTTCATGTAAGTACCTTTAAACATACATCAGAAACATCAAAGAAGGTTTATTTTTAAGTAGTCTAAAACATTCTCTTTAAATGTAGTTAAGACATTTTATGCATAATCTCCAATTTATTGAACTGTGCAACAATAAATAAAAGATGTCATGTATTATTTAATAATTAAAAAAACATATTATTAAAAGTTAGCATAATTATATTAAAAGCAACAATTTCTAGACCTCTGTAATGAGCTTATGCCCTACATGGCTCCAATGTTAAGGAGAACAAAAGTTAGTGTGGAAAATAAGGTAACCTTTATAGTTTAAAGTGCAAGTGTGCTGAACATTAAAATATTATATGAATATTATATAGATTGTATGAAGTGTATCTACAATTTATATTGTGCATTCACAGATTCTTACTGCTTTGTCTTTTTTTTGCCACGGGTTCCTACCAAAAGCCTGTGGGTATGAATTTCTTACATGGGCTCAGTCAGGCTCACGTCAGGCTAGTGTGTCAATGGCATTTCTAAACCTTTGTTCTATGTAAATTAAAAAACATCTTTCAATTTCTCATGTTACTTAATATTACCTCTTTCTAGATTTGTGACAGCAGTGATTTAAATATCACAAACATTGATGCCTCTTTCGGTGGCGCTACTCATGATGCTCACATATGGAGGATGTCAGAAGTACAAACTCTCATGCAAAATCTCCATAACCAAGGAGAGTCCACCTGGTTGCTTGGTAAATATACAAAATCAATTTTTAATAATTTTGCAGCCAAAAAGCCCAGTTTCTTACTTATGGTTGTGATCAACTTGTAACAATGTATTCCTAGCTAGTCAAAATGTATTATATATAGTAAGTTTATACTTTTTCAGAATAATTTGTTAAAATTTTTTCTTGTATAGAATAATTTGTTTACTTTTAATAAGGTTACCATGAAAATATTATGTTCATTAAGGTTAATCTTTACAGGTGATTCAGGATACCCCTTAAGGCCATGGCTTTTGATGCCAATTGTGGATGCAGAACCTGGCAGTGCCGATGAACATTACATCAATGTACACTGTTCAACAAGAAACACAGTGGAGCGTTGCATTGGTGTACTAAAGCCACGTTGGAGGTGTTTGCTAGCGCATAGGGTTTTACATTATGACCACCACACAGTGGCAAGAATAATTAATGCCTGTGCTGTATTGCATAACATCTGCAATAAGCATCACCTGCCAGTACCGCCATTGCCAAGAGCTGATTTTGAACAAGATCAGCGTAATCAGATTGCACACCTGCCATTGCAAGATGATGCGGCTTCTGCAATAAGAGGAGAGCAGGACTTGTTAGCCAGGGGCAGACAACAAAGAACTCGTATTGTAGAGAGATTATGGACTTATAGGAGTTAATAATAAAACAGTAAAATTTATTGTATGTATATTTATGTGTTAGTAGGATTAAATCTTTTTTATTTGTACGTATGTATGCCTGTGAGTAAAGTAATTATAAAATAAGTTTCATTTTAATATAAGTAAATAAGTAATAAAAAATATTGAAATGTAAAGCTGGTATTAGTTATTATAAAATTTGTGTCAGTTTTATTTGTTCAATTTTAGTACATAAATAAAGAAATCTAGTTAAAATGTGTTTAATATTTATTTAAATCTAATCTACAAACAAAAATTACACTTTTTAACATTTCTCTAATAACAATGACAAAGAACTTGTTAACCAATCATTTTTAGTATATGTACATATTTTTAAAACATTTCTTACAATGTGTTCTTGTTCATACAATGTGTACGTGTTCTAATCCATATAATATAACATAAGTTTGTAAATTACAAAATATTTTTAATATGTAGAAATAGGCTAGCAGGCAGTCATCCTACTCTGAAGATGTGCCACTATTCATGAAATCATCACACTATACCAGGCTTTGGCACTCAAAATGTAAAAATAAGAACATTATTTAATCTCTTTTTCAATTTTAAATTTCTGGTATTCTATAAAAAGGCATATATACATTGACCTTTTAAAGATTTACTTACTTTACTAAGCCTGACCACCGGTACAACCAACTTGCGCTTATTATTTCCAGTGTTTCTACAGTGGTTTTCGCTTTTCGTTTCAAATCTACTTGATTTTTTTCTTACATACTTTACATTATCCAAAATGTATTGAGTGGCAACAAGTAGAATACCTATTTCTTTAAATTTATCTCACAAAGATTCTAAAGCAAACATGTATGTAAAGTATAATTTATATTTATAAATAAAACATAAAACAACTATTGTCGATTCGGATTAGCCCTCATCACCTCCAGCAGTACCCGTATGTCATCAGTTTGCTGACAGACAAGCTCCAGAAGTGCATGCATCGTGCCAGCTAGTGTACGGGCTGTTTCTGCTTGCACCCTAGATGACTCTGCCATTATTAAAGCAGCATTGGCAAGCTTAGACTCTGCTTCGACCCTTTTAGTCTCCAATCTTTCCTCCATTCTCTCCAATTCTTTGAGCCATTCCGGGGTGATTCTAGATGAACCTAAAACAATAAGGAGTATAAATTAATTTATTAAGTTTATACATATAGGAATACTATAAAGAAATACTTTAAAAGGAATACTTAAAAGAAAAAGAAATTACATATATTGATTTACTACTAATTGCTAAACCTTTAAAATTTTGTTTTTTGAACATACTTGCAGTATTGTTATCTGTTCTTATTCTGCGACGAGGGCGATCAGCAATTGGTCGGCTCACTGGGCTTGTGATTCCGTCAGATTCTGTGAAATTATTGTAATTATAATGTAAAAAATTTATTAAAAATTAATTTTATTAATATTGGAACTAAATACAATAGTATGAGAATAAATAATGTATTATATAATAAATTTTGGTTAGTGAAGATTATCTTACGAGTTTGTGGTGCTGATGTTTGAAATGCTTGTGGCGGTAAGTGCTGGGGAACTGTGTTATCACAACCAGTATCAGCATTATTTGACGAAATTGGTGGCCCACTTTCTACGTAAGCTGTATCTGAAAAATACAGGTATCTTATGTATAAAATTTTCCACTTCTATAGAATTACAGAAAATAAACAACTAACGAAAGATTCTATTTATTTACTTACAAACTTGAGCTGTATGACCCCTGCGTGAAGGAGAGTTCACAATAGGAGAAGAACTCACTACTGGTAAAATTTCTACCCCATCTGTAACATTTCAAAGTAGTTTTCATACATTGAAGACTATTAGATACCACATTAATAATGTTACAAATTAAATATTATATACCATGAGGAACAGCAACTTGCACAGAAAGTAATCCACTAGATGGCCCTTGCTCTTCAGCCTCACTGTGCTGAAAAATAAAAATATATGTTAAAAGAATTATTATTAATTTGATTTATAAGTTGTTGTCGAAACTTACAGATAAAGGAATTCTGTGTTCAGAATCACCGAACACTGCCGGCTCTCCAATGATAGCCAAGATTTTCTTATCCACTTCGGTAAGATCATCTTGGCTACCGGGACCACCACCAGTACCCAAAGCATTCCGTCTCCGTTTAGCCACCCGTGTCTTACTTTTGTGTTTAAGGTCAGCCCAGTACTACGAAAATAAAAAAAATATGATGCAGCAGCGAGGTAAGTAAAATATGAGGCAATATAGTGACAATTAAGGATACTTACTGTTCGCGCCACATTTTTGGCACGACGATTGAACAAGTGCAGCTGTCATTCTTGTCAATACAATTGACAGTTCTTTCAATCTAATCACTTCGTTTCAAGATCTCGGCGCGCGCGCCCGAAGTCATCCGCTCATCCACATGAACTACAGTGTGTGACATTTAAAGTAATTCTCTATATTGCCGGCCGGCCTTCTAGCATAAAACATAAGTAATTTAAGTGTAAAACGAGTGCCGAACATAACCAGTGAACCCAGTTCGATGCCACCGAGTTTTCGACGCCACGAGGTCGAGACTATCAGCTCCGCGCCACGCAACATTCCTCACCAAGTAAGTTCCCTTTTGTATCTCCTTCGTATTTCCTTAGCATCAATCCGTCCACCGTCCGATGTGGGATTCGCGCCCACATTTTTGTTCCATTCGACCCGGATTTTACCGGCCCCTGCCCTATGAACATTTTACAGTCCACTGCTCTCTTTCCAAATTCTCTTAAGGTCCTTCGAATCATCCCCCTATGGATAAATAGTCCCTAAAACCCAAGAAAATTAGCTCGACCACACCCGGTCTTTTAACTTTCAAGTACCCACATTTCAAAAAATAAAATATTAAAATCTCGTAAATACGTAAAATATCCTAAGTATCCAGTTAAAATGTATCAGCCCAATCATTAAAATTCATTAATGCATCTTTTATTATTAATATCTGATAATAAATAGCTTGCATCTCAGTTTTCTATTGTTAAATGATAACCACTCGCTTTCGAACATAATTCTATGTACGATTCGTTTAGTGTAAGATTTGCATAATAATGTCCCATATTTTCAAGTGTATAATTGCATCATTTTAAGTTTATAATGTAATAAACGTTTATATAAAAGTTACATTCTGCTCAATATTGCATTGTGATACGTGGCGCCCCCTAGCGACATACCACAACTTCATTACACAGTACACGACCTTGCAACGACATTCAACTCGCAACAGTTATAACAAATTATATACATAAACAGAACTCTTTTAATCTCAGAATTATTAAAATCACTCTTAAATCTCAGTACAATATTAAATACATAATTATGCAATGTACAAATCTCTCAAAATTTATATTTATATTCGTTCTAAGTACTTAGTGTACGTACAATTGGTAATAAAGTTTCGACTTTCGTAGGTCTTTGAAAAATAAATGTGTGATTTCATCATCGTCTCGTTATAAGTCAGCGAATAAGTACAAAGCGGCGAGCGTTTATGCATTTATGAAATGTTTTATTGATTGCTTAGTAATAATAAACCCCAAAAATATATAATTTTCTTTGTATTGTGCGTGGTATTGTAGATTTTTATAATTGCTACAGCGTTTTAAGGTCGTAAAATATATAAAGTTCTATAAGTAGTAACTTATTCGTTATAATAGTGAACGGAGAAATTAATTTAATAATAGTATGTCGCCTTCCGCTCGATAAATAGACCGTTTTCGTTTACGTATCTTTACTGGTTTTTTATTATATGGGTTTTTAGCATTGCATTCTTAATATTATTATAGTAGTTACATATTTAGTATTTAGTGATCCACGGAATAATAATTTTTTGTTTTGTTTAGTCTCACATCCGCACTTTCGTATTACATATTTCTTTTGCCTTTGGTTATTATTATGTCGTAATTCGTTTTCGTAGCGGATACATACATCGCGCGCCATTTTGTCGTAAAATCACATTGCTTACATTATTCTGGTGAAGAAGTAAATTATATCGGGTTGTCTCTCTTCAATATGCATTATTATTATTCATCTCATAAGTATATAGTTAGTTTTATTATTCTGTTGGTTGCTTTTATTATCATTATAGTTTCATTTTCGTCATAAATACATGATAGTGAAATCCCGCTCAGACAAATCTGTTGTTCACGTCCTCTAGTGGCACAAAGATCAACTACATACTAAAATTGCATATATATATCGCAGCCAACCGACAACGCCATCTGACAACGAATAGCACAAGCACATTTCACAGTAACTGCACTCAGCATATGATTTACGCCATCTAGCGGTACAATAACCACTTTCAGCTCACAATTTTATTGAAAAATATGTTATCTGCGCCATCTAGTTGCAAATAGTTTGCAACTTAACAAAAAGGGGAAATATTATTTCTGCGCCATCTGACGGCGATTGGCTTGCGATTCTCAATTATTATTCTCAACTTTAACAAGGTATTTTTTATTTGCGCCACCTAACGGCGAGTGGTTTGCAGTTCTAATGTATTAACGTTAAATCAATATCATACATAATTCACATTTCACATTTAAATAAGTAGTTTTATTATTCCGTTAGTTCCTTTTATTATCATTATAATTTCATTCTCGTCACAAATACGTGGTAGTAAATTGTGATATTCTCGTGTAAGAATTGTTTACTAATTCTATTATTGGTTAAACTACTTTAGTTTATTTCAAATAAATTTAGGTCGCATATCTATTTTATTCAGCTCAAGTATCTTAGTCGTTGCTTGCCTTAGTCGCTTATTATAACATAGTACATTTCGGATTAGTCACATATGATAGCAAGCACACAGTTATTATTTTGTAAGTATACACAACGTATTGTGGTACGCACGCATACATAATTATTAAGGCACTCATATATTATTTATTGATACACACATTGCACATTGTGGCACAAATTCACATTCGTTTAGTCTTTTATTTTCTCTGCACATTAATTGTGATAAATTGAAGATGGGCGTCTGTGGCACGCCCAGCTCACGAACCACAACACTTGTGGGCACACGCCGCACAAGAAAGCACTAGGTCTCAGAACATTTAACCACAATACTCACACTGTTATTACAAATTCATTCTCTCATCTTAATTATTCTCATTTTTCTCACATTGGTCACACACTGTAGGGACAAACGCATTCTCTAAGCATAATTAATTTCATTCTCTCATATCTAATCACACATTGTACGCACAAGTTAATTAATTAAATATAATTGTTCTCATTTTCTTATACATCGTCACACACTGGAAGCACACACTCAATTCTCTTAGTATACTATTCACAATCCGCCCAAGTATAGGTATCACAGATTCATTATGTCAGTACACACGTTCACAAATTCAATTACCAACTAATAATCCTGGTCAGCTCACGCATCGAATTCTCATTAGCAAAGAAAGCTCATGTTCAGCTTTAAATGATGATGCAATAATTCACATTTGATTCCCGGTTAATGGGACCGGTCAGCTCACAGCCCTGCCCCCACGGGGGTTGGGCTCTATAATCCGCTCATGAAGTCACTCAATGACTCTCCTCTCATGTCCAACCATTGGACTCTCAGCGCGGGTAATCGACCCGCCATCCGCTCATAATGACTCTCCTCTCATGTCCAACCATTGGACTCTCAGCGCGGGTAATCGACCCGCCATCCGCTCATATTGTCATTTAATGACGCCCATTCAGCCCGAGCTGTCGAACGATGACGCTCTCTTCTCATCCGCTCATACAAGGTACCTCTCTCACTACTCCCTGGGACCCTGTGACTGGATCCTACCTCCATACCCTTCAGACCCACTCCACTTGACCTCTCCCTGCTCGCCTTCTTAAGCAAGAACACAACGGTCTCCGCTCCAATGAAGTCTGAGAAGAAACAACTACACAACACAACGGATGGAGTCGACACAAAGCTGTGGATCTGGACACAGCCCTCAAGTATGCACAGACCTGTGCTCAGAAAAGCAAGGCTGCTGCTGTATTTGTCCCAGGAGGAGGTGCTTACTCAGGCCCCCAAGAAGCCGGGGCCCTCCCAGGATGTTCGCGCCACATTTTTGGCACGACGATTGAACAAGTGCAGCTGTCATTCTTGTCAATACAATTGACAGTTCTTTCAATCTAATCACTTCGTTTCAAGATCTCGGCGCGCGCGCCCGAAGTCATCCGCTCATCCACATGAACTACAGTGTGTGACATTTAAAGTAATTCTCTATATTGCCGGCCGGCCTTCTAGCATAAAACATAAGTAATTTAAGTGTAAAACGAGTGCCGAACATAACCAGTGAACCCAGTTCGATGCCACCGAGTTTTCGACGCCACGAGGTCGAGACTATCAGCTCCGCGCCACGCAACATTCCTCACCAAGTAAGTTCCCTTTTGTATCTCCTTCGTATTTCCTTAGCATCAATCCGTCCACCGTCCGATGTGGGATTCGCGCCCACACTTACTTTTTTCCATCTTTCTCCAGACTTTGTAGACCCAGAGCCAAAGGCATTAAGCTGATGGGCAAGATCATTCCACAGTTTTTCTACAGTCACTTTTGACCTTGACCCAAGGCCCACTCCTTTGGCTAATGCAGGATGTTTTCTAAGGAATTCCAGCAACGCCTCTAATTGGTCATTTGACACTCTAGTCGACATTTCTGAAATATCGGAGATTTATTTTACAAAATATAATCAAATATACCTATTTCATTAATAAATAGTACTTACTTTGCGAAAAGGAAAGTTATTTTGTTTATGAAACAAACACAAGTAACACGAACACGAGTATTTCTGTGTACAAACGCGACAGTGATGAAACTTTTTGAAACCAACTGTTTCCACTTAAAATTCTGACCCAAAACGTTTTTTCTCTCATTTCGTAAAAGTTTCTTTAAATACAAAAACTTGGAAGCACTTGTAAACGTGACCGAAGTTTATTGTTTACTTGTCGGTTGATTTGACATTCCAATAATAGTTCCTTTGATAGCTACTAAATTGTTTTTGGCGCTAGTGTACTCGCAAAAGTGCATTAAAACGATTAGCGAGCGATCCGCGAGCGATCACTTACATGATACCACTTTTTTTTATACCCAGCAATCGATCGCGCAATTTTTGCTGATGGATTGTTGATCGCTATTTTTACGTGATAGGGCGGCGGAATAGTACAAAGATGTCGACACCGTCTTCCGAATGGTTAATATTTATTTACGGTTAGTCAGTTGCCCATCTCTAATTCTGACGTGTATCGGGTACCTGCGCTGTTGACGATATTTCATCTACCCTCACTTATTCTATTATTCGAGTCATTCTAGCATGCATAAAACGAACGGTGCAACCGCGGCTCAAGCAGTCTTTGCTCTGGCGTGGCGCGGTGCACTTGTGTATCCTGCTAGTAGCTTAACCTCGACTCTTGTAAGGGTTAGTTTGTGTACACGAATTAATTGTTACATTATATTGTGGGCAACTCGGGCAGTGGAGGCGAGCGTTAATGCGCATTTTAAAGACGGCCGTCTTAAACCTAGACTCGGGTCGCAACTCCCGGGCACTGCCTTGAGTTGTCACTCTGCCACGCGATAGAGACGGTACCCGCTCGGTGAGTCCATTTAATACTTAGTAGTACGGCCTCCTCACTTCTTTCTGTTTCCGACAGTGTTTATATCTCAGAAGTGGGATGACAGTCGAAATATTTCGGCGTTTGACTCTAGCCCACAAAATGTCATGGTTGTGTTAGGTTGTGAATAAAATTGTGTATGTATGTGCATAACAGTGATTCAACGGTTTCAGGTTAGATGAGACCTGTACCGTATGTAATTGTTAACTACCATGATATTTTTGTTGTTACATTCTAAAGCTTAAGTTTTTTAAGCTATTGCATAGCTTCTTTCGCGGGCCTTGAGCGCGGGGACAATTTCTAGAATTACAGTAACGAAAAAACATCACGCTCCCCACTCCGACGGGCACGGAGGTGCGGCTTGAAGGCCATGCATCGTCTAACGTCGTTTCAGTTCGGCAGTCTTCGACACGGCGTTGTGTGCGTGCGATTAGACGTCTAGGTCGGCGCGGCTAGGCGGTGCGCTTGACGCACAGAGTACATTGTAATAGTAGGGAACTGAGCTTTGACGCGAGTTTGCCGGCATTTATCAATGAATGCGTGATGAAATAAAAAATATGACCTACATGAATGGGATAGCACCGGCGTTAGTACTATTATCTAGTTGAGCGTATTACTCATTGATGCAAATATGATATTGCCTATAATGTTACTATTTCCGGATAAAATTTGGCATTTAATTTTTTTAATAAAAGAAAAAAATTTGTTTTCTTATCGGTCACCACGCTCAAAAAGTGTAACTTGAATTAATATCAAAGAAAAAGAAATACTGCATAAATAAAATAAATAAATATTATAATTATTGCATAAGTTGATACAAAATGCTATGCAATAGCTTTACCGCGGCAGTCCCCGAGTGCCACACGTATTTTTTTTTTGTATTTTCTCTTGTCACTAGTGTTTTTTTTTACGTATTATAATAATTGTGTTTTGCTATTATTCACGTGATTCAACGGTTTCAGGGTAGATGAAACCTGTACCGTATGTAATTGTAAACTGCCATGATATTTTTTGTTCTTACATTCTAAAGCTTAAGTTTTTTTTTATCTTTTCTCTTGTCACTAATGGTTTTTGTTTTCAGGGTAAATGTGACATGTACCGTATGTAATTGTTGCGTTAAGTTTCACGGTTTCAGGGTAGATGAGACCTGTACCGTATGTGATTTTGTTTTCAAGGTGGAAGCGACTTGTGCGTTTGAAATGGACTTCACGGTTTCAGGGTAGATGAGACCTGTACCGTATGTGATTGTTTTAAAGGTGGAAGTGACTTGTACTGTTGAAATAAGCTTCAAGGTTTCAGGGTAGATGAGACCTGTACCGTATGTAATTGTTATGTTAAGTTTCACGGTTTCAGGGTAGATGAGACCTGTACCGTATGTAGTTGTTATGTTAAGTTTCACGGTTTCAGGGTAGATGAGACCTGTACCGAATGTAATTGTTAACTACGATATTTTTTGTTATTACATTCTAAAGCTTAAGTTTTTTTTGTTGTCTTTTCTTTTGTCACTAATGGTTTTTTTTTTCAGGGTAAATGAGACATGTACCCTATGTAATTGTTTTGTTAAGTTTCACGGTTTCAGGGTAGATGAGACCTGTACCGTATGTAATTGTAAACTACCATGATATTTTTTGCTATTACATTCTAAAGTTACTTTTTCTGTAATAATTGTTTTGCTATTTATTCACGGGGACGTGAATTTTGTGCGGATGGCCGAATGTTAGCATTTAATTTTTTAATTCTGACAATTATTAAAATATTGGATTTTGTATTGACATTACTTCTACTATTAAATTTATTCGTTTAATACCGGAATAGTACAAAGATGTCGACACCGTCTTCCGAATGGTTAATATTTATTTACGGTTAGTCAGTTGCCCATCTCTAATTCTGACGTGTATCGGGTACCTGCGCTGTTGACAATATTTCATCTACCCTCACTTATTCTATTATTCGAGTCATTCTAGCATGCATAAAACGAACGGTGCAACCGCGGCTCAAGCAGTCTTTGCTCTGGCGTGGCGCGGTGCACTTGTGTATCCTGCTAGTAGCTTAACCTCGACTCTTGTAAGGGTTAGTTTGTGTACACGAATTAATTGTTACATTATATTGTGGGCAACTCGGGCAGTGGAGGCGAGCGTTAATGCGCATTTTAAAGACGGCCGTCTTAAACCTAGACTCGGGTCGCAACTCCCGGGCACTGCCTTGAGTTGTCACTCTGCCACGCGATAGAGACGGTACCCGCTCGGTGAGTCCATTTAATACTTAGGGTGAATTGCACCAAAACTCTCGTTATTGTAACTGTTAAATTTAACAATAACGCTAACAATAACGATTAATGGTTACGTTAGCCATTACTCGGTTGCACCATCAAAAAAACTGTTAACGTTGTAGTTAAGTGGGTTACCAGTAAAATGAGACATATGTTACTCGAAAATGAACGCGGGTAAATTTTCGTATATAGCAACACTTGAGACATACAGTCAATTTTCAAATCTAACCTGTCAATTTTATATTTAAACGTGCTATTTTTTCCGATTTTAAGATATTCATCAGCTTGTATGTTGTATACTTTATTAAAAATGGAAAATTTACATGTCCTCGAAAACTTCAGTACAAAGTAAGTTTATAAAAGCAATTTATTCGTTCAATTTAAATATCCTTATAAATTTACAAACAAATAAAAAATGAATGTCTAATTAAGATACTTCCTTTTTGTTTAATTTTTCAGAGAAAGAAGTACAAACTTCACGAAAGCAGAAGTGGATAAACTCCAATCACTTGTTGGAAAATATAAACACATACTACTATGCAAAAAAACTGATGGGACCAGCTCTAAACAAAAAGAGGACGTTTGGAATAACATTTCCAAAGAGTTCAATGCAGTTGGTGAAACACCACGGACTGTAAAACAATTAAAATATAAATTTGATAATTTAAAAAAGGCAATTAAAAAGGTACTTATTCATATATTTTAGGCACTTATCTTGATATATCGTGTGATAAGTAAATTCTAACATAAAATATCTTGTGTCACTGTGTCTGTGCTTATGATTTAAGTGTTTCTTGGAAACACGAAACCTTTCCAAAAAGGAGTTTTCGTCCCATTTACTAAATCTATCTATTCTTTCGAGATAAACCTTTCTTTTAGAATATATTATAACGTCGTCTGAATCAGAAGAACTTTCCCACAAAATTTCTTGTAGTAAAGACATACCGAATGGAAATAATATTATAGCAAAAACAATGGCGTAATATGGGCGTAATGACGGAATTTGACTTAACAATGACGATAACCGGCCAAATATGTGTCGTTATAGTTACCGTTAAATTATGACGTCATTTTAACCATTGTCAGATGGTGCAACGCATTTTTGTCTTAACGGTTGATTTAACGAAAGATATTACGTTAACGTGAGATATTTAACGTTAACGTCAGTTGGTGCAATTCACCCTTAGTAGTACGGCCTCCTCACTTCTTTCTGTTTCCGACAGTGTTTATAGACTCATATACGTTTAAAGAGCGGCTTGTTTCGATATTAACATTTCGTATGTGTGTGTGAATTTCTTTATTATCTGATATTGTTTAATCGCCTCAATCGAGTTACACATATATGGTTTCACTAGAATCCTTACATTATCCCTGTAACATAAGCTAGTTATGCATGCACCCCAGACCTCCGTGTTAGATAAGTGAACGTGCAGTTTCGCTGACATAGCATTACGACCGTCAGCTCGTAGAATTAACTCTGTTAGACAAAACATCTCATATATCAAATAATAATTCCTGGACTTGTTTTCGAAGAGAGATGAATGTAAAAAGATACTGTGTGAGAATTAGAAATATACCAGCCTCCCAAGTGGGCAACAAGTTTCTTGTTTTATTTCTCTAATTTAAATATAATATAGTTTAAAAACCCTTGTCCAAAGGGAATACTTGACTGGTGCAGCCGGTAGGATCGCTTCGATAAAGCTGTGCCGTCTTTCGTCTATAATTTCGGGTGTCCAAATTCGCCTGGAATACGTGAGTGCGGCGCGAATAGCTGTGAGGCGATCTACGAACCAACAAAATTTGTCGAGCTCTACCAAGGACATCGAGTATGGGAGTAGCGGTCGGTTGGTAAGTAAAATTCTTTGCCATCCTTACCATATTACCTCTCCCGTATTTTTCATTAAAGGGTTTTTTTACGTATTATAAAATTAAATCTAGTTTTGTTATTATTGGGATCGAACCTCTCTCATTATAACGTGACTGGTTACTTAGTATCAAACTCTATTAAGTGCCGGATGCTGGTTACATAATATCAAATTCTATTAAGTGCCAGATTAGTTCTTTAAAAAATTAATTTTGTATTTTATTTAAGGCGACTTAGTATCAAATTCTATTAAGTGGCAGATTAGTTATTTAAAATTAATATTGTGTTTTATTTAAGGCGACTTAGTATCAAATTCTATTAAGTGGCAGATTAGTTATTTAAAATTAATATTGTGTTTTATTTTAGGCGACTTAGTATCAAATTCTATTGAGTGGCAGATTAGTTATTAAGAATTTATAAAGATAAACTGGCGACTTAGGATAAATTCTATTAAGTGCCAGATTATTTATTAATAATTTATATTGTGTTTTATTCAATGCTTTTAAAGATTAGATTATATTGGTCTTAGAATCGATCAACTTAGAAGTAAGAGTATAAGTATATTATCAAAGTAGAAGTTATAATTTTATATTGTTTTACTATTTTATCTTATGTAACTTTAATACCATTATTGTATCCCTGTCTATTTTATTGTGTACTTTATACTGTGATTTTAATTTTCTTGCTATTAATATTCATTGGAAACTTCAGTGATTAGTTTAAATCTTGTACTCGTATATAGATTGATTTTTTTTTAAATGGAGCCGGGAGCAAGTGATATTCCTTTACCAGAGCCAGTACTAGTTATCCCTATTCCAAATGAAATGTTACGGCTTATCCCCTATTTCGGTGGTGATAAAAGGCATCTTAATCTTTTTCTTAGAAAGTGCGAGTACGTAATCAATAAATATAGAGGGCATGAGGAACAGAATATATATGTTTTCCACGCGATTACTAGCCGTCTTACCGATAACGCAGCCGCGCTGTTATCAGAACGCGAGGACATAACTAATTGGTCCGCCTTAAAGGAATTGTTAGGACAACATTTCGGTGATCCCCGCAGTGAGGAGTGTATACATATCGAATTAGAAAGGTGTAAAATTAGGATGGGTGAAAGTTACTTAGATTTTTGCAATAGAATTCAGAATATTCGCTCACTGCTTATTTCAAAGGTAAATTTATTAACCAACGCAGACATCAAACGGGCTAAAATCGCAATATATAATCATACTGCGTTAAATGTATTTCTATATAATTTACCGGAACACTTAGTACGCGTTGTAAGGTTGAATACACCTGCCACCTTGGAGCAAGCCTTACCAATAGTTATGGAGGAAGTAAACTTCCACGAACAATATACTTCGCGAAATCGAATCCATGGTGGCTTACAGACACCTAGGCCACCAGCTAACATAACTCCGGTTGGTTTTAAATTCGGTAACACCTCTATGATGTCACAGAATCAAAACGGATATAAACCCTTGTTGCCCAATAATTTCGTGCCTCAACAAAGATTTAATTTTGGGACGCCACCAAATAGATTTCAATTCGGACAACAGCAAAATTCTGCATTTAGATCGCAGCAGTTTGGAAGCCGTTTGCCACAGTCTGGGTACCGCCCTCAGTTAGGCCCTAATACACAGTTTGGGTACCGCCCGCAGCTGGAACCACAGCGGCAGTTTGGCTACAACCCCCCACATATTGGATATAAGCCACCTCAGTTTCAAACTCAACAGTTTGGTTATAAACCACCCCAAGTGCAAGTAGGCTCCCGTTTTCATGAAACTGACGCTTCAATGAGAACAGCTGTCCCAAGGCCGCAGCCCCAGACACCTCAACAGGGTTTTAGGTTGAATGAAATTACCTTAGGCAACGACGACTTACAAGACTATTACGACACTTATTATAATAATGACAGATATGAGCATGACACGACATATCAAATGTATGATGAAGAGTCGAACCCTATTGAATATAACGATGAATCGGACGGATTGAAAAATGATGACTTACCTAAAACAAATGGTGAAAAATTTTCACATCGAAGCCTTGCCTGCGCAAGAGAGATAATAGAATTAAATTGCAACCCCGATCTCAAACTACCCTATATCTATATTCCAGAGATCAATGCTAAGTTAATGATAGATACCGGAAGCACGAGATCTTTTATGAGTCCCCGCATTGCTTACAAATATTTTTCAGAATATATTAGACACGAACCATTTCAGGTAGTCAGTACCCACGCCTCCAGTCGACACGATGAAACTATTGTAATTCCCCTATTACCGACTTTTAACACTACTGACTATCATAAATTTCATTTATATGATGTAGACGAACGCTATGAAGGACTCATTGGTAACGACTTACTTAAACAACTAGATGCGATTATCGACCTTAAACACTTAATGTTAAAAACTAAAACTACTTGCATACCTATTATCAATAACCTAAATTATGTTATAACAATACAACCACGTAGTGAACACCGTGTTAGGATCCCCACGGATATATACTCAGGTGAAGCCATAGTTGACTTCGTAGAATTTACTCCCGGGTTAAGAATGCCTTCCGCCTTAGTAAATTGTGTTAATGGATACGCACTGACAGTAATTCAGAACACTTTAGAAGAACCTTATTCTATAACTATAACTAAACCCTTCACGGTAATGAAATATGACAAAACCGAATGTAACCTGAATTTTAGTGACCATAATACAACAATAGACACTGATAAATTACTTAAAGACAATTTACAAAGGCTTAGACTTGACCATATGAATAACGAAGAACGAAGTAAAATATTTAATCTTTGTAATGAATACAAGGATATATTCTATTGCGATCAAATTCCATTGAGTTTTACCAATCAGGTGAAACACAAAATTCGCACAAAAAACGAAGACCCAATTTATGTCAGACCATATCGACAGGCTCCTACGCAAGCCGCCGAAATTAATAGACAGACTGAAAAATTACTTAAGGACAACGTTATCCGAGAGTCACATTCCCCCTGGAATGCACCGGTTCACTTGGTTCCCAAGAAAAGCGATGCGTCCGGAGAGATTTAATGGCGAATGGTCATGGATTACAGGCGACTTAACGAAATTACTATTGATGACCGATACCCACTTCCTAACATTAATGACTTATTTGACAAATTAGGGAACAGCTCCTACTTTACGACACTTGATTTGGCTAGTGGCTATCATCAGATAGAAGTAGAAAAACAGGACAGAGAAAAAACAGCTTTTAGCACACAACACGGACATTATGAGTTTTTAAGAATGCCGTTCGGACTTAAAACAGCCCCAGCGACATTCCAAAGAGCTATGGACAATGTACTAAGAGGCCTGCAGGGACTACACTGCATGGTTTATCTCGACGACGTCATTGTATTTTATACAAGTTTAGACGAACACATAGATAAGTTACGAACCGTTTTTGACAGACTGAGACAGACAAACCTGAAGGTACAATTGGACAAGTCGGAATTCCTACGAAAGGAAGTTAATTATCTGGGCCACACCATAACTAACAAGGGACTTAGACCTAACAACGACAAAATTACAGCTGTTCTAAATTACCCTATACCCAAAACTACAACACAAATTAAATCTTTCCTTGGTCTTATTGGCTACTACCGACGATTTATTAAAGACTTCGCTCATGTAACTAAACCATTGACCTCTTGCTTAAAGAAGCGAAATAAAATAATTTTGGATCAAAATTATATTGATGCGTTCAATAGATGTAAGGAACTTTTGACACATGCACCCCTGTTACAATATCCAGATTATGATAAAACTTTAATCCTGACGACAGATGCCTCTAACGTCGCACTAGGTGCCGTTTTATCCCAAGGCCCAATAGGTGGCGATAAGCCTGTGGCATATGCCAGCCGTACTCTCACCGACACTGAGGCTCGGTATAGTACGATAGAACGAGAATGCCTCGCTATCGTTTGGGCCATCAAACATTTTCGCCCTTATTTATATGGTAGAAAGTTCGTAATCTATACTGACCACAAACCGTTGGCATGGCTCGATTCCCATAAAGACACCAGTAGTAAACTTACCCGTTGGCGGTTACGTCTCCAAGACTTTGATTATGAAATAGTTTACAAAAAGGGAAACCAGAATTCAAATGCCGATGCACTTTCTCGAATCAAGGTTAATGTCACGAATTCCGACGACGAAGGCCACTCAATGATAGTGAACGTTGACAATGAAGAACAAAGACGGACGACTAAGGAGACGACCGAACGCAATGATTCATCCACAATCTCGATATCTGATACAAGTGCTACAGTAACAGCGAGCTCTAACCCCGACTTAAACTCTGAAACTATTTCAATTTCAAGCCTTCCGAAAACACATAAAGAATACTTACGTGATATTACAATTCAGTAATACAAACAATTAATCCCACAACAACGATTCAAAAGCGGTATTCTTAATCCCTTGGGTTCTTTGATTAAAGTTGTTACCGGAAATCTTGACTGTAGTGATGCATTAAGGTACGATAAAATCACATCAGAACTTGCTCACAATCAGATTATCATTAAAAATAAATTGACTGGTTTCTCAAGTTATCGAAAGCTTTATTAATACCACTGAAGTTTTGAATGGAAACTCCGCTATTTTAGACAAACGATTGGAAATTGCTGAGTCCGCATTAAAACAACTAGCTTCCCAGGACAATGATTGGATGTATAATACATATATAATAACTATGTTCAATATATTTGATAGTACTTTCCGTACTATTTTTATTAAATTAGGTGAAATCGAAACCGCTCTTGCATTTAGCAGAATATCTATATTACACCAAAGTATTATTAACTCTACCGAATTATTGCACCATTTAAAATTTATATCCGTAACTGAGAATTTAATATACGCAGCGGTCGAGCAAAACCTAATAAAAATAGAGGAAACTATTAATGTTAAGTCTTACCTTAAGCACAACCAGATCACGTTTATATTAGAGATTCCGCTTACCGATAACATTACTTATCTACTATAAGATCTACTCATTACCGATTTTCCATGTACCACAAAATATAACCATTTCCATTTTCCCCAAATATCCCCACCTATTGGCAAAAGGAATGAAACACTTACCGATCGTGAAACCGTGTCAACCGCTTGCTGACGCAGACGAGTTCCTGTGCGCTGATCATAATCTGGCGCCATATCCCGAACCGACATGCCTTGAACAATTGATAACATTCCGAGACAATGTCACGTGTTGCAAGCAGCACCAAATTAACATTGAAGATGTGAGAGTACAACGTATTGCACCCACAAGCTGGATATTATTCTCAAGGCTGAAAACTGCCCTTACAATGACCTGCAACGATGAAATAAGTAAACATTCTGTCTTCGGGACTTACATCATGAACATCGATGAGCCTTGTGATGTGGAGATTCAAGGGATTAAAATTCATCATCACCCTATTTTAATAGAGAATGGATCTGTGGAACCAATTCGTATCATAAACCTACCGCAGTTGCCCGTACACACTAAAGATGCGACATTATCCGGTGCACGCGTACTTAATATGCAAGGAATTAATCTAGACGAAGTGAAGTATATGGCTAGAGTTTTAAGGCAAAGTGAAATAGTGAGTGAAAGTTTCAATGAAAAGGACTCTAAAATCAGTGTAGTTATAGTTTATATTACATTATTTCTAGTTTTAACTTGTATTGTTTTATTCTTATTATATGTGTTACGAAGTAGAATTTTTACATGTAAGCGAAATCATCGGAAGGTTATTAAAAACGAACAACCCGATAATTTCGCTCTTGGGGAGGGAGGAGTTATGCATGCACCCCAGACCTCCGTGTTAGATTAGTGCACGTGCAGTTTCGCTGACATAGCATTACGACCGTCAGCTCGTAGAATTAACTCTGTTAGACAAAACATCTCATATATCAAATAATAATTCCTGGACTTGTTTTCGAAGAAAGATGAATGTAAAAAGATACTGTGTGAGAATTAGAAATATACCAGCCTCCAAGTGGGCAACAAGTTTCTTGTTTTATTTCTCTAATTTAAATATAATATAGTTTAAAAACCCTTGTCCAAAGGGAATACTTGACTAGCTACCTTAACCTGACAGAAGACTAAATTATAATGTTTTGAAGTAGTGTTATATTGCTGTGGTAAGGTAGCCGAAGATCCTGGGAAGAATCGGAAATAGGGTCGGTAACGCGTTTGCAATGCTCCTATTGTTGCTGGCGTCCGTAAGCTACGGTATCCTCTTATCATCAAGCCGACCAATGTAAACATCGTCAAAGATTATTATAATTTTAAACAGATGTGGCAACGGTGATGAGCTATCATAAAATACATTTAAATTTCAATTTTTCAGTTTATGTTTTTATTAAACACACACACCCACAGAAATATACATGATTAGTTACAAATAAAAATAAACAAAATATTTCATTTGTATTTGGAATCTGTCATTTTTATCTGATTGTTAATGTGTTTTCTTTTCTCATTAATTTCGCACCAATACATTGTAAAATATTTTGTTATATTATAATGCGACTCAGTAGCGCACAATATTAAACCACTAAGCCACCACTGAGTTGGTATCCATTGCAAGCACGCACACGAAAGCTCTACTTTTGAGAGTGCTCGTCGTGTGAAGCGTTGCTGTAGCTTTGGAACTTTCAACGTTGTAATTTTTGTTAATTTTTACCTCTTTGCGGTTGTTCAACATCTTGTTCATTTAACATAGTTGAATTATACTCCCTGTACCCTCATCGTGAACTGAAATAATATGTGTTGTTTCAATTTTTTTGTTGTTGTTCAAGTGACAACTGACAAGAAATGTCAAAAGTGACAGAAGACTCACAACGCTTAATTCGCGATTATATCGATATTTATATTGTTACAAAACATATTTCTTCGTTACTTCTTAGCAAGAATTATTATCAGAATAAATCGAATTGCGTGTATGTAATGTTGGTACCTAAGAATCTAAAAAAGAAACTAGAGTAGAGCCAAGGATAGGATACAAGAAAAAATTGACAAAAAGTAGCGTAGCATGTAAGTAAGTACGTAAGTCTTTTCCTTCTTCTTTCTTCTCTGTCTTTATAAGGTATATAAATAAATTGTTTATGACATAGATATATAACAAGCGTCCATATATCAAAAATGTTATACCATCGTCTGAAATAAACTTATATTATTATTTATTATTATTATAAGTATATAATTGGGATGTAAATAAAATTTCCAAAAAACACGATATAAACCGAGCTAAGCTCGTTCATCTATAGGTAAGACTAACTCCCGTTTATGACTAAGTAAGTCACAAATGACATGAGTTCGCGACATAATGTCGGGCGCGAACTTGTGGGGGCCTATGTCCAACAGTGGACTGTGATAGGCTGAAGTGGTGGTGGTGGTGGGAAGTGGTGACATAAACCATAATACATAATATTGATTATCGATAATTATACGACTTGTTTTTTTGAGTAGGTTATCAATTTTACAGGAACCTAAAAGGTATTAAGGGCCTTATTTCAACTATTAATCCACAACTTTAATTTTTCATGCTGTCAATAGCCTTATGTATCTAATAAATAAAATATAGTTTTGATGTCTGTATCTCACAAAACAAAAGGTTATTACATAAATTATAGAAAATCTTCTCTAGTTTAATTTATTACATAACTATTTATATCGTAAAATGAGTTGGAACGGAGTTATTCTCAAAAAACTGTATTTGACAGCCATTTTTCCAATTCACGAGGCCTTGTCGATTGTTTTTTATGACGTCTTGTCTATTAGGTATTCAATTTGTTTGAAGTTATTATTAGGTATAATAAATTGCTTTGGTATTCGAAGGAAAAGTTGAAAATATATTTAAATCTTGCAACTCAATTTTGAAGCAGATATCTTCAACTAATTGAGCTGAAATTTTGTATACAGGTTCAATTTGGGTGACAATGCATGGTTTGTATGTATGCATGTATGTATGTATGTTTGTTCGGGTGAAATCTTGCAACTCAATTTTAAACGTGATGATTTTCCGTCGACATTTTAATTTTTATCACACTAACACAGATAATTTAATAGAATAAAGCTAAAAGTTTTATTGACAGAAGATATTTTTATTGAATATTAATAGTTTCTTTGATATTTACACACGCGTTTGCGGTAACAAAAAAACACAAATAAATAAATATGTAGTCACAAATTTGGATTTATTTAAGTACTAGTCAACTAAAGTTTATTAAATTCATTCACTGGTATGACGTCGATTATTTAAAATGTATATATTTTGTAATGTTTTCTCTCCCTATATAAATGGAAGTGAAATTGACGGGTATATATAGAAAATTCATTTATAGAGATCTCTATAATTAGTATGTATAATTTATTTGTTCTAAAAAAGTAAATACTTACTCGCGTGGATTCCTCAGCTATATTGTAATCTTTAAAATGGAACTATTGTTATTTGAACCGACCGATAAAAATACTATGTAACTTTAGCAATAGCGCGTTCGATAAAAAAGAGTATTGTTGAATATTAAAAACAATTTAAACCTTTTGTTTATAAATTTGTAAATAATATGACATGGCAAGCTCTAATCCTTCTCCTACATGGGGAAAGAGGCCTATGCCCAACAGTGGGATATTACAGGCCGAAGCGTAGCGTAAGCGTAACTAAATTATCAAAGTTTGTATTGATGATCGCTTTTCTATCATATAAATTATGAAATGACTTTATAGGTAGATAGAAAAAGTTTTAAAGTATTTTTTTTTTGTTTTTCGTTTTAGCACGTTCAAATAAAAGCTTGTTTTTTAAAAAGGTTTTTTACTTTTAATTTATTTAAATGATAATAACAACTAAATTTATTATTGCTTTTGTTTTTATAAATTAATTTTGTAAAGTGATAATTATCATACCTATTTAGTGCGAATTATTATTTATGTAATGTAATATGTATTGGAATGGAATGGAAATGGATTCGGTGAACTGAGAACGTCAAGAGGACTTACACTTCTCTACTCTGGAAAGGAAGACGAAAATGACACCCGTGAGCATGGCGTGGGATTTTTTCTTTCCGACGTGGCCAGAAGAGGCCTTCTCGACTGGAAACCGATCTCAGACCGAATTATTACAGCCCGTTTCTACACGAGAACCCGAAAAGTCAGCATCGTACAATGCTATGCACCCACCAATAATGCAGCCGAAGAACTCAAAGACAATTTCTATAGCGCACTGAACTCCACACTCAAGAACATCCGCAAGCAGGACATAGGATAAAACGGAGATCGTGCGACGTCGACCGCTCTTGCGGGAGCGGCTTCGGGTCACGATCTTCGTTTTCGACGTGATGTACGATGCGAAACTTTCGAATTTTTCGTCAGTCTTTCGCGTCGCGATCGTCGATTATGATATTTTTGATATCTATCATAAAATATCATACGTCACTTGGCCTCTCTCTCTCGCTCTGTGCGTCTAACATAGCGCGTTCGAGTCGTCGTGACGTTAAACAAAAATAAAAAGTCGCGCTCACCGTTACGCGGTGCTCGACCGTACATCTTTGAAATCATATATATATTTTTTTCTTTTTTTTTATATATAAAAAAAAAATTACAATAACACACTAAACCATTACCCTGGACGGTGGATCACTTGGCTCGCGGGTCGATGAAGAACGCAGTTAACTGCGCGTCATAGTGTGAACTGCAGGACACATTTGAACATCGACATTTCGAACGCACATTGCGGTCCGTGGAGAAACATCCAGGACCACTCCTGTCTGAGGGCCGGCTGTATAAATATATATATCACACTGTACATTACGTAAATGTATTAATTTATGCTTGTACATATGACGGTATCCGTGGGTCGGTAAGCGCGTTCGCGCGCGCTTATCAGACTTCGGTCCGTTTAAATATTGTTCATGTACGATACGGAGCGAAGTGCGACATTACGTATACGTGTACGTATATCGCGTTTACGTCGATGCGAGAGAGATTCCGTCTCGCGGATATTCTCTCGCGTACGTAAGCGCGGCTCGGCGTTCTCGTCTCAAAAGACGACGACGTCCCGCGTCTCTCCGTCCTTTCGGTGACGTCGCGCCTATTGTTTGATCAAAAAAACGATATACGCGCTTCTATATCGACGGTAAACGGAGAGCGATGCGGCGACGTCGCAGTACTTAGAGATCGCCGCTCTATAGTGCATGTAGAAACAATGAATACGCACACGCGTCGATGTATCTTGCTCACGAACAAGACGGCACGACACGCCCACGAGTGTTGTCGTGTTTTCGGTAGGCGGACTCGACGGCGACGGATATCGCGTCTGCCTCTTTTTTTTTATCGTTGGCCTCAGATCAGGGAGGATCACCCGCCGAATTTAAGCATATTAGTAAGCGGAGGAAAAGAAACTAACCAGGATTTCCTTAGTAGCGGCGAGCGAACAGGAAATAGCCCAGCACTGAATCCCGCGGTTGTAACGATCGCGGGAGATGTGGTGTTCGGGAGGTATCGCTTTCTCGTCGTCGCCACTCCTGTCCAAGTTCGTCTTGAACGGGGCCGTTTTCCCGTAGAGGGTGCCAGGCCCGTAGCGACGGAGCGAGACGGCGAGAGGTACACTCCTCAGAGTCGGGTTGCTTGAGAGTGCAGCCCTAAGTGGGTGGTAAACTCCATCTAAGGCTAAATATTACCGCGAGACCGATAGCGAACAAGTACCGTGAGGGAAAGTTGAAAAGAACTTTGAAGAGAGAGTTCAAGAGTACGTGAAACCGTTCAGGGGTAAACCTGCGAAACTCGAATGAACGAACGGAGAGATTCATCGTCATTCGACGGCGTACGGGCGCGCGCCTCGATGTCGAACACCTCCCCTCGCGGGTGTGTCGTGCGGCACGGGTCGCGTCCGTCGACGTCCGTCGACGGCGTGCACTTCTCTCTAAGTAATGCATCGCGACCCGTTCGATGTTGGTCTAAGCGCCGTTCGGGAGTCCAGTCGTCGTGTTAACGCACTTCTATTGGACCGTGACGGTGGCCGACCGGCCGTCGGACGGTAGTACAAAATCGTACTTTTATACGAATCGCGCACGCGCCTCGCGCGCGTCCGGCCCGACGCAAGCGAACGCCGTACAATGTCGACGTCCTGCCCGAGTGCGGATGTTGACGCGGCGCTGCTGTCGTCGCAGCCGTGCTGTCTCGGACTGTGCGCGTATCCGTCTGCGATGATTCATTTTCGGGCACTCGCAGGACCCGTCTTGAAACACGGACCAAGGAGTCTAGCATGTGTGCGAGTCATTGAGATTATTTAACGTAAAACTGAAAGGCGTAACGAAAGTGAAGGCGCGCGCTAAACTGCGCGCTCAGGGAGGATGGAGCGTCGGTCTCGATCGATCTCTCGCACTCCCGAGGCGTCTCGTTTCCAATCCGTGAATGTAGGCGCGCTCTGAGCACAGATGCTGGGACCCGAAAGATGGTGAACTATGCCTGGTCAGGTCGAAGTCAGGGGAAACCCTGATGGAGGACCGTAGCGATTCTGACGTGCAAATCGATCGTCGGAACTGGGTATAGGGGCGAAAGACTAATCGAACCATCTAGTAGCTGGTTCCGTCCGAAGTTTCCCTCAGGATAGCTGGCGTCGATTATTAACAGTCCCATCCGGTAAAGCGAATGATTAGAGGCATTGGGGCCGAAACGACCTCAACCTATTCTCAAACTTTAAATGGGTGAGAACTCCGGCTTACTCGAACGATGAAGCCGGAGATCTGATGACGGTGCCAAGTAGGCCAATTTTGGTAAGCAGAACTGGCGCTGTGGGATGAACCAAACGTTGTGTTAAGGCGCCTAAAAAACGCTCATGGGACACCATGAAAGGCGTTGGTCGCTCATGACAGCAGGACGGTGGCCATGGAAGTCGGAATCCGCTAAGGAGTGTGCAACGACTCACCTGCCGAAGCAACCAGCCCTGAAAATGGATGGCGCTGAAGCGTTTTGCCTATACACTACCGTTACGGGCACGTGTGACGTTGTACGTTTTGCGTCATTATGCCGTAACGAGTAGGACGTGCGCGGCGGAGTGCGCAGAAGGGTCTGGGCGTGAGCCCGCTTGGAGCCTCCGTCGGTGCAGATCTTGGTGGTAGTAGCAAATACTCCAGCGAGGCCCTGGAGGACTGACGTGGAGAAGGGTTTCGCGTGAACAGTAGTTGCTCGCGAGTCAGTCGATCCTAAGCTCAAGGAGAGATCTTATGTCGATTTGGCGTGTTTTCTTTATATTTATAAAACGATATAAACCAAATAACGCCCTTTGAGCGAAAGGGAATCCGGTTCCTATTCCGGAACCCGGCAGCGGAACCGTTTCAATAATCGTTCCCTCGTTTCAAAGCGAGTGTTCGACGGGGTAACCCAAAGTGGCCTGAAGACGCCGCCGAGGAGTCCGGGAAGAGTTTTCTTTTCTGCCTGAGCGTTCGAGTTCCATGGAATCCTATAGAAGGGAGATATGGTTCGGACCGCGAAGAGCACCGCATTTGCGGCGGTGTCCGGATACTCTCTGCGGACCTTGAAAATTCAGGTGAGGGATGTACGTGGAGATGTCGCGCCGGTTCGTACCCATATCCGCAGCAGGTCTCCAAGGTGAAGAGCCTCTAGTCGATAGAATAATGTAGGTAAGGGAAGTCGGCAAATTGGATCCGTAACTTCGGAATAAGGATTGGCTCTGAGGACCGGGGCGTGTCTGGTTTGGACGGGAAGCGGATGCGGCTGGTGCCGGGCCTGGTCGATGCTCGTTCGTCTCTCTCGGGGGGCGTTCGGGCGGAATCCGGACCCGCGTTCCGGCCTTCCGCGGATCTTCCTAGCCGTAAGGCCGCGTCGGTTTCGTCTCGTGCGCGATCGGCGCGGTTCTGTACGACCGCCGTTCAACGGTCAGCTCAGAACTGGCACGGACAAGGGGAATCCGACTGTCTAATTAAAACAAAGCATTGCGATGGCCCTCGCGGGTGTTGACGCAATGTGATTTCTGCCCAGTGCTCTGAATGTCAACGTGAAGAAATTCAAGCAAGCGCGGGTAGCAGTCCGAGTTGGGCTTCCGAGTTCCCGGATGGGTTCCGAGGGGCACTTCCGAGTCCGAGTTGTGCGGCCGAGTTCCCGAAAGGGTTCCGAGCGGCACTTCCGAGTCCGAGTTGGGCCTCCGAGTTCCCGGATGGGTTCCGAGTGGCACTTCCGAGTCTGAACCTCCCGGCCCACACCCTTAAAACTGGGAGTGCAGCCACCCTATCCCAGGTATCTGGGCAATGCGGCGCGGCTCTTAGTAATTTAGGGGAGGTATAGTTCCGATTCTCGGGCTCAACGGTTACTCGTCACACGTAACGGGAGCAGTCCTGTTGACACGAGTGCTACGGGGGGGGAAGGTGGTCCCACTGGCAGTGCTACGGTGCTTCCCCCACATGGCGTCGGCTTCGTAGTGGCTGTGGTTCGACATGGTGCCATAGGGTCAAGGTCGGGAGTCTGTTATCCGTTTATGTGTAGCATGCTCTTGACAAGGGGGGGAGGACTGCTGCGGCGTTCTCCTATCCCCGCCTTCCGGCCATGTCGTTGCCGCCCGCCACACCTTCTGGTTGAGAGCGGCTTCAGGGTCGGAGGGTGCATGACGCCTTTGCAATATCAAGGCGCAATACTTGGTCGTAGTGACCGGTCTTCGGGCTCTACTACGTTCGAAGGGTCCGCTATACCGGGCGCAGGATTGTCCGCAGACGTCTTGTAGCTGTAATGGAGTATAAATCCACGGTGTGGGCCCCTAGTCTAGCGTGTGTTTGGGATCGGGAACCGCTTGCCGCGCCAGTGAGGGGGTGGTGTCCTCTGCGGGCGACGGTGCGGGGGGCCTGTGCGGCCCCCCCCCACCCCCCGCACGGCGGTTCGTAACTATGACTCTGTTAAGATAGCCAAATGCCTCGTCATCTAATTAGTGACGCGCATGAATGGATTAACGAGATTCCCGCTGTCCCTATCTACTTATCTGATAAGCGCGCTAAGTGTGGAGAATCGGGGCACAAGGTGGACGAGTGTAAATCGGCGACAACAAGGTGTGCTACGTGCCACAAATTCGGCCGCAGCAAGGAGGCAAGTGAGCATAAGACGGCGAGCACAGACTGTCCCGCTCGCCGGCATGCTGAAATGAGACTGGCGGAACGTACGGCCTATTAATGGCGCCACCACACATCATCACCGTCGGACAGGTCAATTTGGCGGGAGCTAGAACGGCCACCACTGAGCTACCCCTAGTCGCCGAGGAAATGGGGCTGGACGTCGTTCTGGTCCAGGAGCATTATCCTAGCCCCAACATCATACAGTACGAGACCCAGGCTAAGGCGGGGATATACCTGCACAGGAGTAACATGGCATGCGCGGCACTTCAACATTTGTCAAACAGCCACTGTATGGTGTGTCACCTGCAATCCGACACAAATGGCGTTTATCTAGTATCGTCCTATTTCCAGTATTCTGACGACATTGACTTACACCTGCGACATTTAGAGACGGTACTAGCCAGCTTGCGTGGGAAACGCGTAATAATAGGGGTAGACTCAAACGCGCATTCTCCGATGTGATACTGCGAGAGAAGGCAGTACACCGGACGCGGACCAGACGTCACGCACCGTCGGTAATCGATGGAGGCGTTTATCCTGGCGCATGGACTCCGTTTGGCGAACGTTGAGAACCAGCCGGCAACGTTCGCTGGGCAGACGGGCTCATCCAACATCGACCTCACTCTGACGAAAGGCACCCCGGTAACGGGGTGGAGAGTGCACGAGAACAAGATCGACAGCGACCATCGTCTGATAACATTTGTGGTGGCCACGAAGATTGACAATGGGGTCGACTCGGGCGCTGAGTCGCCGGAAAAGCCGATGAGGTTTCGGGACCGCGGGGTGGACTGGGCTTACTTCGAGGACCAAATCCGCCTCAGAGTGCGAACGGCAATGAAGTGAAATCGGTCTGCAACGCGAATCGCTGCTCAATTCACCAGATTGGTGAAGAGCACTGCGCTGCAGACTCTAGGTCTAAAAAGGGATGGTAATTTCGAGCGGGGATATGAGTGGTGGACCCCGGACCTTGACCGGTTGCGTCGGGAGTCTTACCGCTTGCGTAGGGCTTGGCAGACTGCTCGTAAACGCGAGAGTCCCGATGAGGAGGCTGCCAGGCAGAGATTCCACTCATGTAGACGTAGATACAGGGTAGCAATGGAGGAGGCGCAACTCTTGCATTTTAAAAAGATCGCTGATTCCGGAAACTTGGACCCATGGGGACAAGCCTACCGAGCCGCGAGTGGAAGGATTCGTCCTCCCAATAACGTAATAAATGGCACAAAGTACGCCGAAGGTTATGCTGGGGACGTCAGGGAAGCCATGACGAATTTGCTGAGGGCCTTATGCCCGGACGATGACGCGGGACGTGATACTCAGTATCACCGTCAGGTGCGCGTCATGGCGGCTCTAACACCTTCAGGTGGAGATGCCCCTCCTCCGAGCGTCGAGATGGTAGGGACGGTAGTCAGGGAGCTTCCCAACACCGCACCGGGTATCGATGGGATTACCGCTCGTGTAATAAAACATGTTTGGGCAGCCGCGCCGGGTGAAACGGCAGAAGTGTTTAGGCGATGTGTCCAGGAGGGCTGTTTTCCGGCCACGTGGAAGGACGGCAGGTTGGTTGTCTTACCGAAAGGTAATGGCAAGCCTCTTGTCGACCCGAAAGCGTACCGGCCCGTCACTCTGTTGCCGATCTTTGGTAAGATTTTAGAACGTCTAATGATAAGATGCGCACCGCAAATGACGAAAGGTCTGTCGGACTGCCAGCACGGATTCACGCGAGGGCGGTCGACGGTTTCTGCGCTAAGGAGCATCCTTGGCGTGGCTCGTGAGAGCTCGTCGAAATATGTACAGGCGATATTTTTGGATATCTCTGGGGCCTTTGATAATGCCTGGTGGCCCATGATATTGCTGAAGTCGAAGCGGGGGGGTTGTCCTCCAAACATCTATAGGATGCTGGCGGACTACTTCGTCGACCGAAGAGTCGGTATGTTCGTGGGCCGCTCGGTAGTGTGGAAGGAGGCCACTATGGGCTGTCCGCAGGGATCAGTGTAGGGACCTACGCTCTGGAATGTGTTGATGGACGACTTGTTGAAGCTGCCATTCCCTGGGGGGGGTCAGTATCGTGGCATATGCCGACGATGTGACGATCCTGGTAGAGTCCGGTGCCCGGGCGGGCCTGGAAGAAAAATCCAGAGCGGCACTCCAGCTCGTCGATGAGTGGGGTGAGAGGAATCGACTGGAGTTTTCTTCTGCCAAGTCATCCACGATGACCATCAGGGGTAAACTCCAGCGTCCACCCACCATCAGATTCGGGAGTAACTCGATCAGGAGCGTCACATCGACCAAGGTACTGGGGGTGGTAGTCAATTCGAGGCTGTCCTTCGCGCAGCATGCGGTGGACATAGGGGAGAGGGCGGCAAATTGCTTCGGCAAAATGTCGAGAGTATCGGCATGCTCTTGGGGTGTTCGGTACAGCGCCCTTAAGGTGCTGTACAAGGGCACGTTTGTGTCGACAGTAACGTATTGTTATGAACCAAATTAAATGTAATTGTAATTAACTGTCAACACCCAACTGTTCTATATAATCTATGTTGCGTATGGCAATACTATTTCCTGTGTGATTTGACAGTTTTGTCTATCGTTCGTTCGCCGCTTGAAACCGCATTGCGCTCGCGACTTTTATTAATATCAAAAATATCCGCGTACATCGAATGTGTTTAGTAACATCAGTGTTCGTTGCGATGAATATTAATATAATCATTTTGTGTAAATATAAAGTTAAAAACTTATAAGAACATTAAGAGTGTATGTGAATGGTGTGACATCGCCGAGTGTAACCGCCATTTTCGTCGTCATCATCAACGCCGTGTCGTCTTATCAGCTAAGTCCAGCCATATTATCATTGAAACCGCGATTGGCCAATTGTGTTTAATGTTAATTTAGGTTGACTTCAGCTCATCGGCGAGGACATCACATCTTCGAAGAAGTAAGGACTTACAATTTAAATTAGTTATTTTCAACGCTGCGTACTGCAGCTATAAGTTAGGTTAAGATATCTGATGTTTATATTCGCTTCCACTGCCAAAACAAATTAATTCCAGATATAACCTAACACGTATGCTGCGGCATGTTGGTACGAGCGTGCGTCCCTTCACGTTGTGCGGAGTGCGCTTTTGCGCACCCAGAGACCCGCCCTGGTTCTTCTGACCAAGGCGTATCGCTCGACGAGCACTGACGGACTGGCGGTTCTGGCCGGTGTGCTACCGGCCGACCTCGAGGTGATCCGGGCAGGCAGACTAGGCGCTCTGCGCGAGTCCGCGGCTACCAAGGAGGAGTTACGGAGTGCCAAACTCAGAGAGGCTGAGTCCGCTCTAGCCGCATGGCAGGAGCGTTGGGACACGTCGACCCGTGGGAGGGAGCTATATCGGTTTTTCCCGGAGGTGAAGGCTCGCTTCAAGGCGACTTGGATCGAGCCTGACTATGAAACGTCACAAATCTTGACAGGGCATGGGTGTTTTAGGGGGAGGCTTCACAGAATGAAATTGTCCGACGTGGGGTCATGCTACTGCGGCGAAGCCGCAGAGGAAGACGTACACCACGCACTCTGGGAATGTCCTCTGTATAGGGACGAACGTGAGAAACTGCTGGACGGCATCGAAGTGCAAGAGGTGGGACCGGTCTATTATCGCGATCTCGTGGCCTCAGCGGCGAACTTCGGTAGACTACGGGATTTCGCGCGGCGATGGCACAGAAGAAGGAGCGACCTCGAGAAGAACGGAGGCAACGTCAATGGAAACCAAGATAGGTAGCGAAGACCATCGCAGATAGCAGTACGTACTGTCGGAAGACACCGAAGTCGTATCTGTGTCGTCCGCCCCAGAAAGGGGAAAAGGACTGAGGGACAAGAAGTAGAGATCAAAATAATTTGTCGGGATGAAAGCGTGCGCACCTGAAGGGAGAGAACCCGAGACAGTAGGGTGCGCACTCCCATGTTTGGGCCCGTATAACCACGACTGGTTGATAGGGCCATGGGTTGGAGGTGGGACTTGTCCCTATCTACTATCTAGCGAAACCACAGCCAAGGGAACGGGCTTGGGAGAATCAGCGGGGAAAGAAGACCCTGTTGAGCTTGACTCTAGTTTGGCACTGTAAGGAGACATGAGAGGTGTAGCATAAGTGGGAGATCGCTCGCGGTCGTCGCGAACAATATTTAAACGGACCGAAGTCTGATAAGCGCGCGCGAACGCGCTTACCGACCCACGGATACCGTCATATGTACAAGCATAAATTAATACATTTACGTAATGTACAGTGTGATATATATATTTATACAGCCGGCCCTCAGACAGGAGTGGTCCTGGATGTTTCTCCACGGACCGCAATGTGCGTTCGAAATGTCGATGTTCAAATGTGTCCTGCAGTTCACACTATGACGCGCAGTTAACTGCGTTCTTCATCGACCCGCGAGCCAAGTGATCCACCGTCCAGGGTAATGGTTTAGTGTGTTATTGTAATTTTTTTTATATATAAAAAAAAAAGAAAAAAAATATATATGATTTCAAAGATGTACGGTCGAGCACCGCGTAACGGTGAGCGCGACTTTTTATTTTTGTTTAACGTCACGACGACTCGAACGCACTATGCTAGACGCACAGAGCGAGAGAGAGAGGCCAAGTGACGTATGATATTTTATGATAGATATCAAAAATATCATAATCGACGATCGCGACGCGAAAGACTGACGAAAAATTCGAAAGTTTCGCATCGTACATCACGTCGAAAACGAAGATCGTGACCCGAAGCCGCTCCCGCAAGAGCGGTCGACGTCGCACGATCTCCGATACCGCGTAATTTTTGTTATTACATTCTAAAGCTTAAGTTTTTTTTGTTGTCTTTTCTTTTGTCACTAATGGTTTTTTTTTTTTCAGGGTAAATGAGACATGTACCGTATGTAATTGTTTTGTTAAGTTTCACGGTTTCAGGGTACATGAGACCTGTACCGTATGTAATTGTAAACTACCATGATATTTTTTGCTATTACATTCTAAAGTTACTTTTTCTGTAATAATTGTTTTGCTATTTATTCACGGGGACGTGAATTTTGTGCGGATGGCCGAATGTTAGCATTTAATTTTTTAATTCTAACAATTATTAAAATATTGGATTTTGTATTGACATTACTTCTACTATTTATTCGTTTAATACCGGAATAGTACAAAGATGTCGACACCGTCTTCCGAATGGTTAATATTTATTTACGGTTAGTCAGTTGCCCATCTCTAATTCTGACGTGTATCGGGTACCTGCGCTGTTGACGATATTTCATCTACCCTCACTTATTCTATTATTCGAGTCATTCTAGCATGCATAAAACGAACGGTGCAACCGCGGCTCAAGCAGTCTTTGCTCTGGCGTGGCGCGGTGCACTTGTGTATCCTGCTAGTAGCTTAACCTCGACTCTTGTAAGGGTTAGTTTGTGTACACGAATTAATTGTTACATTATATTGTAGGCAACTCGGGCAGTGGAGGCGAGCGTTAATGCGCATTTTAAAGACGGCCGTCTTAAACCTAGACTCGGGTCGCAACTCCCGGGCACTGCCTTGAGTTGTCACTCTGCCACGCGATAGAGACGGTACCCGCTCGGTGAGTCCATTTAATACTTAGTAGTACGGCCTCCTCACTTCTTTCTGTTTCCGACAGTGTTTATAGACTCATATACGTTTAAAGAGCGGCTTGTTTCGATATTAACATTTCGTATGTGTGTGTGAATTTCTTTATTAGCTGATATTGTTTAATAGCCTCAATCGAGTTACACATATATGGTTTCACTAGAATCCTTACATTATCCCTGTAACATAAGCTACCTTAACCTGACAGAAGACTAAATTATAATGTTTTGAAGTAGTGTTATATTGCTGTGGTAAGGTAGCCGAAGATCCTGGGAAGAATCGGAAATAGGGTCGGTAACGCGTTTGCAATGCTCCTATTGTTGCTGGCGTCCGTAAGCTACGGTATCCTCTTATCATCAAGCCGACCAATGTAAACATCGTCAAAGATTATTATAATTTTAAACAGATGTGGCAACGGTGATGAGTTATCATAAAATACATTTAAATTTCAATTTTTCAGTTTATGTTTTTATTAAACACACACACCCACAGAAATATACATGATTAGTTACAAATAAAAATAAACAAAATATTTCATTTGTATTTGGAATCTGTCATTTTTATCTGATTGTTAATGTGTTTTCTTTTCTCATTAATTTCGCACCAATACATTGTAAAATATTTTGTTATATTATAATGCGACTCAGTAGCGCACAATATTAAACCACTAAGCCACCACTAAGTTGGTATCCATTGCAAGCACGCACACGAAAGCTCTACTTTTGAGAGTGCTCGTCGTGTGAAGCGTTGCTGTAGCTTTGGAACTTTCAACGTTGTAATTTTTGTTAATTTTTACCTCTTTGCGGTTGTTCAACATCTTGTTCATTTAATATAGTTGAATTATACTCCCTGTACCCTCATCGTGAACTGAAATAATATGTGTTGTTTCAATTTTTTTGTTGTTGTTCAAGTGACAACTGACAAGAAATGTCAAAAGTGACAGAAGACTCACAACGCTTAATTCGCGATTATATCGATATTTATATTGTTACAAAACATATTTCTTCGTTACTTCTTAGCAAGAATTATTATCAGAATAAATCGAATTGCGTGTATGTAATGTTGGTACCTAAGAATCTAAAAAAGAAACTAGAGTAGAGCCAAGGATAGGATACAAGAAAAAATTGACAAAAAGTAGCGTAGCATGTAAGTAAGTACGTAAGTAAGTCTTTTCCTTCTTCTTTCTTCTCTGTCTTTATAAGGTATATAAATAAATTGTTTATGACATAGATATATAACAAGCGTCCATATATCAAAAATGTTATACCATCGTCTGAAATAAACTTATATTATTATTTATTATTATTATAAGTATATAATTGGGATGTAAATAAAATTTCCAAAAAACACGATATAAACCGAGCTAAGCTCGTTCATCTATAGGTAAGACTAACTCCCGTTTATGACTAAGTAAGTCACAAATGACATGAGTTCGCGACATAATGTCGGGCGCGAACTTGTGGGGGCCTATGTCCAACAGTGGACTGTGATAGGCTGAAGTGGTGGTGGTGGTGGGAAGTGGTGACATAAACCATAATACATAATATTGATTATCGATAATTATACGACTTGTTTTTTTGAGTAGGTTATCAATTTTACAGGAACCTAAAAGGTATTAAGGGCCTTATTTCAACTATTAATCCACAACTTTAATTTTTCATGCTGTCAATAGCCTTATGTATCTAATAAATAAAATATAGTTTTGATGTCTGTATCTCACAAAACAAAAGGTTATTACATAAATTATAGAAAATCTTCTCTAGTTTAATTTATTACATAACTATTTATATCGTAAAATGAGTTGGAACGGAGTTATTCTCAAAAAACTGTATTTGACAGCCATTTTTCCAATTCACGAGGCCTTGTCGATTGTTTTTTATGACGTCTTGTCTATTAGGTATTCAATTTGTTTGAAGTTATTATTAGGTATAATAAATTGCTTTGGTATTCGAAGGAAAAGTTGAAAATATATTTAAATCTTGCAACTCAATTTTGAAGCAGATATCTTCAACTAATTGAGCTGAAATTTTGTATACAGGTTCAATTTGGGTGACAATGCATGGTTTGTATGTATGCATGTATGTATGTATGTTTGTTCGGGTGAAATCTTGCAACTCAATTTTAAACGTGATGATTTTCCGTCGACATTTTAATTTTTATCACACTAACACAGATAATTTAACAGAATAAAGCTAAAAGTTTTATTGACAGAAGATATTTTTATTGAATATTAATAGTTTCTTTGATATTTACACATGCGTTTGCGGTAACAAAAAAACACAAATAAATAAATATGTAGTCACAAATTTGGATTTATTTAAGTACTAGTCAACTAAAGTTTATTAAATTCATTCACTGGTATGACGTCGATTATTTAAAATGTATATATTTTGTAATGTTTTCTCTCCCTATATAAATGGAAGTGAAATTGACGTGTCGTGTTTTCGGTAGGCGGACTCGACGTCCGAAGAGCGCGTCGACGCCGACTCAGACGCCGAAGACGGGGCATTAGACCCGTCTCGGCGTACCTTCGGCGCCGTCGCGTCGACGGATATCGCGTCTGCCTCTTTTTTTTTTATCGTTGGCCTCAGATCAGGGAGGATCACCCGCCGAATTTAAGCATATTATTAAGCGGAGGAAAAGAAACTAACCAGGATTTCCTTAGTAGCGGCGAGCGAACAGGAAATAGCCCAGCACTGAATCCCGCGGTTGTAACGATCGCGGGAGATGTGGTGTTCGGGAGGTATCGCTTTCTCGTCGTCGCCACTCCTGTCCAAGTTCGTCTTGAACGGGGCCGTTTTCCCGTAGAGGGTGCCAGGCCCGTAGTGACGGAGCGAGACGGCGAGAGGTACACTCCTCAGAGTCGGGTTGCTTGAGAGTGCAGCCCTAAGTGGGTGGTAAACTCCATCTAAGGCTAAATATTACCGCGAGACCGATAGCGAACAAGTACCGTGAGGGAAAGTTGAAAAGAACTTTGAAGAGAGAGTTCAAGAGTACGTGAAACCGTTCAGGGGTAAACCTGCGAAACTCGAATGAACGAACGGAGAGATTCATCGTCATTCGACGGCGTACGGGCGCGCGCCTCGATGTCGAACACCTCCCCTCGCGGGTGTGTCGTGCGGCACGGGTCGCGTCCGTCGACGTCCGTCGACGGCGTGCACTTCTCTCTAAGTAATGCATCGCGACCCGTTCGATGTCGGTCTAAGCGCCGTTCGGGAGTCCAGTCGTCGTGTTAACGCACTTCTATTGGACCGTGACGGTGGCCGACCGGCCGTCGGACGGTAGTACAAAATCGTACTTTTATACGAATCGCGCACGCGCCTCGCGCGCGTCCGGCCCGACGCAAGCGAACGCCGTACAATGTCGACGTCCTGCCCGAGTGCGGACGTTGACGCGGCGCTGCTGTCGTCACAGCCGTGCTGTCTCAGACTGTGCGCGTATCCGTCTGCGATGATTCATTTTCGGGCACTCGCAGGACCCGTCTTGAAACACGGACCAAGGAGTCTAGCATGTGTGCGATTCATTGAGATTATTTAACGTAAAACTGAAAGGCGTAACGAAAGTGAAGGCGTGCGCTAAACCGCGCGCTCAGGGAGGATGGAGCGTCGGTCTCGATCGATCTCTCGCACTCCCGAGGCATCTCGTTTCCAATTCGTGAATGTAGGCGTGCTCTGAGCACAGATGCTGGGACCCGAAAGATGGTGAACTATGCCTGGTCAGGTCGAAGTCAGGGGAAACCCTGATGGAGGACCGTAGCGATTCTGACGTGCAAATCGATCGTCGGAACTGGGTATAGGGGCGAAAGACTAATCGAACCATCTAGTAGCTGGTTCCGTCCGAAGTTTCCCTCGGGATAGCTGGCGTCGATTATTAACAGTCCCATCCGGTAAAGCGAATGATTAGAGGCATTGGGGCCGAAACGACCTCAACCGCGCGCGGCGCACAAATGCAACTACGAGCTTTTTAACCGCAACAATTTTAGTATACGCTATTGGAGCTGGAATTACCGCGGCTGCTGGCACCAGACTTGCCCTCCAATTGTTCCTCGTTAAAGTATTTAAAGTGTACTCATTCCGATTACGAGGCCTCGAAAGAGTCCCGTATCGTTATTTTTCGTCACTACCTCCCCGTGCCGGGAGTGGGTAATTTGCGCGCCTGCTGCCTTCCTTGGATGTGGTAGCCGTTTCTCAGGCTCCCTCTCCGGAATCGAACCCTGATTCCCCGTTACCCGTGACAACCATGGTAGTCGCAGAAACTACCATCGAAAGTTGATAAGGCAGACATTTGAAAGATGCGTCGCCGGTACTGGACCATGCGATCGGCAAAAGTTATCCAGATTCATCAAAATTAACGACTTTGGACGAGAAGCCCTCCATCGATTGGTTTTGATCTAATAAAAGCACTCATCCCATCACTGGTCAGAGTTCTGATTGCATGTATTAGCTCTAGAATTACCACAGTTATCCAAGTAACTGAGTAAGATCTAAGGAACCAAAACTGATATATTGAGCCATTCGCGGTATCGCCTTAATACGGCTTGCACTGAGACATGCATGGCTTAATCTTTGAGACAAGCATATAACTACTGGCAGGATCAACCAGGGAGCTAACACACGATTATCGAATGAAAATTAATTCATCGAAATCATCGCATATAAACCTCACGACGAAGCGAGCGCGCGACCGAAGACGCGCGCCCCGCCTCGCGCGAGACGTCGTACCGTAGAGAAGATCGCGTTAGACGCGAATCTCGCAAACGGTTGACTGTCATATAATGAACTGTATTATATTTATATATTTCTTAACGAAATATAAAAACTACACGACACGGCGGTCGCTCGGTTCGAACGTTCGCAACGAGATCTCAATTCTATCTTTACATCAAAGAAGATACACGATCGCACACTGAGTATTATATTCTTACAACGAATTAAATCGTTTAATAACAAACGGACCGTCGCCCGGTGTTAGAGTGATCGCACCAGATCGTCTTTTATGTTAATTTTTCATCGATGACGAAAAAGAAATGTACGTTTCGATAAGTGTGCGCGCGATTAAACGCTCACACATACAGAGACGTGTCGAGTGTTCGTTGAACGATCGAAGAGTCGTCAATATGCAACACGAAACGGATACACTGAATCTCGCTTGAAACAAACGGATCGAGAGCGATTTTCGGAGAGATCCCGAAAAACGCGACGACGCCGAGAGAGACGCTGAGATGCTTACGTGTGTCCGTCGATCGGCACAGTTTCACGTTCGTTGAGAAGATACACACAACAAACGCGGGCGGCGAAAACGAAACGAGTCGTCGGACGCGCCCCGAAAGGCTCTACCGATTTTACAAGCTTTTATTTAACTTGCAATGTATGTATGTATGTATGTATGTATGTATGTAACTTTAATGAATGTTTCGACGGTGCCGTAGAATAACGTACTATCTGCAAAATAGTCATTTTACAGTAGAGCCGTTCAAAGTTTTCAATTGTTATATTTCGGAAACGGAAAAACCTGGCGCTTATACTTTGGAAAAATTTACATTAAGCCTGTGATTATCTATCAGTATTATTAATTATTTTGAAACAGTTTTATTTAGAAAGATAGTAGGGTCGATGTTTATATATAACGTTTTATAATGGACTTGTTGCTGTCACATTTACACATGTGACGTTATTCACCGGAGGCTCTAAGGATCCAGATGCAAATGGAACGTTTTTTTATGAAACTTAAGCTAGTTATTTCGTCCTATATGCATATTCCAGATTTATTTTGAGCAGTCATTTTCATAAGTAGCGTGTCATAAATAGTATTTATTATTTTTTGTATAAAATCGATTAAAAATAAAACATTTTAAAAACAAAACCAGTCCTTTATTTTAAAAGTACCAAATTTATAATAATTAAACATAAAAAATATCTTCACTTCTTTAAATCAATCAACGTTTCTTAAACTCACTTAAAATACTAAAATTATCAGTCTCCAACATCACATTTTGTTGTTTCTTTGTATTTATTATAATTAGAACCGGTTAACACCAGCAGCGACCACCGGCTATTACGGGGCACTCTGAATACCCGCTTGATGAAATCTACTCTCCAACCTACGCTGCTCCAAATACTATGTGGCTATGAGCAGTTCCAACTGGAACTCCGAAACCGATTCTATTCGCTGGCGACGTGGACGAGATGACCGACAACATGGTGAAGATGGTGTGTACACTGAGTCGCAAACACTTTCCGCCGAGGTAGTCAAAGAAGCAGTCTAAACTTTCTCCCGAAGCCTTGGATCTGATGCGGCGCAGGTGCGATTTGCTCGCTGCCCAAGCAGCTTCGCCAGAACAGAAAGCTTAGTCTAAGAGGATACGGAAACTTGTACGTCGAGAACTCCGCTGCTCAAATACGAGAGAGATCTCTGATTGAGCAGAATAGAAATATAAACTTTTTAACGCCGTCATCCACCGAGGTACCACGCCGGAGGCGTGGTCCAGGAGTGTGGTGGTGCTTCTTTAAGAGAGGCGACAAGTCTTTGTTGAAGAATCACAGACCAATCTCATTTTTGAGCCACGTCTAAAAGCTGTTTTCAAGGGTTGTTACGAATCGTCTCGCCAGAAGACTCGACGAATTCCATCCACCGGAGCAGGCTGATCATTTTCCTCCGGCGCGGCGTGGGGTAAGACAGGGAGATGTAATATCACCGAAACTGTTTACCACTGCGCTGGAGGATGTCTTTAAGACCTTGGATTGAGAGGAACGAGGCATCAACGTCAACGGCGAATTCATCTCGCACCTTCGTTTTACCGACGATTCCGTAATCGTTGTGGAGACGTCGGATGAGCTGGGCCGAATGCTGGCCGGCCTAAACGAGTCCTCCCGACGAGTCGGTCTCGGTATGAACTGAGATAAAACGAAAGTTATGTTTAACAACCAAGTGATACCGAGACCGGTATCGGTTGACGGTATCCTTTTCGAAGTTGTTCAGGTTTATGTCTACCTTGGCCACACCATTCAACCAGGTCGAAACAACTCGAGAAGGAGGCTGATAGGATGGTTTGTTTGGGCTGGGCGGCGTTTTGCAGGCTTCGTCGAGTCTTGCCTTCGAAGATTTCACAATGCTTATAGACAAAAGTCTTCGAGCAATGCGTCCTGGTTGTGTTGACATACGGAGCCGAGACATGAACACTGATGGACTGATCTACTAGTTTAAAGTCGCTCAACGTGCAATGGAAGGGGCTATGCTTGGGGTTTCTTTCAAAGATAGGATTAGAAATGAGACTATCCGTAAGCGAAAGTAATCGACATAGCCCACAGAATTAGCAAGTTTAAGTGGCAGTGGGCTGGTCATCTGTGTCGCAGGACCGATGGCTGTTGGAGCAGACGGGTCCTGGAGTGGAGACCGCGTCTTGGCAAACGCAGTGTGGGACGTCCCATGGCCCGTTGGACCGACGATCTACGTAAGATTGCCGGTGTAGTCTTCATGGAGGATTGCGGAAAACCGGGATGTCTGGCGCAAACTTGGGGAGGGTATGTCCAGCAGTGAACTACAATAGGCTGAACTGACTGACTAATACGTCTTTTAGCTCTAAATCAATGTTTTCTGAACCCGGATGTAATGGTGATGATGATGGGCTTACAGGTGTCTTTGAAACTAAAAAAATAATATAAAATATAAAAATTACAAAAATAAAAGAAAACAATTTTATTTAAATAAGAATAAATTGATAATTTAATTAAGAAAAAAGCAATTTAAACCAAATTACAGTATTTTTCTGGAAGAAAAAACGTACCAATGTTACATATTACATCAGTTTTCCGCAAAAGAACGTTCTATCTTCACATATTACATCAGGATTTCCGCAAAAGAACGTTCTGTCTTCACATATGTCATTAAGATTTCCGCAAAAGAACGTTCTATCTTCACATATAACTCAAAAACGTCAGAATAATTATGTCCGTGATAAAACGACATATCACTACTTGTAACTCATACTTTAATATCAACAAAATAAGTTTTCCATTAGTAGTCAAAGATGACTTTTACAATTTAATTTAATTTGCAAGAGCATTTTTGTAAGAAACAATGTAAAGACTAATCTCCATTAAATAACGTCACATATGAATATGAAACGCGAAGTTTGGCGTTAGTTATGTAAATTAAAATAAACCACCATAGAATATAAAACAATCGTTAAAATGCAATTTTGTTATACATATTAATAAGGAATAAGATTAACTTACCGTGATAATTCGAAATTTCCTTGTTATAACCAGACATCTTTCCACTATCAAATTCTTCTTCCGAATTTTTACAGTTGTTTTTCACCAAATCAAGGATTTTATTAGATCTGTTATTATATTTGGACATGTTTTAGTACTAATTATGAATACTATTTAAGAAAAATAACTTTATCATCGGCGAATGCGGTAACTCGTGCGCACAAGCTCGTTTTCCACTCAACAACGTAACAAGTGACTTTGGCACGGCCAACGCGTGCTACCCCCGGCCGCGAGCTCCGTCACATATGCATCTAGTTCGTTATAATACGGAGACACAAACACATGGGACGTTGTTCGCCTCAGAATCTCAGAAACTATTGGTCGTAAAATTATTTTTTTTTTTGCATGTATAGATAGATCTTCGACTCCTGAAGTAAATTATTAAATAAAATTGATTTCGTACTATATTCACATGTAACGTTATTCTACGGCACCGTCGGTTTGTTCGGGTGAAATCTTGCAACTCAATTTTGAAGCAGATATCTTCAACCAATTGAGCTGAAATTTTGTATACAGGTTCAATTTGGATGACAATGCATGGTTTGTATGTATGCATGTATGTATGTATGTTTGTTCGGGTGAAATCTTGCAACTCAATTTTGAAGCAACCAATTGAGCTGAAATTTTGTATGCAGGTTCAATTTGGATGACAATGCATGGTTAACTTTGTGACGTCATTCTAAATCCAATATGGCAGCATATCCACGAGTGCGGACTAGTTATTTTTAGTGCACTTCTACAATATGGGTATCAAATGAAAGGGCTTGCTAAGAATAATTCGAATAAAGTGACGTGATAACCGACTAAAAAGTCAAAAATAAATTAAAAGTAAAAAACCTTTTTAAAAAACAAGCTTTTATTTGAATGCACTAAAACGAAAAAAATAAATTTTTACTTTAAAACTTTTACTATCTACTTATAAAGTCATTACACATAATCTATATGATATAAAAGCTTGTCGCGAAATTTGCTTGTAAACAAGTAAATTAAATAAATTGATAATTATCGATTTTAACTATTAAAATTTTCAAACTAAGGAATATACGAGTACTCATAACTCGCGACAAGCTTTTCTATCATATAGGTTATGTGTAATGACTTTATAAGTAGATAGTAAAAGTTTTAAAGTAAAAATTTATTTTTTTCGTTTTAGTGCATTCAAATAAAAGCTTGTTTTTTAAAAAGGTTTTTTACTTTTAATTTATTTAATTTCGATAGAGTTCGAGACGCGCCACCCGACCGGATCGCCACCTTGTATATGCGCCGCGACGAAATTGACGTTCAGTTCGATCCTCCGTCGTTCGAAAGCGCCATTGCTATTCTATAATAATTACGATAGTAATAATAACAGTAGTGATAATAATGACGATAACCACAATAATAATAATAATAATAATAGCAACAATAATAATAATAGTAATAATAATAAATATCTACACGGTACACACACGGTCGTCTGTTCCTAAAGTTATCAACTTAATGCTTGTGTTACAGGTAACAGCCAACTGGTATATATGTAGGAATCAGAAGTGAGGAGTAAGGACGGATGGCCTGGTTAATTCACAATATAAGTTTAACACATTTAGAATTCAATGGACTCACCAAGCGGGTACCGTCTATCGCGTGGCAGAGAGACAACTCGACGCAGTGCCCGGGACTTGTGACCCGAGTGTTGGTTTACGGCGGCGCCGCCTAACAATGCGCATTGGCACTCACCACCACCGGTCGAGTTGCCCAATCAGTAACAATTAATTCGTGTACACAAACTAACTATTAGAAGAGTCGAGGTTAAGCTACTAGCAGGATGCACAAGTGCAACGTGCCACGCCAGAGCCAAGACTGCCTTAGCTGCGGTTGCATCGGTCTTTTATGCACAAAGGAAAGACTCAAATAATAGAATAAGTGAGGGTAGATGAACATCAACAATATCTTAGGTACCGACACGGCCATTCTGACGCGCGTGCGTCCTCGCGCGCTATCTATTAAAATCTTAGGTATCAAACAACACAATATCGCTCGACTATCCTGACAAAAATCTATCCAACATCTTAACATCTGGTCCGGTCCACACTGAACCTTCCGACCAGAAACAATTGGTTTTGGTTCGCCAGTAAGTCACAGTCACAGCAGTCATTTTTTTTTAAATATGGTTATCATTATCACTTATCGTCATCATCATGACTTATCGTCATCATCACTTATGATCATCATAAACTTATACCTTTTTACTTTCTTTTTTTTTAATGCTTTTTTTTAATGCTTTTTTTAATGCTTTTTTTTAATGCTTTTTTTAATGCTTTTTTAATGCTTTTTTAAATGCTTTTTTTAATGCTTTTTTTTTCATCTTTTTTTAACGCTTTTTAATGCTTTTTTTTCATCTCTTTTTTAACGCTTTTTTTACATTTCATCACTTTTTTTTAATGCTTTTTTTTTCACATTTCTCTTTTTACCACATCTCTTTTTTTACCATATATCTCCCTTTTTTTAACCATTCATCTGTAAAGTACTGTCGACAGTTCTGTGAACACCAGCCCGCATCATAATGTTGAAAGATTCAGATTGTACAAAGGCAGTATTAGAGTTGGCAGACATAGTACCAGTTAGCAGTCATTGTATCAGTTGGCAGTCATAGTATTTGAATCATAATTATCATCAAACCAATTATAACTAATTACTTCACACAAATACCACAGCCATGTACCATCGACGTCATTACAACCAAAACTTTAGACGTATGTCTACTTCTACAACAAGTTACAACCAAGCTTGCAAAAACCTCGAGTAAAGACTTCTAACACCACGGCTCTCTAGGCGAAGAGTAATCACAGTACATGTGTCAGTCACATACATCTCAGTACGCATATCCATCGGTGGATCACCCGTGTCAGTCACCTCTTGTGACTACACGCTACGGTATCAAATACCACGACCTCCGCCAGAGTTAAACGCACACCGCGCACCCATGAACTCATGGGTTGCCCCAAGAGACACCTTCTACAGGGCTACGACTACTAAATAACTACACTGGTACGTTTGAACACATTACGGTCGATAGAGTCGTTCACTCGAGTCTCTCCATTTACTTAAACTTGAACATCATCATTATCAACAAGATCACAAATTACATCAATATCGTCTGGTACATGACGTGCTGGCATTTCTCTTAACCTTTCGTGAGCAAATTTTTAGGTACGTTGACAATTTAAGCTTTAAGGGTATACCGATTACCTTCGAGAACTTTTATTACGCGAAAAGGGCCTCAATATTTCGGATCAAGTTTTGTTTGATGACGGTCCTCATTTTGTAACAGAACAAAATCGCCAATAGGATATTAAAAAGCCTAACTGTCCCTATGAAGGAAGTAGCGAAATCATATAGCTCCATTTACAACCCTTGCTTCCCAAAGTTACACAATAATTATTAGAACAGATGGAAACATACTCGTATCAAGACTTTTAACAGTTACCTACAACGACTGCCTTAAAATGTAACTGCTCACGCGTTAGTGACATTTAACTTTAAAACGCGTGGTTAATAAAGTCTAAATCAAGTCTATAACAATATAGTTAGGAAATCACATACCTGTCTACTTATTTATTTAACGAACTGGCTACGTAATTAACTAATATCGATTGAAATTTCTTCTTATATAAAAATCGATTATTATTTCAAATCAAATTGGTATCGTGTGAGGGAGTCACTAATTTCAAATTTTCTTGAACTGTTAAAAGAACAAACGAACGGACAGAGTATAGTAAGAACTTTTAATAGTTACATACCTACTCATAAACAAAATTATTAATCTGAGGTTACCTACCTACAACTATTGCAGTTGTAATAGGTTTACGATTGTACCAATTAGGTGTTATCAATTAACTCTATAATTTAAACGTTCTTAAACAGAACAACTAAAACAACTTTTAAACAGTTTAAATAAATCAATCAAAGGTAGAAAAAGACTAAAACCCTCAATGAAACAATCATTTCTCACTTCTAATCTATAGTTCACGATACACACTTAACTATATCGAATTAATTATTATTACAGTAATCACTTATACGCCACGTAATTGAAACTACGTAATTAAACAATAACTGCTTATTCACTTGCAAATTACAACAATCCCACCAATAGATGATAAAAATGGCGACTGAGTAATCAGAAAATTAGTATTAACTATTCGGAAGATTGCGTCTTTAATTTTACGCTCTTTCGGTACTTCGACAAATAATATTAGTTAAAATATCGTGTAAAATAGTAGAAGTTAAGACAAAAATATCCGTTACAGAGGGTAATCTGAAATACTCAAGCTAAGACGATATTAACACTTTATCACAAGCAAGTGGGTAACCACAAAATCTTAACAAACAACCCAAGTACCACGACTTCGCTCGCAACATTGAATATTGTAACTTTGAACTTAGTTTATTCCTCAGTCATACCAAGTAAAAGTTTATGAAGAGACAGGTTACTACTACTATTAAATCGGTTTAAATGATGACGACTCGACTTGCGCTTCGATCGCACGATAATTCAACTACGGGACTACGCGAACGCGATTCTCGTGGCATCGTGAAATAGATTACTTTTACTCACTGTAGTAAGACCCTTAGTGGGCACGAGAACAGCATCCCACCACAAAAACTTAAAGTAAATATAACTATCCAGAGTCATGTACCAACTTCAATCAAAACTTTTAATAACCAAACTTATTTTCTACCACGACACTAACAACTATGTAAGCCACCCTTCCAAGGCTTCACAAGCCAACCAGCAATTACAATTGCTCCACAATCTACGTGTATCCTTCTTGGATCACGTCACAGTGTATCCCTCTTGGATCACACATTCATCACAGTGTATCATCCTCTTGATGACTACACACTACAGTCTTTAGAGTGCTTACATCAGTTCTGTCACATCACTAAGATGTTCACCATTATGATCGCCATCTACATTAAACTCAATTGGTACATGAACTTCTGGCATCTTCCTTAAACGACTGTCGCTACGACTACCGCGACGGCTCACACTACGATTACGCTCATGATCTGACATTGTGACTGAATCGCAAAATCTATTAGCAAAATTAATCACTACACAACTACCTACGTATCACAATAAAACTAAATTCAACAAATAACCGGTAAATCGAATTACGTAATCGAACACTGAACAAAAACCACTTGTACACCGATAACAATAAAACAGAACGACCGGAAAGAACTAAAATATAAAATATCGATGTACCCACTAATCACCACGAAATATTGCAACTTACTATCGGCGCACGACTTTCGCGATGTGGGTCGTTAAGGTTGCATCCCACTTCTGATGTAGGAATCAGAAGTGAGGAGTAAGGACGGATGGCCTGGTTAATTCACAATATAAGTTTAACACATTTAGAATTCAATGGACTCACCAAGCGGGTACCGTCTATCGCGTGGCAGAGAGACAACTCGACGCAGTGCCCGGGACTTGTGACCCGAGTGTTGGTTTACGGCGGCGCCGCCTAACAATGCGCATTGGCACTCACCACCACCGGTCGAGTTGCCCAATCAGTAACAATTAATTCGTGTACACAAACTAACTATTAGAAGAGTCGAGGTTAAGCTACTAGCAGGATGCACAAGTGCAACGTGCCACGCCAGAGCCAAGACTGCCTTAGCTGCGGTTGCATCGGTCTTTTATGCACAAAGGAAAGACTCAAATAATAGAATAAGTGAGGGTAGATGAACATCAACAATATCTTAGGTACCGACATATATAATAATAATAATAATAATAATAATAATAATAATAAAAATAATAATAATAATAATAAACACTTCTTATAAATACTTAGGATTCCATCAAACAAGAAAAATTCACCAAACAGAAACCAAAAAAGAGCTAAAACAAAAATTCAAATACCGTCTTAATATTCTATTTCGATCCCAACTGAACTCATTAAACTTATCTAAAGCAATAAATACTTACTCAATTCCTATATTAACATATTCTTTTGGCATAATAAAATGGTCACAAACAGATCTCAAAAATCTTCAACGGTTAATAAACACTACACTGACAGCTAGCAGAAAACGTCATCCCAGATCTTCCATACAGAGAATGACGCTCCCAAGAGTAGAAGGAGGACGCGGCATCATAGATATTGTTAATTTACATAATAAACAAATAATAACACTCAGACAATATTTTCACCAACGCGCAGAGCACTCAACATTACACAATATAATCACTTTAGCAGATAAACAGCTGACCCCATTAAACTTAGCCGATAGAATAACACAAAGAAACGAATGTACCACTGATTTAAAAGAAAAAATTGCATTATGGCAGCAAAAGTCACTTCACGGAAGACATTGCCATGACTTACAACAGCCATTTGTCGACAAAGAAGCGTCGAACGCCTGGCTCCAACGTGGTGAACTTTTTCCTGAAACAGAAGCTTTCATGATAGCAATCCAAGACCAGATAATAGACACTCGGAACTACCAGAAGCACATAATACACGCACCTAACCTTATAACGGACATGTGTAGACACTGTCATGCTAATTCTGAAACCATTCAACACATAACTTCTGCCTGCCGAACACTTGCACAAACAGACTACAAACACCGACACGATCAGATAGCTTCAATTATACACCAACAACTTGCACACAAATATAAATTCATACAAAAAAAGGATCCTTATTACAAGTATAAACCAAACCAAACATTAGAAAATAGCAACTGCAAACTATACTGGGACAGAACCATTATTACAGATAAAACGATACACTACAATAGGCCTGATATTACACTACACGATAAAACAAGTAATACCATTTACCTCATTGACATTGCTGTCCCTAACACCCACAATATCCAGTCAACAATTTCTGAAAAACTAACCAAGTATCAAGACTTAGCCATAGAACTTAAACGCAGTTGGAAAGCAGACACAGTACATATAGTACCAATAGTCATATCGGCCACGGGTATAATACCGAAAAGCTTAAAACTCAGTTTAGACATCCTGCAGCTCCCGAAGTACACACTCGACAGTCTCCAAAAGGCGACTATCCTAAACACTTGTAGAATCACTCGCAAATTTCTCACTACATCATCGATCTCATCAGCCTGCGTAACTTTATAAACAAATGTAACTTTATCACGCCTTGGTCATGGCCCGTGTGATAAAATAGAATCCCCTAAATTTGGGAGAAATTATGGAAAAAAAAAAACTATAATAATAATAATAATAAAAGAACAACTTTATTCTATAGCGATTCTTTGAAAGTACTCTTATCGTTTGGTATCAGTTACTTCATACCAAAGACGAATGTCAATCCTTCCTTACAAACATGACAATAAAAGAGAAAATTAAAAAATACAATAATTTTATCTTTCCTTATAAACGTCTCGTTTCCTTTTCGTTATTAAATGACATGACATAAACATGTTGTTACTGTAGTTACGTTTTCAGATATCTTTTTAAGAAAATATAAAATGATCACGTCAATTTCAAAGAGCTATGTGTCAACGATAATACGCAGATAACACGGAATATATTATATAAAGACTAGTCACCACTAGCCCTTCGACCAGAGGTCGAAATATAGATCTTTATATTATGACTGTGTAGTCTCTGAACGTAGAGAGTCGTCTCGGACGGGAGGCACATGTCGACACACACGATCGTCTCTCGGTCACACATACACATACGTATACGTCAGACGCATCTGCGGTTCGTGTATTGAATCAAACACCAGGGAAGTTCGTGTATTGAACGGCGGAAAAAAAAAATCAAAATCCACCGCGCCGCGGGCCCGCCGACACGCAACGACACTTGTATAATTTTTTATTTCAAATTAACCCTCGAACGCTAAGTACGTGTATAGATACGTCTATATATATATAGTTATAAACCTTTTAACTTTTAAAATAAAAAAATGAACGATAGTCACAACAATGACTTGAAATGAATGAATTAACAAAATCAAACAAAAATTGGACAGAGTAACGCTTTACAAAGACAACCATTCTATGAGAGCGCACACCGACGAATGAGCCGGCGGCGCTGAGCAAGCTGTTTTTATATGGAAGGGGTGGGGGACGTCATCCGGCCAGTCTTTTCTCAACACGGCCTCTCCTGACATGGCTGTGTCCTCGCAGCCCATGCGTGAGCCAGCAACAGCGGGAGCCGCGGTGGCGGCGCCGGTGACGTCATCACCTTCATCTTGAGCTGGCGGCGTCGCATCACCTGGATGCGGAGTAGATGCTGGTGCCGAAGCGTCGCCTTGATGACGAAATTTCAGCACCGTCGTGGCAAACGCCATCTATTTCATCGCTGCCTAAAAGCGAGCGAAGCATAACAGAAGCACAAAGTTAACGTTTACTTAACTATCAGAGTTGTTTTACTCAAATACGAAATGCATTGCAGTTACCATCGTTTTAGGCATGTGTGTGAATTTTAAAAAACGTTACGGCCACAATTTAAATAAACTTTTCGAAGGTCTTACATATGCCTCTTCCTAGAAATAACATCGATGCTCAATGAGATTGCTCTCAGAGTCTGATACAACACGTCTAGGTCAGCCTCATGCCTCGGAATGAAAGGATTTACACAGGTCTCTACCTAGAAATAACATCGATGCTCAATGAGAATTAACTCAAGAGACTGACACGACACGTCTAGGGCAACCCAGATACCTCTAAACCGAAATAGGATTTACACAGGTCTCTATCTAGAAATAACATCGACGCTCAATGAGGATTAACTCAAGAGACTGACACAACACGTCTAGGGCAACCCAGATACCATTTAACCGAAATAGGATTTACACAGGTCTCTACCTAGAAATAACATCGACGCTCAATGAGGATTAACTCAAGAGACTAACACGACACGTCTAGGGCAACCCAGATACCATTTAACCGAAATAGGATTTACACAGCTTAGGTCTCTACCTAGAAATAACATCGACGCTCAATGAGGATTAACTCAAGAGACTAACACGACACGTCTAGGGCAACCCAGATACCATTTAACCGAAATAGGATTTACACAGGTCTCTACCTAGAAATAACATCGATGCTCAATGAGAATTAACTCAAGAGACTGACACGACACGTCTAGGGCAACCCAGATACCCGATTTAAACGTTGCCTCAAACTGGTAAATTGCAGTACATTTAACATTATCTTAGCGGTAAATGAAAATGATCAGTACACAAAGTTAGGGTTAGTTTCACTCAATATCAAAAATGTTGCACAAGTATCGGGCGTCTACCCGCCGCGCCACGGCACCATATATTCGGCGGCGGCTTGCGTGGTTTTGCCGCGTGTACCGGCCAACAATCGCAGCTCATAGCGCTCGATAAGTAACCGCTTGACTACGGTATACGGACCACGCACATAAATGTGCCAACCGGACAGAGTCCGCGAACTTCAACAAGGCCTCGGGCCCATAACCAGACTAGAGTCTGCACGCATTATAAAATATGAAAACTGAACCAAGGTTTGCACGCATAACCACCTCGCGCCTGCCGGACGTTATTTTGCCATGTACGATTATAAAGAAAGGCTCTAAACAGACCAGGGTCCGCTAGGCACTAAGTGTGTCAATAAAACTCTATCACGCATTGGAGATCATATACCCCAGACACACACACAAGGCAGCCATTGCCTATAGTACATCACTGACTCAAACGATCCCCACTGGGTGAGCAGAAAAGGGTGCTTGTAAGACGGTCGTTCCTGACACAACGTGGTCCTCGACCGTTTCACCATTTTCAACCTCGTCCTGATCCTGACCGTTTCGTCCATTCTGACTATCGCCTTGTAAGCACTCTAAAAACACCAAAGGCACAAATATAATAAAAGTAAGACAGTATTAATTTCAGATGGGAACTTAAAATTCGCGTTATCAGTGCTGCGGCGCAAGCGTGCAATCAAGCGTCCTTAAGCAATGATTTTTACATTTCAACTAAATGAGATTAGTTATTAAATAAATGAAATTTAATCATTTAAAAAATGCAATGCGATTGATAAGATTCCGAACTCTCATCACTCGCTTTACGTAAAAATATGAAATGTAAACTGTATGAAAGATTTATCGCGAATTTTAACGAGAAGTGTTTTATCGTCTCCGACCGTCGGCGTATCGGCGTAATTATTTATAACGATACGTTGAGAGACGGCCGTTCGAATATACAATACGCCCTTCCTATTTAACACGTCCGTACCAATGATCACGGGTATACTGAGACAGTTGTGTGGGACCAACCTCAAAAGATATTTCACTCAACTCTACAGGCAAGGTTACAAAATATGTGGAATGAATTTTCATACCGCCTAAGCCACGTCGTAACATCTGTGAACCGGAGTTGATTTTACAATGAAAGTGCTTTAGCAAATTTGACGAGATGAGGGAAATGTAGGAACTTCTATTGGTAAGCACATCACAAAAATGCTGCTACTACGTTGCGGTTTTTTTTTTTAAAGTACCCTCCTTTTCACGACAGAAATTTACATTCCCCCTATAACTCTTAACGCTCTTCGCAAAACAAGTACTCTCATTATGCCCACTTACAAAACGAACACTTTATCACAGATCGCGGTTTATTTGAAAAGTCACTAACTGGATTTGGCACTTATTGCGCGGGCGGTAGTCTAGATTTCGTAGGGCAAGAATTAAATCGTGGCCTTTTCAACCACAAGTGTAGCAACGTACCGCTGAATCTTTAATACGACGTTTCCGCGAAATACTACCCTCCGAATTCGAACCGGTGTTAGTTGAGGGTAGGTTTTGATAACTTCGTTTCGTATTATTAGCACCGTTCGGCGTATTCGAACGATGTCGAGTTTCGACGAAACGAACAAAGCAGAGATCTACGTGTGTACTCGGCATATGTGGAATATTTATCTGAATTAGAACACATTACATCAAAAAGAATATTCGCAACGTCAACATGTCGCGAGCACAATATTTTTAATTTCTGTTTGAAATTTGACCACGTTCGATTATTACGTAACCACTGGCTAAGCCACGAACGCGCCTCGCCCCTGAAGCAGTTACCGACTCGCGCCGAACACTCAATATCGTCCCACCGATTGCGAACGCAAGCGCGATCTACCTTCTCATACTACACGTTAAGATCATGAATTGCGGGGTCAAAATCAGACACAAAATAATGGCTTGGTCTCACCGGTTTAAGAGCGGTAATAGCATCCACCAGCCAGCATGGCATCCGTTAGCCGTTCCACGACATCAGTTGAAGCAGCGGGCGCAATGACGACAGGCGCAGTGACCGGAATCGTCGTGACGGGGACGGGAGCGAGCAGTGCCCGCCGAGCGGCAAGATGACGCCGACCTCGCTAGTGATAACCAGCGCCTGCGAGTTGTCGAGGCACCCACCAGGCGCTGCCGGCATGATCGCCCAGCCTCCAATGCACCCAATCGATCCAAAATAGCTCCGAGTTGCTGCCCAATATTAGGCGGCGGCGGTGTGCGCTCCCTGTGATGTTTTTCTTTTCTACCCGCGGATGGCATTTTCGACAATTTACACAAATAGGGATCAGACAATGTCTCCAGCGGACTGGCAATACGTCGTCCAATCCCACTTCTGAAGTTATAAACCTTTTAACTTTTAAAATAAAAAAATGAACGATAGTCACAACAATGACTTGAAATGAATGAATTAACAAAATCAAACAAAAATTGGACAGAGTAACGCTTTACAAAGACAACCATTCTATGAGAGCGCACACCGACGAATGAGCCGGCGGCGCTGAGCAAGCTGTTTTTATATGGAAGGGGTGGGGGACGTCATCCGGCCAGTCTTTTCTCAACAATATATATATATATATATATATATATATATATATATATATATATATATATATCTAATGTATAGTACGGGCCGAGACATTTCGTTCGTGGAAAATTGTAGCCCAATGTTCATGTAACACCAAACGTCTTAGGAAATTACTTTTCACACAAAATTAATCTTGGGAAAAGGGTTCTTCGATGGAGCGAATAGTGTTAGGTCATTTTTATATATGGGACACGGACCGTATTATTCCTTATATTTAAAAAGGGATATATAGGGATTTTGAGGAATTTTTTTGTAAATATTGTAGAGTTAAGGGACATTAATTTCGTATATAATGGGCTAAATAGTTCGTACCGTTTCTCCGAGATGGCGCCACTGGCTCAGCGACGCCATCTCGGGGAAAGGATACGAACTTTTTAGCCAACATATACGAAATTAATGTCCCTTCCAAACGTCAAAAGAAACATGTCATCGGTTAAATAAAAAAGTGACATTAATAAAATTAATTTTTCCATATAATTTTTATACTCTTGGTGGGAAGGTAACTTAGAACCAGGAGACGGACATGGGAAACTTTTTTATCTTAATTGGACCCGGTAGGTGGCGCTGTTATCGTTATGTAGCTCCGAAACTACTTAACTAATTTGTACTAAATTTTCTAAGCTTCTGTAATTAGGTTCAACTTGGGATATAGGGTAGTTTTTATCTCAATTAGACCCGGTAGGTGGCGCTGCTATCGGTATGTAACTCTGAAACTACTGAACTTATTTGTATCAAATTTTGTAAGCTTCTTTAATTAGGTCCAACTTGGTAAATAGGGTAGTTTTTAACTCAATTGGACCCAGTAGGTGGCGCTGCTATCGGTATGTAACTCCCGAAACTACTTAACTAATTTGTACTAAATTTTGTAAGCTTCTGTAATTAGGTTCAACTTGGGATATAGGGTAGTTTTTATCTCAATTGGACCCGGTAGGTGGCGCTGCTATCGGTATGTAACTCTGAAACTACTGAACTTATTTGTATCAAATTTTGTAAGCTTCTGTAATTAGGTCCAACTTGGTAAATAGGGTAGTTTTTAACTCAATTGGTCCCAGTAGGTGGCGCTGCTATCGGTATGTAACTCCCGAAACTACTTAACTAATTTGTACTAAATTTTGTAAGCTTCTGTAATTAGGTTCAACTTGGGATATAGGGTAGTTTTTATCTCAATTGGACCCGGTAGGTGGCGCTGATATCGGTATGTAACTCTGAAACTACTGAACTTATTTGTATCAAATTTTGCTGTAATTAGGTCCAACTAGGTAAATAGGGTAGTTTTTATCTCAATTGGACCCGGTAGGTGGCGCTGCTATCGTTATGTAACTCTGAAACTACTGAACTTATTTGTATCAAATTTTGTAAGCCTCTGTAATTTGGTCCAACTTGGGAGATAGCGTAGTTTTTATCTCAGTTAGACCCGGTAGGTGGCGCTGCTATCCGTACGTGACGCTGAAACTACTGAACCAATTTTTAGCTAACTTTTATAAGCATCTGTAATTTAGTCCAACTTTTCAATCGAAAGGTATTGAGTGTCATTTGGAATCAATTAAATTTAATTGAGATCTGACAAGTACTTTTCGAGTTATAACCAATAATGCGTCATTTACCTGAATTTTTTCGTCGACCTACGTGATAATAAGCGTCATAACTTTTTACTGTGTTTACCGATTTTGATGATTCTTTTATAAATCAAAAGCTTATACTTGTCATGTGGGTTGTATTTTAATATAATGGAGATATAATGAGTACATTTTGAGTCATCTTTGATGACTCGTATTTATGATTATGTAGGTACTTTGTCACAACGCCAGATCCAAGGATTTTAAGTGGCCACAATGACATCTACTATAACGTAACTAAAAAATAAGGTATTTGAAAGAAAAAACAGTACCTTTCAAAAAATTTTTATTTAATAAACAAAACACATTAAATATATTTTAAAAAAATATTTTTTTTTATTTTAAATAATTTTTAGCTAACTTTTATAAGCATCTGTAATTTATTCCAACTTTTCAATCGAAAGGTATTGAGTGTCATTTGGAATCAATTAAATTTAATTAAGATCTGACAAGTACTTTTCGAGTTATAACCAATAATGCGTCATTTACCTGAATTTTTTCGTCGACCTACGTGATAATAAGCGTCATAACTTTTTACTGTGTTTACCGATTTTGATGATTCTTTTATAAATCAAAAGTTTATACTTGTCATGTGGGTTGTATTTTAATATAATGGAGATATAATGAGTACATTTTGAGTCATCTTTGATGACTCGTATTTATGATTATGTAGGTACTTTGTCACAACGCCAAATCCAAGGATTTTAAGTGGCCACAATGACATCTACTATAACGTAACTAAAAAATAAGGTATTTGAAAGAAAAAACAGTACTTTTCAAAAATTTTTTATTTAATAAACAAAACACATTACAAGATTTTAGATTAATATGGGTACTTCTATTACTAAAACTATTCGAAAACGGAATATTTACCATGTTTATTATTTTCGTTTTGCGGAGTTTAAATCATTGATGAGAATTATTATATTCATGTTTATTTTTCATCTTCATTTATTACTTTTAGTTTAAAAAATAATGATGTTATCGTTTTGTCTAAATTATCTCTTAAAATATACGTAATTTGTTCATTACATGATAAAGAATCACATTTAAAATTGAATAAATGACAAGTGAACGATGTTGGATCTCATCAAATCTTAATTAATTCAAATATTAATAAACATATTATAAAATGAATTATTATTTAAGTGTTGATATTTTACAGTGCAAAGCTTTATTAAATCTATGTTTTTCAAAATTATTTGTAGACCAATGTAGTAAAGGAACTAACAAATACAGGATGGCCAATCAATTGACGTCATAAAAAAAAATTTAGGTCCGGTATGTTGTGGGGTTGGCGCGTTGGCGCAGCGGTCGCAGCACTGGATTGCGATTGGCTGTTGTGCGGGCGGTTGCGGGTTCGATTCCCGCACATGACAACATTTGTATTGGCCATACAGATGTTTGCCGTGGTCTGGGTGTTTGTGCAGTCCTTGTGGGTCTCTCCACCGTGCCTCAGAGAGCACGTTAAGCCGTTTAAGAATTCTCCACCTTGCTGTCTTTGAAGACCGATTTTAGCCAAATTTTCCATATTAAGTGCAACTTTTCTTTTATTATTATGTATTATATATTATAAAATGAATTATTATTTAAGTGTTGATATTTTACAGTGCAAAGCTTTATTGATCTATGTTTTTCAAATTTACTTGTAGATCAATCCAGATGATGTTGAGTCACTTCCTGTATTATTTTTTGATGATCATTTTGTTGATCGGATAAGTTAACACATTCGTTCGCTGAAAAAAAAACCTTTAGTAAATCAATTGTACATTATAATGTAAATAATATTAATAATACTTAAATTAAAATAAAAAATAATAATAAATTAAAAATTAAAAGCCTAAGTCACTCCTTATTACATCAGCTACCTGCCAGTAAATGTCCCGTTGAAAATTATTGGCAGGGGCGTAGCTACCGCCGTATCAGCCGTATCAATGATACGGGGCCCCCGGGCAACAGGGGCCCCTAAGGCGTGTAAGCAAAAATTAGTAAAATATTATCCACGGTGTCATTATTAATCTCGTGCTTCCCGGGAAAAACATTAAAAAAAACTGCCATACGTGCCTATAGAGTTTTCACTTCAGAAATGACAAAATTAAAAAAAAAGCAATCCCCCTTTTCCCTGGTTAAGCGTGCGCCCAAAAGTTGGAAACGTACTACATCGGTTATTGCAGGATTCAGTTAATCTTTATGAACAATTAATAAATAATAAATAAATTAACAAACGCACTAGTCGTCACTACGATTTCACTAGAATCTCATCAGATCCTGGTTTCCTTATCATGGTACCTAAGTTGGGATATCCCCTTTCCAACAAAGAAAGAATTATCAAAATCGGTTCATAAACGACGAAGTTATCCCCGATCATACATAAAAAAAACATATACGGTCGAATTGAGTAACCTCCTCCTTTTTTAAAGTCGGTTAAAATCGCAACAGTTGAAAGAAGTTTCTAAAACTAAAACTGGTAAAAAACACGTAAGAACTTCGTTGGGACATGAACGGCTATCAGACTTTTTTAAACTTTTATTTTATTTATGACGCCGCGTTGGCGCAGCGGTCACAGCACTGGATTGCGATTGGTTATTAACTTTAAAACTTTTACTATCTACTTATAGTCATTCCTCATTACACATAATCTATATGATAGAAAAGCTTGTCGCGAGATATGAGTACTCGTATTTCCTTAGTTTTTTTTTTATGTTACGAGTCCGGCAAACAAGCATACGGCTCACCTGATGGTAAGACGTAGATAGACGTAGCTTATAGACGCCTGCAACACCAGAAGCATCGCAAGCGCGTTGCCGACCCTATCCCCAATCCCCCCAGGAGCTCTGGTCACCTTACTCACCAACAGGAATACAATACTGCTTGAAAACAGTATTACTTAGCTGTGGTCTTCTGTAAGGTCGAGGTACTACCCCAGTCGGGCTGCTCCATATTTTGAGCAGGAAATTTCCTGCTGTGCCCTACCTCAGATAAACTAAAATAGTTTAAAAAATTTAATAGTTAAAATCAATCACATCAATTTAATTAATTTACTTGTTTACAAGCAAACTCGCGACAAGCTTTTATATCATATAGATTATGTGTAATGACTTTATAAGTAGATAGTAAAAGTTTTAAAGTTAAAATTTATTTTTTTTCGTTTTAGCACATTCTAATAAAAGCTTGTTTTTTAAAAAGGTTTTTTACTTTTAATTTATTTTTGACTTTTTAGTCGGTTATCACGTCACTTTATTCGAATTATTCCTAGCAAGCCCTTTCATTTGATACCCATATTGTAGAAGTGCACTAAAAATAACTAGTCCGCACTCTTGGATATGCCGCCATATTGGATTTAGAATGACGTCCTAAAGTTAACCATGCATTGGCATCCAAATTGAACCTATATACAAAATTTCAGCTCAATTGGTTGAAGATAGCTGCTTCAAAATTGAGTTGCAAGATTTCACCCGAACAAACATACATACATGCATACATACAAACCATGCATTGTCATCCAAATTGAACCTGTATACAAAATTTCAGCTCAATTGGTTGAAGATATCTGCTTCAAAATTGAGTTTCAGGATTTCACCCGAACAAACATTCATTAAAGTTACATACATACATACATACATACATACATACATACATACATTGCAAGTTAAATAAAAGCTTGTAATAATACAATCGAATTGAGAACCTCCACCTTATTTGGAAGTCGGTTAAAAGCCCAAGGAAATCTAGATTCATTAAAATGATTATTATATCCTAATCCTGTGTAGGTTTAAAAATTTATTTCAGTATAATCATTAATAAAAATTTATTGTCTCTATCCTGTCACTTCAGCTGGCTCCTACCTATACATTAAAGTTTAACAATGTGGAGTTATAGGTATATACTAAGGATGAGAACATGAGTTGTGTAATTAGTTTCCGTTGTAACACGCTCAATACTATGAAGAGTGGATTTAAGTTGTGAAAACGAGTCATAATAATAAATATTTACACAATACACACACGGTCATCTGTTCCTGAAGTAAGCAACTTAATGCTTGTGTTATAATATGTAACAGCTGACTGGTATAGCTACATTTTTTTCGATATACATACTTATAAATAGTACACAAATAAATATATATATTACACCCAGACTCGGGGTGGGAATCGAACCCACAACCCTCGGAGCAGAAATCAGGGTCACTACAAACTGCGCCAACGGGCTAGTCGATAATAAGAAGGACAGCCGCATACTCTAAAAGTACTTGTGTTGTACTTGTAGTAAAAAAATACAGTCGAATTGAGAACCTCCTCTTTTTTTGGAAGTCGGTTAAACAGCGGCGTATGATTAACAATATATGTATATAGAAAAATAAATCAAGTTAAATAACGTAATAGTATATATTTTCCTAAAATTAGTAAGAAATTAAAAATTATCAATCGAAATAAATTGTAAGTAGCAACATATAATATTTTAAGAAGTACTTGTATGGTAACATTTTCATTTTAATATATTTAAATACAATATTTTATACAATTTATTCACAGACAAAGCAGAAAATTAAAATCATTTCAAAGAATAAATACACAAATATATATATATTACACCCAGACTCGGGCGGGAATCGAACCCACAACCCCCGGAGCAGAAATCAGGGTCACTACAAACTGCGCCAACGGGCTAGTCGATAATAAGGACAGCCGCATACTCTAAAAGTACTTGTGTTGTACTTGTAGTAAAAAAAATACAGTCGAATTGAGAACCTCCTCTTTTTTTGGAAGTCGGTTAAACAGCTGCGTATGATTAACAATATAATATGTATATAGAAAAATAAAAATAAAGTTAAATAACGTAATAGTATATATTTTCCTAAAATTAGTAAGAAATTAAAAATTATCAATCGAAATAAATTGTAAGTAGCAACATATAATATTTTAAGAAGTACTTGTATGGTAACATTTTCATTTTAATATATTTAAACTAGCCGACCCGTGCCCACTTCGTTGCGCATTAATTTATTTTTAATAATCCCTTCTAACTAAGATATCTCAAAAACTATTCATCTGATTGATATAGTGTAAAGGGCAATTTTAATCTGCATTAAATTCTGAAGCTAACTAACATATTTATTTGGATAAGGATTAATACTGAACTAAAGAAAATAGCTTTGAAAATAACGTAATGTTTTTAATTACAAATTTGAACATAAAAGTGGTTATTGTAAGTCAACCCTAAGAGATAGAGATATGCTATCGCGGACTTTTTTGTAGAATTTTTATAGATTTTGAATTCGCTAGTACATTATACAACTATATCTTTGCTAGTTTACGCGGCGTTCGCGTGGAAAGCTCCCCGTTGGCGAGATTTTTTGCGACCTCTTCAACATTTATCGCCGTATTTCTGCTAATTTACATACAAACATAATAAATTATATACCTAAACCTTCCTCAAGAATCACTTTCTATTGTTGAAAACCGTATAAAAATCCGTTGCGTAGTTTTCGAGTTTATCGCGTTCAGACAGACAGACAGGAGGACAGAAAGACGCGGCCGGGGGACTTATTTTTATAATAAGTATAGATACAATATTTTATACAATTTATTCACAGACAAAGCAGAAAATTAAAATCATTTCAAAGAATTAAATAAATACACAAATATATATATTACACCCAGACTCGGGCGGGAATCGAACCCACAACCCCCGGAGCAGAAATCAGGGTCACTACAAACTGCGCCAACGGGCTAGTCTATAATAAGAAGGACAGCCGCATACCCTAAAAGTACTTGTGTTGTACTTGTAGTTGAAAAAAATACATTCGAATTGAGAACCTCCTCTTTTTTGGAAGTCGGTTAAAAAGCTGCGTATGATTAACAATATAATTATGTATATAGAAAAATAAATCAAAAGTTAAATAACGTCATAGTATATATTTTCCTAAAATTAGTAAGAAATTAAAAATTATTAATCTAAATAAATTGTAAGTAGCAACATATAATATTTTAAGAAGTAGGTACTTGTATGGTAACATTTTCATTTTAATAGGTATATTTAAATCTATACTAATCTATACTATAATAAAGCTGAAGAGTTTGTTTGTTTGATTGTTTGTTTATTTGTTTGTTTGTTTGTTTGAACGCGCTAATCTCAAGATCTACTGGTCCGATTTGAAAAATTCTTTCAGTGTTAGATAGCCCATTTATCGAGGAAGGCTATAGGCTATATATCATCACGCTAAGACCAATAGGAGCGGAGGCCACGCCGACGAAGTCGCGCGCAGAAGCTAGTATAATTATAAAGCTGAAGAGTTTGTTTGTTTGGTTGTTTGTTTGTTTGTTTGTTTGAACGCGGTAAACTCTGGAACTACTCGGCCGATTTGAAAAATTCTTTCAGTGTAAGATAGCCCATTTATCGAGGAAGGCTATAGGCTATGTGTCATCACGCTAAGACCAATAGGAGCGGAGTCCACGCCGTCGAAGTCGCGCGCAGAGGCTAGTAATAAATATAAACAAATAAATATAATTATCTACAACACACACACACACACACGATCGTCTGTTTCTAAAGTAAGCAACTTAATGCTTGTGTTATAGGTAACAGCCGACTGGTATAGTTACATTTTTTTTTCAACAAACATACATATAAATACTACATCTATACAATAAAAATCGGCCAAGTGCGAGTCGGACTCGCGCACGAAGGTTTCCGTACCATTGACTAGGTACATTGATTTTAATATCGGGCAAAAAGCGGCTAAACAAACCACTTTTGTTATATGAGAGCAAAAATAGGCAAAAATGACGTTTTTTGTATGGGAGCCCGCCTTAAATATTAATTTTATTATTTATTATTAAAGTAAAAATACAACTGAGTATTTTGTGAATATTTCAAGTGTCTATCTGTTGCCATTATTGATATCGAGCAAAAAAGGCAAAAAAATCGCGTTTGTTGTATGGGAGCCCCCCTTAAATATTTATTTTATTTTGATTTTAGTATTTTTTGTTGTAGCGACAACAGAAATACATAATTTGTGAAAATTTCAACTGTCTAGCTATCGCCGTTCTTGAGATACAGCCTGGTGACAGACGGACGGACAGCGAAGCCTAAGTAATAGGGTCCCGTTTTTACCCTTTGGGTACGGAACCCTAAAATGAATGTTGCTAAGCGCATAACTGGAGAATGACTCGACCAATTCGGCAAATTTTTTTTGTATGTTCCTTAAAAATCCCACGGAAGGTTTTTATACAAAAAATAAAATAAAAATAAAAAATATACATAACAGACTGAGCGAAGTCTGTCCGGGCAGCTAGTATATAAATAAATATATATTACACCCAGACTCAGGGTGGGAATCGAACCCACAACCCAGAAGAGTTTGTAGTGACCCTGTAGAAAGCAGGGTCACTACAAACTACGCCAACGGGCTAGCCAATATATAAATACAATACAATACAATACAATACAAATGTACTTTATTTGACATTAAGAGCGCGCATAATGCAAAATTACCAATCTTCTATTTGTTTTGACATGAAAAGTTCCAGACCAAATCTTAAAATAAAAATATATGACAAACTACGTGATATTTGCAAGGGTTGACCCATATCAAAAACATAAAATAAGGAAATTTCCTCGATAAAATATAATCACGAAGTAACCTCTAATTTTTAAATTTTTTCTATTTATTCTCGAAATGGTTATGACCATTAAGACAAAAATTTGATAATTAATTACATTTAAATATGAGTAAAGGCTATGCCAAGGCATTTAATGTAATTACTTTTAGTTTCGGAATTATATACAAAATAACATATTTGTCGTTTTTTACATTCGTAATGCGCTCAAAACTATATCGTCTATCGCACTCTGACACGAGGCTTTGTGTATATTTTGTTTCATCGGGCGCGCGGGTGAAATCTGATTTTTTGCTCGCCTTATGCGCACTCTTAATGACTTGACAGTTTTGCATTGATTTGGAATGGAGCACATGTACTTTTAATTGTTGAGAAAATTTAAAATGGCTTTGATGATGTGATTTAACATATCTAAAAGATAATAGGTGTGACATACTGGTTGCACTGCATGTGGAGGTAATACTTTGGTTGTTAACATTTTGTGGTGTTGTACCTATAGCATAGCATGATAATACATAATTATCATTGTAATTAATGTTTCAGATGCTGGAATAGAGTTAAATTTTAAGAATCAAATGTCCTAAAGATGTATAGGTAACAAAATAAAATGATATAAAAATGTACTTATTGTTGCCTTGATAAATTTAAATAGTATTGGAATTGTCAATATTTCAAAATTCTTTAAAATAAAAAAGAAAAAAAAAATGTATAAAGCATTATATTATGATTATGCATATTAACATTGCACCCTAAGTATGAAGATGTCATACACTACATGTAAAGGTAAATGGAAAAAAATCTTTTGTTAGTTTTCTATATTCAATATTGTTTAATCATAAGCAGCTTTTTCATATGTTGAAATGTTGATCAAATTTATAGATGCCTGAAGAAGATCTAATATAAGATTGAAACATCGCATTAATTTAGAATTGGTATTTTGATTGGCACCGTATGTCCAATTCCCTGATAACTCCAATAATATAATATAATTAATTTAATCAGAGGTCGCAGGTTCAAATACCGCTGGGTCGAAAATTTTTTGATATGATTTAAAATCTTTATAATTTCCTCATGTGTGGGTAACACAAAAATAAAAATAAAAACGAATTAAAAATAGCATGGTATCGTCTCTTGTCGAAGAATTCATTGTAATTTAAATCTTTGAGTAGTCGGGATCTGTAAAGAACTCGCTATAGACGACGCCAAGGTTTGCTTAAAAACCTAACATCATCATATCAAGAATTTCGACACGGCTAGATGAGGACCCATAGCTCAGTTGTCTTAGAGATAATATTGTTAACATAATTGAAAATTTAAATCTGCGAAAACTTAATGTAAATATCGATGATCTTTATGGAGAAATTACTTTAATATTATATATGTACTTCTAAGGGTTTTGCAGAACTATCAACTGCACAAAAATGGCAGCAAGTATTTAATAAGGGTGATGACAATTTAATAAACTTGTATAAAGTAATTTCATTCTTATTACCTATTCCCACAATACGTCAGCATTCAAAGATTTTTTGCTGTGATAAACGAAACAAAGCGTCTCTGAATTTGATAAAAAATGAGTTACTTTTTTAATTTAAATATAGACTGTAAAGATGTGGTGTGGGCTGCTGTGTGGTTGCGGCAGTAAAGAATATAGCCACCCCCTCTCTTCCCGTGGGTGTCTTAAGAGGCGGCTAAGGGATAACACAGTTCCACTACCACCTTGGAACTTAAAAAGCCGACCGATGGCGGGATAACCATCCAACTGCTGGCTTTGAAATACACATGCCGAAGACGGGCAGCACCGTCTTCGGTACGACAAAGCCAGCCCTGCGGTCACCAACCTGCCTGCCCAGCATGGTGACTATGGGCGAAACACATGAGTTCGCGCCATTTTTGGCGCGAACTTGTGGAGACCTATGTCCAGCAGTGGACTGCGATAAGCTGAAGTGTGTGTAAAGATGTTGTGCAATTGTTTAGTTGAGATACTAATTTGATACAAGCTGCAAAAAAATATGCAAAAAAAATGTGTTTTCAAATTTAATAAAAAATAAAAATAAATTGTACTTTATGTTGATACTATGTACTTTTTTTTCTTACCTATAATACCCAATGTACTTTAATTGACAAAAAAAAGGTGGCAACCCTATTTGTACCGTGTATTATCTATACTAATATAATAAAGCTGAAGAGTTTGTTTGTTTGATTGTTTGTTTGTTTGTTTGTTTGTTTGTTTGTTTGTTTGTTTGTTTGTTTGTTTGTTTGAACGCGCTAATCTCAGGATCTACTGGTCCGATTTGAAAAATTCTTTCAGTGTTAGATAGCCCATTTATCGAGGAAGGCTATAGGCTATATATCATCACGCTAAGACCAATAGGAGTGGAATCCACGCCGACGAAGTCGCGCGCAGAAGCTAGTACATCCATAAACATGTAGTAAAAACGGTTATTTTAATATTACAAACATACACTTCAATTTTATTTATTGTATAGATGTATAAATAATTTAGACAAACGATTACATCGTTATTTTTTAAACAAAGTAATAAATGAAGACGAAAAAAAAATCGGCCAAGTGCGAGTCGGACTCGCGCACGAAGGGTTCCGTACCATTGGCTAGGTAAACACCAGTAGGTACATTGATTTTAATAGCGGGCAAAAATCGGCAAAAAAGTCATTTTCGTTGTATGAGCCCCCAAATTTTTTTAATTTTGATTTTATTATTTATTATTAAAGTAACACACAATTAAGTATTTTGTGAATATTTCAAGGGCCTACCTCTTACCATTTATTTATATCGAGTAAAAATAGGCAATAAATCACGTTTGTTGTATGGGAGCACCCCCCCCCCCCTTAAATATTTATTTTATTTTGTTTTTAGTATTTGTTGTTATAGCGGCAACAGAAATACATAATTTGTGAAAATTTCAACTCTCTAGCTATCGCCGTTCTTGAGATACAGCCTGGTGACAGACGGACAGACGGACGGACGGACGGACAGCGAAGTCTTAGTAATAGGGTTCCGTTTTTACCCTTTGGGTACGGAACCCTAAAAACTACAGGAATATTATAATTGTCATAAATGATTTAAACTAATTGGATAAGGTTTATATAATTAGTCTAGTCTTAGTAATAGGGTTCCGTTTTTACCCTTTGGGCACGGAACCCTAAAAACTACAGGAATATTATAATTGTCATAAATGATTTAAACTAATTGGATAAGGTTTATATAATTAGTCTAGTCTTAGTAATAGGGTTCCGTTTTTACCCTTTGGGTACGGAACCCTAAAAACTACAGGAATATTATAATTGTCATAAATGATTTAAACTAATTGGATAAGGTTTATATAATTAGACTAGTCTTAGTACTAGGGTTCCGTTTTTACCCTTTGGGTACGGAACCCTAAAAACTACAGGAATATTATAATTGTCATAAATGATTTAAACTAATTGGATAAGGTTTATTTAATTACTGGAAAATTGTAAACGAGAGAACGATAAACATAAATAATTCTTACTTGAAGAAGATATTTGAGATCAAACGTCGTCGTTCACTTGTCGTTTCTTCAATAAAATTTTAAAAGCGATTTTTTTATCATCTGTAATAAAAAAAATACGTATATTTTAAGACCAGCTGTGCCCGTGACTTCGTCCGCGTGGAATTTAACAAAAAAGTTATTGTTCAGTTCGCAGAGTATAAAATAAATAAATTTCTAAAATAAAAGTAGGTAGCCTTAGTTACTCCTAATTACATCACCTATGTAATAAGGACTTAAGGAGTAACTAAGGCTACTTTTGTTTATTATATATATAATTTATTTATGATAGTATAGATAATTTAGACAAAACGATTACATCATTATTTTTAATTACATAAGCTATGTAATAAGGAGTAACTAAGGCTACTTTTGTTTATTAAATAGATAATTTATTTATGTTATTATAGATAATTTAAACAAAACGATTACATCATTATTTTTTAAACTAAAAGTAATATATATGAAGACGAAAAAAATACAGGTATATTATAATTCTTATCAATGATTTACACTGGTTGGATAAGGTTTGTTTAATTACTGGACAATTTTAAAAGAGAGACAACTATAAATATTAAATAATAATTCTTACTTGAAAAAGATATTTGAACAACATCAACATCAGTCACTTCACACTTGTCGTTTCTTTTTCCGAAGTTTATCAGATATAACAACTGTTGTGGCAAAAAAAAGATTCCGGGTCGTATGCTTCACAACAATCACTTCACTGGCTAGCGCCCAATTGAATTGAATTTGATCAAATGTATTATGTACAGTAGAACTTTTCTATTAAAAATAACGGTTTTAACGAACTATTTCGCTAAGTATAATACACACAATTAGAATAGTTATGAAAAGCGAAGCAAACACTGTATCTTGATTGCATCTTAAATTTGGTCAGGTTATAGCTACAGGTATTCCCCGAAACTAACGATGGGTGTGGCCATCTTTTTCTCTAAATTTTCTCACACTACGTTTAAATGCTCATTTGTGTTGTGATTAGTTCATTTCTTCAAAATTTTTTCAGTAGCCTAAAAGGCGACCAGAGTTCATTTTTTACCTTAAAAGTATGTGTTATTCTAAGAATTAGTTATAGGTGAAGCTAATTTCTTGCATGTTGTTTAAAAGCGATAATTTTCGTAAATGTTAGTAGAAGTTAAATAAAAGAAAAAAGGATCTTGATTATTCTTCATATTATTAGAAATTACATTAGTAATATATGGTATGGTATTTCTCCATAAGGTGATACATACATTTAACGAAAGTAAACAAAATGTCATTTAAAAAAAAAAAAAACAAACTATAATAAAAAAGAAAAAAAACAAAAATTAGAAATGTGCATTAAAACTAATAACTAATATTGTTAAAAAAATATAACATGATGAAGGAAATTAATACAAATTAATATTGTTTACTTTAATGTTAAAAAAAGGAATACATGAAAATTGTAATAATTTATATGTAAAAAATAGGAAATAATAAAAGGCTTATTTATTTATTTTATTTAAAAGGCGACCAGTCGCTATTTAGATATTTTTGTCACCGATTTCCACTTAGAGTAGCCTAAATGGTGAAAAATCGCCTATGTTGTCAACACTGGCTAGCGGCGGAGGAGGCCGCGCAGGAGCGCTGCCATTGGTTGCGGAGAGCCGAGAGCGGGGCACAGTGGGCTGAAATTCGCGTTTCATAGACATTCAAATTTATTTTTTCAAGTGACGCTTTTTTTGCTTGAATGCGATTGAGAAGAACTGCTATATGCCTTATATAATGATCTTTCAGATTTATAATCGTAAACAGCGCACTTAGAATTTTTTTTCAAGAAAATTTGTATGGAGTCGACATCATAAATGATGATATCTCCATAATTGCACAATTGCACTTAATATCCTCTTAGGTTATTAAAATACAAATTATTTTTGATTTTTTGACATACTTCATGCTAAGGTCAAACGTGCTTTTTTTTTAAACCTTTAAAAACATTACCAATTTTTTTTTTTTTTTTTTTTTGTTTTTAACTAATATCAAGCTTTACATAAGTGTATATATACTTTACATTTACTCAAATTATTGTGTACTATATTAGAAAGTGAAATTCATTAAAAACCTTTAAAAGGCTTATAGACCAAGTGCTTTTAGCCTTTAAAAATGGCAAAAATCAAAGAAAATTATAGTAGGATGAAACACATTGGAAAAAAAGTGAGTACAACGAAAATGATAGGAAAAATAAATTACGGTCGATCTGAGGTCGGGCAGTGGTAGGGAGGGGGGGTGTAAGAGTAAAAGAACAGTTTATCTCAATTTCTGGCTAAACTACAAGTCCTATGAAAAAAAGTTCAAGGGCAAAGCTGTAGGTAATATAAAGATCTACAACTTTAGTATTTACACTTTTTTCATATAACCTCAAAATTTATGTGAAAAATTCAAAAAACCAAGTTTTTGTTTTTTTTTCTTTTTTCTTTTACAACTGTTTAGTGTGTTTGGGACATAAAATGGTAAGTTTTCACCAAATTTCGTAATAAAATTATAACCTGACCGATTATAAACATGAAAGATCATTATATAAGGCATATAGCAGTTATTCTCAATCGTATTCTAATATAATCTTAAAAAAAGCGTCAGTTGAAAAAATAAATTTGAATGTCTATGAAACGCGAATTTCAGCCCACTGTGCGGGGTGGCTGTCGCTATATCGATATTTATTAAAATAGTTATAAATATCGACGTCGATATATCGATAAAATTTTCAAAAGATTTTGTATTTATAAAATAATAGTGTATTTAGCTCAATATTATCAATAGTAATTTTCATATAAAATGTAAATTATTTTAATGTACAAAAATCTCAATAAAAATATTAATGTATTTTTATAAGTATTCCTTTTTGGGTAATATTTACAAAATATCAAAAATTAAATAGGTATTAATATCTTCTAATTAATATTTTAAACCTATTTGTTGTCACTACTTAATATAAAACAAAGTCTCTTCCCGCTGTCTGTCTGTATATATGCTTAAATCTTTAAAACTACGCAACGGGTTTTGATGCGGTTTTCTTTTGTAAATAGAGTGATTCCAGAGGAAGGTTTATACGTATAATACATGAATAATATAGTAGAGGAACACTGATAGTTTTAAAGTTTTCTAATTTGATGTCGTATATAAACACATTTTTTGCGCTTAGATTGCAAATATTTATTTTATATTTTATATTAATTTAGTATCAGCATTGCACCCGTGCGAAGCCGGGGCGGGTCGCTAGTATTACATAAACTAGTATTTGTCCGGTTGCGAAAGTTGAAAAACTGCTCTTTACAAAGCTCCGCTGTCAGTGTTTAGTTAGTTACATTTAAATAAAAATAACACTTGGCAAAACTAATTGACAAAAAAAAATAACAAATTAAAAAAAAGCCAACGTCACGTGGAGTTCCCCAGTCGGTCACACGTTCTCTAAAATTTTACCCTCATGCGCCTAACAAAGTTTCACTTCAAAAAAAATAATATCGTCTGTAATACAATTTTCGATATTGGATATTTTGTATCGATAATAATTATATCGGATCAAACAAAATATTATATCGGCTAATAATAATTATTGTATTGTATTTTGGTATGGATGTGTTTTTGATTTTGACTTTGATTTTAATTGTAATTTTGGTTGAGTTTTGATATTGATTGGATTTTTATTTTTATTTTGATTGAATTTTAGTATGATTCGATTTTTTATGTCAATAGGTATCCATAATTGTAATAAAGGAACATGAAATCAGTTTACCTACTACCAGACTATCGTCACTCCATGTACTTGCGCGCTAATCGCTATACTTACCTACTGCCCGGCCGAGCGGTCTCGGGCCAGATAAGGTTGTCGCAAACGAATCGCACGCACGTAGTTCAATTTTTAACTGACTTCCAAAAAGGAGGACGTTCTAAATTAATTATTTTTTATTCTATTGTATTTTTTATGTATGTTAAATCAGAACTTTTCTCTGGGTAGACCGATTTCGATAAATTTTGTTTTAATTAAAGGGTATGCGTGAATGCGTATCATGTGGTCCCAAGCACTTTTAGAGTTATATCTAAAATGCGTATTTACTTGATATTTTTTCGTCGACCTTCGTTATATTAAACCGGATAACTTTTTACTGGGTTTATCGATTTTGATAATTATTGTTTCAATCGAAAATTATTAAATTACGAGTATTAAATTTATAAAAAAATTATATAATCATAAAACACATGTAACTTTTGAATATTTTTTATTTATTTTATCTACACACTGTCCTCTATAAGAATGTTTTATCTAGGTGTATTAATGAATTTAGCAGTTAGTTTATTTAACAGTCAGCACCTATTTATAAAGAAAAATATATTTTATAAACTATACAATTTAAAACTACCACATATAGTCGGAATATATTCACAGTTCTCAATAACATAGATACAAAGAGTTATGTTAATTTAATTTTATCGAAGAGTCAGCCCTGCCGTTGCTGTGGGATCGCGTGGTGCGAAGCAATCACAACTGTACACTGGAGCATTTAGGCACATTTTAGCATGCAGCGGTTGCTGACGCGAAGGAGTAGGCTATTATAGCAGTATTAAGTATCTGTACGTAGTACTATTTACTAATCTGTGCTTATACGCACAATTATATTAAATCAAAGTGTACTACTAACATTAGTTTTTAAGTTATAAAATGTTACTAACACTTGTATGGATGTGAATCTGAATTAAATAAATTATTTTTATAGGTGAATAAAGTTTATAGAACGAGTAGCCTACCCAAAGCAAATTTAAAATTTCATTTTTTAACTAATTTATTAACTTTTCGTAGAGTGTTGAATATCAAACTATTCGTCTCATTACCCTCTAACTAGTGAAGTACATTTTGTGAAAATCTACTGAAAAACCAGTGCGTTATACCTACCTGTTTTCGTTCGCGGAGACGGGCAAAATTGCGACTTAAAACCTTGAGTGCGTGCGGCGATAGATCTGTCGTGCGTGACAATCCCTAACTTTTTTACATACCTAATATTATAGTGCTCAGTACCCTCTAAAAACCTGTGGACTTAATTTTGTGACTTTTTCTCAACTTTTTGTGTTGTGACCATGTTGTGACATTTCTCGCTACTTTCTACAATTCGTGTGCTACACCCAAGTGTATACATAGTAATAGTGGTATGATAGTAGCTAATATTTTTAAAAGTTAACACGGACTGTTTTTGTAGACCTTTGAAAGAGGAATAATTCTACCATACATTTTTATGTTACCTACATCTCCGTTTATGCAGCGTTTTCGATAAAACTTTTTTTTCATATACCTAAGTACAACTATCTCAGCGAACAAGCGTGCGGCTCGCCTGATACTAACCCTGGTGGATATATAAGTTTGAAAAAAGTATTAAAATATCTTAAAAAATGTTAAAAAATCGTCATATGTCTTAATAAGACTTTTAACATCAAACATTATTAAGTATATTTTCATGAAGATTATTTTTTTCCTTTACACAAAGCAAATTAAATGAATACCATAGGTCTAGGAGATATATAGCAAAATCAAAATAATGCGCAATTAAATTAATTTCTTGTCGCCGTGATTCGACCGGGCTGAGTGGGCGCCCCGTGACCCCGCGCCTCGCGTCCGAAAGTTTAGGTACCTAGTGTATGGTGGAACTAGCTGGTGCCCGCAACTTCGCCTGCGCAGGATTACATTTTGTACAATTCACACAATCTTCTATATCTATATAATAAAAATGAATGTTGCTAAGCGCATAACTCAAATGGCTCGACCAATTCAGCTATTTTTTTTTATGTTCCTTAAAAATCCCATGGAAGGTTTTTAATGTTTTTATACTACAAAAAAAAAAAAAACAACAGAGAACGAAATCTGTCCGGGCAGCTAGTCTATATAATAAAAATGGATGTAGCTAAGCGCATAACTCGAGAAAGGCTCGATCGATTCGCCTAATTTTTTTGTACGTTCCTTAAAAAACCCACGGAAGGTTTTTATAATAAATAAATAAAACATAACAGACAGAACGAAGTCTGTCCGGGCAGCTAGTTACAAATAAATATAATTGGAGTGTCTGGTTGTAAGTGTTGTAACATTAAAGTACCTAACTACTTTTTACTAAATGCATATTATGATGTACCTATACACGGTACATAATATACCAAAATAACTTTTTTTACAATTTTTGTCTGTCTGTCTGTCTGTTTGTCCCGGTTAATTTCTGAAACGGCTGGGCCGCTTTTAACTGGACTTTCACAGGCAGATAACTGATGTAATAAGGAGTAACTTAGGCTACTTATATTTTACAAATGTATTTATTTTGTAACTGCGAACTGAAAAATATTCTTTTTATTTCCACACGGACGAAGTCGCAGTCACAGCTAGTATCTTTATATGTTAAAGCGTGTGTGTTATTCTGATTTATAAGATATTTTCTTTAAAAACCCCCGCGAAGCCGGGGCGAGTTGCTAGTTGTTTAATAAAAAAACCAATTAGATAGTAGGTACACATTTCAAAAATTCGAATTAAACTATTTTAAATGTAACACATTTTTTAAATATATATGTAATATATCTAGAGGATCTACCTAGACTACACCATCAAACAATAACTATACTAACTAATAAATAAAAAAATCAGTAAACACGTTAAAGTAATTTACTAATTTACTTGACGCTCGCACTTTTCACCAAGGTCAAATTTGCATGATTATCCAAACGAAAAAATTGGTCCATGACTGTGTTACATCTTATATACTTATGTACATACTAATATATAAAGCTGAAGAGTTTGTTTGTTTGTTTGTTTGTTTGAACGCGGTAATCTCTGGAACTACTGGGCCGATTTGAAAAATTCTTTCAGTGTTAGATAGCCCATTTATCGAGGAAGGCTATAGGCTATGTATCGTCACGCTAAGACTAATAGAAGCGGAGTAAACGCCGACGAAGTCGCGCGCAGAAGCTAGTTCTAAATAAAATCAAAGTTCAAAGCATAATTACGCAGATGTCTTTTTCTACATCATAAAATTATTTGTTTAACATTGTTGCCGGCCGGCGGAGAACATGGCATCTGACTGATGACGTAATAAGGAATGAACGTGCGCCCCCCGCGCGGACTGCGTAATAGCAGCCAGCGGTAGTTGAACGCATGTACGTCGTGTAATTTTACAAAACAGCAGTAGTTGTCTTCTTTTACTTGACAAAAGTACAAGAAATGAGGCGATATTTGTATTTTTTATTTTGCCATGTTGTAAAATATAAAGTTTTTAGTTAGTTACCTACTGAAATAAAAAAAAAATCTCAAAATTGTAGTTAACTTTTTTTACTTTGCACCCGTCGATACCTACTAATATTATAAAGCTGAAGAGTTTGTTTGTTTGAACGCGCTAATCTCAGGATCTACTGGTTCGATTTGAAAAATTCTTTTAGTGTTAGATAACCCATTTATCGAGGAAGGCTATAGTTTATAATTATTTCATCACGATAAGACTAATGTTTCAAAATGCTTATTCTATTTTATTCATAATTTTTATTGTAATATTAATTTTTTGACTTCATGTAGGTAATAACTCAATATTATTGTATCAATTTTAATTTTCATTTTTATGTCTATTGATTTTAATGTCACTGAATTTGTTCATAATTTATAATTGATTGTTTTATTATTAATCTTTCATATTAATTTTAATTTTGTAATGTCAATTTTAATTTTATCGTTTCATTTTTTTTTATTTAATTTAAATTTGTTTTTAAATTTATTGTAATAATTTAATTTTCATTGATTTAATTTTAAATGTATCAATTTTACGTGTTTTTGTAATGAAACACTCTTAAGTAAGCTGTATGTGCCTATAATTGAGTGTGCTGTGCTGTTGATTGTTGTGAATTTGTTGGTGTCTACCTTGTTGGCGTATAATTAAAATAAAATAAAATAAAAATTGGGTTTTTTTCTTTTCTTTTGAGAGCTTCCGCTGCGTAAGCGGTTAAAGTTTCGCATAAACTATGTATGACAAATTGATCATAATCCACGCGGCGAAGTTGCGCGCGAGGCTATAGTGATAAATATTGATTTAAATTTAGGTTAGTCTTTAGATTACGGGCTGTCAGTTTATGTGGTTCTAGGGTGGGGGGCGAGGGGGGCAGGTGCCTAGCCCCTGGTTCCCCCACAAGGTAGTGCAATAGCTTAATAGCGTTATTCTAACCTCAAAACTTTAACTATGTATATCTCCATAACCATGAAGTTCCACGGGGTGGGAATGGTAACAAGGGGTAGCCCGCTCCCTCTCTCCCCTTTCCACCCCACAAAACCCCATAAATCGACGGCCCGTAATCTAAAGACGAGCCTTAAATTATAATGATATTCCGTTTTAAAATTATTTACGTTATTTTATTGATATTTCATTACGTACGATTTTTTTCCTTGAAATGTAGGCAACTAGGCATAATAATATGATCTTTTCTAGTATATGGTATGATCTTCTGAAAAATAAAGTTGACAACACTTTCTTGATGACGATTTATTAAATTGTAGTGATCTTGAGATCGTGATTACATCCTGAGAGCCTATCAGCTAAGATCGCTCTTGAGATCGTATCTGAGAGCGATTTATAAATACGGGCCTTAAGGCGGTATCCCGGCGGTAAATAACCTTGAGCATTCGTTCCCTCTTTGCCGCACCCCACCTCTCGTAAAACACTATTAGCGGCATTTGGTGAACAACTTACGAATACACGTAAAAATTACAGATCTAGGGATCCGCACGGCATTCAATAAAAAAATATATTATTTTTTTATAAGAAATAAATGTTAATTGGCGCGTATATAATTTAGGTAAGTAATAAATTCAGTTACTACACTTACGTTCTATAAATACTAATAATGAAGTATAATATTACTTAAACTTATAAATAACTAGCTGACCCGGCGAACTTCGTACCGCCTAACAGTCGATTCTTTAATTATTATTTTTTAAATACTTATTTTGCTATTCGGGATAACGGCAATTTGGGTCAGCTAGTAAGATAAAAAAAAGAAAAAAAAAAGTTGATAAGTCAACAATTACATAATGTAAAAAAAAAAATATAAATTAATATATTGACAAATATTGACATTAATATTTATACGTCACTCAATCGTTTTGCCTTACTGAAACCCCTCCACTAAAACTTAAACTTTATGGTATGGTATTAAAGTTCAAATTGACTTTTAAGTATTATTACGAAACTTTTGTATGGGAATATAGAATAGTGTTGTTTTCAGACTTTTCAGGCAATTTTTCTAATTTTTCGTAAGAAAAATCTGTTTAGCTGCTCTCGAGATTTGCGCTTAGCAACACATTCATCACATTTCATTTCACAGACAGTGTAAGTAGAAAAATAAAATAACAACAATAAAGTAAATTTTATTATATATTTTTTTTATTTTAAAGTAGGTCTAGGTAAAAAGTAAAAACCTATACTACGTGGTCAAATTAAATTAGCTAGCAAAACTCTTTATCATGGGTGTCGTTTCTATAATTTTCAAAGGTGCTAAAACCATCTTTTAGATACCTACACAACAATAGCGTCTTTAAAAGAAACTCAATACATAGTTTTAAATACACACACAGAGCGTCCTTTCACAATAAATAACAAACAAAAAAACTATCCCAAACAAAAGTCAACAAAAAATGCTAACAATATGCTAATAAATTTATTATTGTTTACTAGCTGTGCCCGCGACTTCGTCCGCGTGGAATTAAAAAAAAATATATTGTTCAATTCGCAGAGATACAAAATAAAAATAAAAGTAACAGCCTATTACATCAGCTATCTGTCAGTGAAAGTCCCGTCTGAATCGGTCAAGCCGTTTCAGAGATTAGCCGGAACAAACTGACAGAAAGACAGACAACAATTGTAAAAAATGTTATTTTGGTATATGTACCGTGTATACATGCATATGCATTTAGTAAAAGGCTATTATTTTATTATTACAAACGGACACTCCAATTTTATTTATTTGTATGTATAGAGTATAGACGTATAGATTTATAATATGACGTGAGCGTGCGCTAGCCGAGACGGTGACAAACGACACAAGCTTCGCCCTCCAAACCTTGCGGCAGACTGAATTCCGATACCCCGCGCTTGAGCTACAGTAGTGAATACGCCCAGATTTTAGAAAAAAATCAATAACACATCAAATTTAGGTCTTTTCGAAAAATTTATTCATGCGAATTGTTCATTATTAAATTGTCCATCCATTAGTGTCGGTAGCAAAATAAAATAATGTTTACTTTACGAGGAGACGCATAGTACCTATCAGTAATTATTTCTCATTTTTGTGGTTTCGTTGTAAGGCGATTATTTAAAATGTATTCCTTTAAAAAAAATTTAAAAAATCATCTATTATATAATCAAAATTATGTAGAAATTAAATGTGTTTGTATTAGTTTGATATTTCTTTCCAATAAAAAGTAGATTAGCTTCAAAAAACTGCACAAAAAACGGCTAGCGTGGCGTTTTGCCCCCACAGCCGCCTTAATGTCAATTACTTAAGAATCCATAAGGACTAATTTGAACGTCTCTGAGTGCGGTCGCTAGTGTATCAATGTATGGTGGAACTAGCTGGTGCCCGCAACTTCGCCTGCGTTGGATTAGATTTTAGACAATTCGAATTCACATAATCTTCTATACTTATCTATATAATAAAAAAATAAACTATTTTTTTATCTTAAACGGTTTTATTACAATAAAAATGATGTAGTTAGGTTATGTACTAAAAGCTAAATAATAATTCGGTAATCCCTAGCTACCAGATCGCACCAATCTTCTCATCAATCTGGGGTATTGATCAGACAAAATATAAAATCGTTGGGCGTAGCGTATCCAGAGTAAACATTATGAGAGAAATTTCAAGTCACAACCCGATTGCCGCAGCAAAAATTATCGCTATCCTTTTTACGATGAATCTTCAATTTACTACGACTTACGAGAGACCATACTACTATTGATGCTCTTTTCTCGAGATATTTGACAAAAATCGAATCAAAAGCATATAATTATATCATATTTTATTTGCCATTAAGCTATAGTTTCTATGATAGAACATAATTAACTAATAGGCTTAATATTGTTATTCATGTAAATAGCTGTTTCTTTGTACCTATATTATTAATTTATTAGTATACAGTTTCATTTTGAATAATATAAAAGTGTTAAAATAATTTTGTAATTCGTAACCATTTAGTCTTAAGTTGTAAGAATAAAAATGTCGACTAAATTTTGTATAGATAAGTTGTGAATGTACTCAAACCATTAGTTAGATTAACAATGTACCTATACAAAAAACAAGAAGCAACCCTGTAAACTATAAAAAAGTATCCACTATTGTTTTATTACCCCGTGTATAAAGGTAGCCAGAGTTAGGCCTAAAAGTAAAAGGGGGAACCCACCCTGTGTGTGAAAGAGGAAGAATGCCTGATATAACAACTATTAATTTTAAATTATTTTTATTATTTAAAATTTTTGTAAACAAACAATAAGACTAACAAGGTCAACTAGCAAGGTCGCTTCGCTGTTGTGCGACGTTGCCAAACATGTTGAGCGTCAAGTGTTACAAGCTTCTTTGAAATAAAATGAAATGAAAACATTTATTTCGCCATAAGGTGATACACACACTTAACGAAAATCAAAATTTGCAAATGTTGCTTAATGAATACATAGCTTAAATCAATTGAATAGGGTAGGGTGAAGCGCGGCCTTCGACGCGACATTTATATAGGCACAGACCACAGTGGCACACGCCGCCGGCCGCCGCGCCGCCAGCCACCCCGACCGGTACCACTGCGACCGCTATGTTCCTGCATTTTAAATCTATGATATCTTTGAAAACATTGATTTAAATTACATACTGTAAAGGACCATATTGATGTATATTAAATGCACAATGTATTTAAGGTACTTAATTGGATAACGAATAATTCTTTATTGCTTAAAATCGTTTCATAAATAAGCCATTATTTCTCGTAAACAGTAAGGGCGCCTTCAAATTAGCCGCGCGGCGGCAGCGCGTCTGCAGCGCTGCTGACGCGCGACGTTGTAAATGTATGTAAATAACAACGCGCGACAGCAGCGCGGCGCCTTCAAATTTGTCGCGCTGCTGTCGCGCGTTGTGCGCGGCTAATTTGAAGGCGCCCTAAAGGATAAAAAACAAGCTATCATTATGTTCTTGTTAATATAAAGAACTAAAAATATAAACATAATAATTTAAACCTGATAAGAAAAATATCATTATATAGGTACATTGCATGCAACCTTTAACGATAATAGCCATGGATGGATTAGTGACTAAAAATTAATTATGATATAAGATTGTTGATATTTTCACAAAACGAGTTAAGAAAATATAATTTCACATGACAGTGAACACTAATCAGAAAATTATGTCACCCCATGCAGAACATCATTTTTAGGGTTCCGTACCCAAAGGCTAAGGGGGCGTTCAAGTATTACGTAACGCTAATTTGGGGGAGGGGTCTTGTTAAACGTTACGATGCGTTACAGGGGAGGGAGGGGCGTTTCGAACAGCGCGTTACGTAACATTGTTTTTTGTTTATTAAAAAAAACTAGGGTATTAAAATCTATTGTTTTATTTATTTATTACTACCAAAAACGCGATTAAAACGATAACAAAAGTAGTTTAGCTACTTTCCGGTTAGTTTGCGCAACAAAGTTGTGACATTTGGGTAAAAATGTGGTGAAAATGGTCAATTGGATGTTACATAACGCTCGTGGTGTAGGGGGGGGGGGGGTACAGGAAAACGTTACGGCGCGTTACATGGGGGTGAGGGGCGGGGATCAAAATCTATAAATTACTTACATTTTAAAAAAGTAATTGTTTTAAATTTTGTCCTTAACAGTTAAATGTGAGGTAATTTTTTGTAGTTTTCAATTTTTAGTTTTCAGTTTGTAGTTAGTTAATTAGTAGTAGTCTATTTTTAGTTTTGTACAGCATTTCAATTTATGGTTTTCAATTTGTAGTTAGTCAATTAGTAGTAGTCTATTTGTAGTTTTGTGCAACATAACGCGTTGTTTATATATTATATCTTATATATAATTATTGTTTTAGACACTGGAACTGAGGTAAATTTGAGAATAAGATGTTCACACAACAAGTAATAAATTATATTTAAAAAAATGTACATTTTGCCAACTACATAAATTTAAATAACATACTTTAAATGTAGCAAAACTCAAAATTCAACATTCGTAAAGATAAAAAGATAAAATATAAAAAATTAAAAGGAAAATACATATTGACAAGTTAAATAGGAAGAAAGTAACTAACAATATATGTAAAGGTAAAGAAAGAAATTCTTGTTGTTACCATTCTGTATATGGTCTAAGATCCGAGAAGCTAAATCTTCCCTCATCTGTTAATTAGATGAAACAATTTTTATAGGCTTATTTCAATATTGTAAATTTATAAAAACAACCTCTGCCACAATAAGCCTGCTGCAAATAATAATACTTAAAAAAAAAAATTTTTTTCTTCTAAAAAATCTTTTCTCTCTCATGTTAATTAAGTACATGTAGTAAGCTAAAACCGTCAATATTGTATTGTGTGTGTCTGTTAATTAACAGATGAGGGAATATTTTTTTATATCCCGGATCTTAGACCAATACATTGTTAATCAACAACTTTACGTGTATGTAATTGATGGTTTAGATGAAGAACAGAGTCAAATTTAAAAATCTGATGTCCTGAAAATGTATATCAAAAAATATAATAACACAAATTGTACATATTGTTACCTAGATAAATTTAAATGTTATAGTATCAATTTTTCAAAATTCATAGTTTGCAGTTATTTAAAATTGAATTAAAAACAACAATATATAATGCATTAGCTATAGGATCTTACATACTAGCGATTTTTAATAATATAAAGATGTCAATTAAATACTGCGTGTGAAGGTAATGTGAGAAAATACTAAAATATAGTCCGTTCAACGAGACGAGAGAAATTTTGTAAACAAAGCGCATCATTTTTTCATAGTGACGACGGAACAAACAAAATATAGTCTATCTCCTTCTATCTTGTTTGTTTGCTATCTGCTGCACGTCTCTCGGCAAGTTCGAACGTCGAATCTGTCAAGATAGTCTGACTTTGAAAACATTCGGATTTTGTAATAATTATTTGCATTTTAGTGTGCATGTTTTAAAAGAGTACCGAGAGATTTTTCCTCCGGCTTTTTTTCTCTCGACCTACACTAGGGACATTGTTATTAATTGTAATATTTAATAAAGCCGAGGATAAAGTAGATAGGTAATTTCTAACGAGACATTAGTAACTTAATATTTTGACTAAGTTAGCGTTGCTTACAACACTGGGTACATTACGTAAGTTTGTAATGTAACTAATGTTAAGATAATAAATTTTAATTTTTTATTTTATTGTTTGATTTTATGCTGCCTAACTTTTTGTTATTATTGTTTAGTTTTTTTTTGTATCACTTTTTTTTCGACTTTCGTTAAGTGTGTGTATCACCTTATGGCGAAATAAATGTTTTCATTTATCATTCATTTATCATTTGTCGTTAAATTCCACGCGGACGAAGTCGCGGGCACAGCAGCTTGTATCTAATAAATATTTTAGTAATATTAATCATTAATATTTCATTTGTACCTAAAATCCTAAACTTAAAATTAAACTAATAAACTAATATTATTATATTTAAACTTTAAATGTAAAATGTAAAATAAATGTACATTTTGATAATTAATTATTTAAGAAGTATCAAATCTTATATACATAATTAAATTTAATTAATTATATTTAATTAAGTAATTATCAAAATATAAATATATTTTACATTTAAAAAAATTGTGTACGAAAAAAAGGTTACAAAACCCTGCACATGTAAATGACATCTATTATAATGACATTTTGGTTTGTTTACAAAAATTCTCTCGTCTCGTTGAACGGACTATAGTTTGTTTTTTCTTTCTTTGTTGTTGTTTTATATATACATTATTGATTACATGCAGCGTGAGTTACGTTTGCAGTAGTCAGGAGGTTGAAAAGAAACCACATAATTAATATTTATGTATTAATTCGGTATTAATACAATATTATCTTATACTACTTCTTATAACTAAACTAAAGTAATGACAATTGGTCGATGCTCGTACCAAGAGTTAATACAATAGTAATCTTAAAACTACATCTTATAACTTATGATGTCAATGTGGGACCAAAGAGTGTCGCTTCCACATTTCAGGCTTCAAAGGAAATCTTCGATTGACGTCAATGATTGACGTCAATGCTGCTTGTAGTTGCTGAGCTTGTAAAACGTGGAGCCTATGCAGGTTGTAGGTGCCGTGAGCAATAGGCAAGCATGCTGATGCAGCGATCTACTGGCTATGTCTAACACGTGTCTAACTTTTGTAGATGCCTGATGATGATCAAATAAACGATCGAAACGTCGCATTAGTAGTTTGATTGGCACATTATGTCCACTTGTCTGCGAACTTTAATAATACTTATAACGAATAGACGCAATGACAAATAATAATAACAATATTTTAAGGAAATAAATTTTTAAAGGAAACGGATACGATTTCATACACTCTTGGATCAAAATGTAATGAAATGAAAATTGTATCAATTAATGTATTTAGGCTTATTGATATCTCACTAAAAATTCTTTACATTTGGGCTATCTGAGAGCGGAGTTATTAGATGTTTTGTAAAAGTGAGGTTATGTTACAATGTCTATAAAAAACCCGATCACTTAGTTCTTTAAGCACTAACGTTTATTATATTTACTTATTTAGTGATAAATATCAGGATTTTCCAAGTCACGGGAATATTTTCAGAGAAAACCGCATAAAATTTATTGGAAAATAGCTGAGTTAATGGTTACCATCTAGCACCAAAGTACTTGTAAAGACGAATCAAACGAGCACATACTCGATTGGGTTATGTCGTTTAATTACTTAGTTCCGATGACCTTCTTCCGGCTCCATCATCAGACCCCGGTTACCATCTAACACCAAAGTACTCGTCAAGACGAATCAAACGAGCCCATACTCGATTGAGTTATGACGTTTAATTACTGAGTTTCGATGACCTTCTTCCAGCTCCATCATCAGACCCTGGTTACCATCTAGCACCAAAGTACTCGCCAAGACGAATCAAACGAGCCCATACTCGATTGCGTTATGACGTTTAATTACTGAGTTCCGATGACCATCTTCCAGCTCCATCATCAGACCCTGGTTACGATCTAGCACCAAAGTACTCGTAAAGACAAATCAAACGAGCCGAAACTCAATGCGGTTGCGTCGTTTCACTACAGAGTTCCTATGACCATCTTCCAGCTCCATCATCAGACCCTGGTTACCATCTATCACCAAAGTACTCGTCAAGACGAATCAAACAAGCCCATACTCGATTGGGTTATGACGTTTAATTACTTAGTTCCGATGACCATCTTCAAGCTCCATCATCAGACCCTGGTTACCATATAGCACCAAAGTACTCGTCAAGATGAATCAAACGAGCCCATACTCGATTGGGTTATGACGTTTAATTACTGAGTTTCGATGACCATCTTCCAGCTCCATCATCAGACCATGGTTACCATCTAGCACCAAAGTACTGGTCAAGACGAATCAAACGAGCCCATACTCGATTGGGTTATGTCGTTTAATTACTGAGTTCCGATGACTTTCTTCCACCTCCATCATCAGACCCTGGTTACCATCTAGCACCAAAGTACTCGTCAAGACGAATCAAACGAGCCCATACTCGATTGGGTTATGACGTTTAATTACTGAGTTCCGATGACCATCTTCCAGCTCCATCATCAGACCCTGGTTACCATCTAGCACCAAAGTACTTGTAAAGACGAATCAAACGAGCACATACTCGATTGGGTTATATCGTTTAATTACTTAGTTCCGATGACCTTCTTCCGGCTCCATCATCAGACCCCGGTTACCATCTAACACCAAAGTACTCGTCAAGACGAATCAAACGAGCCCATACTCGATTGAGTTATGACGTTTAATTACTGAGTTTCGATGACCATCTTCCAGCTCCATCATCAGACCCTGGTTACCATCTAGCACCAAAGTACTTGTAAAGACGAATCAAACGAGCCCATACTCGATTGGGCTATGTCGTTTAATTACTGAGTTCCAATGACCTTCTTCCAGCTCCATCATCATACCCTGGTTACCATCTAACACCAAAGTACTCGTCAAGACGAATCAAACGAGCCCATACTCGATTGGGTTATGACGTTTAATTACTGAGTTCCGATGACCATCTTCCAGCTCCATCATCTAACCCTGGTTACCATCTAGCACCAAAGTACTCGTCAAGACGAATCAAAGGGGCCCATACTCGATTGGGTTATGACGTTTAATTACTGAGTTCCGATGACCATCTTCCAGCTCCATCATCTGACCCTGGTTACCATCTAGCACCAAAGTACTTGTAAAGACGAATCAAACGAGCCCATACTCGATTGGGTTATGTCGTTTAATTACTGAGTTCCGATGACCTTCTTCCAGCTCCATCATCTGACCCTGGTTACCATCTAGCACCAAAGTACTCATCAAGACGAATCAAACTAGCCCATACTCGATTGGGTTATGACGTTTAATTACTGAGTTCCGATGACCATCTTCCAGCTCCATCATCAGACCCTGGTTATCATCTAGCACCAAAGAACTCGTCAAAACGAATCAAACGAGCCCATACTCGATTGGGTTATGACGTTTATTTACTGAGTTCCGATGACCATCTTCCAGCTCCATCATCAGACCCTGGTTACCATCTAGCACCAAAGTACTTGTAAAGACGAATCTAACGAGCCCATACTCGATTGGGTTATGTCGTTTAATTACTTAGTTCCGATGACCTTCTTCCGGCTCCATCATCAGACCCTGGTTACCATCTAACACCAAAGTACTCGTCAAGACGAATCAAACGAGCCCATACTCGATTGGGTTATGACGTTTAATTACTGAGTTCCGATGACCATCTTCCAGCTCCATCATCAGACCCTGGTTACCATCTAGCACCAAAGTACTTGTAAAGACGAATCAAACGAGCCCATACTCGATTGGGTTATGTCGTTTAATTACTTAGTTCCGATGACCTTCTTCCGGCTCCATCATCAGACCCTGGTTACCATCTAACACCAAAGTACTCGTCAAGACGAATCAAACGAGCCCATACTCGATTGGGTTATGACGTTTAATTACTGAGTTCCGATGACCATCTTCCAGCTCCATCATCAGACCCTGGTTACCATCTAGCACCAAAGTACTTGTAAAGACGAATCAAACGAGCCCATACTCGATTGGGTTATGTCGTTTAATTACTGAGTTCCGATGACCTTCTTCCAGCTCCATCATCTGACCCTGGTTACCATCTAGCACCGAAGTACTCGTCAAGACGAATCAAACGAGCCCATACTCGATTGGGTTATGACGTTTAATTACTGAGTTCCGATGACCATCTTCCAGCTCCATCATTAGACCCTGGTTACCATCTAGCACCAAAGTACTCGTCAAAATGAATCAAACGAGCCCATACTCGATTGGGTTATGACGTTTAATTACTGAGTTCCGATGACCATCTTCCAGCTCCATCATCAGACCCTGGTTACCATCTAGCACCAAAGTACTTGTAAAGACGAATCAAACGAGCACATACTCGATTGGGTTATGTCGTTTAATTACTTAGTTCCGATGACCTTCTTCCGGCTCCATCATCAGACCCTGGTTACCATCTAACACCACAGTACTCGTCAAGACGAATCAAACGAGCCCATACTCGATTGGGTTATGACGTTTAATTACTGAGTTCCGATGACCATCTTCCAGCTCCATCATCAGACCCTGGTTACCATCTAGCACCAAAGTACTTGTAAAGACGAATCAAACGAGCCCATACTCGATTGGGTTATGTCGTTTAATTACTGAGTTCCGATGACCTTCTTCCAGCTCCATCATCAGACCCTGGTTACCATCTAGCACCGAAGTACTCGTCAAGACGAATCAAACGAGCCCATACTCGATTGGGTTATGACGTTTAATTACTGAGTTCCGATGACCATCTTCCAGCTCCATCATCAGACCCTGGTTACCATCTAGCACCAAAGTACTCGTCAAGACGAATCAAACGAGCCCATACTCGATTGGGTTATGACGTTTAATTACTGAGTTCCGATGACCATCTTCCAGCTCCATCATCTGACCCTGGTTACCATCTAGCACCAAAGTACTTGTAAAGACGAATCAAACGAGCCCATACTCGATTGGGTTATGACGTTTAATTACTGAGTTCCGATGACCATCTTCCAGCTCCATCATCAGACCCTGGTCACCATCTAGCACCAAAGTACTCGTCAAGACGAATCAAACGAGCCCATACTCGATTGGGTTATGTCGTTTAATTACTGAGTTCCGATGACCTTCTTCCAGCTCCATCATCAGACCCTGGTTACCATCTAGCACCAAAGTACTTGTCAAGACGAATCAAACGAGCCCATACTCGATTAGGTTATGACGTTTAATTACTGAGTTCCAGTGACCATCTTCCAGCTCCATCATCAGACCCTGGTTACCATTTAGTACCAAAGTACTCGTCAAGACGAATCAAACGAGTCCAAACTCTATGAGGTTGTGTAGTTTCATTACAGAGTTCCTATGACCACCTTCCAGCTCCATCATCAGATCAGCACCATGTCACCATAATATTGCGTCGTCACGCGATTTACACATGTATGCAAAATTTCAGCTCAATCTAGTGATCAGAAAAACTAAATAAAAGCTTGTATTTATAATAATAATAATATATATAACGCTTGGTTGTTCTGGGACATTCAATGATAACCATGAAGTGTGCATTTTGTAAATAAATGTTGAAATAATACAAGTACTGCCATCTATATTGGTTTATTGGTATTATTTTATATACAATTTTTGAATGTCCTCCATAGATTCATTGGATACATAAATATATTGGAACCTGACCTGATAACATACAGATGTCCCCAAATCAAATATTGAATAAAAAACGTGTCCCAGCACTAGTCACAACACATAAATATATATATATATATATATATAATATGATATACATACACATATACAAATATATATATTTATATGCACTACATAAACGAAATATACTATGGAGATGCAAATGATATTTATGAGGTATTTAGTGACAAAAAATGCGCCTTTACATATTTTTTAAAACAAGATAGAGATTGAGCTTGTTTAATAGAGAGAGGAAGAGAGTTCCAAAGTTGTACAGCTTTAACAGAAAAGGAGTTTGAGTAAAAGGAAGTAGTATGGGAAGGAGTTTTGAGTATTAAGGTTGAAGATGACCTGAGGGTACGCTCATGAGTATCACAGAGAAACTCAAAGCGATTTTTTAGGTAAAGAGGAGTATCTGGATGGAAAAGTACGCAATAAAGTAAAGAAAGGATGTGAGTATTCCTGCGAAAGCGGATAGGGAGCCACTTGAGTTGATTACGAAAATCGGAGACATGGTCATATTTGCGAAGACCAAATATGAACCGTATACAGAGATTCTGGAGGCGCTCAAGTTTATTTAACTGCTCCTCTTTAAGATCTAGGTAACAAATATCAGCATAATCAAGAATTGGTAGTAGGAGTGACTGTGCTAACGCAATTTTGGTAGACATAGGAAGGAAGTATTGAAGCCGGCGGAGGGATCCGATAGATGCGAATAATTTGCGACTTAACTCACTCAGTTGATGTGTCCACGAGAGGTGACTGTCAAAAATTACACCAAGGTTTTTTACTTTATCGCTGTAATTAATCACGGTGTTATTAACACGTTCACTGCGTAAGGATTTTTAGTGTACTTTTTGCTGGTGCGTCATGAGGTTATATTGACCCATAGAGGACTTTTTTACAGTGCGTCGTGTGGTCAAATAAGCCCTCATTCACTTCTGTCTTGATATAGGTTTTTCTCAATGGTGATAGTAATTATTGAATATATTTTAAATTGAGATCAAAGATCAATAACCAAGCAATATATACCTAGCTGCGTTTTTAGCTCGCTTGTTTCGTTTAGCGTCTAAAAGAGAAACAATTTGTGGGGTCCGTTTGACCACACAACGCACTGAAGTTATCAAAACACTAGTGATGGGAAACACGTCTGTTGTACATCACTCGATAAATTTTCCCAAAATTTTATTGAGCCTACTGTATTTGTTTGTATGAACTAACTTTAAGAGGCTTTAAAATTAAAATACAATATTAATAGTGTATGTATTTGTAAAGTGTTTTATTAAGTGTTATAAAATAATCATTATTAATCATAATTTTAGGTTTCTTGAATCAATCAGCGCGTTTCAATCGTTTGGTTAGTAGGTAGGTACGTAATATAACGTAATTTATGATTCTTGACATTGAAAACTTTCCCTGTATTCTTCGTATAGTATTTATATACAAAAATACTATGATGATCAAGACAATGATAACTCCCAAAAACCTAAGCATTTCATTGTAATTAGTAGGATTTATTGTATAAAGCTATGGAAGAAAAATGGCTTCAAGCGACGCGACGTCTTAACTGTCGATAGCGTGGCACAACACTGAGTGCACGAAATGGCGCGAGCGCATCGTTCAGTGCGGGTGTGAGGTGCGCGGAGCGGTAGGTCATATTGACCTCACATCGCACCAGGGTGAAACTTTTTTCTTTAGGTGCGGGTGAGGTCAAATTGACTCACGAGTATTTCAAAATACTGGATTGTTCACGTTAAAGTGGCAATAACAATGGTATTTAAAAAAAATTCCTACGATAGAAATACACAAAGTTATGCCTTCCGCACCAGGGGAAAGAACGCTATTTTGCGCGCCGCACCACATGAAAGTTCACTATGAGCCAATATGACCTCACAACGCAGCGAACGTGTTAAAAACGACGGGTGGTATAAGTGACCAGTCAATTCGAGACACTAGTTTTGAACTACCTATGATAATGACTTGACACTTAGAAGGATTGACGTTTAAACCGTATGATTTACTCCAAGTATGAATGTTGTTCAAGTCGTTATTTAACTTATTTATGGAGGTGGGTAAGTCAACTAATTTTGCATGGGAATAGATTTGGAGATCGTCTGCATACAAGTGGTAGAGAGAAGATATGTGAGGACCGAGAGAGTTATATATCTAAAATCAATAAGAAAAATACTAACAAGGAAGTTATAAAATTAGTTTTTTTTTGTTCAACTTCAAAACTTTTTATTTTCTGTTAATAGAAAGTAAAAAAAAAAAGTGTGTGTGCGATTCACACACGATAGAACTGAAACATCTTTGTCAAACTAATTAAAAAAAACTAATTTAAAATTAGCGGCGGCGAGTGCGGCTCGTCCTTCCCTGTCTTTTTGCCGTTGCTTCCGGTTTGAAATCACAACGATTCTAAAGAAGTTTCACTTCAAAAACTAACAAATCATGAAGTATTTAATTTGTAAGTACACAAAAACAAATATTGAGCAATCGCAACGTGGGAATTGTAAAACTCGAATCAGGGACTATCAAATATCATTTACAACGGTCTGCAAATATTTAAGATTATTTTTTCAACATTCTAATAATTTTCATAGATATAATTATATACTGGCTACTGCCCGTGATTTTGGTAGCGTGGTAATTTTTTTTTCAATCATATTAAAGTATCCATATGCTATTCCATATATTCAGACTGCTGAACGTGTTCTTCTAGGCACGCTGGGGAGTCCCACAAGGACTACGCAGACACCCAGACCATGGCAAACATCTGTATGGCCAATACAAGTGTTTGTCATGTGCGGGGATCGAACCCGCAACCGCCAGAGCAACAGCCACAAACCAGTGCTGTGACTGTTGCGCCAACGTGTCGTATTGTTTTAAAAATGAATAAATTATTCTTCTAAGGAGAATTTAAATTTTAAATCGGTGGTAGCTTCACATTAGCTATAATTATTACAAGAATAAATTATTACAAAGTAAGTAAGAGTAAATTGTTTAAAATTTAAAAAAAATCGTATCATTTTAAACAATAAAATGAATTAAAAAAATTATTTATGTAATTTCAAGCATAACAAAGCACTTGGATTATTATTATTAATAAATACTAATTATATTCTAGCGACCACTACATTTAAAACCGCTGTCATATATTTAAATTACTAAAATATTTAACTGACAAAAAGTTAATGTGTCAAATTAGCACTTTACTGAAAGCACTTCTAGGTAGGCGATAATTTTAGGCCGACAGAACTACTCGAGATTCATATTTACGATGTAATAAATGCGCTTGTCCATTGTATGAGGAATTGACGACTTTCGACTTATATGTACTTAATAGATATGCACAATTACATAGAACTCTTTTTTAATCAAAAATGTAATTTAAATATACTTTTCTTCAAAATAGTTTTATTTTCTTTTAAGTTGTTTTATCTATACTAATATAATAAAGCTGAAGAGTTTGTTTGTTTGATTGTTTGTTTGTTTGTTTGAACGCGCTAATCTCAGGATCTACTGGTCCGATTTGAAAAATTCTTTCAGTGATAGATAGCCCATTTATCGAGGAGGAAGGCTATAGGCTATATATCATCGACCAATAGGAGCGGAGTCCACGCCGACGAAGTCGCGCGCAGAAGCTAGTGAATAATATTTTTGCTACATAATTTTAACATGTAAGTATGGAAATATTATAGGTACATAAAGATACAAACAAACTATAAATAAAATAATAAATATTATAATAAGTAAATATTATATGTATAATATTTAGCCTTTTAATTAAATATTTAAATTGTTTTAACGAAGAAAACAATGAAAATCGATAACTACATCGTGAGATTGAGTGTTGTTTTTAATTCTTAAAAAAACGTTCGTTTTTAATTTTTAATGACTGTATCTACTATTAGATAATGTAAATTATAGCCACTTAATAAAAAATATATTAAAAGCAAAGCAAAAGAAACTTCCTTTCTTAAAGTTGGTTAGAGATATATAAATAATCTTACGATGCAATGGACACTTATCCGAAGGTCTGTCATCAACAAGCGTATTGCATTTTTTAAATTGTAATAACATCCTTCGTGATACGAGTTCGCTTAGTAAGGGCATTTGTGAGTAATTGCGAAACTACTAGAAAGTTTTCTCATTGCAATTATGTGTCATTGTTAAAAACAATTTTAAAATCTAAAGTGTTTATACAATTGTCATTTAATCAATTTATAGTTCATATTAAAAAGTATTTTAATAGGTTGTTCGGAAAGTAATTTCGTTTTTCCCGACAGATGATTTAATTGTATTTTTTGCACCCAACTTCGCACTTCAGCCGTAAAATTTTTATATGATTTCAGAGCTCATATAGCAAGGCTTGTGTCTGAAAAATTCTAATTAATTCTACGAAGTAGTTTTTGGTCGGTGCCCTTTTAAATATGGAGAGCGATAAGCAGCATTTTCGACACATCTTACTGTTTTACTACAGAAAGGGTAAAAACGCTGTTCAAGCCAGAAAGAAATTGACCGATGTGTATGGAGAAGGTGTGTTGACAGTACGCCAGTGCCAGAACTGGTTCGCTAAATTTCGATCCGGCAATTTTGATGTCGAAGATGCGCCACGTTCGGGAAGGCCGGTTGAGGCTGATAAAGACGCGATAAAGGCATTAGTTGATGCGAACCGGCGAATAACAACACGTGAGATCAGATTGAGATTAAATTTATCAAATTCAACAGTTTATGACCACTTGAAAGGCCTGGGATTATTCTCGAGGCTCGATGTATGGGTTCCCCATGTGCTCACAGAGAGAAATCTGTGTCGCCGCATTGATGTCTGCGATTTGCTTCTCAAACGTCACGAAAATGATCCGTTTTTGAAGCGCATCATTACTGGGGACGAAAAATGGGTTGTATACAACAACGTCAAACGCAAGAGATCATGGAGCAAAAAAGATGAACCGGCTCAAACCATTTCCAAAGCCGATATTCACCAAAAAAAGGTGATGCTGTCTGTTTGGTGGGATTTTAAAGGAATCGTTTTTTTTTTTGAGCTTTTACCGGACAACAAAACAATTAATTCGGAAGTCTACTGTCATCAGCTGGACAAACTGAATGATGCACTTCAACAGAAAAGGCCAGAACTAGTCAACAGGAAAGGTGTAGTGTTTCACCAAGACAACGCGAGACCTCACACAAGTTTGGTCACTCGCCAAAAGCTTTTACAGCTTGAATGGGATACAATGCCACACCCACCATATTCTCCAGACCTGGCACCATCAGATTATTATTTGTTCCGGTCACTCCAAAATTTTTTAGACGGTAAAACCTTCACCTCAAATGAGGAGGTCAAAAACCACCTCGATCAGTTTTTTGCCAGCAAAGACCAAAAATTTTATGAGTGTGGAATTATGCTACTACCAGAAAGATGGCAAAAGGTGTTGGACCAGAACGGCCAATATATAATTTAATAAAGTATTTGTTTACTATACGAAAACTGTCTTTCATTTCCACAACAAAAAACGAAATTACTTTCCGAACAACCCAATATATTTTATATTTTTTACACTACAAAGATGGATAAGAAGCGTAAAGTCTAGCTTAAGGACACCAATACCTATCCTAGGCCCTCCCCACAAGTTCTGGCCAATCTTAGGCAAGTTAGTAACGCGCCCTCCCATGTCGTTTTACCGTTGCATCCGGTTTGAAATCTCAACGATTCTAAAGAAGTTTCACTTCAAAAACTTATTTAAAATTAGCGGCGCTTCTCTGTCGTTTTTTCGTTGCAACCGGTTTGAAATCACAACGATTCTAAAGAAGTTTCACTTCAAAAAAATTGTAAAAACAAAAATTTCCCTTATTTTCGGAAATGTACACACTGACAGTGTTATTATCTTCTGCATTAATTTTTTTTTGCTTTTGTCTTCTATATATATATATATTTTTTTTTATGTAACTAGGTTGGCAAACAAGCGTACGGCTCACCTGATGGTAAGACCGTAGCCTATAGAGGCCTGCAACACCAGAAGCATCGCAAGCGCGTTGCCGACCCTATCCCCAATCTCCCCCAGGAGCTATTCTATATTATATATTCTTAAATAGTGTAAAATAATACAAATATGCACGTAACATATCTAAGCTTTTTTTTTTTATATCGCAGGGTAACCCATTTACGCGTGATATCCAGGACGCCCGGGTAGGCAGTCCTAGACCGTATGTCGGACTCAGCACTTGGGGGTGCCACTACCGCACTAAACCCCCTGCGGAAGCCTTCAGCCGCTTTAATTGGAGGGTCCCGGATCTGCAGGCAACGGGATCCCTCCAGCGACAGGCTGGCCTCGGCGAAAAGGCCAGACTTCTCCTCCATGGGGACTGTCCGGCTCACCTCTGAACAGTCCCGAACATATCTAAGCTATGTAATACTTGTATAATGAAAAAACTATTTATTTTATTTAATCTTAAAAACTTTCTACCAGCTTCACCGAAATGAAAACAAAATGCTGCCCTAGACCGCGTCGAGCGCCCTGCGGAAAACAATCTCGCTCACAAATCCCGTGAACGGCGCGGCGGCGGCGTGTTGGTTGCTCACGCGCACCTAACCCCATCCTTGATCCTACAATACTTCATTCATTACAAGTTATTGGCATTTATTACGTAACTAAAAATTATGATTTTTTTATTTCGAATTTCGAAACGTCATTTGACAGATTTAAGTTTTATTTTGTGAAATGATTTTGCCTCGTTAGGTAAGTAATTTTTGTTTTGTTTTTTTTTTATTGTTAAAATAATTATATTGTTTGTTTTCATTTCATTTTTAACTGACTTATTTTTTTTAATTAGACTGTTTTTTTTTAATGTATGTTAGCTCAGAACTTTTGACTGGATTAACCGATTTCGATCAATTTTGTAAACCGATTTCCAAAAAAGGAGGAGGTTCTCAATTCGACTGTATTTTTTTTTTTTTTTATGTATGTTAGCTCAGAACTTTTGACTGGGTGGACCGATTTCGATCAATTTTGTTTTAATTGAAAGGAGTTGCGTGTCATGTGGTCCCATTTTTTTTTAAATAAGATCTGACAAGTACTTTTAGAGTTATATCAGTCTAATAATGCGTATTTACTTGACTACTTTTTCGTCGACCTACGTTATATTATACCGTATAACTTTTTACTCGGTGTACCGATTTTGATGATCACGATCACGATACAGCCTGGTATATCCCACTGTTGGGCATAGGCCTCTTCTCCATGTAGAAGAAGGATCGGAGCTTAATCCACCACGCTGCTCCAATGCGGTTTGGCGGATATATTCCCTACTATGAGTAACGATCGCTATCAGGTGTACGTGATAACAACCGGGACCGACGGCTTAACGTGCTCTCCGAGGCACGGTGGGGTAACCCACAAGGACTGCACAAACACCCAGACCACGGCAAACATCTGTATGGCCAATACAAATGTTGTCGTGTGCGGGAATCGAACCCGCAACCGCCCGCGCAACAGTCAATCGCAATCCAGTGCTGTAACCGCTGCGCCAACGCGGCGTCATTCGGTCGGCGGATTTTGATGATTCTTACTTTAATCGAAAGCTAATACTTGTCATCTAGTCTTCGTGAAATTAGATCGAGATCTGATTACAACTTTTTGAGTAATCTTTAATAGCGCGTATTTACTTGATTATTTTTTCGTCTTATTACGTTGTATTACTTGTCGATGTAATTGAAGTCGGTTTTTTTTCGTTTGCGAGCAAACACAATTATACCGCATAACTTTTTATTCGGTGTACCGAATTTGATGATTCTTACTTTAATCGAAAGCTAATTTTTGTCATGTAGTCTTGTTTAAATTAGACCGAGATCTGATTTCAACTTTCTGAGTAATCGTTAATAGCGCGTATTTACTTGACAATTTTTTCGTTTTATAACGTTGTATTACTTGTCGATGTAATTGAAGTCGGTTTTTTTTCGCTTAAAACACAATTATACTTAGGTAACAAAGATTTTTATTAAGAACGTTTCTATGTTTTTCCATAAAAGGTTATAGAGTTTTAATACTTATTTAAAATAAATTTAATAGGAATCCATCATTTAATATACTATTTCTAAACAAATATATATATCTTTTATTGAGTTTCGAGTTTCGAGTAAATTTTCTGCTCCAATTGTAAAACAAGTTGATATGCAACCAGAACTCAATGGTGATAAACTCAACTTAGTTAACTCAACCGTTTTCCTTGGAATCACCATTGATTCAAAGTTACAGTGGGGACCCCATATCTGTAAATTGGCGGATAGACTGAGTTCTGCAGCATACGCGGTTAAAAGAATACGATTATTAACGGATATCGATACAGCCCGATTAGTTTATTTCAGCTACTTCCATAGCATAATGTCCTATGGCATTTTGCTATGGGGCAATGCGGCTGACATTAGCGTCATTTTTTAACCGACTTCCAAAAAAGGAGGAGGTTCTCAATTCGACACGTATGTTTTTTTTTTTTTTTTTTATGTATGTTAGCTCAGAACTTTTGACTGGGTGGACCGATTTCGATGAGTTTTGTTTTAACTGAAAGGTTTTGCGTGTCATGTGGTCCCATATAAATTTAATTGAGATCTGACAAGTACTTTTAGAGATATATCTAATAATGCGTATTTAATTGACAACTTTTTCGTCGACCTACGTTGTAATAATCCGCATAACTTTTTACTGGGTCTATTGATTTTGATAATTCTTACTTTATTCGAAACCTTATGCTTGTAATGTAATCTTATTTAAATTTGATCGAGATCTAATGTCTTCTTTTATAAGTAATCTTTGATAACGCGTATTTACTTGACTGTTTTTTGTATTATATCTCATAACTTTTTACTGAGTGCACCGAGTTTGATGTTTCTTTTATAAATCAAAAGCTAATACTTATCATGTGGTCTTATTTAAATTTGATCGAGATATAATTAGTACTTTTTGAGTAATTGAGTAATCATTGATGGCTCGTATTTATGAGACGGTCCCTTTTGACATAGCCTCATAGATGGCGTTGGCGGGGGCCAACGCCATCTATGAGTCTATCTTAAAACTACTTCAGTATCTAGATGTACAATCTATCCAAGGATGCAACGTAGTGCGCTGTATTATCCGCTAGGCGCTAGGGTAGCTTTCTTTATAAATAATTTTGATGTCACTGATCACTACTTTTTGAATTAATTTAGTTACGTGACTACTTTTTCGTGTACCTACTTACGTTGTATTACTTGTCGATGTAATTGAAGTCGGTTTTTTTTCGTTTGCGAGCAAACACAATTATATTCTGCAGAACATTTTTGGACATTAGAAGCCTTATGTTTTTATCTTAGTAACATTTTATATTAGTTTCTTTTCGTGGGATGACTATTAAGTATGTTGTAATGTCGATTATTGTAGACTAGCGACCCGCCCCGGCTTCGTACGGGTGCAATGATGATACTAAATACTTTCAACAATAAAAGATACGTTAGAAACCTCTAGTCTAAAATTATCAGTGTTTTTCTACCATATTATGTATGTATTATACATATAAACCTTCCTCTTGAATAGTGATTCATCTTTGATTCTTCATAGTGATTGATCTATTGAAAAAAACTGCATCAAAATTCGTTGCGTAGTTTTAAAGATCTAAGCATACAGACGGCGGAAAGTGACTTAATTTTATAGGTAAGTACTAATTACTATGTATAAAGATAAAGACGTGCATGTGCAGGCATAGTAGGCGCCGAACTTTAAATGTTTCGCTGTTAATTACTTCTAACGACGATATCTGAAAAACTATTCATCTGATTGATATAGTGTGAAGGGCAATTTTAATCTGCATTAAATTTCTAAGCTAACTAAAATATTTGTTTGGATAAGGATTAATACTGAACTAAAGAAAATAGCTTGGAAAATAACGTAATGTTTTTAATTAAAAATTTGAACATAAAAGTGGTTATTGTAAGTCAACCGTAAGAGATAGAGATATACTATAGCGGACTTTTTTGTAGCATTTTTATAGATTTAGAATTCGCTAGTACATTACTCTACTGTATCTTTGCTAGTTTACGCGGCGTTTGCGTGGAAAGCTCCCAGTTGGCGCGATTTTTTGCGACTTCTTCAACATTTATCGTCGTATTTCTGCTAATGTACATAAAAGTATACTAAATTATATACATAAACCTTCCTCAAGAATCATTCTAGCTATTAAAAAACCGCATCAAAATCTGTTGCGTAGTCTTAAAGATTTAAGCGTACAAAGGGACATAGGGACAGAGAAAGCGACATCGTTTTATACTATGTAGTGACTAAATCCACACTTTCGTTTTTACAGTTTAAATTTTGTTACTTTTAACTTAAATTCATACGGTATACATTTCGGTCATTTTTCAATATCAATATTTGATGTGTTTTTGTTAATTTTTCAGGAACAAAGAATTATCAGGTAAGCTGCCGATCAACAGAACCCTCAAATCCGATCAAAAGTACTGAAGTAAGTATTTTGAAAATCATAACATTGATTTAATAATATGTACGATATTTCTTATAATTAAAAAAACTTCATAAAAATTAATGATTTTTTAAATCAAAATTTAGATTTGTTTAGTTATCTGTATGAACAAAAATCTAATCTATAAATCTAATCTTATAAAAATATATTCCTTTATTATTGTATTTTACTTACAAAATTAAGATGTCAATAATGTAACAAATTATTTTTTTATTAATAGGTACACCTAATATTGAGATGTGACAATTTTTTTAAAATTAAGAGATAACTTTTATTCAAACTTTCAAGTAGCTAGTTCTACAGTTCTAAGAATTTAAATGTGTGTCATTCCAGAACTCAATAGATGTCAAAAGAATGAAATCAGCAACATTCACCAAAGTAGTGAACGTAATTTATCGTGAGTGTCAACTGATATTATGCTCATTATTTTGGCTATGTTGACTGATAACGCAACAAGGAAGAATCAATGATTAGAAGAAAAAAAATAGAAAATCGACAAAGCTATTTATAGGCTACGGAACCTTTATTAAAATTTCCACTATTTTTAAAAGTGATGTTACCACCGATTTAGAATACAGATTCTGCAGAGAAAATCGGCAAAAAAATCCAAAGTTACTCTATTTTTAAAACATAATTATAAACTGTATTTTAATACAAAATCGGAATCATCTTGCATGAAATACAGCGTCACTAAGTCCACTCATCTCTGTTACTCACGTAATCCTGCACCGAATAATAAGTTAGCTTTAGCTATTAATTTCTTTTGTATAAAAAGTTAAAATTTATTTAAAGGCAATTGCAAAATCGTTCGTGGAATATAATTACTTAATTTATTTAATTTTATTACCCAGAAAGGAGACGTTTACTTTGCGCAGTCGGAAACTTGGAGTTACTTAATAGTTTTTAGTTAGAGTATACATTAATGTAATATGTGTATGTATGTAAATTTACGTGTATGTGTTTATGTATATGTCGGAGAGTCAATGCAGATAGTTATTAATGTCGGTACCTGCATTATTATCAATATTCGTCTACCCTCACTAATTTTATTATTTGAGTTATTCCGACGTGTATGTCGGTACCTGCGCTATTGTCGATATTCAACTACCCTCATTCTATTATTCGAGTCATTCCTTTGTGCATAAAAGACCGATGCGGCCGCAGCTAGGGCAGTCTTGGCTCTGGCGTGGCGCGGTGCACTTGTGTATCCTGCTACTAGCTTAACCTCGACTCTTGTAAGGGTTAGTTTGTGTACACGAATTAATTGTTACATTCTATTGTGGGCAACTCGGACAGTGAAGGCGAGCGTTAATGCGCATTTTAAAGGCGGTGCCGCCTTAAACCTAGACTCGGGTCGCAACTCCCGGGCACTGACTCTGAGTTGTTCCTCTGCCACGCGATAGACACGGTACCCGCTCGGTGAGTCCATTTAATACTAAGTAGTTCGGCCTCCACACCGTTAACTAATCTGTGTTAAATTACATTGTTAATAAACCAGTTCGGTCATCCGTCCGTTCTTCTCCTACCTACTTCTGATCTGCGACATCAGAAGTGGGATAAGATCTCAATACGCCCACTTCATTTGTTGTTTGCTGTTGTTAATTGTTTTTTTTTTTTTTATTTCAGAGTTTTTAGTTTCTTTGAACATTAAGTTCTATTATAGCGAGTGTCCAAGTAAGTTACAATATTTGGTGGCGATTAGTGGGTATCTCGATATTTTAGTTCTTTTCGGTCGTTCTGTTGTGTCCTTATCGGTGTAAAAATAGTTTTTGTTCAGTGTTCGATTACGTAATTCAATTTAGATATTTTCGGTCGTTCTGTTGTATTCTTATCGGTGAACAAGTGGTTTTTGTTCAGTGTTCGATTACGTAATTCGATTTATTGGTTATTTGTTGAATTTAGTTTTATTGTGATGCGTAGGTAGTTGTGTAGTGATTAATTTTTCTAATAGATTTTGAGATTCAGTTTTTGTTTCGATTCGGTCACAATGTCAGATGGTGATCGTAATCGTAGTGCGAGCCGTCGCGGTAGTCCCAGTGACAGTCGTTTAAGGAAGATGCCAGAAGGTCATGTACCAATTGAGTTTAATGTAGTGAGTGTAATGTAAGTGCGAGCGTCGTCGACGCGGTTGGCCCGTCCGGTAGTAGCGCGCCTGCGACAAGTCTCGCTCTCGCGTGCACTCCCGCTAACTCGCCAAGCGCGGCAGACATAGTGCGCTCTCGCTCGCACTCCGTGAAGTTACTCGGTACGGCCGTGGTACGCGTGCGCGACGCAAGTGGTACGTTTCGAACGGCGCGCGCGCTCATCGATAGTTGTTCGCATGACTCTTTCATCACAACCGCGTGCGCACAAAGACTCGGCTTGCAAAGTAGACGCTGCAAGCTATCGGTGGCAGGTTTGGGGAGTAATGTAGTGCAGAACATCCAAGGTATCGCGTCAAGTTATGTACTACCTCGAAACAGTGAATCACCAGGCTTCGAAATCTCGTTTGTAATTTTACCTAAAATCACCTCAAATATGCCGATCGTCCCTATTCCACCACACATTAGGTCGAAATTCGAAAATTTAACGTTGGCTGACCCAGTCTTTTACAAACCAACAAACATCGATTTATTATTGGGGGTCGAAGTGTTCGATCAAATTTATGACGGCCGACGCTATGCGCCGGGCCCGGGTTTACCTGTCGCATTGCATAGTATTTACGGTTGGGTGGTTACCGGTCAATTTAATGCGCCCACACCGGAATGCGACGTATCTTCGCTTGTAGTATCGACCCATGCGCTCGATAATATAGTACAACGATTTTGGGAAATTGAAGAACCACCTCAAGCACGTATCTCGCTCCCAGAACACGATGTCTGTGAACAGTTGTATAGTCAGCATACATATCGCGACTCAGACGGTCGCTATGTAGTGCCAATCATGTTAAGGGACGACCCGCCGTCCTTAGGTGACTCATACCGTCACGGTGTAAAACGTTTTATCAATATTGAAAAGCGCCTAGCTCGCGAATCACAACTCAAAACCGAGTATATTAAATTCATGCAAGAGTACGAAACTCTCGGTCACATGCAGCCGGTGGAGCCGGTCGGTAGCCACGGATCGTACCTTATTCCGCATCATTGCGTCGTGCGACCGACGAGCGCCACAACTAAACTGCGTGTCGTTTTCGACGCCAGTTGCAAGACGACTACAAACGTGTCACTAAACGACATCGTTTATTCCGGACCTAAACTACAAGTAGATATCACTCACATAATTACTAAATTCCGTCTTCATGCTATCGTGTTCACGGCGGATATTTGCAAAATGTATCGGCAGATATTAATCCGTGAACAGGATAGGCGTTATCAACACATCTTGTGGCGCGAGTCGGTCCATGACCCTCTCCGTGAGTACGAGCTAAACACGGTAACGTATGGTGTAAGTAGCTCGCCGTACTTAGCCATTCGGACGCTGAGACAGCTTGCAACCGACCATGGCGAGCAGTATCCTCGTGCGGCTGAAGTCTTACGCGAGGAGACCTATATCGACGACGTAATATGTGGCGCCCCCTCGCTGGATGCTGCCGTACAATTACGCGATGATATTATCAACCTATTAAAATTAGGTAAATTTGAACTTCGAAAATGGGGTAGTAACCACCCCAGCTTGCTTGATACAATTCCTTCAGAGCACTGCCAACTACCAAAAACATTCACAGAGGTCGATCAAAACTTGCCACTAAAAGTATTAGGCATCAAATGGGAACCTAACTTCGATTATTTTACCTATTCGGCGTCCAAGATTAATATCGAGTATACCAAACGATCTATTCTCTCAACAGTGGCTAGGATATTCGATCCTTTAGGGTGGATTGCGCCGGTTGTGTTTTCCGCCAAGGTCTTATTGCAAGATCTTTGGCACTTAAAACTGACGTGGGACGAACGTGTACCTGACAACATTGCCAAGCAGTGGAGATATTTCTCTCACAACTTGAACGAGCTTACGCGCATTAAATTACCACCTCCTAATCCCCTCGAAATCAACCTCGTCGGGTTTTGTGATGGTTCTTCGAAGGGTTACGGCTGCTGTGTGTACCTCGCCGTGGTAGCTGAGGGTGAGACATGCGTCAGTCTCCTATTAGGAAAGTCAAAGGTAGCTCCTCTCAAGACTGTAACGATCAATCGCCTCGAATTATGTGGCGCTGTTCTCTTGTCCCGTGTCATCAAACACTTAGTTGACCTATTAGGTAACAAATTAAATTTTAATTCAGTAACTGCATTCACAGATAGCACCACTGTACTGTCCTGGCTACGTACAGAACCATGTTATTTAAAAACCTTCGTCGCTAACCGCGTGGTACAAATCTGCGATCGCGTTGACATCAGTTCGTGGCAGCATGTGTCGACCCACGATAATCCAGCGGACTGCTGCAGCCGCGGATCACCGTGCGTCGATTTCGCTGCACACCCGCTGTGGTGGTCGGGCCCCGCCTGGCTCGCGAGTCCGTCTGCCCAGTGGCCGACACATCAAGTTCCCGATTCGGATGAGGCTGCCTCGGAACTCAAGCTTTCCGCCAGTCATGCCCTCCTTGAGACGCCAAGCGTCGACTTTAGCGACACCTTTTGTGCACGATTTTCTTCGTTGACCAAGCTTCAACGAACTTTAGCCTGGTGTCTGCGATTCTCAGCCAACGTGAAAGTTCCCGCCGCGTTAAGAACTCGTTCTGCCCTCTCTGTAAGCGAACTCGAACATGCATTACGTACACTAATTAAAACTATACAATCTTCATACTTTGAGAATGAAATTAAATTAATCAAACTTAAATCGCCGTGCCTTAAGTATATTCAAAAACTATCCCCGTTCATAGATTCGGACGGTCTATTGCGAGTGGGGGGACGTATTCAAAATGCCAGGCTACCGGAGTCTATGCGACACCCAATTCTTCTACCTAAGCGTTGTCGATTATCCATTTTAATTATAGACTACTATCACTTAATTCATCTACATTGCGGCCCGCGCGCACTCCAATCCTTAATTCAAAGAAAATATTGGATTCTTGGCATTCGTCTATTAATTCGTTCTCGTTTATCTAAGTGTGTGCCGTGTTTCAAGGCGAAACCCATCCCCTGTCAACCGGCGATGGGTGATCTGCCATCGGTAAGGCTAGATCCGAGTCGATGTTTTCAAAATGTCGGCATCGACTTCGGAGGCCCGTTCATGCTTAAGGAAAGCCGTCGCCGCAACGCGCGCATCCATAAGGCTTACATTTGTTTATTCGTATGCTTATCAACTAAGGCAATTCATTTAGAAGTCGTCTCGGAGCTCTCCACCGAAGCGTTCATCGCTGCTCTGGACCGCCTCGTGGCGCGCCGCGGTCTTTGTAAACGCATCCTCACAGACTGTGGTACCAATTTTGTCGGTGCTAAGCGATATCTTAACGAGATGTATGACACAATAACTAAACATAAAACGGACTTGTCTCCGGCGCTATCGTCTCGGGGCATAACCTGGGATTTTAACCCCCCTGCAGGGCCGCATTTTGGAGGGATTTGGGAAAGTGGCATTCGATGTACTAAATATCATCTAAAACGTGTCGTTGGTTCACAAACACTCAATCTCGAGGAAATGTTTACAGTTTTAGCAAAAATTGAGGCAATGTTAAATTCGCGCCCACTCTGCGCACTTTCTTCGGACCCTACCGAATGTGATGTACTAACCCCCGGTCACTTCCTGGTGGGGGGACCACTCGTGGCACTACCTGAGTTGCCGCTCGAAGACATACCTTTGCATCCTAGATCTCGTTGGCAGATGCTTCAGAGACTCACTCAGAGCTTCTGGCGCATTTGGCAACGAGACTATATACATACGCTTCAACAAAGAACAAAATGGTTAGTGTCGGAGCGTAATCTAAGGATAGGGGACATAGTAATGATTTCAGAACCCAACTTACCACCCACGCAGTGGAAGCTGGGGCGTATACACCAGGTTCATCCTGGCCATGACCAGGTTGTTCGAGTTGTAACTGTTAAGACTGCCGGTGGTCTTTTCAGACGGCCCGTCGTTAAAATCTGTCCCCTACCCATTAGTTAAACAATTCACAATTTAACTCTTAGTTAGGATGCATTAGTTCTAGGTAAACATTATTAATTTTTTTTTTCTTTTCATTTGTAAAGTAATCTGAGCACAAACTGTCGAATCATATTAATTTTTTTTTTTTTTTTGTAATCAAACTAGCTATCAAACTCTAGCCGAAATCCTGGTGTATTTCGGGTGGGGGGAAACGTTGCGACTTCTGTGTTAGTATTAACTGGAGGTCAATGTAGTTTCCGAACATACGTCTGTCATTTGAACATGACAGCAGAGACTTTTTTATTTATTTTTATTTTATTTTATTTTATTGACACACCAACAGCATAACATACAACATATTGCAAAATCTTACATCTAATAATAAACACACACAGTATGCATGCAATTTAAAGGTGCATACAGCACTCAAAAACATGTTACTCGATACAATATTAGATATGAAAAAAAAATGTACGACACGTTAATAGTCTCATTAATTAAGTGAGGATTGACAAGGATAGTTGTATATTATCGTTAAAAATAAGAATAAGATAGTTAAAATATTACCAACATACATTACTTATTTACCAACTATTGTAAAAATTGTAAAAAACTAAACAACAGAAAAAAAATTCCTTCATTTTTATACATGATAACAATCCACTGAACAACGCAAAAAAAGAGAAGGCAAAAAAAGAAGAATATGTATAGAAAAAGTAAACAAGGAAAATACAACATTCATAAGCAGATATGTGCGGTGAGCTTTTTTTTAAGGCTTGTACCTGAATCATGAAAAATATCTAAATCGTTAATAAGAGCAGCAAATCGATTGTACTCGGAGCAAATGCGCCGTAATGGGGAATGCTTAAGGACTAACGTTCTACTTGCCGGAATGTATAGGATGTCACCAATGGGATGTCGCGGATATTTGTAGGGCACTCTGATATCTATGTTGCCTAACAACTCACTGCAGGATATGTCTCCGGATAAAATTTTCTTGAGGAACATAATGTCAAATATTAAGCGGCGGTTGTAAAGCGACATCATTTTAAAGTGCTTGAGACGAAGGTCGTAGGTAACTTTGTGTGAGATTCCACTACTGTGAAATGCTAAGTGTCTTGTAAATGATCTCTGAATGCTTTCCAAGCGCTGTGAATGATTTGCAAAATGCGAACTCCAGACCACCGATGCAAACTCCAGCTTACTCCTCACCAGTGAATTAAATAAGATTATTTTAGTTTTAGGAGAAAGAAATCCTTTCGTATTTCTTTTGAGAAAACCTAGCATTTTCGCAGCCTGCTTAACAACTGTGTCTACGTGAGCTTTGAATGTCAGTTGTGCATCAATCACCACGCCAAGATCGCGAACCTCACTCAGCTCCTGTAACTTGTCGAGATTTAGTGTGTACGATGAATTTAGGGGATTTTTTTTACGCGTGAATTTAATATGATACGACTTCTTCGTATTGATTACCATACCATTTACTTCGCACCACATGTTGATTCGACTTAGATCGCTTTGAATGAGCTCTACGTCAGTGCTTGAATCGACAGTTCTGAATAGCTTTAGATCATCGGCAAAAAGAGAGTACCTACAGTTATGGATTGATGATGTTATATCGTTTATGAAGGCCGAGAAGAGAACGGGGCCCAAATGGGATCCTTGAGGTACCCCTGACTCAGCATAATATTCTCGCGAAACATATCCGTTCAGGACTACAACCTGGAGTCTCTTTGCTAAATATGATTTGAACCATTTTAGTAAGGATCCATCAACACCATATTCTCTCAGCCTGCACAACAGACGTGAATGGCAAACTTTGTCGAAGGCGCTTGAAAAGTCCATGTAGATAGCATCCACTTGTTGGCCTCTATCTATCTCTTTGCTAATATAGGACGTGAAACATACCAAATTCGTCAGAACGGAGCGTCCCTTCCTGAACCCATGCTGGTTTTAGAAATAACGCTGTCAAGATGGCGCGTAATGACTGGACACACAAGTGATTCAAAAAGTTTTGGTATACATGAAAGAATCGAGATTGGTCGGTAGTTTTTAACGTCCTTTCTGTCACCTTTTTTAAAGATTGGTACAATTTTGGCTTTTTTCCACAAGACGGGAAAAACTCCATCGTTTAGAGATCGATTAAAGATAAGTGACAATGGCAGAGCAAGAGCAGGACCGCAGCGTTTTATGAAGATCGGAGGAATTTCATCCAATCCTGCACCTTTGTAAATGTCGAGTTTTTTAATGGCACGTACGATTTCTTTTTCACTAATTTTAAGTCTCGACAAATGTAGCGATTCGTGTCCTGGACTATTATATGTATCCGGTAACATCGTCGTACTAAACACGGATGAGAAATTGTCGGCAATCAAATTTGCTGTATGAGTCCCTGATTTTGAAATTTCGTCACCATACGTCATTTCAACTGGTATTGTAGCCTCATCTCCACGTCTATCTTTGATAAAGTGCCAAAAACATTTTGGATTTTTGTAAATATTTGTCTCGATTTGTTGTTTGTAATATTGGAGGCATTGACTGATGACTTTCTGGCTACGCTCTCGAAGCAGTTCGTATTCAAGTCTGTCTCGTGGGTTTCCATGCTTCACATACTTCTTCCTCATATTTTCCTTTTCAGCAATTATCTTAATTAAGGAGCTACTAAACCAGGGAGGGTATTTTCTGTTTTTAGGTCGCGTTTTTGGGACGTTATTATCTACTATTTCATTTAGTAAACGATAGAAGACTGTGGTCATTACATTGACGTTTTTACAATCCTTGAACTCTTCCAGCCAGTTGATGTTATTAAGATTTGCTAGGATATTGTCATAATTAGCTTTAAAAAAATTGTATCTAGGAGTCAGATTAGGTTTAAGAAAATGAGGCGTTTGTTTCGGCATTGTAATTAACAGAGGAGGATGTTTTTGATCAATTTTGCTTATAATGTAATCAGATTTCGTAACTCCTAGGCTAAAATGGTTAGTAAGGACAAGATCTAAGATTTTGCCATCAATATTTTGAATATCGTTCATTTGTGAAAGGTTGTTTAGTGCCATGAAATCTGTGAGTGATAAACCTAATTAAGAATTACAGTTGGACGCATTACACGGCCCACTGTTGCAAGAGTCTCGAGACCATCCGATGAAACTCAGGTTGAAATCGCCCAATAAAATTATATGGTCCGTTTTTTCAATTTTGTCGTTTGTATGATCCAAAAAGCGAGTGAGACGATCCAAGTTGACGGGTGGGGGCAGGTACACAGCACAAATATGAATTTTGGTGACAACATTAATTGTTTTAACGTCGATTGAGACCCAAATGTCTTCCGAATCGCTTTCCCAGTTAGCAAGTCGAGAAGAAGAAATACAACTAGACACAGCTATGAGTACCCCCCCACCATCTTTCTTAGAATTCTCCGAGCACAATCGATCGCGCCTGTAAACTATATAACGTTTATCAATAAACTCCCTATTCGCGATATTGCTGTTAAGCCATGTTTCAGTGAACACAATAACGTCATAATTGCTAATTAAAACATTTTTAAAAACGTCCTCCGTTTTAGTTCGTAACCCCCGCACATTCTGATAATAAATGCTAACCGCCATTTATGTAGTCTATCACCAATCCTAGGTTATTATAAAAAACTAAACTATCAGTTTTAAGCTTTCCTCGTTCTTTATGTAAACAGCAGGACTTTGTTCGTTCCTCATCACTTTTCACTATCTGTCATCTGTCACTTTCGTACAGAAGGTTTTCGTCGGATAAATTCCCGCTCCTACGCAGAGCGTCGAAATTGTCTTTAAAACCGCAATCAAAGCCGTTCAGGTCCAACTCCTGAACCCAGACATTCCTCGGGGGCCCCCGCAGCTGGTACGAGGATTCACAGACGCCAAAGGTGAGTACTAGCATAGATTTCAACACATTAACTCTTACGCGAAGTACAAGCCGGTTGTCTTTTGGCTAGAGCCTCATCCCCCAGGATAGGATCCACAGTAGATCCAAAGCTCACACAGTAGATGACGATCATAATGGTGAACATCTTAGTGATGTGACAGAAAACTGATGTAAGCACTCTAAAGACTGAAGTGTGTAGTCATCAAGAGGATGATACACTGTGATGAATGTGTTATCCAAGAGAGATACACTGTGGCGTGATCCAAGAGGGATACACGTGGATTGTGGAGCAATTGTAATTGCTGGTTGGATAAGGGTGGCTTACATAGTTGTTAGTGTTGTAGAAAAAGAGTTTGGTTATTGAAAGTTTGATTGACGTTGGTACATGACTCTGGACAGTTATATTTGCGTTAAGTTTTTGTGGTTACCCACTTGTTTTAATATCGTCTTAGCTTGAGTATTTCCGATTACCCCCTGTAACGGATATTTTTGCGTTCTATTGTTCTTTGTTGAAGTGCCGAGGGAGCGTAAAGTTAGAGACGCCATCTTCCGAATAGTTAATGCTGGTTTTCTGATAGGTCGGTCGCCGCTTTTGGTGCCGTCTTTTGGCGGGATTATTGTAATTTGTAAGTGAATAGGCAGTTATTGTTTAACTTTTCTACACGATACGTGGCGTATAGGTGATTGCTGTGATAACTTATTTAATGTAGTTAAAAACTTAAAAGTGTGTATCGTGAATGAATAACTGTAGATTTGAAGTGAGAAATAAGTGTTTCATTGAGGGTTTTCAGTCTTTTTCTACCTTTGATTGATTTATTCAAACTGTTTAAAAGTTTCTTTAGTTGTTCTCTTTAAGGACGTTTAAATTACAGAGAGTTTTACGGGTAGTCGTTGTAAGTAACTGTTAGAATTTGTTTTGTTACAAAATGAGGAGCGCAATCAAATTAAACTTGATCCGAAATATCGAGGCCCTTTTCGCTTAATAGAAGTTCTCGAAAGTAATCGGTATACCCTAATTGGCTTGGGCTCTAAATTGCAAACGTACCTGCAAATTTGCTCACGAAAGGTTAAAGAAAATGCTAACACGTCATGTACCAGACGATGTTGATGTAATTTATGATCTTGTTGATAATGATGATTTTCAAGTTTAAGTAGATGGAAGGACTCGAGTGAATGACTCTACGACCGTAATGTGTTCAACCGTACCAGTGTAGTTATTCGCAATCGTAGCCCGGTAGAATCGTCTCTTGGGGGAACCCAAGAGTCCAGAGTGCGCGGTGTGCGTTTAACTCTGGCGGAGGTCGTGGTCTGTTGAGAGCGTAGCGTCTAGTCGCAAGAGGTGACTGACACGGGCGATCCATTCAGTGGATATGCGTACTGAGATGTACCTATGTGACTGACACATATACTGTGATTGCTCTTCGTCTAGAGAGCCGTGATGTTAGAGGTCTTTACTCGAGGATTTTGTTGTAGAAGTAGACGTACGTCTATAGTTTTGGTTGTGATGACGTCGTTGGTGCATGGCTGTGGTATTTGTGTGAAGTGATCAGTTATAATTGGTTTAACGACATTTATGATTCAGATTATTGTAGAGTTCTTGAAACAAACTAAGTTTAGATCCTAAGTACAAAAGACCGTTTAAAGTTTAGTTGTCTGGTAATAGAACCTATAGGTATGTTCACGATCGTTTACGAAGGATTCCTCTTACTGATGAATTAGATTTGCTTAATGTTGTTGATGCTAATTTGGTCGTATCACATGAGGTGATGACGATATGTGTTGGTCGTATCATATAAGTTGATGACGGTATGTGTTGGTCGTATCACATGAAGTGATGATGATATGGGTGGCAATAGTAGTTGTCACTAGCTGCTGAGGCAGCCGGGCCATGAGAGTTGTATGTGATCTTAATGTGTCAATAATAAAACTTTATTTTTTAATTACGGTTAGAGGAACCTTTCGTCTGTGAGCGAATAGGATAGATTGGTAGTTTTTTTGTGATTAAAGTTAACTGATGAAGCAATGTAGACCACTATACAACCAATTTTATTGAGATTAATTTTGTTGGTGCCATTGTTTTTAAGTATCCATTGCTGAAACATGTTTTGGTTGTATTGCTCGACGGAGGCAATATCGTCACTCGATGGAGGTGGCATGAGCTGCTGTCACTCGATTTAGGTGACAGTGGCGACTTTAGTGGTTATCGTCACTCGATGGAGGTGGCATGAGCTACTGTCGCTCGATTTAGGTGACAGTAGCGACTCTTTTAGTTGGTTATCGTCACTCAATGGAGGTGGCATGAGCTGCTGTCGCTCGATTTAGGTGACAGTGGCGACTTATGGCCAAACCCAATATTCAATCTAAAGATAGAGATAGGTAGCTATCATCGACTGCCAGTAACTAACTATCTATCCTTTGTAGTTGTCCCAATAATTCGGATAGGGGACTAATATCTCCAGTTAGCTGTAGATAGACAGACTACCTGAGCCCTCCCTTACATTCCAGTATACGCAGCGTCACAGACGGCCTCAGTTATGTTATGTAGATGTTTTGTAGTATTTAAATTTGTCATACATGTTTTATTCATATTAAAGTAATCTTATTTTTAGTAAAATATGGACAAATTAATTTTTACGCAGTTTTTTTTAATTTAGAATAAACGATATTACTTTAATATGGAATGTACGGTAAATCTAGTAACGGAACGTAAACGTTTTTACACGAACACGACATTGACATGATGCTACGGTCCTTTGTTGAATCGTAGTTTCAAGTTTTTTTTTATTAAATTGTATTTTGTGAAAGTGAATTGTGACCCAAGCGTAAACAATACAACTCATTGTTTGCAAGTTGTTTTTTTTGTATTATTTATAAGATGAGTAAAGTAAGTATTATTTTAAAAGAAACTTATTATTTTTATCCAAATTTGCGCGGGAATCTTAACATTTTATGTTGCACATATTTCAGCCCAAAGGAATGCAATTGACCAAAGAGGAGATAATGCTGTTGGTGCAATTAGATCAACAATCACAACACAAATCAAAAACAAAATCGAAATCGTCATATTTATTAAAATAGTTAATACGCTCTTCATATACACGCGTTGTACCGGGCACATTGTCTTCGTCAGATTTCCAGTCACTTTGTCGCGTTATAGAAAAAATAGGGGGAGTTTAGGTGGTAGATTTTTTTTTTTTTTTATGTAACTAGGTCGGCAAACAAGCGTACGGCTCACCCGATGGCAAGACCGCAGCCTATATACGCCTGCAACACCAGAAGCATCGCAAGCGCGTTGCCGACCCTATCCCCAATCCCCCCCAGGAGATCTGGTCACCTTACTCACCAACAGGAACACAATACTGCTTGAAAACAGTATTATTTAGCTGTGGTCTTCTGTAAGGTCGAGGTACTACCCCAGTCGGGCTGCTCCATATTTTGAGCAGGAAATTTCCTGCTGTGCCCTACCTCAGTTAAGATTTAAGTAGTTTTAGGGTAGCTAGGTTAGAAATTAATAATAGGTAGTTACGCGAACAGATAGAGGTAGATTGGTTCGAACTAAGGCGCTGAGGGCACCTTAATTTCAGCCTTTATTTCGTCGGCTGACCCAGATCGCAGTACGTACTTCAGGTAATTAATAAAACTAGGAATTAGAAAAATAAGAATGTAATAAAATTAAAGGCTGGCCTGTTACTCCCGGCGTGTAACTGACGAGGAATGAAACCGTGTTAGTCCCTCTTCTCTTCGTGTCTTCCTTCGACATCAATGTAGCCGTGTGCAGTCCTCACACTAATCCCTCAGGATTTTCGCTCTTAATACTGGATTCGAGATCCCGTGCTGCTGCTGCCAGATGACATCACGGTCGATAGCACTCAGGGTTGACCTTAGGTCCCAGGACCCAGGTAGTCCAGGGTGCTGGTTATAGTCCAACCAGACAAGTAACAGAGCCCTTGCTTATTTCCACTTGTAGGTAGTTGTAAGTTAGTAGTGATTTAGATAAAATAAAGATCCTGGATCGAAGGATAGATCCTGGAACGTAGAAGGTTCCGTGTCAGAGAGAACACAATTATAGGCCCAGCGTCTCGTTAAGAATTACAAAATATAATTTAATCTTTTTACTAAAAACTCGAGAACACCAGTTGAATATCGTAGAAACTTACGGAATATCATTTAAAACTTACCCCAGCGGGATTCTTCCTAGTTAGAATTTTAGAATTTTAGCCTTGAGGTTAGGCCTCAAGGTTAGCAGTTAGAATGACTTTGCAAAAAGGAAGCAGAGAAAAAACTTGTTCCTTAGTTCGAGAGTGTTCTAGATTTCAACGTCTATGGTTCATACAGCCAAATCTCTATTTTTATAATTAGTTAAGATATTTTATTTAGTATTAGTTTTATGAGCAAATAAATTTAAAAATTGAGTATTAGTAATTCCACAATTAAATTCATTTTACTTTAGCAATATTATTAAATTATTAAAACAATTATGTAATTAGGAATGCGACATCTATTAAACTTAAGTAGAATTAAAAATGTCAATAAATTAGGAAGCGTTGCCGAAGTAAAGTATAGATGGCGTTACACGTCTCCAATAGTTTTTAATTAAGAAGGAAAACTACAAGAATTTATTAATAGAGTAACGTACTAGCAACGTTACAACTTAATTGTTGCAAAAGACCAATATCACTTGAACTGCTACTTGAACTTGAGTCTGCCATTGTTTTTCACTCGAAATTAGTTTTATTTTTCACAAAGAAAATACTTTTACAATTAATAAATCTTAGTTATCCCCCGAAAACTAAAGATAAGGTATTGTTGTTACTAAAGTTAGCTAACGCTACTGACAGATAGAACTCTATTATTATTGGGACGCATAAACTGTCATTTTCATACGAACTGTTATCTCTGGTAATCTATCCTCCCTCCCGTCGACAGATAGCTTTGTAGGATAGGATTGCCTACCGTCGACAAGTTTATTGGGACAGTAAAATGAATGATAGATAGATATTTCTGTCTCTAGTAGGGCATAACCAGAGATAGACTGAATATTGGGTTCGGCCGTTAGTGGTTATCGTCACTCGATGGAGGTGGCATGAGCTACTGTCGCTCGATTCAGGTGACAGTAGCGACTCTTTTAGTTGGTTATCGTCACTCGGATGTTAAAACACAACTGAAAACACTCAACGAAATAATTATTTCTCACTACAAGTCTATAGTTATTTATTCACAATTCACACTTTTACATTACATTAAATACATTATCACACTAATCACTTATAGGTACGCTACTTATCGAGCAGCAACGCTAGCCGCACAATGATTAAAACAATAACTGCTCTTTACCTACAAATTATCATATTTATAGTACAACAATCCCGCCAACACATGACAAAGACGGCGACTGACCAATCATAAAATTAGTATTAACTATTCGGAAGATGGTGTCTCCATCTATATGCTCTTTCGATACATTAACAAGTAATAATTACAGTAAAAACAACATAAACCATCTTATAAAATTAGTAGAAGCATAAATTAAACGATAACAGTATTTATTGAGTAACTATCCTGTAAAACTAAACAATAAAGATACCAACTGACTAATCGTAAATAAATAACCATTCGGAAGATGGTGGCGACATCTTTGTACTGTTCCGGTATTAAGCGAATATACGATAAAAGTAATATCAATACAAAATCCAATATTGTAATAATTGTCAGTAAATGCTAACATTCGGCCATCCGCACAAAATTCACGTCCCCGTGAATAATAGCAAAACACAATTATTAGAGAAAAAAAATAACTTAAGAATGTAATAACAAAAAATATCATGGTAGTTTACAATTACATACGGTACAGGTCTCATCTACCCTGAAACCGTGAAACTTAACACAACAATTACATACGGTACAGGTCTCATCTACCCTGAAACCGTGAAACTTAACATAACAATTACATACGGTACAGGTCTCATCTACCCTGAAACCGTGAAACTTAACACAATAATTACATACGGTACAGGTCTCACCTACCCTGAAACCGTGAAGCTTATTTCAACAGTAAAAGTCGCTTCTACCTTTGAAACAATCACATACGGTACAGGTCTCATCTACCCTGAAACCACGAAGACTATTTCAAAGGCACAAGTCGCTTCTACCTTGAAAACAAAATCACATACGGTACAGGTCTCATCTACCCTGAAACCGTGAAACTTATTTCAACAGTACAGGTCGCTTCTACCTTTAAAACAAACACATACCGTACAGGTCTCATCTACCCTGAAACCGCGAAGACTATTTCAAAGGCACAAGCCGTTTCCACCTAGAAAACAAAATCACATACGGTACAGGTCTCATCTACCCTGAAACCGTGAGTCTAATTTCAACAGTACAGGTCGCTTCTACCTTTAAAACAATCACATACGGCACAGGTCTCATCTACCCTGAAACCGCGAAGACTATTTCAAAGGCACAAGCCGTTTCCACCTTGAAAACAAAATCACATACGGTACAGGTCTCATCAACCCTGAAACCGTGAGTCTTATTTCAACAGTACAAGTCGCTTCTACCTCTAAAACAATCACATACGGTACAGGTCTCATCTACCCTGAAACCGCGAAGACTATTTCAAAGGCACAAGCCGTTTCCACCTTGAAAACAAAATCACATACGGTACAGGTCTCATCTACCCAGAAACCGTGAGTCTTATTTCAACAGTACAAGTCGCTTCTACCTCTAAAACAATCACATATGGTACAGGTCTCATCTACCCTGAAACCGCAAAGACTATTTCAAAGGCACATGCCACTTCCACCTTGAAAACAAAATCAAATACGGTACAGGTCTCATCTACCCTGAAACCGTGAAAATAACACAGTGGTTCGCGACTGGCAGGCAGAGCAGCCCGCCGACAGAAAGCGGTCAGCAGCTGCGTCGCCTGGTCAGGCGGCGCCCGAGGCCCGCAATCGGCAGGCAGAGCAGCCCGCAGACAGAAGACAGTCAGCAGGTGCGTCACCCGGTCAGGCGGCGCCCGAGGCCCTCAACCGGCAGGCAGAGCAGCCCGCAGACAGAAGACAGTCAGCAGCTGCGTCGCCCAGTCAGGCGGCGCCAGAGGCCCGCAACCGGCAGGCAGAGCAGCCCGCAGACAGAAGACAGTCAGCAGCTGCGTCGCCCAGTCAGGCGGCGCCCGAGGCCCGCAACCGACAGGCAGAGCAGCCCGCAGACAGAAGACAGTCAGCAGCTGCGTCGCCCAGTCAGGCGGCGCCCGAGGCCCGCAACCGGCAGGCAGAGCAACCCGCAGACAGAAGACAGTCAGCAGCTGCGTCACCCAGTCAGGCGGCGCCCGAGGCCCGCAACCGGCAGGCAGAGCAGCCCGCAGACAGAAGACAGTCAGCAGCTGCGTTACCCGGTCAGGCGGTGCCCGAGGCCCGCAACCGGCAGGCAGAGCAGCCCGCAGACAGAAGACAGTCAGCAGCTGCGTCGCCCAGTCAGGCGGCGCCCGAGGCCCGCAACCGGCAGGCAGAGCAGCCCGCAGACAGAAGACAGTCAGCAGCTGCGTCGCCCAGTCAGGCGGCGCCCGAGGCCCGCAACCGGCAGGCAGAGCAACCCGCAGACAGAAGACAGTCAGCAGCTGCGTCACCTAGTCAGGCGGCGCCCGAGGCCCGCAACCGGCAGGCAGAGCAGCCCGCAGACAGAAGACAGTCAGCAGCTGCGTCACCCGGTCAGGCGGTGCCCGAGGCCCGCAACCGGCAGGCAGAGCAGCCCGCAGACAGAAGACAGTCAGCAGCTGCGTCGCCCAGTCAGGCGGCGCCCGAGGCCCGCAACCGGCAGGCAGAGCAGCCCGCAGACAGAAGACAGTCAGCAGCTGCGTCACCCGGTCAGGCGGTGCCCGAGGCCCGCAACCGGCAGGCAGAGCAGCCCGCAGACAGAAGACAGTCAGCAGCTGCGTCGCCCACTCAGGCGGCGCCCGAGGCCCGCAACTGACAGGCAGAGCAGCCCGCAGACAGAGGGCAGTCAGCGGCTGCGTCATCCAGTCTGGCGGCGCCCGAGGCCCGCGACCGGCAGGCAGAGCAGCCCGTAAACAGAGGGCAGCCAGCGGCGGCGTCACCAGAGTCGAGCTTGCCAGTCGCTTGTGCCCGCTGCTTAACGGTCTTTGGGATGGGAGCCTCGACAAAAACTTGCATCTGAACAGAACGAAATAACCACACAGAACAAATTCACAAAAGGAAATTTCGGCGTAGGACAATCCTTAGTCAGCGCAAAAGGTCATCTTTCAACGTATTATAGTTGTAGGCTAAACTGATAAAATAGAATAGTCGCACTTAATAATAACCTTAAATTAAAATTTTGTAAATTGACGATTCGAAAGTGCTCATGGGGCCTATTTGAATAAAGTTATTTTTGATTATGATTTTGAGTCTAAACACGGCGGATATAAAACATACAGATATGAGTACTAATCACCAGGGGCAGTTCCCGTCGGGGGAGTGTACCCTCATGACTCGATATAGGTCTATGCGGTAAGTCCGACAATCAAACCCAAGATAACAACAAATAAAACACGGACAATGTTTGCCACGCAAACATATGCCACACACACCACGTCTCGTCAGAGGCCAACCCGTGGCATGACCCTGCGTGTTCAAATCCGCTATAAACTAAAGACGCGTTATAGTCTATTAACTATATTTTTCTAGCGCGCTATTTTATTCGCTATCATTATAACACGCTATTACAAAGCTTGGCTGCAGTCTCAACGCGGAGACCAACGGAGACATTATCATTTTATCTGACAACACGCTAGTTATCTTGCAACTTAGCAAATACTCGCAACGCGCTGTACTGTATTAAATTGTATCGCAAAACTTAAGTTACAATATTGTTGTTCAAATTTAGTAGGTAAGTGGACTGAGGTTGCCAATCAAAGAATCAAATCATAAATTATGCGAGGTTTCGATCTTTATTCGACCTTCATCAGGCATCCGTATTAATACACAATGAAAGAGTCATTATACTACAATTTTACATATATTTAACAAGAAACTAATAAAACAACGTAAATTACCTTTTGTAGCCGCCTACGGGGTATTAAAAAATAAAACTCCGCAGTACGGTTAACAAATAAAAAAAAATTTAATTTAAAAAAAATAAATAGATTACAGGGTCGTGTGGGTGAAGCCCGTCTGTTTCTTTTCCTTTTTCTTTAACAGTATTATTTAATTGGTCACTGGTACTTCCCGAGCGCAGGTAGCCGACGACGCATGTGAGCTCTTCAGTATGCAGCGTCCAAGGTGTTAACAACTGTGTGTCGTACTCGATCAGCCCGAAACTCGGACCACGATGTTGATGGGGGTCTCGATGAGGGCGACTGTTCAGCTCGTATCTTGGACCCCAATTTGGGGATTAAAACACACTTGTACAAACACATCCAGCGCCTATTAGTGCAAATTATACTGATTTTAAATTTAATTTACGTAAAGATGTACGAAAATGAAAATTTAGAGTATATGTCGCGTCAAATATTATCGCAAGCAGTACGTGCATGCGAAGGTGATGACTTGAGGCGACTGCGTGGCCGCAGGCCGCAGCGCGCGGAGCACCGCGTATAGCCGGCCGCATTAGAAAAAAAAACGAACACCAATCAGCGCCCGCCAAACATCGAATGATCAGTGACGTTCGTGCACGTCATAGAACATACGATATCCGAGGACACACAAAAAAAAAACGTTAAGACAGAACCGTCGGAAAGATATTTAATTAGTTAAGTTTATTTTTTATTTATTAATTATTGTATATATTTTTTAATTATTATTAATTTAGGTAAGTTTTAGTTTAGTTTATGTTTAAGTTTTACTCGTTAATAATATATATAAAGTAGTAACGTAGTGTAACGTTACATTACCCCCTCTGCTACGGAAGGATTTTATTATAGAATAAAATCCGCAAAGAAATACGTTTTCGTATTTGTTTGACCTTTCATACATCACCTTTCAATTAAAATAAATCATACTTCATGCATACAATCGGCAGCGTTAAATATTAACACGAAAATAACGTCGCATTCTTTTAAACTAAAATTGAATAATCGTTTCAATGAACGACTAACCATACAAACACGAAAACAATATGGTGAAATTAGCTAGAGTACAAGGTAAGCAACATTTTAATGGATGATGAAAATATATGACATTATTGAGATGAACTGAACAGATGGATTTATATGAAAAACAAGGTTCGATATTATGTCACCCTAAAAATAAAATGAAGTCCCTTCAGTGACTTTTACAGTGTACTGGGAAGAAATGCATCATGGTACATTCTACGTTTCTCTTTTGCTCACAGCTCTACCTACTAATTTTAAGTCTTTGATATGCCAGGTACCTAAGTTTTTCCCTTGCATATTTTCTAAAATGTAAACAAGCGGTGACAATTTTTGGACAACCCTACATTTGATGAATTTAGGAGCCAATTTCTCCGAAAAGTATTTTTCCTTATCACTCAAAACATATGTACGTTTCATGACAGTGTCACCAACATAAAATTCTGCTGGTTTGCGACGTAAATTATATCTTGAAGTGTTCTGTGAATGAGCGTGCCATAATTGTTTCTGGACTTCATTAAAAATTGTGACCAGACAACCTAGATTTTCTGCATAAACGTCACGCGGTAAGAATAAATTTCATTACCCAATTCAGAATCGACGTAATGACTGCCGCAAGTGACTAGTTCTCTACCGTATACTAAAAATGATGGTGTATAACCTGTAGCCTCATTAACTGAACTGTTTATTGCAAATTGCACCTTAGGGATAAATGTGTCCCAAGATCTGTGATCGTTTTCAACAAAAGTTGAAACGCACGTAATGATGGTTTTATTGTAGCGCTCAACCGTATTAATCTGTGGCGTATATTTTGGGATGAAAAAAACATTAGGCACATTATATTTCTTAAAAAATGAATCTATGGTTCCACTAACAAACTGACTACCATTGTCCATTATTACTGTTTGTGGTATGCCATGTACCAGAAACACTTGATTTTCTAAAATTTTGATCACAACATCCGACGTGGCTTTCTTGATAGGGAAGATCAAACAGTATTTGGAAAAACAACAGGTAACAACTAACAAGTACCTGTTTTGAGCACGACTAACGGGAAGAGGACCTACAAGATCGATCGACAGCATTTGGAATGGACGAGAGCACTGCTTCGGTCGACCCATTTCACCTAAAGTTTTGTGGTTCTGATGTTTGTACTCAAGACATTTAATGCAGGAACTAATAAATTTTACGACATCTGCGTGCATCCCTGGCCAATAGTAGCGTAATGACAAACGCCGGTAAGTTTTGAATACGCCTAAATGTCCCGAAGTGGGTTCGGAGTGGTTTTCAGTAAGAACCTGATTACGAAGCTCCATAGGTACCACTTCCTTCCATGAAAATTCTGAAGTAAGTTCATGTTTATTTTTGGACAATCTAAACAAAATGTTATTTTTTATATTAAAATTTGGAAAATGTTGAGGGCAATTTAGTACTCCATTAAATAAGTTTTTATACCATGAGTCATTAGTTTGTGAGACAAAATTCGAAGTTGTTATTGCACAAACTGGGACTGCTCTCGATAGTGCGTCAGGAATAACATTATCTACACCGCGACGATGTTTAACCTCAAAATCGAATACAGAAAGACGGACTCCCCAACGCGCCAATCTACCAGTGGGGTTACTCAATGACAAGAACCACTTTATAGCACTGTGATCAGTGTATACAGCGAAACGTTTGCCATTTTCTAAATAACACCTCCAGTGTTCTATAGCAGTAATCACAGCCAAGGTTTCGCGCTCTGTGATGCTATAATTCTTTTCTGTCGCCGACAAGGATCTGCTCATGTAGGCAATGGGATGCTCCTTACCATCGATGGTTTGAGTCAACATCCCTCCAATGCCATAGTTCGAAGCATCCGTATGAACCTCAAATGGCAAGCTATAATCAGGGCAGGATAAAACAGGAGCCGAAACTAAAGATTCCTTCAGCTTATGGAAAGCAAGATCTGCCTCTTCTGTCCACTTAAAAGGTGGCGCACCCTTCTTTTTAGAAGTAAGCTTATTCAAGGGTCCAGCTACTGTGCTAAAATTAGGCACAAACCGACGATACCAGGTTGCGGTGCCCAGAAACCGTTTCAGATCCTTGCGATTCGAAGGAATTGGGTAATTCAAAATCGCTTCCACCTTTTCTGGATCTGTGCGTAAACCGACGCTATCGACTACATACCCAAGGTATTTTAGCTGACTTCGAAAAAAATTTGCATTTCTCCAGGTTAATAGTCAAGTTTGCCTGCCTCAACTTGTCAAGAACACGCAGCAATAAAGAAACATGACCATTAAAATCCTTGGATATAACTATGATGTCATCAAGGTAGCAAAACACGTTCAACTCGAATTCTCTGAATAAGAGGTCAACAAGACGCTGTTGCGTAGCTGGTGCGTTGGTTAGCCCGAAAGCAGTACGCTTAAAACGTAAAGTTCCCCTACCAGGTATATAAAAGGCAGTCTTGTCCCGGTCCTCTTTTGCTATAGGAATTTGCCAAAATGCCTTTGACAAGTCGATGCTGGACAAGTAGCGAGCATCACGAAGATTGTCAAGAATTTCGGAAACATAGGGTAAACTATATGCATCACGCTTGGTAATAGAATTAAGTTTCCGACTATCTAGGCAGAAACGAGGTTGGCCATTCTTTTTAGTTACAATAAGGACGGGAGAAGACCAGGCACTTTCACAAGGCTCGACGACGTCTAAAGACAACATTTCGTCAACTTGTTCCAACAATATACGCTGTTTTTCTGGGGACATACGATAATATCGTTGACGTATAGGTTGGGCGTCGCCGGTATCAATGTGATGTTCTATAACATTAGTTTTTCCTAGGCCCTTCCGTTCTGATGATATTTCTCTAAACTGCTCAATGACATTATCCGCCAATATGCGATCAGTAATTGTTAAGTTTTCGTAACTCTGTATGTGTTTATCAAGAGTATTAAGGTCAAGAGTCGATTCATTTTTAATAACAGCTAGGGTGCTCAAATGAGTAAGAGAAATTTTAAAGTTACGCCAGAAGTCAATGCCAAGTATTAAGTTAGACGTTACTGAAGGTATGACGTAAGCTTTGATGATGTGAAATTGATTCTCAAATTTTATTGGCAAAGGTATATAACCTATACTTTTCAATATTTGACCACCTGCTGCTTGTACAGAGAAATCAGCATCATCAATTAATTGTAAACCCCTATCCAATAAGTGAATATGAGCATTGTTACCTATTATGGTGACTGCCGAACCTGAATCGAGAAGACCACTAACCCTAATATCATTAATGTCAACCGTAATATAAGGTCTACTATCAAAATCTGGTTTTTTGTTAAGAATTGTGTCAACCCTGTAAGATTTAAAGTAATTTGTAATAAGATTAAGCCAATTTTTCCAATCTTCTGAGTCAAAATTATTCTTACTCGGCTTGACACAATTCTTGGAACTTAGTTTTTTGAATTCAATGAAGATGATTTGTTCTTTTTGCAATCAGGACAATCAGGTCTTTTAACATCTTTGCGACCACAAACAAAACAAAATATAGCATCCTTATTTGCCGTGCACTGACGCAAATTATGTGTGTCTACGCGGCACCGTGGACAAAATCGCCTTCCTTCTTTCCTTGTATTCAAATTCAACGCCTCTAAGTTCTCGTATTTTATATTTTTATTATTGTAATTGTTTTTGTAAGTAGAATTATTGCTGCTATATGATTGTATTTTATTTTGATGATAATTATTAAAATTTTTGGTATGGAATTTATTTTTATTTGAGCTACCAGAGTAAGCAAATTCAGGAGCAATAGTGTCCGCAGTCGCTTTACTAGGCTCATGAAAGTGAGCGAGGCGAGCTTGGAAATTTTCAAAATTTCGACAAATTGTACGTAAAGAGTCGATGCTTTGAATTTCAGGAACAGCCGCTAAAGTGCTAGTGTACGCAGGTCTGATGTTATGTAAAATAATTTCCAACTTCTCCTCCTCTGTAATTGGCTTTGACAGACGAGAGAACATACCAGACATTATTGACAGATAAATTGTAATGTTCTCTGTCTCACCCTGTGTACGCGCTCGAATTTCGGAAATGAGCCTATAATCATAGTCTGCTTGATCAAAATCTTTTTTTAAACGTTCAACCAAGCCTTCCCAGTCTTTAATGTTTTGTTCGACACTCCTAAACCAGTGAAGAGCATCACCAGAGAATATTTCTGTGCAATAAGCTAGCAGTTTAGAATCATCTATACTTCTTGCTTTGCAAAATTCTGAAACACGCTGAATAAAAGTGCGTACGCAAGATTTGCCATCAAATTTTAATTTTGCAATTTCGCCCGAAAAGCCCTTTTCACAAGTGACTTCAATATTTAATGGATTAGAAGAATCCTGGTCAGAAGAAGTCTGACCTTGCAATGGATCAATGACTTGGTCTTTCAAAGAGATGTATTTTTGATACAGGTCTTTGAATTTTGCACTGTAGGAGCTTTTGATTGATTTTGACGTCTCTGTATCTGGTTCGACTCGATTTAATCTGTGGTAAAGATGATGAAGCAAATTTTGAGTACGCAACAGAGTGTTTTTATCTGGAATTACATCTGAGTTCAACGCGGTTTCCGCCTTCTCCAAAGCTGTTTTAATACCTAATAGATCCTCATTTACACTCAAGTGGCTAATTAAAATATCTTCCGACGGAAACTCGGCAACTAATTTGGTAATTTGCCTACGTAACTCTGGGACAGTAGCGCTAGGGACTGCACTGCGAATAGCAACTTCATATTCCAGTTCAGACTTATTTAACGATAAAAATTTTATGCGAAACGACATTTTGCACTATAAACGTAATTGATAATTAATATTAATATTAAATTAATAGATTGGGTAAGTGTTGAAAAATAAAATGTACAACAATTACAACTAAGCATATACTAAAACTATATAAAAGATTAACCACCCTTCTCTGTTACAAGATAAACTACGTTAACTGTAACGTCCTGGTTGCTGGAAATAAAATTTAATGTTTTCAAAACGCGAAAATCGTAAAATGGAAAATAAAAATAAAATAAAATAATAACTGTAATTATTGTAATGCAGCAAAATAAAAAAAACGCTGAAAATAAAATAAAAAAAAATAAAAATAAAAAAAGGAACTAATTTGCACTTATCACAAAAATAATTCGCTTTTACCGGCAGTAAATTTAAAGTTCAAGAATTATTAACACAAAAAAAAAAAAACTTTAAAATAACTTTGTAAATGCAAATTAGCTATATGCAATATGCAACCAAAAATAAAACAAAACCTAAAGGACGTTTCACAAAAATAAAAAGAAACAAAGCACAGACACACTAACTACAGAATAAAATAATACAAAAAAAAAAGAAAAAAAAACAGACCCTGATTACCACGTAAAGGGCGCTACTGTAGCCGCCTACGGGGTATTAAAAAATAAAACTCCGCAGTACGGTTAACAAATAAAAAAAAATTTAATTTAAAAAAAATAAATAGATTACAGGGTCGTGTGGGTGAAGCCCGTCTGTTTCTTTTCCTTTTTCTTTAACAGTATTATTTAATTGGTCACTGGTACTTCCCGAGCGCAGGTAGCCGACGACGCATGTGAGCTCTTCAGTACGCAGCGTCCAAGGTGTTAACAACTACTACAGTGGGGTTTAAACCCTACTCAAATTGGACAGTGGGGTTTAAACCCTACTCAAATTGGAGCAGCCCGACTGGCGTGGTACCTCCGCCTTACAGAAGATCGCAGCCAAATAACACTGCTCTTTGACGGTGTTGTGTTCCTGCGGTGAGTAAGGTATCCAGAGCTCCCGAGGATTTGTTATGTTGGTAGCGGAAGGCCGGTGATGCGAATGATACAGTCATCGGCAGGCGTAGGCGCGGGAGTGTGGGCGCAGCGGTCAGTGAGACCCAGTGAAACGGTTTGTCGCTGGCCGCCCGCGGGTCAGTAGAGTTCCCGAACCCAGGGATCACTTAATCTCCGCCCTGGGAGGCTGAACTGCCAACCCGCGAAAAATCCCTACTGTAGCAGTCGTGCCGGAGAAGGAGACCGGGGTGGACCCGGCTGTTGCAGTAGGGGGGGACTGGGGGCCCTCTCGTACGCTGCGCCGACAACCCACAGTACCTGTGCCAGCCTGTGGCTGGTCGGCATTGCAAATTTGCCTTTTTAGCTATCAACACAACAAATCTTCACAAAAAACCTATAATCCTCCCCCGCAAATGGAAAATAAAAAGAAAAGTAAGGTATACACAGCGAATGCCCTCTCCACACAAGTGGACTTGTGCAATATCAGGGGGCTCCATGCAAACCTTAACGCAGTCCATCAACACCTGGAGACTGCGCAGCCGACCCTACTATTTCTAACGGAGACGCAGATATCTTGCCCGGCCGAAACTTCATACTTACACTATCCCGGCTACAAACTCGAACATAAATTCCTGAGACGTGCCGGGGTATGTGTGTTCGTTCGGGAGGATATCTGCTGCCGCCGTCTCCTTCATTTAGAGGACAGGGACCTGTCGATATTGTGGGTGCGCGTGGACTGCGGCGGCCACACCCGTGTTTACGCGTGCCTATACAGGTCTCATAGCGGTGACAGGGAAACAAAGCGACTCTTCGAGCACCTGCAATTGACGACGGACAAAGTTCTTGAGCAATACCCCTCTACGGAGTTGGTGATTTTAGGAGACTTTAATGCCCACCACGCTGAATGGCTTAGTTCTCGGTCCACTGACTACGCGGGGAGGTGTGCTCACGAATTTGCTCTGGCCTATGGTTACTCACAACTGGTAGATTCTCCAACAAGAATACCAGATATTGAGGACCATACGAGCTCTATACTGGACCTACTGCTGACTCAACGTCCGGATGGATATTCCATCTCAGTGGATGCACCACTTGGCTCGTCCGACCACTGCCTCATCCGGACTCTTGCACCATGCACGCGCACAGACCCACCTCGGCCAACTAGTTTTCGGCGCTTATGGCAGTACAAGTCAGCAGATTGGGATGGATTGCGAGAGTACTATGCATCGTACCCGTGGAGGCAGCTTTGCTTCACATCAGAAGATCCCGACACCTGCGCAGCTGCTGTCTCTGAGACGATACTGGCGGGTATGGAATATTTCATCCCAAACTCGCTAGTTGCTGCCGGGACAAGGAAACGACCGTGGTTTAATCGGCCTTGTAAGGAAGCGAAACGCCTTAAGCAAGCCGCATTCAGGGCTTGGACCACGGCTCGGAGTAATAGCGACCCGAATATATCTGATGTGAAACGCAAACTAAATGCTGTCTCGAGGTCCTGTAAAAGAGCAATTGCCAGAGCTAAATTCGAGTTCATCGGGAGAATTGGCGAAAGGCTTGTTAACTACCCTTCCGGGAGTCGTGCCTTTTGGTCGCTCGCCAAAGCTGCCGAAGGGAACTTTTGCCTGTCGTCCTTACCACCACTGAAAAATGCCGACGGCAACCTGGCCCATAGCGCCAAGGAGAAAGCCGATCTTTTAGGCACACTCTTTGCCTCAAACTCGACTTTGAATGTCGATGGGAGCGCCGTACCGCCAACCACCCCGCGGTGTGGATACTCCATGCCGGAAATAAATTTCTCACAAAGAGATGTCCGGCGCGAGCTGCTTGCTCTCAACATTCATAAGTCGAGTGGGCCCGACGGCATTCCAGCGATTGTGCTGAAAAAGTGTGCTCCAGAGCTGTGCCCTGTACTTACGCGACTTTTCGCACTTTCCTACCACATTAGGCAAGTACCGTCTTCCTGGAAGACTGCCCATGTGCACCCGGTGCCCAAAAAGGGCGATAGATCAGATCCATCGAATTACAGGCCTATCGCTATTACCTCCCTTCTCTCCAAGGTTATGGAGCGTGTTATTAACACCAAGCTCCTCAGGTACCTAGAGGAACACGATTTGATCAGCGACCGGCAATACGGCTTCCGCCACGGTCGCTCGACTGGTGACCTTCTGGTGTACCTGACACACCGATGGGCTTCAGCCATTGAGAGTCAAGGTGAGGCATTGGCAGTTAGCTTAGATATGGCGAAGGCGTTCGATCGGGTCTGGCACCGGGGTCTTCTCTCGAAGTTGCCATCGTACGGACTACCCGAGGGTTTGTGCAAATGGGTTGCCAGTTTTTTGTCTGGTCGATGCATAAGAGCCGTTGTAGATGGCTGCTGCTCCGCAAAACTGGGCTTAAACGCTGGCGTCCCGCAAGGTTCTGTGCTGTCTCCAACGCTGTTTCTTCTGCATATCAACGACTTACTATCTATTGACGGCATTCGTTGCTATGCGGACGACAGCACTGGGGACGCTTTCTATACAGGCCGTGCAAACATCCCTCGTTCCGCTGTGGTAGAAAGTCGCGAACAACTTGTGTCTCAAATCGAGAGTATTCTTTCCAGAGTCTCCGATTGGGGTCGAGACAATCTAGTCCAATTTAACCCCTCCAAGACACAAGTTTGTGCGTTCACCGCTAAGAAAACCCCATTCACTGTGGCCCCTCAATTCCAGGACACACCCCTTATCATCTCTAGCAGTATTGATATCCTTGGTGTCGACATATCCAGCGACGTCCAGTTCCGATGTCACCTGGAAGACAAGGTCAAGCTGGCATCCAAAAAACTCGGTGTGCTCAATAGAGCGAAGCGGTACTTCACGCCGGGGCAAAGACTGCTTTTATATAAATCGCAAGTCCGCCCCCACATGGAGTACTGCTCTCACCTCTGGGCGGGAGCACCGGCATACCAGCTTGGTCCTCTCGACTCGGTTCAAAAGAGAGCTGTGAGAATTGTCGACGATCCAATACTGACGAGCGATATTGAGCCCTTAAGTCTAAGAAGAGATCTTGCATCCATATGCGTGCTCTATCGTTTGTACAATGGGTTGTGTTCCGAAGAATTGTTCGAGATGATGCCCACGGCCACTTTTTACCATCGCACCGCTCGCCATCGACAGGGAATTCATGCTCACACATTGCAGCCCAAATGGTCCCGTACAGTTCGGTTTCAGAGGAACTTCCTCCCACGGACCATTCGGCTGTGGAATGAACTCCCTGCCGAGGTTTTCCCACAATGCTACAGTATGGGGTCCTTCAAGAGGGGAGTAAATAGGTTTTTGAAGGGTCGGCAACGCGCATGTGATGCCCCTGGTGTTGCAGGCGTCCATAGGCTACGGTAGCCGCTTACCATCAGGCGGGCCGTATGCTTGATTGCTACCGTCGTGGTATAAAAAAAAAAAAAAAAAAAAAAAAAAAAAAAAAAAAAAAAAAAAAAAAAAAAAAAAAAAAAAAAAAACTGTGTGTCGTACTCGATCAGCCCGAAACTCGGACCACGATGTTGATGGGGGTCTCGATGAGGGCGACTGTTCAGCTCGTATCTTGGACCCCAATTTGGGGATTAAAACACACTTGTACAAACACATCCAGCGCCTATTAGTGCAAATTATACTGATTTTAAATTTAATTTACGTAAAGATGTACGAAAATGAAAATTTAGAGTATATGTCGCGTCAAATATTATCGCAAGCAGTACGTGCATGCGAAGGTGATGACTTGAGGCGACTGCGTGGCCGCAGGCCGCAGCGCGCGGAGCACCGCGTATAGCCGGCCGCATTAGAAAAAAAAAACGAACACCAATCAGCGCCCGCCAAACATCGGATGATCAGTGACGTTCGTGCACGTCATAGAACATACGATATCCGAGGACACACAAAAAAAAAAAACGTTAAGACAGAACCGTCGGAAAGATATTTAATTAGTTAAGTTTATTTTTTATTTATTAATTATTGTATATATTTTTTAATTATTATTAATTAAGGTAAGTTTTAGTTTAGTTTATGTTTAAGTTTTACTCGTTAATCTATACTTATTATAAAAATAAGTCCCCCGGCCGCGTCTTTCTGTCCTCCTGTCTGTCTGTCTGTCCTCCTGTCTGAACGCGATAAACTCGAAAACTACGCTACGGAATTTTATACGGTTTTCAACAATAGAAAGAGTGATTCTTGAGGAAGGTTTAGGTATATAATTTATTATGTTTGAATGTAAATTAGCAGAAATACGGCGATAAACGTTGAAGAAGTCGTAAAAAATCTCGCCAACGGGGAGCTTTCCACGCGAACGCTGCGTAAACTAGCAAAGATATAGTTGTATAATGTACTAGCGAATTCAAAATCTATAAAAATGCTACAAAAAAGTCCGCGATAGCATATCTCTATCTCTTAGGGTTGACTTACAATAACCACTTTTATGTTCAAATTTTTAATTAAAAACATTAGGTTATTTTTAAAGATATTTTCTTTAGTTCAGTATTAATCCTTATCCAAATTAATATGATATTTAGCTTAGGCATTTAATGCAGATTAAAATTGCCCTTTACACTATATCAATCAGATTAATAGTTTTTGAGATATCATCGTTAGAAGTAATTAGCAGCGAAACATTTAATGCTCGGCGAGCTAGCGTTCTTTCCTTGAGATGCCTACGGGCGGCGCGGGCGCGGGCGAGTCCATACCCTCTGCCCCGCATCGCTCGACCGCCTGCTCATGCTAATAAAGGAAATCAAAGAATATCAAAGATCATTTTATTGAACTTTTTTTTAACTTTTTTGTTAAATTCCACGCGGACGAAGTCGCGGGTACAGCTAGTAATATATATAAAGTAGTAACGTAGTGTAACGTTACACTTTATAATTGATATAATTGACATCTATTTTTTCGTTTGAAAATTTTTATTAATATTACTTTATATTCTCAGATACATTCAAAAAAATTTTATTTTTTAATTTTTATTATCGTGACAATATACTATATTCTTGTTAAAGCATTTTAAGATCTAAAATTATTCTCTTGACTCATTAAAAAGTGATATCTTTCCCCATAGAACGTCATTTATTCTAAAAAATATACATTTAATCATTATAATCATACGCAAATGTACTACTTGCGCTGCTGTAAAAGGACCACAGACCAGGAGCCGTGGGAAGCTGCGGCTGTATAACGTCGGTGCACCGTGGGAACGAATTGCAGTTGACGTAGCTGGGCCATTTCCTGTAACGGAATCGGGGAACAAGTGTTTTATGGTCGTCATTGACTACTTCACCAAATGGCCCGAAGTGTTCGCCATACCGAACCAAGAAGCTACAACAGTCGCTTCTAAGCTAGTCGAAGAAGTGATATGTCGCTTTGGTGTGCCTCTAGAAATCCATTCTGATCAGGGAAGGAACTTCGAATCGCAAGTGTTCCAGGAAGTGTGCAGAATTTTGGGCATGCATAAGACGAGGACCACCGCGTACCATCCACAGTCCGATGGAATGGTTGAGAGATTTAACCAGACCCTTGAGAGGCATTTGGCGAAATTGGTAGACGACAAACAAAAGGATTGGGACAAGTATATACCACTCTTCCTTCTGTCGTACCGAACCGCCGAGCATGAGAGCATAAAAGCTACCCCGGCGTATGTCAATTACGGTAGAGAACTACGAATACCAGTAGACCTATTGACAGGAGGGTCACCGGAGGGACCAGAGACCGTACAAGACTATGTCAGCAACTTAAGGGAAAAAATGCGCTACATACACGCCTTGGTCCGGGAAAATGGGTTACAGTCAAGCGAGAACATGAAAACCAGATATGACCGGAAATTGAACACGAGAGGCTTCGAAGAAGGGTCACTAGTGTGGCTGCATAACCCAACCCACTGGAAAGGGAAATCTCCAAAGTTGCAGACCAAGTGGGACGGTCCATACAAAGTGGTTACCCGAATGAATGATGTGACTTATAGAATTCAAAAGCAACCAAGAGGGACATTCAAAGTGGTACACATAGACCGTCTGGCGCGTTACCATGGCAGTAACAACGATGCTCGGGACGAGCATCTCTAAGAGGGGAGTAGTGTAACGAGTACAAAACTTAAAGGAGCTTGCGCCATCTAGCGGGGAGCGGAGGAACCACGTTGTGTGCTGTACAAACCACTTTGTTACAAAGACAACGTGAAACATCCACTCATTACACAGAGTACATTGTAATAGTAGGGAATAGAGATCAATCTCGATGGTTTTAATGAGCCATACGGAGCAACGCCATCTCTATGCGAGTTTTGGAACTAACCACTATATAGCTATATATATAGGTATATAGCGATATAACTATATATATATATATATATATATATATATATATATATACAGGGTGTGTCGTAAATCGTGGATAATCCGTTAACTGGGGGTAGCCCTGATGTTGACCTCCAAGAAAATGTACTTTTTATTTCAGGGTTGCCAACACTGTGAAAATTGTGAATATTTTTGTGTTTTTTTCAAAAAATTCCTACCGCGACTAGTAATTTGGTCATAATTTTTACAAATTAAGGTATTTTAATGTAATTTTTATTTTATTTTACTCGGGAATACTTGTACTATCTAACAAAATTACTATTTCAGGCATAATTTATTCTAAACTTATGAAAATTAGCGTTAGAAGTTTTTTTTATTTTTATTCCTAACTTTTTGTCAATATTTAAACATTGATTGTGAAAAAAAAATGTATGGCACTAGAATTGCCCAGTATTTAAAAAGAATGCTTAGTTTATGTAGTTTCCAAAAAGGTATAACAATTAGTGCTTGACAAGCAAAATTATTTTTTAGGAGCGAAAGAACTTATCACGGTCGGTAAGTTCGTTTTGAATCATTAGCATTTGTGTCACTTAAATGTTAGGATAAAGAAAAAAAACAAAGATTTTTTTTAGTAGAAATGCATTTATTACATCAAACTAAATGTTCGAAATGTCCTCCATTGGCAGCAATGCAGGTTCGGCATCGCCTTATAAAAGATCTTTTGATACGGCCTGCATAGCCTGATACTTCAATTTCACGAGTGACTAATTGCACACATGTGCGCAATTCTTCGATTGTCGACACTGCTTTAGTATAAACTTTTTCTTTAATGCATCCCCCAATAAAAAAAGTCCAGGGGGTTCAAGTCAGGCGATCCTGGTGGCCATAAAATTAGACCCAAGCGCCCAATCCACCTATCTGGGTATGTGTCGTTTAAATATTCCCGCACCCGAACAGCAAAATGCGCGGGACACCAGTCATTTTGCAGCCTCATTCCTTCTCTTGTAAGTGCAGCAGTTTGGTGAGAAAATAATAGGCCCATGAGTTGCCAGCTACATTAAATGCTGAAATCTATAAATTTTTGACAAAATAATTTACCTGAGCTGCTGCAAAATTTATCACTGGAGACATCGATCACGAGATAAATCGAGCGTGCCACGTCCATCGAGTGACAATAACCACATGTATTGCCTCCATCGAGCAATACAACCAAGACATGTTTCAGCAATGGATACTTAAAAACAATGGCACCAACAAAATTTATCTCAATAAAATTGGTTGTATAGTGGTCTACATTGCTTCATCAGTTAACTTTAATCACAAAAAAACTACTAATCTATCCTACTCGCTCACAGACGAAAGGTTCCTCTAACCGTAATTAAAAAAAATAAAGTTTTATTATTGACACATTTAGATCACATACAACGTTCATGGCCCGGCCGCCTTAGCAGCTAGTGACAACTACTATTGCCACCCATATTGTCATCACCTCATGTGATACGACCAACACATATCGTCATTAACTGATATGATACGACCAACACATATCGTCATCACCTCCTGTGATACGACCAAATTAGCATCAACAACATTAAACAAATCTAATTTAGCAGGTACATCAGTAAATGGAATCCTTCATCTCAGGCTCCGCCCACTTTGACTCAAGCCCCGCCTACTGGCTCCGCCCACCTTGCCACGCCCACCGGACAGGCCACGCCCACCAGCGGCACCGTAGCTTCTACAGACCCTCAAGTGGCACTTCAATTAGGAAGTTTAATTGAAATAATTCAGGCAATGAAGGAATCACAAGAACGCAAGTTCGAATCACAAGAACGCAAGTTCAGCGCTTTGCAGGAATCACAAGAACTCAAGTTCGAATCACAAGAACGCAAGTTCAGCGCTTTGCAAGAATCACAAGAACGCAAGCTCAGCGCTTTGCAAGAATCACAAAAGGCAATGCAAGAATCACAAGAGCACCAAAAAGACCTCCAAGAAAAAGCGCTTTTGGCTATAAAAGATGTTAGTGACACGGTAGGTAAGCTCCGAAAAGATGTCGACGAAGTGGAAGAACGAGTTACCGGGTTAGGATTGGATGTCGAAAATGTGAAAACCGGCCTCGTGGAACTACAGAAGAAAGTAGTGCGCCTTGAAACCACGGGAGTTGCGATGTCTAGTGGAACTACCGGAGTGGCGCAAGGACCAAGAGTGAAAGTGCCGCCATACGACGGCACTACTTCGTGGAATGCTTATCGTCAGCAATTCCAGACTGTTGCTACTGCCAACGGATGGACAGAAGAGCAATGCCTGACCGCTCTCACTGTTGCGCTCAGAGGGCAAGCTTTGTCTGTCTTGGAAGCACTGCCACATACAGGAAATGGGTTCCAAGACCTGATGGAGGCACTTGAATCCAGATACGGGGAGCGACACCTGGAGCACGTGTTCCGTGCCCAACTGCGTGACAGAGTCCAACGCTCAGGAGAAGGACTACAACAATGGGCGTTGGAAATTGAAAAACTCGTCAGGAAGGCACACCCAGGAGCCGACACCAAGATGGTAGACACGAATATTGTTCAAGCATTTGTCGACGGAATCAAAGATCTGGAAGTCAGAGCTGCAGTGAGGCTTCTTGGAGTTCGAGGCGGTTCGCCATGACATAGGGCAGACTTATAGGATCCGCGAGGTCTCTGAGGAAGTCAAGGAGGTTAAGGCTCCTACGAAGAAAAGATATGGAGTCATGTGCTACAAGTGTGGCGAGAGGGGCCATCTCCAGCTCAACTGCCCGCAGAAGGAGACCCATCTGGCAAGGATGAAAAGGGAAGAGCTGAAGAAGCAAGGGTCTTCGTCCCCTGCCCGGGATCAGGGAAACGAATAGAAGCCAGGACTAAGGGGCGAGTACTGGCTGACGTGGAGGAAGCCCCGTTAACCGTTATCTCCCAGGCATGCAGCGGGAATAGTCTTGCGATTCAGGGGACTATTAACGGGACGGATTGCAAAATGACTCTAGACACAGGAGCCTCTAGGACAATAGTGAACCCAAATCTGGTAAAAGCCGCAAGGGGACACAAGAGGAGAATTAACTGTCGGCTTCTTACAGCCTCCAGTCAGCCAAGGAGAAATGTCAGTTACGATGTATGTAGGGGAGTCCTCATACTCCCATAACGTTATCGTAGCTGAGATTATGGATGATTGCATCTTGGGTTTGGATTTTATGAAGAAACACAACTGCAGAATTAACGTCGCTGACGGAGTTTTCAGGTGTGGTGAAGAAGAAATTTTCATTCTCGGAGGCGCCTGCGGGAAAGTCGCATGTATAAGGAAAGTCATTATACCTGGACGAGCGGAAGCTCAGGTGCTGGTGACTCAGCACCTGAGCTTCCGCTCAGACTGCCGCCAGCTGGAAATAAAAAGTCAAACAGATGCGTGTTGATCGAAGACACACCTACCAAGACATCGGCGCAAAAACTGATGACGGCGAGAACCCTTGTTAGTGGAAGCAGTAACGCTGTGGTCAAGGTTGTTAATCTTGGTGATCGCGAGATCTGCTTGAACAAAGGTGACGTCATTGGAAAATGCGAGAAAGTCGTCTGGATGAAAAAGTGTAGTTCGATAACAGGCGCGGACTCAGCAAACAGCAACAACTATGGAATAGTGACTGAGCTGCTCGATGACTGCAAGAGTAACCTAACGTATTCGCAGGGCATGAAAGCTAAGAAGTTTTTACAGCGCTACGCGAATATCTTCTCCAGTCACGATGGGGACCTTGGAAGAACGTCGGTGGTTCAACACAGGATAGATATCGGAAGCGAGAGACCGATTCGTCAGCGAGCAAGACGGATACCAATTGCTAAGGAAAAAGAAGTTGAAGGCCTTGTGGAGGACATGAGAAGAAATAAGATTATTGAACCGTCTGCAAGTCCGTGGTGCTCGCCTGTAATATTAGTGAAGAAGAAAGATGGCAGCACGAGATTTTGTGTGGACTATAGGCGTCTCAATGATGTATCTAAGAAGGATAGTTACCCGTTACCTCGAATCGACGACACTTTGGACACCTTGAGTGGCATGAAATGGTTCTCGACCCTAGATCTGAAATCTGGATACTGGCAGGTAGAAATTCATCCAAAAGACAAGGAGAAGACAGCTTTCTCGACCGGTAAAGATTTATGGCAATTTAACGTCATGCCTTTCGGATTGTGCAACGCACCTGCCACATTCGAACGACTCATGGAGTGTGTACTAGCAAGCTTAGTTGGAGAGGCCTGCTTAGTCTACTTAGATGACGTCATCATTATCGGCCGTGACTTCTAGGACCATTTGCAAAACTTGGAGCGAGTTTTCGCAAAAATAGAGGGAGCTAAATTAAAGTTGAACCCGAAAAAGTGTCGTTTATTCAGGAATAAGGTCAATTATCTCGGCCATGTTATCTCCAGTGATGGAATCCAGACAGACCCGGAGAAACTGGAAGCAGTACAAAAATGGCCTACCCCTAAGGACAAAACCGAAGTGCGGGCATTCCTCGGCCTATGCTCATACTACAGGCATTTTGTTAAGGGATTCTCAGAGATAGCCAAGCCATTACATCGGCTGACAGAAGATAAACGACAATTTAGTTGGGATGAGACTTGTGAAGATTCCTTTCGGAAACTGAAGAAACATCTGTGTGAAACACCAATCCTGGGATATCCACAAACTGAAGGACAGTTTATAGTCGACACGGATGCAAGCAACACGGCCATTGGAGGAGTGTTATCTCAGAAACAGGGTGATAGAGAAGTTGTTATTGCATATTTCAGCAAATCTTTATCCAAGCCGGAGAGAAACTACTGCGTTACAAGGAGAGAACTCTTGGCTGTTGTCAAGACGCTACAACATTTCAACAAATATCTCATCGGCAGACAGTTTTTACTGCGAACTGATCACGCAGCCTTGAAGTGGTTACTGCAATTCAAGAACCCCGAAGGTCAAGTAGCTCGATGGATTGAACAGCTTCAGGAGTATGACTTCAAGACGGAACACCGCAGCGGAAATATGCATGGGAACGCTGACGCACTCTCACGAAGGCCGTGTTCGGAAGACTGCAAACATTAGGTTAAGCAGGAATCTAATGAAGTAACATTAAAGCTAATGAGAACAAGTCCTTTGGGTCTCTGGGAGAATGATGCTATGAGGGAGGCTCAAGAAAGAGATGACGACCTTCGGCACATCATTACATGGAAGAAACGGGGTGAAGTAAAACCAATCTGGAGTGAGGTTGCACCCACTGGCGCTGTCACTAAGGCGTACTGGGCGCAATGGGACAGCCTGATACTTCAAAACGGAATACTCTACCGAAAATGGGAGAAGGCTAACGGTAGAGAGTTCCATTTTCAGATAATTGTCCCAAGAGCGAGAGTACCAGATGTTCTCCGTGAAGTACATGATGGCGTATCAGGATGTCATCTAGGTGTCAAGAGGACTTTAACAAAAGTGCGAGAACGATTCTACTGGTTGCATTGTCGAAATGATGTACAGGATTGGTGCCGCAAATGTACTACTTGCGCTGCTGTAAAAGGACCACAGACCAGGAGCCGTGGGAAGCTGCGGCTGTATAACGTCGGTGCACCGTGGGAACGAATTGCAGTTGACGTAGCTGGGCCATTTCCTGTAACGGAATCGGGGAACAAGTGTTTTATGGTCGTCATTGACTACTTCACCAAATGGCCCGAAGTGTTCGCCATACCGAACCAAGAAGCTACAACAGTCGCTTCTAAGCTAGTCGAAGAAGTGATATGTCGCTTTGGTGTGCCTCTAGAAATCCATTCTGATCAGGGAAGGAACTTCGAATCGCAAGTGTTCCAGGAAGTGTGCAGAATTTTGGGCATGCATAAGACGAGGACCACCGCGTACCATCCACAGTCCGATGGAATGGTTGAGAGATTTAACCAGACCCTTGAGAGGCATTTGGCGAAATTGGTAGACGACAAACAAAAGGATTGGGACAAGTATATACCACTCTTCCTTCTGTCGTACCAAACCGCCGAGCATGAGAGCATAAAAGCTACCCCGGCGTATGTCAATTACGGTAGAGAACTACGAATACCAGTAGACCTATTGACAGGAGGGTCACCGGAGGGACCAGAGACCGTACAAGACTATGTCAGCAACTTAAGGGAAAAAATGCGCTACATACACGCCTTGGTCCGGGAAAATGGGTTACAGTCAAGCGAGAACATGAAAACCAGATATGACCGGAAATTGAACACGAGAGGCTTCGAAGAAGGGTCACTAGTGTGGCTGCATAACCCAACCCACTGGAAAGGGAAATCTCCAAAGTTGCAGACCAAGTGGGACGGTCCATACAAAGTGGTTACCCGAATGAATGATGTGACTTATAGAATTCAAAAGCAACCAAGAGGGACATTCAAAGTGGTACACATAGACCGTCTGGCGCGTTACCATGGCAGTAACAACGATGCTCGGGACGAGCATCTCTAAGAGGGGAGTAGTGTAACGAGTACAAAACTTAAAGGAGCTTGCGCCATCTAGCGGGGAGCGGAGGAACCACATTGTGTGCTGTACAAACCACTTTGTTACAAAGACAACGTGAAACATCCACTCATTACACAGAGTACATTGTAATAGTAGGGAATAGAGATCAATCTCGATGGTTTTAATGAGCCATACGGAGCAACGCCATCTCTATGCGAGTTTTGGAACTAACCACTATATAGCTATATATATAGGTATATAGCGATATAACTATATATATATATATATATATATATATATATATATACAGGGTGTGTCGTAAATCGTGGATAATCCGTTAACTGGGGGTAGCCCTGATGTTGACCTCCAAGAAAATGTACTTTTTATTTCAGGGTTGCCAACACTGTGAAAATTGTGAATATTTTTGTGTTTTTTCAAAAAATTCCTACCGCGACTAGTAATTTGGTCATAATTTTTACAAATTAAGGTATTTTAATGTAATTTTTATTTTATTTTACTCGGGAATACTTGTACTATCTAACAAAATTACTATTTCAGGCATAATTTATTCTAAACTTATGAAAATTAGCGTTAGAAGTTTTTTTTATTTTTATTCCTAACTTTTTGTCAATATTTAAACATTGATTGTGAAAAAAAAATGTATGGCACTAGAATTGCCCAGTATTTAAAAAGAATGCTTAGTTTATGTAGTTTCTAAAAAGGTATAACAATTAGTGCTTGACAAGCAAAATTATTTTTTAGGAGCGAAAGAACTTATCACGGTCGGTAAGTTCGTTTTGAATCATTAGCATTTGTGTCACTTAAATGTTAGGATAAAGAAAAAAAACAAAGATTTTTTTTAGTAGAAATGCATTTATTACATCAAACTAAATGTTCGAAATGTCCTCCATTGGCAGCAATGCAGGTTCGGCATCGCCTTATAAAAGATCTTTTGATACGGCCTGCATAGCCTGATACTTCAATTTCACGAGTGACTAATTGCACACATGTGCGCAATTCTTCGATTGTCGACACTGCTTTAGTATAAACTTTTTCTTTAATGCATCCCCCAATAAAAAAAGTCCAGGGGGTTCAAGTCAGGCGATCCTGGTGGCCATAAAATTAGACCCAAGCGCCCAATCCACCTATCTGGGTATGTGTCGTTTAAATATTCCCGCACCCGAACAGCAAAATGCGCGGGACACCAGTCATTTTGCAGCCTCATTCCTTCTCTTGTAAGTGCAGCAGTTTGGTGAGAAAATAATAGGCCCATGAGTTGCCAGCTACATTAAATGCTGAAATCTATAAATTTTTGACAAAATAATTTACCTGAGCTGCTGCAAAATTTATCACTGGAGACATCGATCACGAGATAAATCGAGCGTGCCACGTCCATCGAGTGACGATAACCACATGTATTGCCTCCATCGAGCAATACAACCAAGACATGTTTCAGCAATGGATACTTAAAAACAATGGCACCAACAAAATTTATCTCAATAAAATTGGTTGTATAGTGGTCTACATTGCTTCATCAGTTAACTTTAATCACAAAAAAACTACTAATCTATCCTACTCGCTCACAGACGAAAGGTTCCTCTAACCGTAATTAAAAAAAATAAAGTTTTATTATTGACACATTTAGATCACATACAACGTTCATGGCTCGGCCGCCTTAGCAGCTAGTGACAACTACTATTGCCACCCATATTGTCATCACCTCATGTGATACGACCAACACATATCGTCATTAACTGATATGATACGACCAACACATATCGTCATCACCTCCTGTGATACGACCAAATTAGCATCAACAACATTAAACAAATCTAATTTAGCAGGTACATCAGTAAATGGAATCCTTCATCTCAGGCTCCGCCCACTTTGACTCAAGCCCCGCCTACTGGCTCCGCCCACCTTGCCACGCCCACCGGACAGGCCACGCCCACCAGCGGCACCGTAGCTTCTACAGACCCTCAAGTGGCACTTCAATTAGGAAGTTTAATTGAAATAATTCAGGCAATGAAGGAATCACAAGAACGCAAGTTCGAATCACAAGAACGCAAGTTCAGCGCTTTGCAGGAATCACAAGAACTCAAGTTCGAATCACAAGAACGCAAGTTCAGCGCTTTGCAAGAATCACAAGAACGCAAGCTCAGCGCTTTGCAAGAATCACAAAAGGCAATGCAAGAATCACAAGAGCACCAAAAAGACCTCCAAGAAAAAGCGCTTTTGGCTATAAAAGATGTTAGTGACACGGTAGGTAAGCTCCGAAAAGATGTCGACGAAGTGGAAGAACGAGTTACCGGGTTAGGATTGGATGTCGAAAATGTGAAAACCGGCCTCGTGGAACTACAGAAGAAAGTAGTGCGCCTTGAAACCACGGGAGTTGCGATGTCTAGTGGAACTACCGGAGTGGCGCAAGGACCAAGAGTGAAAGTGCCGCCATACGACGGCACTACTTCGTGGAATGCTTATCGTCAGCAATTCCAGACTGTTGCTACTGCCAACGGATGGACAGAAGAGCAATGCCTGACCGCTCTCACTGTTGCGCTCAGAGGGCAAGCTTTGTCTGTCTTGGAAGCACTGCCACATACAGGAAATGGGTTCCAAGACCTGATGGAGGCACTTGAATCCAGATACGGGGAGCGACACCTGGAGCACGTGTTCCGTGCCCAACTGCGTGACAGAGTCCAACGCTCAGGAGAAGGACTACAACAATGGGCGTTGGAAATTGAAAAACTCGTCAGGAAGGCACACCCAGGAGCCGACACCAAGATGGTAGACACGAATATTGTTCAAGCATTTGTCGACGGAATCAAAGATCTGGAAGTCAGAGCTGCAGTGAGGCTTCTTGGAGTTCGAGGCGGTTCGCCATGACATAGGGCAGACTTATAGGATCCGCGAGGTCTCTGAGGAAGTCAAGGAGGTTAAGGCTCCTACGAAGAAAAGATATGGAGTCATGTGCTACAAGTGTGGCGAGAGGGGCCATCTCCAGCTCAACTGCCCGCAGAAGGAGACCCATCTGGCAAGGATGAAAAGGGAAGAGCTGAAGAAGCAAGGGTCTTCGTCCCCTGCCCGGGATCAGGGAAACGAATAGAAGCCAGGACTAAGGGGCGAGTACTGGCTGACGTGGAGGAAGCCCCGTTAACCGTTATCTCCCAGGCATGCAGCGGGAATAGTCTTGCGATTCAGGGGACTATTAACGGGACGGATTGCAAAATGACTCTAGACACAGGAGCCTCTAGGACAATAGTGAACCCAAATCTGGTAAAAGCCGCAAGGGGACACAAGAGGAGAATTAACTGTCGGCTTCTTACAGCCTCCAGTCAGCCAAGGAGAAATGTCAGTTACGATGTATGTAGGGGAGTCCTCATACTCCCATAACGTTATCGTAGCTGAGATTATGGATGATTGCATCTTGGGTTTGGATTTTATGAAGAAACACAACTGCAGAATTAACGTCGCTGACGGAGTTTTCAGGTGTGGTGAAGAAGAAATTTTCATTCTCGGAGGCGCCTGCGGGAAAGTCGCATGTATAAGGAAAGTCATTATACCTGGACGAGCGGAAGCTCAGGTGCTGGTGACTCAGCACCTGAGCTTCCGCTCAGACTGCCGCCAGCTGGAAATAAAAAGTCAAACAGATGCGTGTTGATCGAAGACACACCTACCAAGACATCGGCGCAAAAACTGATGACGGCGAGAACCCTTGTTAGTGGAAGCAGTAACGCTGTGGTCAAGGTTGTTAATCTTGGTGATCGCGAGATCTGCTTGAACAAAGGTGACGTCATTGGAAAATGCGAGAAAGTCGTCTGGATGAAAAAGTGTAGTTCGATAACAGGCGCGGACTCAGCAAACAGCAACAACTATGGAATAGTGACTGAGCTGCTCGATGACTGCAAGAGTAACCTAACGTATTCGCAGGGCATGAAAGCTAAGAAGTTTTTACAGCGCTACGCGAATATCTTCTCCAGTCACGATGGGGACCTTGGAAGAACGTCGGTGGTTCAACACAGGATAGATATCGGAAGCGAGAGACCGATTCGTCAGCGAGCAAGACGGATACCAATTGCTAAGGAAAAAGAAGTTGAAGGCCTTGTGGAGGACATGAGAAGAAATAAGATTATTGAACCGTCTGCAAGTCCGTGGTGCTCGCCTGTAATATTAGTGAAGAAGAAAGATGGCAGCACGAGATTTTGTGTGGACTATAGGCGTCTCAATGATGTATCTAAGAAGGATAGTTACCCGTTACCTCGAATCGACGACACTTTGGACACCTTGAGTGGCATGAAATGGTTCTCGACCCTAGATCTGAAATCTGGATACTGGCAGGTAGAAATTCATCCAAAAGACAAGGAGAAGACAGCTTTCTCGACCGGTAAAGATTTATGGCAATTTAACGTCATGCCTTTCGGATTGTGCAACGCACCTGCCACATTCGAACGACTCATGGAGTGTGTACTAGCAAGCTTAGTTGGAGAGGCCTGCTTAGTCTACTTAGATGACGTCATCATTATCGGCCGTGACTTCTAGGACCATTTGCAAAACTTGGAGCGAGTTTTCGCAAAAATAGAGGGAGCTAAATTAAAGTTGAACCCGAAAAAGTGTCGTTTATTCAGGAATAAGGTCAATTATCTCGGCCATGTTATCTCCAGTGATGGAATCCAGACAGACCCGGAGAAACTGGAAGCAGTACAAAAATGGCCTACCCCTAAGGACAAAACCGAAGTGCGGGCATTCCTCGGCCTATGCTCATACTACAGGCATTTTGTTAAGGGATTCTCAGAGATAGCCAAGCCATTACATCGGCTGACAGAAGATAAACGACAATTTAGTTGGGATGAGACTTGTGAAGATTCCTTTCGGAAACTGAAGAAACATCTGTGTGAAACACCAATCCTGGGATATCCACAAACTGAAGGACAGTTTATAGTCGACACGGATGCAAGCAACACGGCCATTGGAGGAGTGTTATCTCAGAAACAGGGTGATAGAGAAGTTGTTATTGCATATTTCAGCAAATCTTTATCCAAGCCGGAGAGAAACTACTGCGTTACAAGGAGAGAACTCTTGGCTGTTGTCAAGACGCTACAACATTTCAACAAATATCTCATCGGCAGACAGTTTTTACTGCGAACTGATCACGCAGCCTTGAAGTGGTTACTGCAATTCAAGAACCCCGAAGGTCAAGTAGCTCGATGGATTGAACAGCTTCAGGAGTATGACTTCAAGACGGAACACCGCAGCGGAAATATGCATGGGAACGCTGACGCACTCTCACGAAGGCCGTGTTCGGAAGACTGCAAACATTGTGTTAAGCAGGAATCTAATGAAGTAACATTAAAGCTAATGAGAACAAGTCCTTTGGGTCTCTGGGAGAATGATGCTATGAGGGAGGCTCAAGAAAGAGATGACGACCTTCGGCACATCATCACATGGAAGAAACGGGGTGAAGTAAAACCAATCTGGAGTGAGGTTGCACCCACTGGCGCTGTCACTAAGGCGTACTGGGCGCAATGGGACAGCCTGATACTTCAAAACGGAATACTCTACCGGAAATGGGAGAAGGCTAACGGTAGAGAGTTCCATTTTCAGATAATTGTCCCAAGAGCGAGAGTACCAGATGTTCTCCGTGAAGTACATGATGGCGTATCAGGATGTCATCTAGGTGTCAAGAGGACTTTAACAAAAGTGCGAGAACGATTCTACTGGTTGCATTGTCGAAATGATGTACAGGATTGGTGCCGCAAATGTACTACTTGCGCTGCTGTAAAAGGACCACAGACCAGGAGCCGTGGGAAGCTGCGGCTGTATAACGTCGGTGCACCGTGGGAACGAATTGCAGTTGACGTAGCTGGGCCATTTCCTGTAACGGAATCGGGGAACAAGTGTTTTATGGTCGTCATTGACTACTTCACCAAATGGCCCGAAGTGTTCGCCATACCGAACCAAGAAGCTACAACAGTCGCTTCTAAGCTAGTCGAAGAAGTGATATGTCGCTTTGGTGTGCCTCTAGAAATCCATTCTGATCAGGGCAGGAACTTCGAATCGCAAGTGTTCCAGGAAGTGTGCAGAATTTTGGGCATGCATAAGACGAGGACCACCGCGTACCATCCACAGTCCGATGGAATGGTTGAGAGATTTAACCAGACCCTTGAGAGGCATTTGGCGAAATTGGTAGACGACAAACAAAAGGATTGGGACAAGTATATACCACTCTTCCTTCTGTCGTACCGAACCGCCGAGCATGAGAGCATAAAAGCTACCCCGGCGTATGTCAATTACGGTAGAGAACTACGAATACCAGTAGACCTATTGACAGGAGGGTCACCGGAGGGACCAGAGACCGTACAAGACTATGTCAGCAACTTAAGGGAAAAAATGCGCTACATACACGCCTTGGTCCGGGAAAATGGGTTACAGTCAAGCGAGAACATGAAAACCAGATATGACCGGAAATTGAACACGAGAGGCTTCGAAGAAGGGTCACTAGTGTGGCTGCATAACCCAACCCACTGGAAAGGGAAATCTCCAAAGTTGCAGACCAAGTGGGACGGTCCATACAAAGTGGTTACCCGAATGAATGATGTGACTTATAGAATTCAAAAGCAACCAAGAGGGACATTCAAAGTGGTACACATAGACCGTCTGGCGCGTTACCATGGCAGTAACAACGATGCTCGGGACGAGCATCTCTAAGAGGGGAGTAGTGTAACGAGTACAAAACTTAAAGGAGCTTGCGCCATCTAGCGGGGAGCGGAGGAACCACGTTGTGTGCTGTACAAACCACTTTGTTACAAAGACAACGTGAAACATCCACTCATTACACAGAGTACATTGTAATAGTAGGGAATAGAGATCAATCTCGATGGTTTTAATGAGCCATACGGAGCAACGCCATCTCTATGCGAGTTTTGGAACTAACCACTATATAGCTATATATATAGGTATATAGCGATATAACTATATATATATATATACAGGGTGTGTCGTAAATCGTGGATAATCCGTTAACTGGGGGTAGCCCTGATGTTGACCTCCAAGAAAATGTACTTTTTATTTCAATTGGTCGGTATGTAACTCTGAAACTACTGAACTTATTTGTATCAAATTTTGTAAGCTTCTGTAATTAGGTCCAACTTGGTAAATAGGGTAGTTTTTAACTCAATTGGACCCAGTAGGTGGCGCTGCTATCGGTATGTACCTCCCGAAACTAACTGAACCAATTTGTATCAAATTTTGTAAGCCTCTGTAATTTGGTCCAACTTGGTAGATAGCGTAGTTTTTATCTCAATTAGACCCAGTAGGTGGCGCTGCTATCTAACTACTGAACCAATTTTTAGCTAACTTTTATAAGCATCTGTAATTTAGTCAAACTTTTCAATCGAAAGGTATTGAGTGTCATTTGGAATCAATTAAATTTAATTGAGATCTGACAAGTACTTTTCGAGTTATAACCAATAATGCGTCATTTACTATTATTACTGTTACATTTATTACTATTATTTTTTCGTCGACCTACGTGATAATAAGCGTCATAAATTTTTACTGTGTTTACCGATTTTGATGATTCTTTTATAAATCAAAAGCTTATACTTGTCATGTGGGTTGTATTTTAATATAATGGAGATATAATTAGTATATTTTGAGTAATCTTTGATGACTCGTATTTATGATTATGTAGGTACTTTGTGACAACGCCAGATCCAAGGATTTTAAGTGGCCACAATGACATCTTCTATAACGTAACTAAAAAGTAAGGTATTTGAAAGAAAAAACAGTATTTTTCAAAAATTTTTTTATTTAAATAAACAAAACACATTACAAGATTTTAGATTAACATGGTTACTTCTATTACTAAAACTATTCGAAAACGGAATATTTACCATGTTTATTATTTTCGTTTTGCGGACTTTAAATCATTGGTGAGAATTATTATATTCATGTTTATTTTTTCATCTTCATTTATTACTTTTAGTTTAAAAAATAATGATGTTATCGTTTTGTCTAAATTATCTCTTAAAATATACGTAATTTTTTCATTACATGATAAAGAATCACTTTTAAAATTGAATAAACGACAAGTGAACGATGTTGAATCTCATGAAATCTTAATTAATTCAAATATTAATAAACATATTATAAAATGAATTATTATTTAAGTGTTGATATTTTACAGTGCAAAGCTTTATTAATCTATGTTTTTCAAAATTATTTGTAGATCAATGTAGTAAAGGAACTAACAAATACAGGATGGCCAATCAATTGACGACATAAAAAAAAATTTAGGTCCGGTATGTTGTGGGGTTGGCGCGTTGGCGCAGCGGTCACAGCACTGGATTGCGATTGGCTGTTGTGCGGGCGGTTGCGGGTTCGATTCCCGCACATGACAACATTTGTATTGGCCATACTGATGTTTGCCGTGGTCTGGGTGTTTGTGCAGTCCTTGTGGGTCTCTCCACTGTGCCTCAGAGAGCACGTTAAGCCGTCGGTCCCTGTTGTTATCATGTACACCTGATAGCGATCGTTACTCATAGTAGGAAATATATCTGCCAACCCGCATTGGAGCAGCGTGGTGGATTAAGCTCCGATCCTTCCCCCACATGGGGAAGAGACCTATGCCCAACAGTGGAATATTACTGGCTGAATCGTGATCGATGTTGTAGGGTGAAACTTATATAACTTACTTACTTTATAACTAACTTACTTATAAAACTTACTTCTAAACTTAATATAAAGTTTTAAAATATTAAATGATTTATACATTATGATCTCGTTCTTACTTAAAACTTTTCTTATCCAACCAACATGATATAGAACGGGAGCCAGGTTAAAATTCGGTCAATCATTTCCTCCCGATCGAAACTTCGTAACATGAATAAGGGATTTTTTTATGAATTTTCGTCTTTGTCAGCTGCCACTCCGTGGGTGGGTTGGGCAGTGGCAGCCTCCCAAACATCAAGAAAAAAAATTTTTTTAGTCATTTCCTCTCACTTCAAAATTTGTCGGATTATAGTTTACCTAATATCTTGAAGGAAACATAACGTCAGCTGGCCATAACATGGTGGAATATACGTCAGCTGGCTGCTTGAACATATAAAAATTTATTTTTTTCAGTGATTTCCCCTCAACTAAAAATTTGCATGGTGATAGTTTACATGCTACTATGAAGGAAAATTAACGTCAGCTGGCTGTATCTCGGTGGAAAGTTTGTCAGCTGGTACCTTGAAAATGTAAAAAAAAAAAAAATTTTTTTAGTCATTTCCTCTCACTTCAAAATTTGTCGGATTATAGTTTACCTAATATCTTAAAGGAAACATAACGTCAGCTGGCCATAACATGGTGGATTATACGTCAGTTGGCTGCTTGAACATGTAAAAAAAAATTGTTTTCGGTGATTTCCTCTCAACTAAAAATTTGCATGGTGATAGTTTACATGCTACTATAAATGTAAATTAACGTCAGCTGGCTGTATCTCGGTGGAAAGTTTGTCAGCTGGTACCTTGAAAGATGTAAAAAAAAAAATTAGTCATTTCCTCTCACTTCAAAATTTGTCGGATTATAGTTTACCTAATATCTTGAAGGAAACATAACGTCAGCTGGCCATAACATGGTGGATTATACGTCAGCTGGCTGTTTGAACATGTAAAAATATTTTTTTTCAGTGATTTCCTCTCAACTAAAAATTTGCATGGTGATAGTTTACATGCTACTATGAATGAAAATTAACGTCAGCTGGCTGTATCGCGGTGGAAAGTTTGTCAGCTGGTACCTTAAAAGATGTAAAAAAAAATTAGTCATTTCCTCTCACTTCAAAATTTGTCAGATTATAGTTTACATTTTTTAGCTTCGATCCTTATCATTATACAGGGTGTCCCGCGATAAAGTGCAACCCCGAAAGGGGGTGAAACTAGACCATAAATTATCGACAAAAAACATTGATAAAACTTTTTTTAAAAAATATTTTATTTCCTAGTGACGAATTAAGATTTTTATATCTTACGTAGACTCTATGTATAAAAAATGGTTATTTCTTCCAAAGTAGTGGGTCGATTACTTTAAAATAAAATAAAATATTATGCCACGTACTTGGCGGTAAGGATAAAATAACAATTAGCTCGCAAAAAAGTGGCATTATGACTTTAACTATGCTTCTTGTGAAAAAAAATCCATTTTTTGACTGTTTTTTTCAATGATCTCTAATTTTCTCAGAATTATGCCCCCAATACCAGGAAATTTTATGATTTATTATTATTTCTTACCATATTGCCATTCAAATAAAAAAAATTACGCCTGTATCCCAAAAAACACGTGCAAAAATCATCATTTTTTGTACAAAGAGGTTACGTAAGCTATATAAAAATCTTAATTCGTCAATAAAAAAAATAAAAAATTTTTTTGATTTTTTTCTGTTTTTTGTCGATAATTTATGGTCTAGTTTCGCCCTCTTTCGGGGTTGCACTTTATCGCGGGACACCCTGTATAAGGGAAATAGGAGCATATTAAATATCTAGTATAATTTATATACTTTTACAGGTCTGTACAGGGATATTTGTGAGATATTAATTCCTTAGTTGTGGAATTACAATTTTTGTTTGATTTTAGCGCAAAAAAAAATCAATTTAGTGGTAATACATGATACAAATACTTCACTTTACTGCTTTTCAACTATCTGATTCAGGATTATTTTCTTATGTGTAATCACTAATCATAATCGTAATTGGTTATCTTTATTTAAAAACTATCACCATCTTTTTATACACCGGGACCTATACGACACCTGAACCACAAGGAGCACTGAGCATTGGTTACGCCATAACACCTTCCTTTTACATATTTTCATTTCCTTTTACATTTTCCTTTTTCAGTAATTTCCTCTTAACTAAAAATTTACCTGGTGATAGTTTACATGCTACTATGAATGAAAAAAAGAGACGCCGCGTTGGCGCAGCGGTTACAGCACTGGATTGCGATTGGCTGCATGTTGCGCGGGCGGTTGCGGGTTCGATTCCCGCACACGGCACATTTGTATTGGCCATACAGATGTTTGCCGTGGTCTGGGTCCTTGTGGGTTACCCCACCGTGCCTCGGAGAGCACGTTAAGCCGTCGGTCCCGGTTGTTATCATGTACACCTGATAGCGATCGTTACTCCTAGTAGGGAATATATCCGCCAACCCGCATTGGAGCAGCGTGGTGGATTAAGCTCTGATCCTTCTCCTACATGGAGAAGAGGCCTATGCCCAACAGTGGGATATTACAGGCTGTATCGTAATCGTAATCGTATGAATGAAAATTAGCGTCAGCTGGCTGTATCGCGGTGGAAAGTTTGTCAGCTGGTACCTTGAAAGATGTAAAAAAAAATTAGTCATTTCCTCTCACTTCAAAATTTATCAGATTATAGTTTACCTAATATTTCTTTTTCTCTTGCATGTTTTTTGTTACATGTATTGATTTTGGTTGTACAATAAAGTATATTTGTATTGTATTGTATTAGGTAAGGTGTATTGTATTGTGTTAGGTAATCTGACAAATTTTGAAATGAGAGGAAATGACTGAAAAAAGTTTTTTTTTTACATTTTCAAGGTACCAGCTGACAAACTTTCCACCGAGATACAGCCATCTGACGTTAATTTTCATTCATAGTAGCATGTAAACTATCACCATGCAAATTTTTAGTTGATAGGAAATCACCGAAAAAAATTTTTTTTTTTTTTTACATATTCAAGCAGCCAGCTGACGTATAATCCACCATGTTATGGCCAGCTGACGTTATGTTTCCTTCAAGATATTAGGTAAACTATAATCCGACAAATTTTGAAGTGAGAGGAAATTACTGAAAATTTTTTTTCTCGATGTTTGGGAGGCTGCCACTGCCAAACCCACCCACGGAGTGGCAGCTGACAAAGACGAAAATTCGTAAAAAAATCCCTTATTCATGTAACGAAGTTTCGTTTGAGAGGGTATTGGTCATGTCAACCTGTCACGAGCTCCCTGTCTAATAGTTTTCCAGCATTTTTAAATGATTAATTAGCCTTAGGAATGATAGAATTTTTTTTAATCAATTGGCTAATTTGAAGAATTCTCCACCTTGCTGTCTTTGAAGACCGATTTTAGCCAAATTTTCCATATTAAGTACAACTTTTCTTTTATTATTATGTATTATATATTATAAAATGAATTATTATTTAAGTGTTGATATTTTACAGTGCAAAGCTTTATTAATCTATGTTTTTCAAATTTACTTGTAGATCAATCCAGATGATGTTGAGTCACTTCCAGTATTATTTTTTGATGATCATTTTGTTGCTCGGATAAGTTAACACATTCGTTCGCTGAAAAAAAACCTTTAGTAAATCAATTGTACATTATAATGTAAATAATATTAATAATACTTAAATTAAAATAAAAAATAATAATAAATTAAAAAGAAGCCTAAGTCACTCCTTATTACATCAGCTACCTGCCAGTAAATGTCCCGTCGAAAATTATTGGAGTTATCAGGGAAGTGGACATAAGGTGCCAATCAAAATAGATACCAATTGTAAATTCATGCGATGTTTCAATCTTATATTAGATCTTCTTCAGGCATCTACTCGTAAAATAAAAAATTAAAAGTAAAAAACCTTTTTAAAAAACAAGCTTTATTAGAATGTGCTAAAACGAAAAAAATAAATTTTTACTTTAAAACTTTTACTATCTACTTATAAAGTCATTACTCATTACACATAATCTATATGATACAAAAGCTTGTCGCGAGATATGAGTACTCGTATTTCCTCAGTTTTTTTTTTTTTTATGTTACGAGTCCGGCAAACAAGCATACGGCTCACCTGATGGTAAGACCGTAGCCTATAGACGCCTGCAACACCAGAAGCATCGCAAGCGCGTTGCCGATTCTATCCCCAATCCCCCCCAGGAGCTCTGGTCATCTTACTCACCAACAAGAACACAATACTGCTTGAAAACAGTATTACTTAGCTGTGGTCTTCTGTAAGGTCGAGGTACTACCCCAGTCGGGCTGCTCCATGTTTTGAGCAGGAAACCTGCTGTGCCCTACCTCAGATAAACTAAAATAGTTTGAAAATTTTAATAGCTAAAATCAATCACATCTATTTAATTAATTTACTTGTTTACAAGCAAACTCGCGACAAGCTTTTATATCATATAGATTATGTGTAATCTATACTAATATATAAAGCTGAAGAGTTTGTTTGTTTGTTTGTTTGTTTGTTTGTTTGAACGCGGTAATCTCTGGAACTACTGGGCCGATTTGAAAAATTCTTTCAGTGTTAGATAGCTCATTTATCGAGGAAGGCTATAGGCTATGTTTCATCACGCTAAGACCAATAGGAGCGGAGTCCACGCCGACGAAGTTGCGCGCAGAAGCTAGTGACTAGGGAATGCAATCTCGTTCTCGCGAGATCTCGTTTTTGCGAGATCTCGGCCTTTTTTAGCGAGATTGAATCTCGGACGAAAAAAAGGACGAGATCTCGCAAAAACGAGATCTCGCGAATAATTCGTAATAATGGCTTGTGCCGCGTTGGCGCAGCGGTCACAGCATTGGTTTGTGTATGGCTGTTGCGCGCACGGTTGCAGGTTCAATCCCCGCACACGACAACATTTGTATTAGCCATGCAGATGTTTGCCGTGGTCTGGGTGTTTGTGCAGTCCTTGTGGGAGCAGCGTGCGTGGATTAAGCTCTGATCCTTCTCCTACATGGGGAAAGAGGCCTATGCCCAACAGTGGAATATTACAGGCTGAACAAATCTTTCATTTGATTGTTATATTTGTAATATCTAATGTATCTACTGAGTCGATATAGTTTTATTTAATTGATAATAATATCTAAGTTTAATTAATAGTCAACTCAACTTAGTTTAGTCAAGTTTCATTTTTTCTTGACTTCTCGTTCTTTTGTTAGTTATAAAATAGTTGTTTTATTGCTAAAAGATTTTTGTTTGATATTAGAAAAGACGACTGGTTGTTTCTTTCATTTTTTTATTTGATAGATACGTAGGTACGTCAAAGTTTATTACTTAGAAGTTTTTTAAAAAAATTATAGACAGATACATCAAACAATGTTTGTTGAATAAGTCTATTGAAAAAATTATTGAAAATAAATTTTTATTTTATAATACTTATAATTTTTATTATTTTTTAACCGACTTCCAAAAAAAGAGGAGGTTCTCAATACGATTGTATTTTTTAATGTATGTTAGCTCAAAACTTGACTGGGTGGACCGATTTCGATTAATTTTGTTTTACCTGAAAGGTGTTGCGTGTCATGTGGTCCCATTTAAATTTATACTTTTAAAGTTATATATAATAATACGTATTTACTTGACTACTTTTTCGTCGACCTACGTTGTATTAAACTGCATAACTTTTCACTGGGTTTATCGATTTTGATGATTTTTAACCGACTTCAAAAAAGGAGGAGGTTTCTCAATTCGACCGTATATTTTTTTTTTTTTTTTTTTTTTGTATGTTCGGGCATAACTTCGTCGTTTATGAACCGATTTTAATAATTCTTTTTTTGTTGGAAAGGAGATATCCCAACTTAGGTACCATGATAAGGAAACCAGGATCTGATGATGGGATCCCAGAGAAATCGAGGGGAACCCTCGAAAATTGTAGTGACAACTAGTGCGTTTTATCACTTTTTCCTTAACTACTATAAAGCACTACTATTTAATGAAGGTCTGGAGACGATCTGATGATGGAGTCGAAAGACAGTTGAGGGAAATCTTCAACTATTTACAGCAATCACCTGCTGTTTGAGCTTCATTCATTTCTATTGATGAGAACTTTGCACTCATATGAGTTAAAAGTGCCATTACAGGTCTGATGATGGAGCCCATAAATAGTCGAGGGAAATCTTCAACTATTTACAGCAATCACCTGCTGTTTGAGCTTCATTCATTTCTATTGATGAGAACTTTGCACCCATATGAGTTAAAAGTGCCATTACAGGTCTGATGATGAAGCCCATAAATAGTCGAAGGAATTCCTCAATAATTTACAGCAGTTACTTTTTGTTGTTTGACGACCGCTTTGATATAATGGTGCATGTGCCGTGTCGGCGGCGCCTAAACACCGACGGTCGCGGGTTTGATTCCCGCTCGGAGTGTATATTTATGTTTATACAAATATTTATTTTCGATCTGTATGTTTCGGTTCGGTCCCGGAGAACACGCTAGGCTGTCAGTCCCGGTTGTATATCACGAACACCTAATAGCGATCTTTACTCATATATAGTAGGTACTTATGACGACGCGTTAGCGCAGCGGTCACAGCACTGGCTGTTGCGCTGGCGGTCGCGGGTTCGATCCCCGCTCACGACGGACATTTGTATTGGCCATATAGATGTTTTTCGTGGTCTGGGCGTTTGTGTTTGTGTGTTGTGTATGTTTCCGGACTCCCGACACAGGAGAAAACCCTACTGAAGGCCGTTGAGTGTGAAGCGTTTATTCATTGTTTATTATAGTAAGGAATATATCCGCCAAACCACAGTAGAGCAGCGTGGTGGATTAAGCTGTGATCCTTCTCTTACATGAAGAAAGAGGCCTATGCCCAGGAGTAGGATTTTACAGGCTGAAGCTTTTTATTTTGTTGGGCTTACTTAATACTGCCGAGAAGCATCCTAATTAGGTCTACACATCACTAAAAATTGTAAAATAAAATAATTTTTAACAAAAAAAAACCGACTTCAAACAGGAAACTAAAAAGTAACAAATAAATTTACTTAGCACAAAGTAATTCTTATTTTGATTTAGTTAATCAGAAATTATAAAATAAATATTTTATAATTTTGAAGTCGGTGCCAAGTAAAACAATAACTAGGTATAGGTATTATCAATTTTTCTCACCCCTCAAGCTAATATTGGCAGGTAATTATTACGGAATATCTATCCTGTAGTAATTAATTATCTTCTTATAATAGTATTCGGAGTAAGTACTAGTAATAGTAATGGATATAGTAGGTACTGAAGGCACCGACTTCAAAGTTATAAAATATTTATTTTATAATTTCTGATTAACTAAATCAAAATAAGAATTACTTTGTGCTAAGTAAATTTATTTGTTACTTTTTAGTTTCCTGTTTGAAGTCGGTTTTTTTTTTGTTAAAAATTATTTTATTACTTTAATCGAAAGCTAATAGTTTACTTGACAATTTTTTCGTCTTATTAGGTTGTGTTACTTGTCGATGTAATTAAAGTAGGTTTATTTAATTTATTTAAATATTGTGATTATTTGCAAAAAAAAACCGGCCTAGTGCGAGTCGGACACGCGCACCGAGGGTTTCGTACCAACAAAGCTGTATCTTTTGATTGCGTTGGCTTAGAAGTTTGGTTTTTTCACCGTTCCAAGGAACAGGTCGTGACAGACAGACGGACAACAAAGTGGGTATAAGGGTTCCGTTTTTTCCTTTTGCATTCCCTACTAGTGACTTTATAAGTAGATAGTAAAAGTTTTTAAGTAAAAATTTATTTTTTTCGTTTTAGCACATTCTAATAAAAGCTTGTTTTTTAAAAAGGTTTTTTACTTTTAATTTATTTTTGACTTTTTAGTCGGTTATCACATCACTTTATTCGAATTATTCCTAGCAAGCCCTTTCATTTGATACCCATATTGTAGAAGTGCACTAAAAATAACTAGTCCGCACTCTTGGATATGCCACCATATTGGATTTAGAATGACGTCATAAAGTTAACCATGCATTGGCATCCAAATTGAACCTATATACAAAATTTCAGCTCAATTGGTTGCTTCAAAATTGAGTTGCAAGATTTCACCCGAACATACATACATGTATACATACAAACCATGCATTGTCATCCAAATCGAACCTGTATACAAAATTTCAGCTCAATTGGTTGAAGATATCTGCTTCAAAATTGAGTTGCAAGATTTCACCCGAACAAACATTCATTAAAGTTACATACATACATACATACATACATACATACATACATACATACATACATACATACATACATACATACATACATACATACATTGCAAGTTAAATAAAAGCTTGTAATAATACAATCGAATTAAGAACCTCCACCTTATTTGGAAGTCGGTTAAAAGCCCAAGAAAAACTAGATTCATTAAAATGGTTATTATATCCTCATCCTGTGTAGGTTTAAAAATTTATTTCAGTATAATCATTAATCAAAATTTATTGTCTCTATCCTGTCACTTCAGCTGGCTCCTACCTATACATTAAAGTCAATGTGGAGTTATAGGTATATTACTAAGGATGATAACATGAGTTGTGTTCGCGCTGGATAGCATGGTATAGGCGACAGTTTGAAATTCGCGGCAATCTCAGTGTGGTTCGTGATATATCGTACGACCGTTGCGAGCGCACTCGCGTCGACTCCGCGACCCCCCCCTTGACCGGCGGTCAGTCGTTTTCTAAGACCGGGGCGAGGCGCGCGTCGCGCTCTGATTTGACTCGCCGCTGCGATTCGCAGCTAAATTTCACTGCATACGCGTATATTCTAAATTTGCTGTTTGAACTGAGATAAATTATCGATTATATTAATTGAGTGCGCATAGTTGCAATCTGTGAGCGGACGGTGAGGGCCGCGCGCTTGTTGACGAAGTCGATACTAGCTTCAGCGCGAATTCATTACGTGTAGTAATCCCTGCATTTGAAACTTGATAAACTTTCTTGTATATCGGCGAGAATAACTCGTGCATAGTGAAACTATTTAGCTTGACCTCGTGTATGCTTTACGGCGCGGTTGTGTCGATGTGTAAACCCCGAAATTGAGCGCCATCTTGATGAGAGAAGTTAAAATTTGTTGGGGTCTTTTTATGATTGACGCATGATTTGTCTTAATTGTATTAATCTCGTTGTATGCCGGCGCGTTTATTTCGATTGTATGGGCAATTGATTTAACGAGTATTGAGTGATATGTTTGGCCGGGTGAATTTGTGCTCAATCGTGATCGTGATCGTGAATCGTGAGATTAAAGTGTATATGTATTTAAAACCTGCTGTAACTGTTCCGTGTTATATGGATTTGCTTTTAACGATTAATTGTGCGTGTTAATATTTATGTGCCTTAACCTTGGATTTTTCTCTGCCGACGTTTTGTTTATATAAGATTATTAATTCCGTGACCGTGAGTTCAATTGGGCTGGAGTGATCGTCGTTCCTGATTTGCCGTCGAGTAGTGGCGCTGTAGCCGGCCGTCGAGAAGTCAGTCCACTTTCTTACACACCCAACCTTCATTACACACCCACAGACCTACACACCGCCCTGACTTTTCTTGAACCGGTTTACCAGAGCCCCCTTCTTAAGGTAAGTTGTAGATATAATAAAATATATAGCAGTTTCGCGCAGAGCGATTAGTATCGCCCATAGGTAATTTGTGCCCGACGTCAGACAGTCCGCCAGAGGTCGCTGATGGGCCCCGAACTCTTAGGCACTGTGGGATTGTCTGGCGCCGTAACATTTGGTAGCAGAGCGTGGTTACCGCGCCTTGAGCTGCGCGAGCTCTTTTGATAGGGTTAGGTACCTTTATTGCTGGCGGGTAGGTAGGGGAAGGTTGGCCTGTGTGCGACATCCCGGGTTTTTGTTTTGTCTTTATTACTGAATTTATTTGCTGGGTTTGTTATATTGCTGAGTTCCTTTTTCTATTACTTCCTTGTTTACTTACTGAATTTGTTTCTATTGCTGATTTCTATTACTGCCTTGTTTACTTACTGAATTTGTTTCTATTGCTGATTTCTATTACTGCCTTGTTTACTTACTGAATTTGTTTCTATTGCTGAATTCTATTACTGCCTTGTTTACTTACTGAATTTGTTTCTATTGCTGAATTCTATTACTGCCTTTTTATCTACTGAATTTGTGTCTATTGCTGAATTTCTGTTACTGCATTTGTTTGTATTACTGAATTTGTTTCGATTGCTAAATTTGGGTTACTGCATTTGTTTGTACTACTGAATTTGCTTCTATTACTGAATTTATATTGTTGCATTTGTTTATGTTACTGAGTTTGTTCTGTTGCTGAATTTGTATTGCTGTGTTTGTTTGTATTTGCCGAATTGTTTCTATTGCTGAATTGTGTCACTGCATTGTTTGATATTACTGAATTTATGTTACTGCATTTGTTTATGTTACTGAGTTTGCTTCTGTTGCTGAATTTGTATTGATGCATTTGTTGTATGGCTGAATTTGGTTCTATTCCTGAATTATATTACTGTATTTGTTTATATTGCTGAATGTGTTTATATCACTGAATTTGTTTGTTTCTGTGTACGATGCCTGGGCCCTATCAGCGCTTCGCTTCGCGTCCCTCCCGACCGCACCTCCGCCACGGGCGGGGGCGCTCGTGAGCGCCTTCCGGTGCGTGACGCTTCTGGCTCGTCCCCCAACCCCTGCGCCCCAGGCCTGGACAGGGGACGTTCCCCCTGATCAGTTGGGGTGTCACCCTGCCAGGGGCGGGGGGGGGGGTCTGTCCCCCCCCTCCGCGGATTGAGCGAGAATTCGCCACTCTTCTCACGCGACCCCCTCCGCTAGCTGAGTGGCCGCGACTGGAGCGCCGCCCTCCCCCTCTTAGTCGGCGTCGGCGACCTTATCGGGTCACTGCGACTTCTTATCTGTTCCGGTTAGCGCGGCCGGGGCCCTCTGAGTGCCGGGCCCATCATTGGTTTGTCACTGCTGGCGATCACCTTCGCATACTGGTTTGAGTACATGTCCTCTATGACATAGTAGGTTCTCTTCCTAACGTCCTCTTAAATGACGCGCTGGGACTTATTGTGTAGTTAGGCGAGATCCGAGCCTCTTATCGGTGCTCTCGTGCGAGAGTGGCTCTTATCTGTTCCGGCTAGCGCGGCCGGGGCCCTCTGAGTGCCGGGCCATCTGTAGTTTGTCACTGCTAGCTATCGTCTTCGCATGCTGGTTTGAGTGGATTTCCTTGATGATGTAGTGGGGTTCTCTTCCTAATGTCCCCTTAAATGACGCGCTGGGACTTATCGTGTAGTTAGGCGAGATCCGAGCCTCTAACGGTGCTCTCTTGCGAGAGTGGCTCTCCATTGTGTCGCGCCTGTCGATCCCTAAGTTGGAGCTGTCCGGAGCCGCTCTTCTCCCGCGGCTCCTCGACCCCGTCCACTCGTCTCTGAAATTTGTCTCGGTTACGATTTGCTCGCGGACATAATGCCCTTCTGTCCGGGACGGGGGACTGTTCGCGCTGGATAGCATGGTATAGGCGACAGTTTGAAATTCGCGGCAATCTCAGTGTGGTTCGTGATATATCGTACGACCGTTGCGAGCGCACTCGCGTCGACTCCGCGACCCCCCCCTTGACCGGCGGTCAGTCGTTTTCTAAGACCGGGGCGAGGCGCGCGTCGCGCTCTGATTTGACTCGCCGCTGCGATTCGCAGCTAAATTTCACTGCATACGCGTATATTCTAAATTTGCTGTTTGAACTGAGATAAATTATCTATTATATTAATTGAGTGCGCATAGTTGCAATCTGTGAGCGGACGGTGAGGGCCGCGCGCTTGTTGACGAAGTCGATACTAGCTTCAGCGCGAATTCATTACGTGTAGTAATCCCTGCATTTGAAACTTTATAAACTTTCTTGTATATCGGCGAGAATAACTCGTGCATAGTGAAACTATTTAGCTTTACCTCGTGTATGCTTTACGGCGCGGTTGTGTCGATGTGTAAACCCCGAAATTGAGCGCCATCTTGATGAGAGAAGTTAAAATTTGTTGGGGTCTTTTTATGATTGACGCATGATTTGTCTTAATTGTATTAATCTCGTTGTATGCCGGCGCGTTTATTTCGATTGTATGGGCAATTGATTTAACGAGTATTGAGTGATATGTTTGGCCGGGTGAATTTGTGCTCAATCGTGATCGTGATCGTGAATCGTGAGATTAAAGTGTATATGTATTTAAAACCTGCTGTAACTGTTCCGTGTTATATGGATTTGCTTTTAACGATTAATTGTGCGTGTTAATATTTATGTGCCTTAACCTTGGATTTTTCTCTGCCGACGTTTTGTTTATATAAGATTATTAATTCCGTGACCGTGAGTTCAAGTGGGCTGGAGTGATCGTCGTTCCTGATTTGCCGTCGAGTAGTGGCGCTGTAGCCGGCCGTCGAGAAGTCAGTCCACTTTCTTACACACCCAACCTTCATTACACACCCACAGACCTACACACCGCCCTGACTTTTCTTGAACCGGTTTACCAGAGCCCCCTTCTTAAGGTAAGTTGTAGATATAATAAAATATATAGCAGTTTCGCGCAGAGCGATTAGTATCGCCCATAGGTAATTTGTGCCCGACGTCAGACAGTCCGCCAGAGGTCGCTGATGGGCCCCGAACTCTTAGGCACTGTGGGATTGTCTGGCGCCGTAACAAGTTGTGTAATTAGTTTCCGTTGTAACACGCTCAATACTATGAAGAGTGGATTTAAGTTGTAAAAACGAGTCATAATAATAAATATTTACACAATACACACACGGTCATCTGTTCCTGAAGTAAGCAACTTAATGCTTGTGTTATAATATGTAACAGCTGACTGGTATAGCTACATTTTTTTCGATATACATACAATATAATAAATAGTACATATAAATAGTATAATAAATAAATAGTACACAAATAAATATATATATTACACCCAGACTCGGGGTGGGAATCGAACCCACAACCCCCGGAGCAGAAATAAGGGTCACTACAAACTGCGCCAACGGGCTAGTCTATAATAAGAAGGACAGCCGCATACTCTAAAAGTACTTGTGTTGTACTTGTAGTTGAAAAAAAATACAGTCGAATTGAGAACCTCCTCTTTTTTTGGAAGTCGGTTAAACAGCTGCGTATGATTAACAATATAATTATGTATATAGAAAAATAAATCAAGTTAAATAACGTAATAGTAACATTATATGATATTTTCCTAAAATTAGTAAAAAATTAAAAATTATTAATCGAAATAAATTGTAAGTAGCAACATATAATATTTTAAGAAGTACTTGTATGGTAACATTTTCATTTTAATATATTTAAATACAATATTTTATACAATTTATTCACAGACAAAGCAGAAAATTAAAATCATTTCAAAGAATTAAATAAATACACAAATATATATATTACACCCAGACTCGGGCGGGTATCGAACCCACAACCCCCGGAGCAGAAATCAGGGTCACTACAAACTGCGCCAACGGGCTAGTCGATAATAAGAAGGACAGCCGCATACTCTAAAAGTACTTGTGTTGTACTTGTAGTTGAAAAAAAATACAGTCGAATTGAGAACCTCCTCTTTTTTTGGAAGTCGGTTAAACAGCTGCGTATGATTAACAATATAATTAATTATGTATATAGAAAAATAAATCAAGTTAAATAATGTAATAGTAACATTATATGATATTTTCCTAAAATTAGTAAGAAATTAAAAATTATTAATCTAAATAAATTGTAAGTAGCAACATATAATATTATAAGAAGTAGGTACATTTTCATTTTAATATATTTAAATCTATACCAATTTTTTTTTGTATGTTCCTTAAAAATCCCACGGAAGGTTTTTATACAAAAAATAAAATAAATATAAAAAATATACATAACAGACTGAACGAAGTCTGTCCGGGCAGCTAGTATATAAATAAATATATATTACATCCAGACTCAGGGTGGGAATCGAACCCACAACCCAGAAGAATTTGTAGTGACCCTGCAGAAAGCAGGGTCACTACGAACTACGCCAACGGGCTAGCCAATATATAAATACAATACAATACAATACAAATGTACTTTATTGTATAACCAAAAACAATACATGTAACATAAAACATGCAAGAGAAAAAGAAATATAAAAGAAATGTACAAAAGGCGGTAAATATTTGAGATAATTGACTTGACAGTTTTGCATTGATTTGGAATGGAGCACATGTACTTTTAATTGTTGAGAAAATTTAAAATGGCTTTGATGATGTGATTTATCATATATAAAAGATAATAGGTGTGACATACTGGTTGCACTGCATGTGGAGGTAATACTTTGGTTGTTAACATTTTGTGGTGTTGTACCTATAGCATAGCATGATATATAATAATTATCATACATGTAATTAATGTTTTAGATGCTGGAATAGAGTTAAATTGTAAGAAACAAATGTCCTAAAGATGTATAGGTAACAAAATAAAATGATATAAAAATGTACTTATTGTTGCCTTGATAAATTTAAATAGTATTGTAATTGTCAATGTTTCAAAATTCTTTAAAATAAAAAACAAAAAAAAAATGTATAAAGCATTATATGATTATGCATATTAACATTGCACCCTAAATATGAAGATGTCATACACTACATGTAAAGGTAAATGGAAAAAATCTTTTGTTATTTTTCTATATTCAATATTGTTAATCATAAGCAGCTTTTTCATAATTATGTTGAAATGTTGATCAAATTTATAGATGCCTGAAGAAGATCTAATATAAGATTGAAACGTCGCATTAATTTAGAATTGGTATTTTGGTTGGCACCGTATGTCCACTTCCCTGATAACTCCAATAATAAATTAATTTAATCAGAGGGCGCAGGTGAAAATCTTTATAGTAAATTAATTATAACGAATGGACGCAAGTACGCAACGACAAAGAATTGTAAAAAAATGTTATTTTGTTGTACCGTGTATTTATTATACATCCATAAACATGTAGTAAAAACGGTTATTTTAATATTACAAACATACACTTCAATTTTATTTATTGTATAGATGTATAAATAATTTAGAAAACGATTACATCGTTATTTTTTAAACAAAGTAATAAATGAAGACGAAAAAAAATCGGCCAAGTGCGAGTAGGACTCGCGCACGAAGGGTTCCGTACCATTGGCTAGGTAAACACCAGTGATTTTAATAGCGGGCAAAAATCGGCAAGTCATTTTCGTTGTATGAGCCCCCAAATTTTTTTAATTTTAATTTTATTATTTATTATTAAAGTAACACACAATTAAGTATTTTGTGAATATTTCAAGTGCCTACCTCTTACCATTTATTTATATCGAGTAAAAATAGGCAATAAATCGGGTTTGTTGTATGGGAGCCCCCCCTTAAATATTTATTTTATTTTGTTTTTAGTATTTGTTGTTATAGCGGCAACAGAAATACATAATTTGTGAAAATTTCAACTCTCTAGCTATCGCCGTTCTTGAGATACAGCCTGGTGACAGACGGACAGACGGACGGACGGAAAGCGAAGTCTTAGTAATAGGGTTCCGTTTTTACCCTTTGGGTACGGAACCCTAAAAACTACAGGAATATTAATATAATAATTGTCATAAATGATTTAAACTAATTGGATAAGGTTTGTATAATTACTGGAAAATTGTAAACGAGAGAACGATAAATAATAATTCTTACTTGAAGAAGATATTTGAGATCAAACGTCGTCGTTCACTTGTCGTTTCTTCAATAAAATTTTAAAAGCGATTTTTTATCATCTGTAATAAAAAAATTACGTATATTTTAAGACCAGCTGTGCCCGTGACATCGTCCGCGTGGAATTTAACAAAAAAGTTATTGTTCAGTTCGCAGAGTTATAAAATAAACAAATTTCTAAAATAAAAGTAGCCTTAGTTACTCCTAATTACATCACCTATGTAATAAGGAGTAACTAAGGCTACTTTTGTTTATTATATAGATAATTTATTTATGATAGTATAGATAATTTAGACAAAACGATTACATCATTATTTTTAATTACGTAAGCTATGTAATAAGGAGTAACTAAGGCTACTTTTGTTTATTAAATATAGATCATTTAGACAAAACGATTACATCATTATTTAATAAACTAAAAGTAATATAATTATATGAAGACGAAAAAAATACAGGTATATTATAATTCTTATCAATGATTTACACTGGTTGGATGAGGTTTGTTTAATTACTGGACAATTTTAAACGAGAGACAACTATAAATATTAAATAATAATTCTTACTTGAAAAAGATATTTGAACAACATCAAAATCAGTCACTTCACACTTGTCGTTTCTTTTTCCGAAGTTTATCAGAGAAGTATTGTATGTCAATACTGTTAAGGCAAAAAAAATAATTCCGGGTCGTATGCTTCGCAACATAGCGAGGCCGTTCACTTCACTGGCTAGCGCCCAATTGATCAAATGTATTATGTACCTACAGTAGAACTTTTCCTTTAAAAATAACGGTTTTAACGAAATATTTCGCTAAGTATAATACACTCAATTAGAATAGTTATGAAAAACGAAGCAAACACTGTATCTTGATTGCATCTTAAATTTGGTCAGGTTATAGCTACAGGTATTCCCCGAAACTTACGACGGGTGTGGCCATCTTTTTCTCTAAATTTTCTCACACTACGTTTAAATGCTCATTTGTGTTGTGATTAGTTCATTTCTTCAAAATTTTTTCAGTAGCCTAAAAGGCGACCAGAGTTCATTTTTACCTTAAAAGTATGTGTTATTCTAAGAATTAGTTATTGGTGAAGTTAATTTCTTTCATGTTGTTTAAAAGCGATAAATAATTTTCGTAAATGTTAGTAGAAGTTTAATAAAAGAAAAAAGGATCTTGATTATTCTTCATATTATTAGAAATTACATTAGTAATATATGGTACCTATTAGGTTAAAAATATGATAAAAAATGAAAATGAAAACATTTATTTCTCCATAAGGTGATACATACATTTAACGAAAGTAAACAAAATGTCATTTACAAAAAAAAACCAAACTATAATAAAAAAGGAAAAAAAAAACAAAAATTAGAAATGTGCATTAAAACTTATGAACAAATATTGTTAAAAAAATATAACATGATGAAGGAAATTAATACAAATTAATATTGCTTACTTTAATGTTAAAAAAAGGAATACATGAAAATTGTAATAATTAATATGTAAAAAATAGGAAATAATAAAAGGCTTATTTATTTATTTTATTGCGACCAGTCGCTATTTAGATATTTTTGTCACCGATTTCCACTTAGAGTAGCCTAAATGGTGAAAAATCACCTATGTTGTCAACACTGGCTAGCGGCGGAGGAGGCCGCGCAGGAGCGCTGCCATTGGTTGCGGAGAGCCGAGAGCGGGGCACAGTGGGCTGAAATTTGCGTTTCATAGACATTCAAATTTATTTTTTCAAGTGACGCTTTTTTTGCTTGAATGCGATTGAGAAGAACTGCTATATGCCTTATATAATGATCTTTCAGGTTTATAATCGTAAACAGCGCACTTAGAATTTTTTTCAAGACAATTTGTATGGAGTCGACATCATAAATGATGTTATCTCCATAATCGCACAATTGCACTTAATATCCTCTTAGGTTATTAAAATACAAATTATTTTTGATTTTTTGACATACTTCATGTTAAGGTCAAACGTGCTTTTTTTTAAACCTTTAAAAAAATTACCAATTTTTTTTATTTATTTTTTTGTTTTTAACTAATATCAAGCTTTACATAAGTGTATAATTATATACTTTATTTATTACTTATACTATTTATTTATTTATTTACATTGGAAAAGAAAGTGAGTACAACGAAAATGATAGGAAAAATAAATTACGGTCGATCTGAGGTCGGGCAGTGGTAGGGAGGGGGGGGGGGGGGGAAGAGTAAAAGAACAGTTTATCTCAATTTCTGGCTAAACTACAAGTCCTATGAAAAAAAGTTCAAGGGCAAAGCTGTAGGTAATATAAAGATCTACAACTTTAGTATTTACACTTTTTTCACATAACCTCAAAATTTATGTGAAAAATTCAATAATCCAAGTTTTTGTTTTTTTAACCGACTTCCAAAAAAGGAGGAGGTTCTCAATTCGACACGTATGTTTTTTTTTATGTATGTTAGCTCAGAACTTTTGACTGGGTGGACCGATTTCGATCAATTTTGTTTTAATTGAAAGGTGTTGCGTGTCATGTGGTCCCATTTTAATTTAATTGAGATCTGACAAGTACTTTTAGAGTTATATCTAATAATGCGTATTTACTTGACTACTTTTTCGTCGACCTACGTTATATTATTTTCTTTTCTCTTTTACAACTGTTTAGTGTGTTTGGGACATAAAATGGTAAGTTTTCACCAAATTTCGTAATAAAATTATAACCTGACCGAATATAAACATGAAAGATCATTATAATATAAGGCACAATATAGCAGTTATTCTCAATCGCATTCAAGCAAAAAAAGCGTCAGTTGAAAAAATAAATTTGAATGTCTATGAAACGCGAATTTCAGCCCACTGTGCGGGGTGGCTGTCGCTATATAGATATTTATTAAAATAGTTATAAATATCGACGTCGATATATCGATAAAATTTTCAAAAGATTTTGTATTTATAAAATAAAATAGTGTATTTAGCTCAATATTATCAATAGTAATTTTCATATAAAATGAAATTATTTTAATGTACAAAAATCTCAATAAAAATATTAATGTACTTATATAAGGATTTCATTTTTGGGTAATATTTACAAAATATCAAAAATTAAATAGGTATTAATATCTTCTAATTAATGTTTTAAACCTATTTGTTGTCACTACAATTATTATAAAACAAAGTCTCTTCCCGCTGTCTGTCTGTATATATGCTTAGATCTTTAAAACTACGCAACGGGTTTTGATGCGGTTTTCTTTTGTAAATAGAGTGATTCCAGAGGAAGGTTTATATGTATAATACATGAATAATATAGTAGAGGAACACTGATAGTTTTAAAGTTTTCTAATTTGAAGTCGTATATAAACAAATTTTTTGCGCTTAGATTGCAAATATTTATTTTATATTTTATATTAATTTAGTATCAGCATTGCACCCGTGCGAAGCCGGAGCGGGTCGCTAGTATTACATAATCTAGTATTTGTCCGGTTGCGAACGTCGAAAAACTGCTCTTTACAAAGCTCCGCTGTCAGTGTTTAGTTAGTTACATTTAAATAAAAATAACACTTGGCAAAACTAATTGACAAAAAAAATAACAAATTAAAAAAAAGCCAACGTCACGTGGAGTTCCCCAGTCGGTCACACGTTCTCTAAAATTTTACCCTCATGCGCCTAACAAAGTTTCACTTAAAAAAAATATCGTCTGTAATACAATTTTCGATATTGGATATTTTGTATCGATAATAATTATATCGGATCAAACAAAATATTATATCGGCTAATAATAATTATTGTATTGTATTTTTGGTATGTATGTGTTTTTGATTTTGACTTTGATTTTAATTGTAATTTTGGTTGAGTTTTGTTATTGATTGGATTTTTTTTTTTTTTGAATTTTAGTATGATTCGATTTTTTATGTCAATAGGTATCCATAATTGTAATAAAGGAACATGAAATCAGTTTACCTACTTATACCAGACTATCGTCACTCCATGTACTTGCGCGCTAATCGCTATAATTACGGTCTCGGGCCAGATAAGGTTGTCGCAAACGAATCGCACGCACGTAGTTCAATTTTTAACTGACTTCCAAAAAAGGAGGACGTTCTAAATTAATTATTTTTTATTCTATTGTATTTTTTATGTATGTTAGATCAGAACTTTTGTCTGGGTTGACCGATTTCGATAAATTTTGTTTTAATTAAAGGGTATGCGTGAATGCGTGTCATGTGTGCTCCCAAGTACTTTTAGAGTTATATCTAAAATGCGTATTTACTTGATATTTTTTCGTTGACCTTCGTTATATTAAACCGGATAACTTTTTACTGGGTTTATCGATTTTGATAATTCTTGTTTTAATCGAAAATTATTAAATTACGAGTATTAAATTTATAAAAAAATTATATAATCATAAAACACATGTAACTTTTGAATATTTTTTATTTATCTTACCTACACACTGTCCTCTATAAGAATGTTTTATCTAGGTGTATTAATGAATTTAGCAGTCAGTTTATTTAACAGTCAGCACCTATTTATAAAGAAAAATATGTTTTATAAACTATACAATTTAAAACTACCACATATAGTCAGAATATATTCACAGTTCTCAATAACATAGATACAAAGAGTTATGTTAATTTAATTTTATCGAAGAGTCAGCCCTGCCGTTGCTGTGGGATCGCGTGGTGCGAAGCAATCACAACTGTACACTGGAGCATTTAGGCACATTTTAGCATGCAGCGGTTGCTGACGCGAAGGAGTAGGCTATTATAGCAGTATTAAGTATCTGTACGTAGTACTATTTACTAATCTGTGCTTATACGCACAATTATATTAAATCAAAGTGTACTACTAACATTAGTTTTTAAGTTATAAAATGTTACTAACACTTGTATGGATGTGAATCTGAATTAAATAAATTATTATTTCTATTTTATTGTTTGATTTTTTGCTGCCTTAACTTTCTGTTATTGTTGTTTAGTTTTTTTTTGTAAATAATTTTTTTTAGACTTTCGTTAAGTGTAATATGTAAGTATTACATATACACCTTATGGCGAAATAAATGATTTGAATTTGAATTTGAATTTGAATTATAGGTAAATAAAGTTTATAGAACGAGTAGCCTACCCAAAGCAATTTGAAAATTTCATTTTTTAACTAATTTATTAACTTTTCGTAGAGTGTTGAATATCAAACTATTCGTCTCATTACCCTCTAACTAGTGAAGTACTTTTTGTGAAAATCTACTGAAAAACCAGTGCGTTATGTTATACCTGTTTTCGTTCGCGGAGACGGGCGAAATTGCGACCTATAACCTTGAGTGCGTGCGGCGATAGATCTGTCGTGCGTGACAATCCCTAACTTTTTTACATACTTACCTAATATTATAGTGGTCAGTCAGTACTACACATACAGTATTATATTATAAAATATATTTTGTTTATAAGTATAGTATTTTTATAAGTATGTTTATATATATGTATGTGTGTATATATATGTATATATATGTAATATGTGTATGTATATAATTATGTTTATATGTATATAATTATGTATCTTTGTATGTATGTATTATGCTGTATATGTATGTGTATTTGTATTCGATAATTGATATTGTTTTAGGTGACACTATTTGTCACTTCTCTATTGTACACTTCCCTACCGCTTTCACTATGCCTTGTCCTATATGCCCAAAGGTTGTCTGGAAGAGATCGCTCTTCTAGCGATAAGACTGCCTTTGTACACTGTTTTGTACTTGTAATATGTTATTGTGTTGATTGATGTTGTGTACAATAAAGAGTATTATTATTACCCTCTAAAAACCTGTGGACTTAATTTTGTGACTTTTTTTCGTCTTTTTGTGTTGTGACCATGTTGTGACATTTCTCGCTACTTTCTACAATTCGTGTGCTACACCCAAGTGTATACATAGTAATAGTAGTATGATAGTAGCTAATATTTTTAAAAGTTAACACGGACTGTTTTTGTAGACCTTGTGAAGATAATGAAAGAATAATTATGTTAGGTGACTTTAATGGTTGGGTAGGTGTGAAACGAGATAGTTGTGGAAGGGTGTTAGGGAAATTTGGAGACAAAAGAGTGAATGAGAATGGTATGAATTTATTAGAAATATGTTTGGAGTGGAATCTCTTTGTATCCAACACATGATTTGGGCATAAGAAGATCCATACGTATACATGGCAGAGAGGAAGCGATAGAAGTATGATTGACTTTGTGGTAGTTGATGGAAGATTGAGAAAACTGGTTACGGACACCAGAGCCTACAGAGGGACAGGTGTGGGAACGGATCACTATCTGGTAGTTTCTCAGATTAGTGGTCTGTTCAAGGGCTGGCGCCATAGGCCCTCTGTGCCGGTAACTAGTTTAAAAAGAATAAAAGTAGAAAAATTAGAAGAACCTGAGGTGAAAGAAAAATATGTGAGAAAGGCAACCGACAAAATTGGTGACGTAAAAGATAAAGAATGCTGGAAATTGGATGATTTGTGGGATTTAGGTAAGAATAGTATGGTGGAGGCATCCTCTGAAGAATGTGGGGTAACGACACGAAAGATTAACAATAAAAGAAGAGAGTGGAGGGATAACGAAGTAAGAAAAGCAGTGAAAGAAAAGAAGAATGCCTGGATAAATCTTGCAACGGTACAAAATGCTCGTTGTGTAGATAACATAAAAGTTGAGAGGATGAAAGAGATCTATAAAGATTTGAAAAAGAAAGTGAAAGCAATAGTTGAAAGAAAAAAGAATGAAGTGAAAGTGCGATTTGAAAATAAGTTCTCGGGACACTTTAGGTCAAACCTTAAATTGTTCTGGAACATGGTAAGGAAGTAAGAAGTAAGCGAGATGCAACACGGACTCAAAATTAAGTGTTGTTAGAGATGAGAATGGTATGATTATGACGGATGAAAGAGATGTTTTGGAAAGATGGAAACAACACTTTGAGAGTCTATTTGAAAGGGATCAAGCCTCAACTAAGACAGTTGATGGTGGAAATTATGAAAGGATTTTGGAGCTGGAAATAAGTACGGAAGAAATTATGAAAGCTATGAAAAGTATGAAGATGGGAAAAGCGGCAGGTTTTGATAGGGTGTCTGCAGAAATGCTCAGGGCTGGTGGCGGTGTTGTGGTTAGTTTGCTCTGCCTTCTTTTCAATGTGTGTTGGCGTGATGGTCGAGTCCCAGAAGACTGGTGCAAAGCCGTCATAGTACCATTGTACAAGGGGAGGGGGTCGAGTCAGGACTGCAAGAATTACCGTGGCATCAGTCTCTTGAGTGTTGTAGGCAAATTGTATGCTAAGATTCTGATTGAAAGAGTTGTGCAAAAGACTGAAGGGAAAATGTGGGATGTACAAGCAGGGTTCAGAAAGGGAATGGGATGCGTGGATCAGATCTTCTCTTTGCGGAACATTGCGGAGAAGTTTCTTTCTTAAAACGGGAAGGTCTTCTGCACTTTCGTGGATTTAGAGAAGGCCTACGATAAAGTGGAGAGGGATGATTTGTGGTCGACGCTATCTGTGTATGGTGTGGATGGCAACCTGATACGGGCACTCAAATCACTTTACGATGGTTCGAGTGCTTGCGTCAGGATTAATGGGGCCTACAGTGACTGGTTTTCCATCGGAAAAGGTGTCAGACAGGGTTGCGTAGCTTCACCATGGCTGTTTAACCTATTCATGGATAGTTGTCTTGACGATTTGAAAGACTGTGGATGGGGGTTACGACTGGGGGAGTTACTTGTCAAGTGCCTCTTGTACGCCGACGATCAAGTGCTCCTTGCAGAGTCGGCTGAAGAGATGCAGAAGATGGTAACTCTAGTGAATGAATCCTTCAGTAAGAGAGGCATGAAAATAAATGTAAGCAAGACGAAAGTCATGGTTTTGGAACGGGATGAAAAAGTGACTGAATGCAGAATAATGATTGGTGATGAGAAAGTAAAACAAGTGAATGAATTTGTTTATCTGGGTTGCGTTTTTACAAGGGATGGTAAGTATGAAGAAGATATTGAAAGGAGAGTAAAATTGGGAAATCAAGTCAATGGGGCCCTGCACTCCCTTATGAACAACCAAAATTTGTCAAACAAGGCAAGGTTGGCGATTCATGAGGGGGTGCTCATCCCCACATTGACCTATGGAAGTGAATGTTGGGTGTGGCAGAAGAAGAATGAAAGTAGATTGAATGCGGTAGAAATGCGCTCTTTGCGTAATATGTGTGGCTTAAGACTGGTTGATAGAGTAAGAAATAGTATGATAAGGGAAAAATGTGGTTATGAAAGTAAGAAAGGGGATGCTGCGTTGGTTTGGACATATTGAAAGGATGAGTGAGAGTAGGGTTACGAAAGGTATTTATAAAAGTAAATTGGTGGGCGTAGTTCCGAAAGGCCGTCCAAGAAGGACTTTCGAGGATCAAATCCGAGAAGTCTTGGAAACCGGCCAAGTAAGAAGTACGCACAATCGCCGACAGTGTATGAGAAGATGTATGACTGTAGATGAGGCACGAGAGGTTTGTCAGGATCGTGGCTGGTGGAGGGGCGTAATCTCTGCCTACCCCTCTGGGATACAGGCGTGAATATATGTATGTATGTATGTAATAATTCTACCATACATTTTTATGTTACCTACATCTCTGTTTATGCAGCGTTTTCGATAAAACTTTTTTTTACTTACTCAGCGAACAAGCGTGCGGCTAGGGAATGCAAATCTCGCGAGATTGGGACTCAAGCGAGATCTCGCGAGTTTATGAATAACGATACTTACTGCGAGATCTCGCCAATTTCGAGATCTCGCGAGATTGGCAATTTTGTGTGTTTTTTTAGGGTTCCGTACTTCAAAAGGAAAAAACGGAACCCTTATAGGATCACTTTGTTTTCCGTCTGTCTGTCAAGACCCTTTTTCTCAGGAACGCGTAGAGGTATCACGCTGAAATTCATACCTAATACGCAGGTCTACTGTTCCTTGGAACTGTGAAAAAATCAAACTTCTAAGCCAACGCAATCAAAAGATACAGCCGTTTATGTTGCAAATTTTCGACACTCACAAGGGAATTAAAACCTACAGGGTACTTACCGTGAACTCAGAATCTTGAAGTTTGGTACGCAGCAATGTCTTATAGCACAAATAAAGGAAAAATTGCGAAAAGTATCAATTTTTAGTTACATCATGTAAAAAAAAAATTTAATTTTGTTGGTACGGAAATAATTTTGTTGGTACGAAACCCTCGGTGCGCGTGTCTGACTCGCACTAGACCAGGGTTTTTTTTTTGCAAATAATCACAATATTTGAATAACTTAGGAAATAATTGTGTTTTCTCGCAAACGAAACAAAAAAAACGACTTCAAGTAAAGTATTAGCTTTCGATTAAAGTAAAAATCATCAAAATCGATAAACCCAGTGAAAAGTTATGCAGTTTAATACAACGTAGGTCGACGAAAAAGTAGTCTAGTAAATACGTATTATTATATATACCTAACTCTAAAAGTATAAATTTAAATGGGACAATATGACACGCAACACTTTTCAGGTAAAACAAAATTAATAGAAATCGGTCCGCCCAGTCAAAAGTTCTGAGGTAACATAAATAAATAAAAAAATATACGTTTCAGGTAAAACAAAATTAATAGAAATCGGTCCGCCCAGTCAAAAGTTCTGAGGTAACATAAATTTAAAAAAAATACAATCGAATTGAGAACCTCCTCTTTTTTTGGAAGTCGGTTAAAAATAATAAAAATTGTAAGTGTTATAAGATAAACATTTATTTTCAAGAATTTTTTCAATAGACTTATGCATTAAACATTGTTTGACGTATCTGTCTATATATTTTTTTAAAAACTTCTAAGTAATAAACACAAACCAATGCTGTGACCACTGCGCCATCGCCAACGCGGCACAAGCCATTATTACGAATTATTCGCGAGATCTCGTTTTTGCGAGATCTCGCCCTATTTTTCGTCCGAGATTCAATCTCGCTAAAAAAGGCCGAGATCTCGCAAAAACGAAATCTCGCGAGAACGAGATTGCATTCCCTACGTGCGGCTCGCCTGATACTAACCCTGGTGAATATACATATAAGTTTGAAAAAAGTATTAGAATATCTTAAAAAATCGTCATATGTCTTAATAAGACTTTTAACATCAAATATTATTATATTTTCATGAAGATTATTTTTTTCCTTTACACAAAGCAAATTAAATGAATACCATAGGAGATAAATAGCAAAATCAAAATAATGCGCAATTAAATTAATTTCTTGTCGCCGTGATTCGACCGGGCTGAGTGGGCGCCCCGTGACCCCGCGCCTCGCGTCCGAAAGTTTAGGTACCTAGTGTATGGTGGAACTAGCTGGTGCCCGCAACTTCGCCTGCGCAGGATTAGATTTTGTACAATTCACACAATCTTTTATATCTATATAATAAAAATGAATGTTGCTAAGCGCATAACTCGAGAAAGGCTCGACCAATTCAGCTAATTTTTTTTTGTATGTTCCTTAAAAATCCCATGGAAGGTTTTTAATGTTTTTATACTACAAAAAAAAAACAACAGACAGAACGCAATCTGTCCGGGCAGCTAGTCTATATAATAAAAATGGATGTTGCTAAGCGCATAACTCGAGAAAGGCTCGATCGATTCGGCTAATTACCCACGGAAGGTTTTTATAATAAATAAATAAAACATAACAGACAGAACGAAGTCTGTCCGGGCAGCTAGTTACAAATAAATAAAATTGGAGTGTCTGGTTGTAACATTAAAGTAACTGCTTTTTACTAAATGCATATTATGATGTACCTATACACGGTACATATACCAAAATAACTTTTTTTACAATTTTTGTCTGTCTGTCTGTCTGTTTGTTCCGGTTAATTTCTGAAACGGCTGGGCCGCTTTTAACTGGATTTTCACAGGCAGATAAATCTATACTAATATAATAAAGCTGAAGAGTTTGTTTGTTTGATTGTTTGTTTGTTTGTTTGTTTCAACGCGCTAATCTCAGGATCTACTGGTCCGATTTGAAAAATTCTTTCAGTGTTAGATAGCCCATTTATCGAGGAAGGCTATAGGCTATATATCATCGTGCTAAGACCAATAGGAGCGGAGTCCACGTCGACGAAGTCGCGCGCAGAAGCTAGTGATGTAATAAGGAATAACTTAGGCTACTTATATTTTACAAATTAATGTATTTATTTTGTAACTGTGAACTGAAAAATATTTTTTTTATTTCCACACGGACGAAGTCGCGGTCACAGCTAGTATCTTTATATGTTAAATCGTGTATGTTATTCTGATTTATAAGATATTTTCTTTAAAAACCCCGCGCGAAGCCGGGGCGAGTTGCTAGTTGTTTAATAAAAAACCAATTAGATAGTAGGTACACATTTCAAAAATTCGAATTAAACTATTTTAAATACACATTTTTTAAATATAATATATGTAATATATCTAGAGGATCTACCTAGACTACACCATTAAACTACAATAACTATACTAACTAATAAATAAAAAATCAGTAAACACGTTAAAGTAATTTAATAATTTACTTGACGCTCGCACTTTTCACCAAGGTCAAAGTTGCATGATTATCCAAACGAAAAAATAGGACGAGGGAGTGATCTATAATAAAAAATTTATAAAAAAGAGATTTTAAATCTGTATCTACCGAAATTACACCTAATCACGGTTTCATCTGAGTTTTAGAATACACCAATGTAACTTTTCTCATATCTAAAAATATAAAAATTCTTAATGTTAAATGTTGATTCATGTTCCTTAAATCTATACCTATAATTATAGTACGCGCACGAATTCATGTCCATCCTGAGGAATGCGGTAGTTCTTGTGACCTATGGTATTGTCGATATCGATAATCTCATTTGGTCAACCTTAATATCTATCCCATCTTTAAGTAAGTAAATAATTATAATTTAAATAGACTAGCCCGTTAGCGCAGTTTATAGTGGCCCTGCTATCTGCTCCGCGGGCTGCGGGTTCAATTCCCGCTTGAGTCGGGGTGTAATATTTGTATTTATATATTGATATATCATATATGTATGTAAATATATAAAAAATATTTGGCTATATCAGACGGAAGCGGAACAGACGATTGTGTGTAAATGTTGTAAGATATTTATTTAAAAAAAAATGAAAAAAATAATGCAACATGAAGTAAATGCACCCAATACTTGTTAATTATTTATTACAAAAATAGGAAAACAATTTATAAAATGCAAAACCCTAAACACGAATTAGTCACTATCAGATGCTAAGATAACTGACAGAGCTGAATCGGAGTCACTATTTTCGCCGTCGCCGAGTTCAATTATAAATTTGTCGATCGCATTTTCAATTAATCCATCTTTTTGCCAGTAGTGCAATATAATAGCGGTCAATAGTTCTTAGTATCTACCATGTATCGACAATATCGACAAGCGTGCGTCAAGGACAACATTCGAGTGCGGACGAATGCGGCGAGGTGGGTGAAGGCGGGGCGCGCTGCCCCCGCCCGCCTCCTCAGGCCCCGATGGACATGAACTCGCGCGCGTACTATACTAATATTATAAAGCTGAAGAGTTTGTTAGTTTGAACGCGCTAATCTCAGGATCTACTGGTTCGATTTGAAAAATTCTTTTAGTGTTAGATAACCCATTTATCGAGGAAGGCTATAGTTTATAATTATTTCATCACGATAAGACTAATGTTTCAAAATGCTTATTCTATTTTATTCATAATTTTTATTGTAATATTAATTTCATTGACGTCATGTAATAACTCAATATTATTGTATCAATTTTAATTTTAATTTTTATGTCTATTGATTTTAATGTCACTGAATTTGTTCATAATTTATAATTGATTGTTTTATTATTAATCTTTCATATTAATTTTCATTTTAATTTTGTAATGTCAATTTTAAATTTATCGTTTCATTTTTATTTTTTTTTATTTAATTTAAATTTGTTTTTAAATTTATTGTAATAATTTAATTTTCATTGATTTAATTCTAAATGTATCAATTTTACGTGTTTTTGTAATGAAACACTCTTAAGTAAGCTGTATGTGCCTATAATTGAGGTAACACTTAATTGTTTGTAGCCTGTGCTGTTGATTGTTGTGAATTTGTTGGTGTCTACCTTGTTGGCGTATAATTAAAATAAAATAAAATAAAAATTGGGTTTTTTTCTTTTCTTTTGAGAGCTTCCGCTAAGTAAGCGGTTAAAGTTTCACATAAACTATGTATGACAAATTGATCATAATCCACGCGGCGAAGTTGCGCGCGAGGCTATAGTGATAAATATTGATTTAAATTTAGGTTAGTCTTTAGATTACGGGCTGTCAGTTTATGTGGTTCTAGGGTGGGGGGGCGAGGAGGGGAGGTGCCTAGCCCCTGGTTCTCCCACAAGGTAGTGTAATAGCTTAATAGCGTTATTCTAACCTCAAAACTTTAACCATGTATATCTCTATAACCATGGAGTTCCGCGGGGTGGGAATGGTAACAAGGGGTAGCCCGCTCCCTCTCCCCTTTCCACCCCACAAAACCCCATAAATCGACAGCCCGTAATCTAAAGAAGAGCCTTAAATTATAATGATATTCCGTTTTAAAAATATTTACGTTATTTTATTGAAATTTCATTACGTACGATTTTTTTCCTTGAAATGTAGGCAACTAGGCATAATATGATCTTTTCTAGTATATGGTATGATCTTCTGAAAAATAAAGTTGACAACACTGTCTTGACGACGATTTATTAAATAGTAGTGATCTTGAGATCGTGATTACATCCTGAGAGCCTATCAGCTAAGATCGCTCTTGAGATCGTATCTGAGAGCGATTTATAAATACGGGCCTTAATGTCAATTACTTAAGTATCCATAAGGACTAATTTGAACGTCTCTGAGTGCAGCCGCTAGTGTATCAATGTATGGTGGAACTAGCTGGTGCCCGCAACTTCGCCTGCGTAGGATTAGATTTTAGACAATTCGAATTCACATAATCTTCTATATCTATATAATAAAAAAATAAAATAATTTTTAACAAAAAAAAACCGACTTCAAACAGGAAACTAAAAAGTAACAAATAAATTTACTTAGCACAAAGTAATTCTTATTTTGATTTAGTTAATCAGAAATTATAAAATAAATATTTTATAACTTTGAAGTCGGTGCCTTCAGTACCTACTATATCCATTACTATTACTAGTACTTACTCCGAATACTATTATAAGAAGATAATTAATTACTACAGGATAGATATTCCGTAATAATTACCTGCCAATATTAGCTTGAGGGGTGAGAAAAATTGATAATACCTATACCTAGTTATTGTTTTACTTGGCACCGACTTCAAAATTATAAAATATTTATTTTATAATTTCTGATTAACTAAATCAAAATAAGAATTACTTTGTGCTAAGTAAATTTATTTGTTACTTTTTAGTTTCCTGTTTGAAGTCGGTTTTTTTTTGTTAAAAATTATTTTATTTTACAATTTTTAGTGATGTGTAGACCTAATTAGGATGCTTCTCGGCAGTATTAAGTAAGCCCAACAAAATAAAAAGCTTCAGCCTGTAAAATCCTACTCCTGGGCATAGGCCTCTTTCTTCATGTAAGAGAAGGATCACAGCTTAATCCACCACGCTGCTCTACTGTGGTTTGGCGGATATATTCCTTACTATAATAAACAATGAATAAACGCTTCACACTCAACGGCCTTCAGTAGGGTTTTCTCCTGTGTCGGGAGTCCGGAAACATACACAACACACAAACACAAACGCCCAGACCACGAAAAACATCTATATGGCCAATACAAATGTCCGTCGTGAGCGGGGATCGAACCCGCGACCGCCAGCGCAACAGCCAGTGCTGTGACCGCTGCGCTAACGCGTCGTCATAAGTACCTACTATATATGAGTAAAGATCGCTATTAGGTGTTCGTGATATACAACCGGGACTGACAGCCTAGCGTGTTCTCCGGGACCGAACCGAAACATACAGATCGAAAATAAATATTTGTATAAACATAAATATACACTCCGAGCGGGAATCAAACCCGCGACCGTCGGTGTTTAGGCGCCGCCGACACGGCACATGCACCATTATATCAAAGCGGTCGTCAAACAACAAAAAGTAACTGCTGTAAATTATTGAGGAATTCCTTCGACTATTTATGGGCTTCATCATCAGACCTGTAATGGCACTTTTAACTCATATGGGTGCAAAGTTCTCATCAATAGAAATGAATGAAGCTCAAACAGCAGGTGATTGCTGTAAATAGTTGAAGATTTCCCTCGACTATTTATGGGCTCCATCATCAGACCTGTAATGGCACTTTTAACTCATATGAGTGCAAAGTTCTCATCAATAGAAATGAATGAAGCTCAAACAGCAGGTGATTGCTGTAAATAGTTGAAGATTTCCCTCAACTGTCTTTCGACTCCATCATCAGATCGTCTCCAGACCTTCATTAAATAGTAGTGCTTTATAGTAGTTAAGGAAAAAGTGATAAAACGCACTAGTTGTCACTACAATTTTCGAGGGTTCCCCTCGATTTCTCTGGGATCCCATCATCAGATCCTGGTTTCCTTATCATGGTACCTAAGTTGGGATATCTCCTTTCCAACAAAAAAAGAATTATTAAAATCGGTTCATAAACGACGAAGTTATGCCCGAACATACATAAAAAAAAAAAAAAAAAAAAAATACGGTCGAATTGAGAAACCTCCTCCTTTTTTGAAGTCGGTTAAAAATCATCAAAATCGATAAACCCAGTGAAAAGTTATGCAGTTTAATACAACGTAGGTCGACGAAAAAGTAGTCAAGTAAATACGTATTATTATATATAACTTTAAAAGTATAAATTTAAATGGGACCACATGACACGCAACACCTTTCAGGTAAAACAAAATTAATCGAAATCGGTCCACCCAGTCAAGTTTTGAGCTAACATACATTAAAAAATACAATCGTATTGAGAACCTCCTCTTTTTTTGGAAGTCGGTTAAAAAATAATAAAAATTATAAGTATTATAAAATAAAAATTTATTTTCAATAATTTTTTCAATAGACTTATTCAACAAACATTGTTTGATGTATCTGTCTATAATTTTTTTAAAAAACTTCTAAGTAATAAACTTTGACGTACCTACGTATCTATCAAATAAAAAAATGAAAGAAACAACCAGTCGTCTTTTCTAATATCAAACAAAAATCTTTTAGCAATAAAACAACTATTTTATAACTAACAAAAGAACGAGAAGTCAAGAAAAAATGAAACTTGACTAAACTAAGTTGAGTTGACTATTAATTAAACTTAGATATTATTATCAATTAAATAAAACTATATCGACTCAGTAGATACATTAGATATTACAAATGGGCATTTTTTTTTTAAGTGTACCCGCCGATTTGAGGCTGTCCCAAATATTCAAAATTTTATTTCAAGTTTAATAAGTGCCATATTTTCTAATTTTTGGAATATAAAGGTAAATCATTACATTAATTTTACGAATTCATCTGCGATCCTGGTAAAATATGTTCAACTTATTAAATGACGAATATTTTAAAATCACGAGTCACTGTTTTTGAGCATGTCCCACCCCTTACGTACATGGAATTAACCGAAATTTAAATAGTACCACGAATACATATTGTACAAGTAATTTTGGTACGACTATAAATACATCATTATCGTCACATAGATTAAATTTGTGCAATTTAACTCTAATGAGACAAGCTCAAAATACATTTTCAAAAAATGTTCCTATTTGATGCCGGTCGGACATGTCAGTTTAGTGACGGTCCCTATTGTTCAAAAATATTAATAAAGAATGTCATGGCACCGAAAATGGTGACATTTTGTAAAGAAGATCACTTCCGGCATTTTAAATTATCAGAATTGCCATAGCGTCTCGAGTAAAAGGGGGTTTTTGTTGGTGCCAGTAGCTGTCCCCACTTTATTTGTCAGGTATGTGATGTTATTTCTCTTTCCATATAGGACTTTTTACATCTTCCAGCTGTTTCAAACGAATCTGATATATTTAGAAATAGTTTCACATACTTTTCTAGTGCAAAATGTTTAACTGTAATTAAAAAACATTTTTCCAATAAACTTGCCCGTAAATGTGACGTCAGTTCAGTGACATTTTTATTCCGTCACTTATAAGACTGACTACAAATGTCACTAAACTGACACGTAAAGCTGGGATCACATCGGCAATGAGGAATATTATTTTTTTTTTAAAACGCCACTAGTCAAAAGGCAATCTGAAAATCTATTAATCTAAACTAAAAGAGCGAAAAGCTTAGCAACGTTTATAAAAGAACTATAGAAGACTGAATTACTTTTAATTTTAATTGCGCAGCTATTTCTTAATGGAGGATGTTCCTTTAGTATATTGATTAATATTCAAATTACATTATTTCATAGTCGCTAGATAACTTTAATAAAACCATATGTTTTATAAACATTAAAAATAATAATTACCAATGCTGTTTTCTTTGTACCATGTAACCTCAGCCTAAGGATTTTCGATGTGTCAGTTCAGTGACTGTCCCAATTTGCAGGTGGACAAAATATTTTTTTACATATTTATTTTTAGTTTTTTTACTAAGTAACTGTTTGGATATTGTTTTAACTAGTAACTACATTAAACACTAAAAATATTAACGAAGACTAACCACATTATCATATGAATATATAAAGAAAAGCGATCTTGGTAGCGTCACTTGTCACAAAATCGTAGTTAAAATCTAATTTTAGAAGAATTAGATTTCAATTGATGGTTATTGTAATTTATTTTCGATGGATTGCAATATTCTCTATTAATAGAAACGAAAAATTAAGTCGTATTACGTAAAATATTAAAACAGGATGATTTTTATATTGTCACCAAATTGACCACTATTTTCTACAATGTCCATTTATTTTGCATTTTTAATAAGGAAAATATATTAATTATTCGAAATAAAATACTCTTCCCTGTCCGCCAGCCTATGATGTACAAACTAGGACCTTTAAACATCTTAAGAACACAGTTTAATAAAATATTCGTATTTTTTATCAAGGTACACTTAAAAGTAAAAATGCCCAAATATAACAATCAAATGAAAGATTTGTTCAGCCTGTAATATTCCACTGTTGGGCATAGGCCTCTTTCCCCATGTAGGAGAAGGATCAGAGCTTAATCCACGCACGCTGCTCCCACAAGGACTGCACAAACACCCAGACCACGGCAAACATCTGCATGGCTAATACAAATGTTGTCGTGTGCGGGGATTGAACCTGCAACCGTGCGCGCAACAGCCATACACAAACCAATGCTGTGACCGCTGCGCCAACGCGGCACAAGCCATTATTACGAATTATTCGCGAGATCTCGTTTTTGCGAGATCTCGTCCTTTTTTTCGTCCGAGATTCAATCTCGCTAAAAAAGGCCGAGATCTCGCAAAAACGAGATCTCGCGAGAACGAGATTGCATTCCCTAGTCACTAGCTTCTGCGCGCAACTTCGTCGGCGTGGACTCCGCTCCTATTGGTCTTAGCGTGATGAAACATAGCCTATAGCCTTCCTCGATAAATGAGCTATCTAACACTGAAAGAATTTTTCAAATCGGCCCAGTAGTTCCAGAGATTACCGCGTTCAAACAAACAAACAAACAAACAAACAAACAAACTCTTCAGCTTTATATATTAGTATAGATTACACATAATCTATATGATATAAAAGCTTGTCGCGAGTTTGCTTGTAAACAAGTAAATTAATTAAATAGATGTGATTGATTTTAGCTATTAAAATTTTCAAACTATTTTAGTTTATCTGAGGTAGGGCACAGCAGGTTTCCTGCTCAAAACATGGAGCAGCCCGACTGGGGTAGTACCTCGACCTTACAGAAGACCACAGCTAAGTAATACTGTTTTCAAGCAGTATTGTGTTCTTGTTGGTGAGTAAGATGACCAGAGCTCCTGGGGGGGATTGGGGATAGAATCGGCAACGCGCTTGCGATGCTTCTGGTGTTGCAGGCGTCTATAGGCTACGGTCTTACCATCAGGTGAGCCGTATGCTTGTTTGCCGGACTCGTAACATAAAAAAAAAAAAAACTGAGGAAATACGAGTACTCATATCTCGCGACAAGCTTTTGTATCATATAGATTATGTGTAATGAGTAATGACTTTATAAGTAGATAGTAAAAGTTTTAAAGTAAAAATTTATTTTTTTCGTTTTAGCACATTCTAATAAAGCTTGTTTTTTAAAAAGGTTTTTTACTTTTAATTTTTTATTTTACGAGTAGATGCCTGAAGAAGATCTAATATAAGATTGAAACATCGCATGAATTTACAATTGGTATCTATTTTGATTGGCACCTTATGTCCACTTCCCTGATAACTCCAATAATTTTCGACGGGACATTTACTGGCAGGTAGCTGATGTAATAAGGAGTGACTTAGGCTTCTTTTTAATTTATTATTATTTTTTATTTTAATTTAAGTATTATTAATATTATTTACATTATAATGTACAATTGATTTACTAAAGGTTTTTTTTCAGCGAACGAATGTGTTAACTTATCCGAGCAACAAAATGATCATCAAAAAATAATACTGGAAGTGACTCAACATCATCTGGATTGATCTACAAGTAAATTTGAAAAACATAGATTAATAAAGCTTTGCACTGTAAAATATCAACACTTAAATAATAATTCATTTTATAATATATAATACATAATAATAAAAGAAAAGTTGTACTTAATATGGAAAATTTGGCTAAAATCGGTCTTCAAAGACAGCAAGGTGGAGAATTCTTCAAATTAGCCAATTGATTAAAAAAAATTCTATCATTCCTAAGGCTAATTAATCATTTAAAAATGCTGGAAAACTATTAGACAGGGAGCTCGTGACAGGTTGACATGACCAATACCCTCTCAAACGAAACTTCGTTACATGAATAAGGGATTTTTTTACGAATTTTCGTCTTTGTCAGCTGCCACTCCGTGGGTGGGTTTGGCAGTGGCAGCCTCCCAAACATCGAGAAAAAAAATTTTCAGTAATTTCCTCTCACTTCAAAATTTGTCGGATTATAGTTTACCTAATATCTTGAAGGAAACATAACGTCAGCTGGCCATAACATGGTGGATTATACGTCAGCTGGCTGCTTGAATATGTAAAAAAAAAAAAAAATTTTTTTCGGTGATTTCCTATCAACTAAAAATTTGCATGGTGATAGTTTACATGCTACTATGAATGAAAATTAACGTCAGATGGCTGTATCTCGGTGGAAAGTTTGTCAGCTGGTACCTTGAAAATGTAAAAAAAAAACTTTTTTCAGTCATTTCCTCTCATTTCAAAATTTGTCAGATTACCTAACACAATACAATACACCTTACCTAATACAATACAATACAAATATACTTTATTGTACAACCAAAATCAATACATGTAACAAAAAACATGCAAGAGAAAAAGAAATATTAGGTAAACTATAATCTGATAAATTTTGAAGTGAGAGGAAATGACTAATTTTTTTTTACATCTTTCAAGGTACCAGCTGACAAACTTTCCACCGCGATACAGCCAGCTGACGCTAATTTTCATTCATACGATTACGATTACGATACAGCCTGTAATATCCCACTGTTGGGCATAGGCCTCTTCTCCATGTAGGAGAAGGATCAGAGCTTAATCCACCACGCTGCTCCAATGCGGGTTGGCGGATATATTCCCTACTAGGAGTAACGATCGCTATCAGGTGTACATGATAACAACCGGGACCGACGGCTTAACGTGCTCTCCGAGGCACGGTGGGGTAACCCACAAGGACCCAGACCACGGCAAACATCTGTATGGCCAATACAAATGTGCCGTGTGCGGGAATCGAACCCGCAACCGCCCGCGCAACATGCAGCCAATCGCAATCCAGTGCTGTAACCGCTGCGCCAACGCGGCGTCTCTTTTTTTCATTCATAGTAGCATGTAAACTATCACCAGGTAAATTTTTAGTTAAGAGGAAATTACTGAAAAAGGAAAATGTAAAAGGAAATGAAAATATGTAAAAGGAAGGTGTTATGGCGTAACCAATGCTCAGTGCTCCTTGTGGTTCAGGTGTCGTATAGGTCCCGGTGTATAAAAAGATGGTGATAGTTTTTAAATAAAGATAACCAATTACGATTATGATTAGTGATTACACATAAGAAAATAATCCTGAATCAGATAGTTGAAAAGCAGTAAAGTGAAGTATTTGTATCATGTATTACCACTAAATTGATTTTTTTTTGCGCTAAAATCAAACAAAAATTGTAATTCCACAACTAAGGAATTAATATCTCACAAATATCCCTGTACAGACCTGTAAAAGTATATAAATTATACTAGATATTTAATATGCTCCTATTTCCCTTATACAGGGTGTCCCGCGATAAAGTGCAACCCCGAAAGAGGGCGAAACTAGACCATAAATTATCGACAAAAAACAGAAAAAAATCAAAAAAATTTTTTATTTTTTTTATTGACGAATTAAGATTTTTATATAGCTTACGTAACCTCTTTGTACAAAAAATGATGATTTTTGCACGTGTTTTTTGGGATACAGGCGTAATTTTTTTTATTTGAATGGCAATATGGTAAGAAATAATAATAAATCATAAAATTTCCTGGTATTGGGGGCATAATTCTGAGAAAATTAGAGATCATTGAAAAAAACAGTCAAAAAATGGATTTTTTTTCACAAGAAGCATAGTTAAAGTCATAATGCCACTTTTTTGCGAGCTAATTGTTATTTTATCCTTACCGCCAAGTACGTGGCATAATATTTTATTTTATTTTAAAGTAATCGACCCACTACTTTGGAAGAAATAACCATTTTTTATACATAGAGTCTACGTAAGATATAAAAATCTTAATTCGTCACTAGGAAATAAAATATTTTTTAAAAAAAGTTTTATCAATGTTTTTTGTCGATAATTTATGGTCTAGTTTCACCCCCTTTCGGGGTTGCACTTTATCGCGGGACACCCTGTATAATGATAAGGATCGAAGCTAAAAAATGTAAACTATAATCTGACAAATTTTGAAGTGAGAGGAAATGACTAATTTTTTTTTACATCTTTTAAGGTACCAGCTGACAAACTTTCCACCGCGATACAGCCAGCTGACGTTAATTTTCATTCATAGTAGCATGTAAACTATCACCATGCAAATTTTTAGTTGAGAGGAAATCACTGAAAAAAAATATTTTTACATGTTCAAACAGCCAGCTGACGTATAATCCACCATGTTATGGCCAGCTGACGTTATGTTTCCTTCAAGATATTAGGTAAACTATAATCCGACAAATTTTGAAGTGAGAGGAAATGACTAATTTTTTTTTTTACATCTTTCAAGGTACCAGCTGACAAACTTTCCACCGAGATACAGCCAGCTGACGTTAATTTACATTTATAGTAGCATGTAAACTATCACCATGCAAATTTTTAGTTGAGAGGAAATCACCGAAAACAATTTTTTTTTACATGTTCAAGCAGCCAACTGACGTATAATCCACCATGTTATGGCCAGCTGACGTTATGTTTCCTTTAAGATATTAGGTAAACTATAATCCGACAAATTTTGAAGTGAGAGGAAATGACTAAAAAAATTTTTTTTTTTTTTACATTTTCAAGGTACCAGCTGACAAACTTTCCACCGAGATACAGCCAGCTGACGTTAATTTTCCTTCATAGTAGCATGTAAACTATCACCATGCAAATTTTTAGTTGAGGGGAAATCACTGAAAAAAATAAATTTTTATATGTTCAAGCAGCCAGCTGACGTATATTCCTCCATGTTATGGCCAGCTGACGTTATGTTTCCTTCAAGATATTAGGTAAACTATAATCCGACAAATTTTGAAGTGAGAGGAAATGACTAAAAAAATTTTTTTTCTTGATGTTTGGGAGGCTGCCACTGCCCAACCCACCCACGGAGTGGCAGCTGACAAAGACGAAAATTCATAAAAAAATCCCTTATTCATGTTACGAAGTTTCGATCGGGAGGAAATGATTGACCGAATTTTAACCTGGCTCCCGTTCTATATCATGTTGGTTGGATAAGAAAAGTTTTAAGTAAGAACGAGATCATAATGTATAAATCATTTAATATTTTAAAACTTTATATTAAGTTTAGAAGTAAGTTTTATAAGTAAGTTAGTTATAAAGTAAGTAAGTTATATAAGTTTCACCCTACAACATCGATCACGATTCAGCCAGTAATATTCCACTGTTGGGCATAGGTCTCTTCCCCATGTGGGGGAAGGATCGGAGCTTAATCCACCACGCTGCTCCAATGCGGGTTGGCAGATATATTTCCTACTATGAGTAACGATCGCTATCAGGTGTACATGATAACAACAGGGACCGACGGCTTAACGTGCTCTCTGAGGCACAGTGGAGAGACCCACAAGGACTGCACAAACACCCAGACCACGGCAAACATCAGTATGGCCAATACAAATGTTGTCATGTGCGGGAATCGAACCCGCAACCGCCCGCACAACAGCCAATCGCAATCCAGTGCTGTGACCGCTGCGCCAACGCGCCAACCCCACAACATACCGGACCTAAATTTTTTTTTATGTCGTCAATTGATTGGCCATCCTGTATTTGTTAGTTCCTTTACTACATTGATCTACAAATAATTTTGAAAAACATAGATTAATAAAGCTTTGCACTGTAAAATATCAACACTTAAATAATAATTCATTTTATAATATGTTTATTAATATTTGAATTAATTAAGATTTCATGAGATTCAACATCGTTCACTTGTCGTTTATTCAATTTTAAAAGTGATTCTTTATCATGTAATGAAAAAATTACGTATATTTTAAGAGATAATTTAGACAAAACGATAACATCATTATTTTTTAAACTAAAAGTAATAAATGAAGATGAAAAAATAAACATGAATATAATAATTCTCACCAATGATTTAAAGTCCGCAAAACGAAAATAATAAACATGGTAAATATTCCGTTTTCGAATAGTTTTAGTAATAGAAGTAACCATGTTAATCTAAAATCTTGTAATGTGTTTTGTTTATTTAAATAAAAAAATTTTTGAAAAATACTGTTTTTTCTTTCAAATACCTTACTTTTTAGTTACGTTATAGAAGATGTCATTGTGGCCACTTAAAATCCTTGGATCTGGCGTTGTCACAAAGTACCTACATAATCATAAATACGAGTCATCAAAGATTACTCAAAATATACTAATTATATCTCCATTATATTAAAATACAACCCACATGACAAGTATAAGCTTTTGATTTATAAAAGAATCATCAAAATCGGTAAACACAGTAAAAATTTATGACGCTTATTATCACGTAGGTCGACGAAAAAATAATAGTAATAAATGTAACAGTAATAATAGTAAATGACGCATTATTGGTTATAACTCGAAAAGTACTTGTCAGATCTCAATTAAATTTAATTGATTCCAAATGACACTCAATACCTTTCGATTGAAAAGTTTGACTAAATTACAGATGCTTATAAAAGTTAGCTAAAAATTGGTTCAGTAGTTAGATAGCAGCGCCACCTACTGGGTCTAATTGAGATAAAAACTACGCTATCTACCAAGTTGGACCAAATTACAGAGGCTTACAAAATTTGATACAAATTGGTTCAGTTAGTTTCGGGAGGTACATACCGATAGCAGCGCCACCTACTGGGTCCAATTGAGTTAAAAACTACCCTATTTACCAAGTTGGACCTAATTACAGAAGCTTACAAAATTTGATACAAATAAGTTCAGTAGTTTCAGAGTTACATACCGACCAATTGAAATAAAAAGTACATTTTCTTGGAGGTCAACATCAGGGCTACCCCCAGTTAACGGATTATCCACGATTTACGACACACCCTGTATATATATATATATATAATATATATATATATATATATATATATATATATATATATATATAGTTATATCGCTATATACCTATATATATAGCTATATAGTGGTTAGTTCCAAAACTCGCATAGAGATGGCGTTGCTCCGTATGGCTCATTAAAACCATCGAGATTGATCTCTATTCCCTACTATTACAATGTACTCTGTGTAATGAGTGGATGTTTCACGTTGTCTTTGTAACAAAGTGGTTTGTACAGCACACAATGTGGTTCCTCCGCTCCCCGCTAGATGGCGCAAGCTCCTTTAAGTTTTGTACTCGTTACACTACTCCCCTCTTAGAGATGCTCGTCCCGAGCATCGTTGTTACTGCCATGGTAACGCGCCAGACGGTCTATGTGTACCACTTTGAATGTCCCTCTTGGTTGCTTTTGAATTCTATAAGTCACATCATTCATTCGGGTAACCACTTTGTATGGACCGTCCCACTTGGTCTGCAACTTTGGAGATTTCCCTTTCCAGTGGGTTGGGTTATGCAGCCACACTAGTGACCCTTCTTCGAAGCCTCTCGTGTTCAATTTCCGGTCATATCTGGTTTTCATGTTCTCGCTTGACTGTAACCCATTTTCCCGGACCAAGGCGTGTATGTAGCGCATTTTTTCCCTTAAGTTGCTGACATAGTCTTGTACGGTCTCTGGTCCCTCCGGTGACCCTCCTGTCAATAGGTCTACTGGTATTCGTAGTTCTCTACCGTAATTGACATACGCCGGGGTAGCTTTTATGCTCTCATGCTCGGCGGTTCGGTACGACAGAAGGAAGAGTGGTATATACTTGTCCCAATCCTTTTGTTTGTCGTCTACCAATTTCGCCAAATGCCTCTCAAGGGTCTGGTTAAATCTCTCAACCATTCCATCGGACTGTGGATGGTACGCGGTGGTCCTCGTCTTATGCATGCCCAAAATTCTGCACACTTCCTGGAACACTTGCGATTCGAAGTTCCTGCCCTGATCAGAATGGATTTCTAGAGGCACACCAAAGCGACATATCACTTCTTCGACTAGCTTAGAAGCGACTGTTGTAGCTTCTTGGTTCGGTATGGCGAACACTTCGGGCCATTTGGTGAAGTAGTCAATGACGACCATAAAACACTTGTTCCCCGATTCCGTTACAGGAAATGGCCCAGCTACGTCAACTGCAATTCGTTCCCACGGTGCACCGACGTTATACAGCCGCAGCTTCCCACGGCTCCTGGTCTGTGGTCCTTTTACAGCAGCGCAAGTAGTACATTTGCGGCACCAATCCTGTACATCATTTCGACAATGCAACCAGTAGAATCGTTCTCGCACTTTTGTTAAAGTCCTCTTGACACCTAGATGACATCCTGATACGCCATCATGTACTTCACGGAGAACATCTGGTACTCTCGCTCTTGGGACAATTATCTGAAAATGGAACTCTCTACCGTTAGCCTTCTCCCATTTCCGGTAGAGTATTCCGTTTTGAAGTATCAGGCTGTCCCATTGCGCCCAGTACGCCTTAGTGACAGCGCCAGTGGGTGCAACCTCACTCCAGATTGGTTTTACTTCACCCCGTTTCTTCCATGTGATGATGTGCCGAAGGTCGTCATCTCTTTCTTGAGCCTCCCTCATAGCATCATTCTCCCAGAGACCCAAAGGACTTGTTCTCATTAGCTTTAATGTTACTTCATTAGATTCCTGCTTAACACAATGTTTGCAGTCTTCCGAACACGGCCTTCGTGAGAGTGCGTCAGCGTTCCCATGCATATTTCCGCTGCGGTGTTCCGTCTTGAAGTCATACTCCTGAAGCTGTTCAATCCATCGAGCTACTTGACCTTCGGGGTTCTTGAATTGCAGTAACCACTTCAAGGCTGCGTGATCAGTTCGCAGTAAAAACTGTCTGCCGATGAGATATTTGTTGAAATGTTGTAGCGTCTTGACAACAGCCAAGAGTTCTCTCCTTGTAACGCAGTAGTTTCTCTCCGGCTTGGATAAAGATTTGCTGAAATATGCAATAACAACTTCTCTATCACCCTGTTTCTGAGATAACACTCCTCCAATGGCCGTGTTGCTTGCATCCGTGTCGACTATAAACTGTCCTTCAGTTTGTGGATATCCCAGGATTGGTGTTTCACACAGATGTTTCTTCAGTTTCCGAAAGGAATCTTCACAAGTCTCATCCCAACTAAATTGTCGTTTATCTTCTGTCAGCCGATGTAATGGCTTGGCTATCTCTGAGAATCCCTTAACAAAATGCCTGTAGTATGAGCATAGGCCGAGGAATGCCCGCACTTCGGTTTTGTCCTTAGGGGTAGGCCATTTTTGTACTGCTTCCAGTTTCTCCGGGTCTGTCTGGATTCCATCACTGGAGATAACATGGCCGAGATAATTGACCTTATTCCTGAATAAACGACACTTTTTCGGGTTCAACTTTAATTTAGCTCCCTCTATTTTTGCGAAAACTCGCTCCAAGTTTTGCAAATGGTCCTAGAAGTCACGGCCGATAATGATGACGTCATCTAAGTAGACTAAGCAGGCCTCTCCAACTAAGCTTGCTAGTACACACTCCATGAGTCGTTCGAATGTGGCAGGTGCGTTGCACAATCCGAAAGGCATGACGTTAAATTGCCATAAATCTTTACCGGTCGAGAAAGCTGTCTTCTCCTTGTCTTTTGGATGAATTTCTACCTGCCAGTATCCAGATTTCAGATCTAGGGTCGAGAACCATTTCATGCCACTCAAGGTGTCCAAAGTGTCGTCGATTCGAGGTAACGGGTAACTATCCTTCTTAGATACATCATTGAGACGCCTATAGTCCACACAAAATCTCGTGCTGCCATCTTTCTTCTTCACTAATATTACAGGCGAGCACCACGGACTTGCAGACGGTTCAATAATCTTATTTCTTCTCATGTCCTCCACAAGGCCTTCAACTTCTTTTTCCTTAGCAATTGGTATCCGTCTTGCTCGCTGACGAATCGGTCTCTCGCTTCCGATATCTATCCTGTGTTGAACCACCGACGTTCTTCCAAGGTCCCCATCGTGACTGGAGAAGATATTCGCGTAGCGCTGTAAAAACTTCTTAGCTTTCATGCCCTGCGAATACGTTAGGTTACTCTTGCAGTCATCGAGCAGCTCAGTCACTATTCCATAGTTGTTGCTGTTTGCTGAGTCCGCGCCTGTTATCGAACTACACTTTTTCATCCAGACGACTTTCTCGCATTTTCCAATGACGTCACCTTTGTTCAAGCAGATCTCGCGATCACCAAGATTAACAACCTTGACCACAGCGTTACTGCTTCCACTAACAAGGGTTCTCGCCGTCATCAGTTTTTGCGCCGATGTCTTGGTAGGTGTGTCTTCGATCAACACGCATCTGTTTGACTTTTTATTTCCAGCTGGCGGCAGTCTGAGCGGAAGCTCAGGTGCTGAGTCACCAGCACCTGAGCTTCCGCTCGTCCAGGTATAATGACTTTCCTTATACATGCGACTTTCCCGCAGGCGCCTCCGAGAATGAAAATTTCTTCTTCACCACACCTGAAAACTCCGTCAGCGACGTTAATTCTGCAGTTGTGTTTCTTCATAAAATCCAAACCCAAGATGCAATCATCCATAATCTCAGCTACGATAACGTTATGGGAGTATGAGGACTCCCCTACATACATCGTAACTGACATTTCTCCTTGGCTGACTGGAGGCTGTAAGAAGCCGACAGTTAATTCTCCTCTTGTGTCCCCTTGCGGCTTTTACCAGATTTGGGTTCACTATTGTCCTAGAGGCTCCTGTGTCTAGAGTCATTTTGCAATCCGTCCCGTTAATAGTCCCCTGAATCGCAAGACTATTCCCGCTGCATGCCTGGGAGATAACGGTTAACGGGGCTTCCTCCACGTCAGCCAGTACTCGCCCCTTAGTCCTGGCTTCTATTCGTTTCCCTGATCCCGGGCAGGGGACGAAGACCCTTGCTTCTTCAGCTCTTCCCTTTTCATCCTTGCCAGATGGGTCTCCTTCTGCGGGCAGTTGAGCTGGAGATGGCCCCTCTCGCCACACTTGTAGCACATGACTCCATATCTTTTCTTCGTAGGAGCCTTAACCTCCTTGACTTCCTCAGAGACCTCGCGGATCCTATAAGTCTGCCCTATGTCATGGCGAACCGCCTCGAACTCCAAGAAGCCTCACTGCAGCTCTGACTTCCAGATCTTTGATTCCGTCGACAAATGCTTGAACAATATTCGTGTCTACCATCTTGGTGTCGGCTCCTGGGTGTGCCTTCCTGACGAGTTTTTCAATTTCCAACGCCCATTGTTGTAGTCCTTCTCCTGAGCGTTGGACTCTGTCACGCAGTTGGGCACGGAACACGTGCTCCAGGTGTCGCTCCCCGTATCTGGATTCAAGTGCCTCCATCAGGTCTTGGAACCCATTTCCTGTATGTGGCAGTGCTTCCAAGACAGACAAAGCTTGCCCTCTGAGCGCAACAGTGAGAGCGGTCAGGCATTGCTCTTCTGTCCATCCGTTGGCAGTAGCAACAGTCTGGAATTGCTGACGATAAGCATTCCACGAAGTAGTGCCGTCGTATGGCGGCACTTTCACTCTTGGTCCTTGCGCCACTCCGGTAGTTCCACTAGACATCGCAACTCCCGTGGTTTCAAGGCGCACTACTTTCTTCTGTAGTTCCACGAGGCCGGTTTTCACATTTTCGACATCCAATCCTAACCCGGTAACTCGTTCTTCCACTTCGTCGACATCTTTTCGGAGCTTACCTACCGTGTCACTAACATCTTTTATAGCCAAAAGCGCTTTTTCTTGGAGGTCTTTTTGGTGCTCTTGTGATTCTTGCATTGCCTTTTGTGATTCTTGCAAAGCGCTGAGCTTGCGTTCTTGTGATTCTTGCAAAGCGCCGAACTTGCGTTCTTGTGATTCGAACTTGAGTTCTTGTGATTCCTGCAAAGCGCTGAACTTGCGTTCTTGTGATTCGAACTTGCGTTCTTGTGATTCCTTCATTGCCTGAATTATTTCAATTAAACTTCCTAATTGAAGTGCCACTTGAGGGTCTGTAGAAGCTACGGTGCCGCTGGTGGGCGTGGCCTGTCCGGTGGGCGTGGCAAGGTGGGCGGAGCCAGTAGGCGGGGCTTGAGTCAAAGTGGGCGGAGCCTGAGATGAAGGATTCCATTTACTGATGTACCTGCTAAATTAGATTTGTTTAATGTTGTTGATGCTAATTTGGTCGTATCACAGGAGGTGATGACGATATGTGTTGGTCGTATCATATCAGTTAATGACGATATGTGTTGGTCGTATCACATGAGGTGATGACAATATGGGTGGCAATAGTAGTTGTCACTAGCTGCTAAGGCGGCCGGGCCATGAACGTTGTATGTGATCTAAATGTGTCAATAATAAAACTTTATTTTTTTTAATTACGGTTAGAGGAACCTTTCGTCTGTGAGCGAGTAGGATAGATTAGTAGTTTTTTTGTGATTAAAGTTAACTGATGAAGCAATGTAGACCACTATACAACCAATTTTATTGAGATAAATTTTGTTGGTGCCATTGTTTTTAAGTATCCATTGCTGAAACATGTCTTGGTTGTATTGCTCGATGGAGGCAATACATGTGGTTATCGTCACTCGATGGACGTGGCACGCTCGATTTAGGTGACAGTGGCGACTAATATGTGGAAAGCAATAATGGAGTAATGTTCATATCAAAACGATTGTTCAATTTTGATTTAATGGTAGTTTCGCGTATGGTTGTATGGTGTGTCGACAAAAAGAGGTTGTGTATTAACATGAGATTAACGATCTGAAATAAGATGAAGCCAGTGTTAGTGTTGTTGTTAAAATCAAACGTGTTATTCGATAAACTATCCCTTTAGCCTTGATTAGGTGTGAATCAGGATAGGCCGAGTTAAGACTTTGAAACTGCAGTACCTTTTTGCTTTTTACGGTATCACACGGGGACGTGTGACTTGTCAAGATGGCCGTGTCGGAGAGTCAATGCGGATAGTTATTAATGACGGTACCTGTGTTGTTATTATTATTCATCTACCCTCACTCATTCTATTATTCGAGTCATTCCTTCGTGCATAAAAGACCGATGTAACCGCAGCTAGGGCAGTCTTGGCTCTGGCGTGGCGCGGTGCACTTGTGTATCCTGCTAGTAGCTTAATCTCGACTCTTGTAAGGGTTAGTTTGTGTACACGAATTAATTGTTACATTATATTGTGGGCAACTCGGTCAGTGGAGGCGAGCGTTAATGCGCATTTTAAAGACGGCCGTCTTAAACCTAGACTCGGGTTGCAACTCCCGGGCACTGACTCTGAGTTGTCCCTCCGCCACGCGATAGACACGGTTCCCGCTCGGTGAGTCCATTTAATACTTAGTAGTTTGGTCTCCACCCCGTTTCTGTGTAACTATCTTGTGTTAAATTACATTGTTAATTAAATTAGTCCGGTCATCCTTCCACCTCACTTCTGATTTGCGACATATATAATAATTAAACAGAGATATTAAAAACAATTATGACGTATTAAGTGACAAATAGTGCGCCTTGAGGTATTTTTTGAAGCAAGATAAGGATTGGGCTTGTTTTATAGGAAGAGGTAAAGCATTCCAGAGTTGAACAGCTTTAACTGAAAAGGAGTTGGAGTAAAAAGAAGTAGTGTGACCTGGAGTTTCGAGAATCAAAGTAGACTCGGATCTAAGGGAGCGTTCGTGCGTATCACAAAGATAATTAAAACGTTCCTTAAGGTACAGAGGTGTATCAGGATGAAAAAGTATACAATATAGTAGCGAGAGTATGTGAGTATTCCTGCGAAGGCGAATCGGAAGCCACTTGAGACAATTGCGAAATTCGGAAACATGGTCATATTTGCGAAGACCAAATATGAATCGTATGCAAAGATTCTGAAGGCGCTCAAGCTTATTTAATTGCTCCTCTTTAAGATCAAGATAGCAAGTGTCAGCATAGTCAAGAATTGGTAGAAGGAGTGACTGTGCTAACGTAATTTTGGTTGGCAAAGGGAGGAAATATTGGAGTCGTCGCAGTGATCCAATAGCTGCAAATAGCTTACGGCTCATCTCACTCAGCTGAGGTGCCCAGGAAAGATGTCTATCGAAGATAACTCCGAGATTTTTCACTTTGTCACTGTAACTGATTACAGCGTGGTTATAAACGACTGGCGGTATAAGCGACCAGTCTATTCGACATACAAGCTTAGGACTACCGATAATAATGACTTGACATTTCGAGGGATTAATGTTTAAGCCGTAGGAGCTACTCCATCTATATAAGTTCTTCAAGTCATTATTTAAGTTGTCTATTGATGTAGGTAGATCTGTCAATTTAGCGTGAGAATAAATTTGAAGATCATCGGCATACAAGTGGTAGAGAGAAGATATATGGAGAGTTATTGAATTTATGAAGATTGAAAATAGGAGTGGGGACAACACGCCACCTTGTGGAACGCCAGCATTCACGTTAGACCAGTCTGAATAAGAATCCTGGATTCGCACGCGCTGCCGACGACCAAACAAGTAACTATGAAACCAATCAATTGCTGATGGAGATATGTTAAGTGAGCACAGGACAGCCAGCAGCAAATCAAAATCCACCGCATTAAACGCATTGCTAAAGTCCAGCAAGGTCGACACGGTGAGATTCTGACCGTCCATTGCCTGCCTAATGTCGTCAGTGATTTTCACAAGGGCCGTAGCCGTACTATGACCTTTACGGAAACCGGACTGATAAGGATTTAGGAGATTATTAGAAGAAAGAAATAAAGTTAGCTGTTGATGGACAAGACGCTCAAAAACTTTGGACAGGAAAGGGAGAATGGCTATTGGGCGAAGATCGGAAAACGAAGAGGAATTAGGTTTTTTCGGTAGTGGAATGATTTGAGCGTCCTTCCAGCAAGTAGGAAAGGTATTGGAACTTAAGGATTCGTTAAAAATATGGGTGATGACAGGAAGGACTGAGTCAATTATAGGAATGATCATATTACGGCTGATGTTATCATTGCCCACCGCATTAGAACTAACAGCTAATATGCTCTTCTTAACATCACATTCAGACAATTGAGTGAAAGTAAAAGTTGACGACGTTTCAGGAGTTTCAATGGCAGAAAGATGACTAAGGGTATCAGATTTAGTCACACTATCTATAGTGACAGAAGAAGTAAAATGTTTATTAAGCTTATTGAGATCAAAGGAATTTGAAGGTGCATATTGTTTGACTTTGCCAACTCCGAGTGTTTTTAGAAATTTCCAGATTTTTCCAGGATCTGCTTCCTCTGTTATAGATTTGTGGATATGGCATCGTTGTGCATCTCTACACGCCTTGTTGCAACGATTTGGATGAGTTTTATATTTCTCCTTATTAGATGAGCTCGGATTGGATTTGTATCGAGCTTTAGCCTTATTTTTCGCCTGCTGTAGTGCTCTAATTTCAGCTGTTAACCAAGGAGCAGGAGCATGTTTAATACGCACAGGCCGAATAGGAGCATGTATATCAAATAACTGGGTCAGGAGATGATTGAAAGCTACCATTTTTTTGTCCACCGCTATTGTAATATTGCATCCGTTCGATTTATATAATATACTATTTTTTTATATTTATTTTCGAAGTAACTCTTGGCCTACGCGTTTCGAAACAACTTTTTGTGGTCGTATTTCTATGTAACATGTGTATTGTTTTTGGTTGTTCAATATGGTATATAGTATTTGTATTTTGTATTTTTGTAAAAGTTTTACGTTACTATCACCTGGTTAAAGATAAAATATAAATTATGTATGTAACTTATGGTAAATTTATTAACGCAATGTAGACCGAATAAAAAACTTTTTGTTTTGTAAATTTTAAATTATTTTTTTTTTTTAATTTTTACGGTGTACATACATAAACTATTTTTCGTTATCAATATTATAAAACATATTTTGGTAATTTTTTTCAGAAGCGTCAAAGCGTCACCAGTCATGCTGTCGAACAACAGAACAATAAAATCGGCCAAGTGCGAGTCGGACTCGCGCATGAAGGGTTCCGTACCAGTGACTAGGTACATTGATTGTAATAACGGGCAAAAAGCGGCTAAAAATCGCGTTTGTTGTATGGGAGCCCCCCTTAAATATTTATTTTATTTTGTTTTTAGTATTTGTTGTTATAGCGGCAACAGAAATACATAATTTGTGAAAATTTCAACTCTCTAGCTATAGCCGTTCTTGAGATACAGCCTGGTGACAGACGGACGGACGGACGGACGGACGGTTGGACGGACGGACGGACGGACGGTTGGACGGACGGACGGACGGACAGCGAAGTCTTAGTAATAGGGTCCCGTTTTTACCCTTTGGGTACGGAACCCTAAAAAAGTACTAACGTAAGTGTTTTTTTATATATTTTTATTCATAACTAATTTTTACCCGACTTCCAAAAAAGGAGGAGGTTCTCAATTCGACACGTATGTTTTTTTTATGTATGTTAGCTCAGAACTTTTGACTGGGTGAACCGATTTCGATGGATTTTGTTTTAATTGAAAGGTGTTGCGTGTCATGTGGTCCCATTTTAATTTAATTGAGATCTGACAAGTACTTTTAGAGTTATTATCTATACTTATTATAAAAATAAGTCCCCCGGCCGCGTCTTTCTGTCCTCCTGTCTGTCTGTCTGAACGCGATAAACTCGAAAACTACTGAACAGATTTTAACACGGTTTTCAACAATAGAAAGAGTGATTCTTGAGGAAGGTTTAGGTATATAATTTATTATGCTTTTATGTAAATTATCAGAAATACGGCGATAAATGTTGAAGAGATCGCAAAAAATCTCGCCAACGGGGACTTTTCCTTGCGAACGCCGCGTAAACTAGCAAAGATATAGTTAAGTAATGTACTAGCGAATTCAAAATCTATAAAAGTGCTACAAAAAAGTCCGCGACAGCATATCTCTATCTCTTACGGTTGACTTACAATAACCACTTTTATGTTCAAATTTTTAATTAAAAACATTACGTTATTTTCAAAGCTATTTTCTTTAGTTCAGTATTAATCCTTATCCAAATAAATATGTTAGTTAGCTTAAGAATTTAATGCAGATTAAAATTGCCTTTTACACTATAACAATCAGATGAATAGTTTTTGAGATATCGTCGTTAGAAGTAATTATTAAAAATAATTAATGCGCAACGAAGTGGGCACGGGTCGGCTAGTATCTAATAATGCGTATTTACGTGACTACTTTTTCGTCGACCTACGTTATATTATACCGCATAACTTTTTACTCGGTGTACCGATTTCGATGATTCTTAATTTAATCGAAAGCTAATACTTGTCTTGTAGTTTTGTTTAAATTAGATCGAAAACTGATTACAACTTTTTGAGTAATCTTTAATAGCGCGTATTTACTTGACTATTTTTTCGTCTTATTACGTTGTATTACTTGTCGATGCAATTGAAATCGGGTTTTTTTCGTTTGCGAGCAAACACAATTATATAAAAATGATTGTTGATCTTCTAATCTATACTTAGACGACAGGAGACTAGATTTGAGGATTTTTTGTTACTCAATGTATAATTTTCATTATATTCATACCTAGTTGGATTGTTTAATTTTAAGGTGTGTGTCATTACAGAGCTTCAAAAGATATCAAAATAATGAAATCAGCTACATTCACCAAAGTAGTGAACGTAATTTATCGTGAGAGTAAACTGATATTATGCTCATTACTTTGGATATGTTGACTGATAACGCAACAAGGAAGACTACATAATTATATACGAGACAAGAATTAAAAGATCGAAAAAGCTGTAAATAATCAAATAATGTCCTTTATAAAACTATGGGTTAACTAATATCTTTATGTATGCGTGACCAATGTTTAATCATGTTTTTGATGAATGTTTTGTGTATTGAGAAAATATTTCATATTATTATGTAATTTAAACATGATATTTAAATTTGTCTGAGTTTTAATTGGGAAAACGTGTTCAGCATGAAAGTAACTAATTTTTAAAAATAATTATTGAACCGAAAACATCTTCTTATAAATATATTCGATGTTAAAATATTGTTAAAATTATCTATTTTTTATAATATAAAAAAATTACTTATTCATATTTAGTAAGACAGTTTTGAAAAAACAAGTGTGCTTTAGACCACACGACTAATACTTCTTTAGGAATAGGCCTGCACAATAGGCCTGCACTGTGTCTTACTTAAGTTATACAACTTATACAAAACATAACTGGCTATGAGAGAAAGAGAGAAATAAAATCTGACCTCGCACCTCTCTCTCTCTTACTCCGTTCGCCTTTCCCGATCACACTTTTCGTAACGCTCTCGTCACTTATTTACCAGCTTACTCCTCAAGTCAAGCGTGCTAATTTTACTTTAAAAAAAACTTACCATTAATCCAACTAACAGGACCAGAGCAACCGACCCTGCCTCCTCTTCCAGAACTCTCGAAGACGACTCAGTTGTCACATCACCAGAATAACTCGTCAAATCTTCTAAATCAACAATCATCTAATCATCAATCATCAATCAGGAAAAAAGACTAACGTATAGAAAGTGTTAACGCCTTTCAAGTGTGTGTCACACACAAGTGCATACGTCGACTGTATTCTTCGCATGCGCCCACTGCGGCGAATCACTCACTGCATTACTAGTGACGATTGTACAAACACGTCTATGTAATATCTTATGTTTACCTACGCAATAAATTGTATTACTGTTTAATATCGACTTTAAATACCACCAAGCGAGCACGTCTGTTAAGCTAGAATGGTCAAATGGGCAAAACCACTTAAATTTTTGATAAATATTGAGTGCTTTTAAGTGCTAATTTAGTGCTCCAATATTAAATTTTACGCCCAAGAAACATGATCATAAACTATATAATTGTGTTTGCTCGCAAACGAAAAAAAACCGACTTCAATTACATCGACAAATAATACAAAGTAATAAGACGAAAAAATAGTCAAGTAAATACGCGCTATTAAAGATTACTCAAAAAGTTGTAATCAGTTTTCGATCTAATTTAACCAAGACTACAAAAAAAGTATTAGCTTTCGATTAAAGTAAGAATCATCGAAATCGGTACACCGAGTAAAAAGTTATGCGGTATAATATAACGTAGGTCGACGAAAAAGTAATCACGTAAATACGCATTATTAGATATAATAACTCTAAAAGTACTTGTCAGATCTCAATTAAATTAAAATGGGACCACATGACACGCAACACCTTTCAATTAAAACAAAATTGATCGAAATCGGTCCACCCAGTCAAAAGTTCTCGAATTGAGAACCTCCTTCTTTTTTGGAAGTCGGTTAAAAACTGCTAGCTTTCACGTAAGCTAGCAATGGACTACCGGCTAAGTCACACCAATTTATAACACGATCAGATTTATGTATATTTTCATAGTTTCGTATTGGTTTTACGTTTATAAAATAAGAAAGTTTCATAGAATTTTTTTTACATTACAATAACTTATAATAATAAATAGGTACCTCATAAAAGAATATAAAACATTTTAATTATGGAAGTATAGGTACATTCATTTTATAATTTCAGTTTAAAAGTTTTGGAAATTAAAGCATGAAAATTGAAAACTTAACGTTTTAAAAATATATTCTATGTAAGTTCACAATTTAAATGAACAAATAAATATTTCACAAAATAAATCGTATAAAATCCAAATGATAACTTAAATTCTTAGAATAATAACGCATAGAAACCTAGTACGAGCGCAAAAAGTGTTATAAATGGATAAACTTTTGATCTTGTTCATTTATTTAAGTTTTCAATTTAGGTGTAAGAATTAGAAATTAAACGAACTTACCAAGTGAAGTTCCAATACTTCCAATTTCAATTGTACTCGAACTGCATAGTCTCGAAATGATAATGTTGACATGTAGTAACCGCATCCGCCAGCCCATAATCACACGAGTATTCAGAGCTAAAAGCCCCGAATTCAAATTAGTAAAGAAGTCAACTCCTTCCTGCGTCGCCCTCTATCGGTAAACGTCATTTAGTTCAGAGGTCCAGGATCCGGGAAGCATAATACCTAGTGGCTTGATTATTTTACCTAATTATTACACCTCGCGGGAATTTCTTATTGTAGATAAGAAGGGGTGGGAGGGTTATATTATCATTTCGAGACTATGCAGTTCGTACAATTGAAATTGGAACTTCACTTGGTAAGTTCGTTTAATTTCTAATTGTACTTCACTGCATAGTCTCTTCATGATAATGTTGACATGTAGATGTTTAGAGATGGTAAAATAACAAGCCTGTAATACAAGTAATCATATTTAATTATTTAAAGAAATCAATTATAAGCTTCAATACTATAATATTTAGTTTAAATATAAGTTACGAGCTTATTTTGGGTATAAAAGAATATTATAAGCGACAGCTTCTATTTAAATAAGGCCGTGTATATACCTAACGCTGGTTTAATACAACAGAAAAATCATTGCCTGCAATTATCTCTCTATTATAGAATTGAGCAAGCACAGCTGTTCGCTGTTCTTCTAATGGTGTCTATGCTGACTCCCATACGCTTAGCCGCCGAAGTAGCAGCGTGTCGCGTGCTATGCGCCGAAAAAAATTGATATGTCTATGCAACTATTTTCCAAGGTATTCTTAATCCAACGGCTAAGCATCTGAGAGCTAACAGAATTATGTGGCTTTTTATATGCAATAAACAGTTTTTCACATTTTCTAATGTTACTAGTCTTATCTATATAATTTAACAAAGTAGTGGCCGGACAACCATTAGGATTATTATTAAAAAATGGTAGCACCAGACTGGGTTGAACACTCCCGACCCGTGAAGTCTTTATATGATCGGGTATTTTAATATATATTTTATCAGAAATAGTTTGAATATACGAAAGTTTTATTAACGAAAATATCTGCACCCTATGAGCAGTGACAATGGCTAAAAGTGTAATTAGCTTTTTTGATATATTCTCTAAAGTGAGCAGGGTATTTTCACCTTTATTAGATAAAAAAGTTTAGTAGAGTGGAAACATCCCAGGTGATATCATACTTGGGATGTGGAGGCCGGAGCCTAAAAATTCCTTTCAAAAAACGTGCTATTCTATCATCATTACTTATTTTTGGACCTAAAATAAAGGCTAATGCCGATCTACAGCAATTGATAGAGCTGTAAACGGCGCCCTTTTCAAACAATTTTGTCAAAAAACATAAAACATGTGGAACTGACGCTTCCAAGTAACTAATGTTTAAGTTAAGGCAATAATCAAACCAGTACTTCAGATATGTGTTGTAGCTTCATACTTCATAGTGTCTGCTACTGCTTCATAGTGTTTTCAGACAAGGACGCCAGCATTATATTCATTGTGGCTTCTGAGACTCCTTGTCGAGAAAACGCTTTCCTGACAAGTGCGCGGCAACCAGGGTAAGTCGTCGGCGAATTAGAGGCCTGCTGGAATATGATTTAAACAATTTCGTATTAGGACCAAAATATAATGCTTTTGAAATTATTAACTTTTTAAATATATAAATTAAGGATCCAGAAGTGGAAAATATAAAAAAGAGGCAAAAACACAATCACCTATTTATTAACAATTAAGTAACAAAAATACCCTCACTTAGAGATTGATCAATAACACAATAAATCACCAGAATGTTATACAAACATGTACTTCCAGTTATTACACGAACTACTTTTAGTTACGTTAATAAAACACTACACAAGTCGCGCCGCACACCACCAGAGTCGAGAAGGAACAAGCCCCTTTCTAGAACGACTATCGCTTTTATAGAGATTTGGTGGTGGGGGGTCGGTAACACTCAATTGACTCCTAACTCGGCCATCCTGAATATTCGTCGTCCTCGACGCGCCTTCTTCATCCCAGGTGAACGTCCGGAACTGTAGCTGGACCTACCGCGTTGGCGTCGCTTGACACCAAAAGACTCTCCCCGTCGGCACCATCAGCGTCAGTCCCTTCGACACTGGGTGGAACCCTCAGAAACTAGTGAAGGTTCCCTATCTGTTTCAGAAATGTGTTCATCCTCTGAAAGCAACAGTACACATTAATTTAAGTTGCCTTTACTTAAGCAACATGATATACCCGGCAACGCGCATTGAAGCAGCAAGATGGATCAAGCTGCGGTCCCTCTCCTACATGGAGAAAGGGTCCCATTCCTAGCAGTGGGATATTACAGGTGGAAGCGCAAGCGACACGAGTTTGCATTCGATGTACTAGGAAAAGTTAAAATTAGGTACTTGGAGAACTCTTATAAAGCCCCAATATGTTACCACCAGGGTTTTCATTTCTGTTCAAAAGCTCGACATATTTGTATCAACCAAATTTAACCTCCCGTGAATAAACTAAGAAGACGGAAGGTGCCCCTACCGTCTTTTATGATTTTATAATGGAAAGAGGTGTCTTACGGTAGGCATGTTGGAACAACACAACCATACGGACAGAAGCTCCTCACTGCAGGCACGCCCAGCCAGTACCAGAGAACACTGACTCGCGACTGGTAAACTGGGCAGCCCGCACAGCTGATTCATCCGAGGCTCGCAACTGGCAGGCAGAGTAGCCCGCAACCGGCAGGCAGAGCAGCCCGCGACCGGCAGGCAGAGCAGCCCGCAGACAGAAGGCGGTCAGCAGCTGCGTCACCCGATTCAGCGGCGCCCGAGGCCTGCGACTGGCAGGCAGATTAGCCCGCAAACCAGGTGCAGACCGGGGCGCTCGCCGACCGAAGAAGTCCAAACGCCACGGCACACGATGTGCACTCTTCAGTTGGCAGCACGCCCAAGGCCACACGACAGGCAGCCCATTAACGTAAAACGTCACTGGCGATGAACGCCGACAAGCACAATTAACGTAAAACGTCACTGGCGATGAACGCCGACAAGCGCAATTAACGTAAAACGTCACTGGCGATGAACGCCGACAAGCGCAATTAACGTAAAACGTCACTGGCGATGAACGCCAACAAAATATGAATTTAAGAAACAGTTGGTAAAGTACTGTCTATTCTTTCATACTTCTCGCTCTCAAGGCCCTCATTCAATTATTCACACACGTTAGAGTTTTAAGAAAACCTTTCGATCAATCACAACTTCACCAGTCATTTGATTCACAGATCACCAAACATAATTCACGCACATCGTTTGTAATTCCCTAAAGTAAGATTGAGACGTCTCTTTATATAAACCAGTATGGCGACAAATGACGGTGCGACTACTCGCAATTAACGAAAAATCGTTAGAATGGCAACAAAGGCCAGTGCGACTACCTACTGCAAATGACGACTAACATCAATGGCAAGATGGATGTGGTGTTTACCTACATGAGTTGTGCACTTAGATTGAGCATAATGTATGTTTAGTTTTGTAATGAATGTTTTAGTGTAATGACTGCTGGTAAACCAATAAATAAATAAATAAAAATAAAATGGCGACATACGCCGGTACAGCGACACACGCCAGGTTTCAAACCACCTGTGCACATTGCAAGCACATACACCTTGCGGCAAACGCCGTGGTATAGCGACACACGCCAGGAATCGAACCTGTGTGCATTGCAAGCACATGTACCTACCCTTCAAACTATGCGATAAACGCTTCGGTATTCAAATTCAAATTCAAATTCAAATTCAAATTCAAATAATTTATTCATTTTAGGCTGATACAGCACTTGTGAACGTCAATGAAGCTACGCCATCGGTTCGCAAATCCTACGGCGGGAGACCTTGTATAGCGACACACGCCAGGCGTCAAAGCACCTGTGTACATTGCAAGCACATATACCTTGCGACACACGCTTCGGTATAGCGACACACGCCAGGCATCTAGCCTGTGTACATTGCAAGCACATACACCGTACAAACCATGCGATAAACGCTTCGGTATAGCGACACACGCCAGGCGTCAAAGCACCTGTGTACATTGCAAGCACATATACCTTGCGACACACGCTTCGGTATAGCGACACACGCCAGGCATTTAGCCTGTGTACATTGCAAGCACATATACCGTACAAACCATGCGATAAACGCTTATCGGTATAGCGACACACGCCAGGCGTCAAAGCACCTGTGTACATTGCAAGCACATATACCTTGCGACACACGCTTCGGTATAGCGACACACGCCAGGCATCTAGCCTGTGTACATTGCAAGCACATATACCGTCCAAACTGTGCGATAAACGCAATTGATGACAAACGTCAGTGGCGACTGAGGCGTCTCGGTGAGTGACTTCAGGCGCCACTCGCGCCAGTACGCCACCCGCGTCACCTGCACAAGCACTCTAAACACACATAATTGTGTTTGCTCGCAAACGAAAAAAAAGCGACTTCAATTACATCGACAAGTAATACAACGTAATAAGACGAAAAAATAGTCAAGTAAATACGCGCTATTAAAGATTATTCAAAAAATTTTAATCAGTTTTCGATCTAATTTAAACAAGACTACAAGACAAGTATTAGCTTTCGATTAAAGTAAGAATCATCGAAATCGGTACACCGAGTAAAAAGTTATGCGGTATAATATAACGTAGGTCGACGAAAAAGTAGTCACGTAAATACGCATTATTAGATATAACTATAAAAGTACTTGTCAGATCTCAATTAAATTAAAATGGGACCACATGACACGCAACACCTTTCAATTAAAACAAAATTGATCGAAATCGGTCCACCCAGTCAAAAGTTCTGAGCTAACATACATAAAAAAAAAAAAAAAAAAACATACGTGTCGAATTGAGAACCTCCTCCTTTTTTGGAAGTCGCTTAAAAAGACACAAATATAACAAAAGTCGGACAGTATCAATTTAGAATGTCAATTTAAAATTCGCGTTATCATTGCTGCCGGCGCAAGCGTGCACTCAAGCGTCCATAAGCAACGATTTTTACATGTCAACTAAACGAGATTCGGTATTAAATGTTTAAAGAAATGAAATTTAATCATTTAAACAATGAAATGCGATTGATAAGATTCCGGACTCTCATCACTCGCAATACACGATAGTGTGAAACTAAATAAACTGTATGAAAGATACCGTAGTATTTGGCATATTTCTATGCTGATTTACGAATGTACGACGCCACTCATACGTGGAAAAACATTACAGCTCTGCTGAAAAACATTACAGCTCTGCTGAAAAACATTACAGCTCTGCTGAAAAACATTACAGCAGAGGCGCTACTATTACAGCATAGGCGCTACTATTACAGCATAGGCTTCACGTTAGCTTGCTAATTAACAAATGTTAATGATGAATGAACAACACTAAGAACAATTAACAAATGTTAATGATGAATGAACAACACTAAGAAAGTGTCATAGTTCGCATGGTAGGTACTTACGTTTTGGTAGAGACTCCACGTTTGCTTACCCGTACTGCTACCATGGTGGTGTATACTAGTCGCTATCGTAGAACGCGGAGTACGGTCCGGCGTCCACTCGTTGAGCCACTGAACCATGTGTTCAGAGGCGGCTTGCGTCTATTTACTTAGGCCTCCATAGGCCTGCTATATGGGTGATGCGAGAGCACGCTAAGCACCTCGACAGCAAAGGTTCCCCTTTTCCTGTCTTGCGTTGGTGGGCTCGCGTGTGATCGAATAAGTGCCCCAATTTTACTAGGGCTCGGCCTCACCTGACCTTGAGCTACAGAAGAACTTAGGTTGTTTCGTTTGGAACTAAATCTTTGTAAAAAACCTCGCTACTATTATTATTCGATTCCGTAATAAGCGGAAATTTCTTTAAAAAGCATGCGTCAATAAATGACCGTTACGTCAACAAAGGGTACCTACAAAATATTGTGGATCGCTTATCTGTAGAAGTCGAAAGGTATGACTTTGCTTTTTCAGAGAGACTTGTGGAATTAAAAACCTTAACCTTCTTAGGACAATACCACTTTGTATAACTCTCTTAAATAACGCACGTATTGGTATTACTACCTGCATTTACATTATTAAAACGCTTTCGCGACACGAATGACTATGCTGACGAGCGCAGTTAAATAAAGTTACGTAATTCGGTCCTAACGTACGCGGTAAGATACTCGACTAAATTATTGTGTGATAGTTTCGCATTGTTGACCGCTTGGGGATCGACTATGCCACACATAATAATTGAAGTCTTTAATTCGTCTGGCAAATCGCTTATAATATTAAGACGTAGAAGTGACCTACGAGCGTATTCGGCATACGTTTAGAACTTACTAGAGTCGGTACACATAGTGTTGAATAAAACGGCAGCTGAGTCTATGTAACAGGGACTCAACGACTTAAACTCGACATTAAAGTTGCTCCACGTTCTATCCTGCATCACTCAATCATTTTACCACGACCGCGCTTCACCCCGTAAACAACTACCAACACTATCTAAGCATTTACGATCAGCCCAATTATTTAAGCTACTTCTGCGCACTCATAGTCAAAATCGTGAATATTCGTATCGAATCGCGAAATATAAGCACTATGACTGTTCACTCTTAAAAACTGTTAAAAACTCGGATGCTACGCAACGATTCCGTTCGATACATTTTGTCTTTCGTCCGCGATATTGTTTTTGCGACCTACCCTCCGTCACTGCTTTGACAACGAAAGTATTCGGTCCAACGCACTACCATGTTCGTGAGAACGATCGTGTCTGCTTCTAGAACTATCACGATAACGACCGAAATAACTCGAACACTCTCGTGCTATCGGAGGCGTACCGTTACTACGCGATGTGCTATGCCTCTCTCTAGATCTAGACCTAGAACGCGCTACAAGCTCGCCCGACCTGTCTATTGGATGCGAACGAGAGCGAGACATGCGTCTATCTGACCTACTATTGGTTTTGTGTCGACGCGACTTGTCACGCGAACTCGCTCCGATATCAGACATATCGAAAACGACAATAAAATTACAAGTAAGAAACAATAGCAACAAATAAATCCGTAAGACAAATGAACTGGTGTTTTATTTGTATTAGTGTGGGTACTTTTGTATTATTGTTGAGAGGAAAAGAAATACACCTCAAAACGTACGTTAATACGTGGGCGAAATAACGGTAAGAATCCCACTTCTGAATTAAGGATCCAGAAGTGGAAAATATAAAAAAGAGGCAAAAACACAATCACCTATTTATTAACAATTAAGTAACAAAAATACCCTCACTTAGAGATTGATCAATAACACAATAAATCACCAGAATGTTATACAAACATGTACTTACAGTTATTACACGAACTACTTTTAGTTACGTTAATAAAACACTACACAAGTCGCGCCGCACACCACCAGAGTCGAGAAGGAACAAGCCCCTTTCTAGAACGACTATCGCTTTTATAGAGATTTGGTGGTGGGGGGTCGGTAACACTCAATTGACTCCTAACTATAAGATATCACGGCTGTGTGGGCCAGTCTGGTACTACTACAATACCCTCCGATTGTTCAGAGATAATTTTTTGTAACACTTTTGTTATTAAAGCAAAAGGGGGAATGCATAAAAGGCGTCTGGATCATTTTTCCATGATACATACAAATCACATTTTTTGTTGGCATGGCTAGCAAATAAATCTATTTGGGGATCACCAAAAGTGGAAACTATTTTGTAAAAATATTTATCGCTTAGTTCACACTCAATGTCAGAATGTAACTTTCTGGATTCAGCATCAGCAATCACATTTTGAGAAGATTTTATGTATGAAGCAACCACAACAAATTTTTGCTTTCACAATATTCCCAAATATTTCTCGCGGCCGAATTTAAGTGATGGTATTGAACGCCACCCATTCGGTTAATATATGAAATAGCTGTAGTGTTGTTAATGCGTAGTAATATTTCATAGTTTTTAATATTACTTGTGAAGGTTTTGAGTGCCAGGAAGGCTGCATTTAGTTCTAAATAATTGATGTGCTGAAGTCTATCACGCTCATTCCACAACCCTGCAGCTTTTTCTTTACCACATGAACATCCCCAACCAGTCAGTGATGAATCTGAAAATATTTCGAGTGCGTAATTACCACATTTTATATTACTTACAGATGTTCTTATATGCGACAACCACCACATAAGATCAGGTCTTAGTTTGTCTGACAAGGGCATGGTTCTTTCATAGTTGTTTTGAAATTTATTTAAATATAAGTATTTTTGTCGCTCTAATTCTTTAGTGTGCAAAAAAACCGTAATCAATAGCAGGACATGCTGATACAAGTAGACCTGTTACTTGTGCAAGTTCCCTAATCATGCAATACTTTAGATTAATGAATTTCTTTAGAAGTATTTTCAATATCTAATCTTTTTTCTTGTGGTAGGGTAATAATTTTTTTTTTTTTCAAATAAGAAGCCAAGGAACTTAACAGTAGTATTAGATATTAAAGAACTTTTTTCATAGTTTATAACAAGCCCTAAATTAGTAAGTAATTTAATGGTTTCTTGCACATTACTATGATATTCCGAAAAGGAACGGCCATAGCACCAAATATCATCCAGATAAATAACTGACACAAAACCTCTTGATCTCAGATGTTGCATGACAGGTTTTAAAAGTTTTGTGAATACATATGGTCCCATGTTTAGTCCAAAAGGGAATACTGTAAATTCAAAAAAAAAATTCCTTTCCAATAAAAACGTAAATACTTCCTATGGCTATGATGAACTGGCAATAAGAAGTATGCATCTCTGAGATCAATGGTACTCATGTAGCAATCTGGTGTCATTAATCTAGTTGCAGTGCGTATATCCTCTAATTTAAGATGTTCAGTGTTTATAAACTTATTAAGTTGTTTTAGGTTTAGTATAAATCTACTGCTACCATTAGGTTTAGGCACAGTAAAGATTTTTGACAAATATTGTCCCTCACACGGTTCACAATGAACAATAGCACCTTGTAGTGTGTAGTAGTGTAAGTGTGTGTTAGAATAAGTAAATATATAAAATGTATTATGTTTAAGATGAGGGCAGTAATAAACCAGATACGAATGGATTAAGTCGTTTCTATATCTCATATTCCCAACCTTACATGGCGACCCTGCCATTCGAGACGGGCTGCCTAGTCCGGTCGCGAAATTTTAAATTTATATAAATGTAATACAATATAGTTTTAATAAAGAGACTTTTTATAAATGTTCGCGATGTGCCGGTCGGATATTAACAAAGAGGACATTTTTATCAATCAAAATAGTTGCACGATACTAGGCATCGCGGGACTGTACGATATATATAAATTATATCAAAGGTGCCATTATACATGTATCCGCAATGAGGTTTTAGCCCAAAACCTCAGGAGGTCGTTCTGACGATTCACGCCGGAGGCTCGTGTCTGTTACGAGTGCCGCCAGCAGCGCCAGGAGCCCGAGCATCACCACCAGGAGGCCGGTATGAGACTCCCGAGCACCAGTAAGTGACTTGTGATTATAATAAAAACCAAAAGGCAGTGACGAGTTTAGTGAAAAGTGCAGTGGCGAGTAAATTAATTAATTAAGATGGAAATAATATAATTTTAGACTCCTTTTTATTTTATTTTTGTCATGTTGATAGTTAAGTAATATTTTAATTTTATATAAATGTCTTTTTATTTTTATTTTTGATATGTTATGGCAAACGAACTTAAAGATATATATAACCAGTTAAAAAATATTAAAGATAATTTAACTAAACTTAGTTATGCTAGAAGAACTTTAAATATTTTAAAACGAAAGTTAGATGAAGCTACGTTATTAAAATGTCAATTTGATGAATGTATTAAAATTTTGTCAGAACAAATTGAAAATAAACAATTTAGTGCTAATATTTTGCAAGAAATTCAATCATACTGTGATTTGATTCAAAATATTTTTATAGAGATAGAAACGTTTTGTACAAAATCATATAGTTCTCAGTCTTCTAGTGCTGAGTGTACGGTCGAAACTCAAAACGAAGCAATTATGGAGTCTTTTAATTTTCGAACTGCTGTCGCTTTATTACCGGTTATGAATGGTGATGAAAATGTCACCAAATCCTTGATAGATGCCATAGAATTGTATAGCTCGTCACTCACTATAGAAGGTAAGCAGATGCTCGTTAAATTTATTTTAAAGACGAGATTACACGAAAATGCAAAACTACGAATGTCGACTTCGTATGATAGTTGTGACTCGCTTATTAAAGACATGCGTCAGCATCTTATCACCAAAAAGTCTAGTACAGCTATCCATAAGGAATTGTCATCAATTAGCCAAAATGGTTTGACTTTAGACAAGTATGGGTCTAAAGTTGAACAACTTTTTGTGGATATGACGGTCACACAATCGGATGGCGATCAAAATGCGTATACAATTTTGCGCCCTCTAAATGAGAAAATCGCTATAAAAAGTTTTATAGACGGGTTAAGGAACCGGGAAATCCGCACTATTCTTTCGGCGCGTAATTATAACACGTCAAAAGATACTATCAGAGCTGCGCAGGACGAGGAGTTGTCATACAATCGTCCTCAATCGCACGATATGGCATATGTTGGCTACCAAGGTAATTCTCATAGTAATCGAGGGAATTACCACAGATTTAATAATGGACGCCCTAACCGTACGAACAATAGATATATACACAGGGGTAATAATAGAGTATCTTTTAATAGGCCTATACAAAACTATGTACAGAATCAGTCTAGAAATTATCGGACTAATATGCAGCGCGGGTCGACTTGTTTGAATCGCGGCAGGCCTGGGCGTACATTTACGCGTACGAATAATGTACACGTAATCGAGACAGGCATGAGTAATATCAACCTTAATGACGAACATCGTACCAAGGATAAGTCGGGAGAACGTAGAGATAACTTATTACAGTTTTTTCGATAATAATTTCATTTATGCATGTAATAATAATAGCTCGGTAGAATTCTCAATACAAGGTTTCAAATATGGTTTGCTTATAGATTCCGGAGCATCATTATCCATATTGAAATACAACACGGTAGCGCAGTGGAACATTCCAATTCACAAGGAATGCATTAGCATAAATGGTATTGGAGGCAAAGTGTAAACGTTAGGCTATGTTTGTATTACGTTAACCATAGATGGACTGGAATTCGTACACAAGTTTTATGTTATGAAAACTTTGCCTGGTATTAGACATGGTATAATAGGTAGAGATTTTATGTACAAATATAACGCTATTTTAAATTTCGAAAATAATACAATTACCATTAGTAATAATAATAATATTATAACCTTACCTATGATAAATAATTCTACAGGAAATAAAAGCTGTTTTTTGAGAATTCCACCGAGATGTGAAAAGATATTTACATTGGACACTAGTTTTAACGAAGATTGTGTAATTTTGCCGTGTCAATTATGCGATGGAGTTTTTATAGCCGGAAGTATTTGTAGGCCGATAAATAGACAAGTTAAGATACAGATATTAAATACACGCGAAACAAAAGTAGATATTAATTATTTTAGACCAGAGGTACATTTATTATCGGATTATAAAATTTGTAACTTTGAACGAAATTGTAACATTGATAGCGATAGGGTACGCATTTTATTGAACCTTATAAATTTTGATCATTTAAATAGCGAGGAAACGTCATCAATTCAAAATATATGTGCAAAATTTTCAGATGTTTTTCACTTGCCTAAGGATAAATTATCTACCACTAACCTTTACGACCAAAGTATACAGTTAAAGCCAGGTGCAGACCCAGTTTATACTAAACAGTATAGGTTACCATTTTCCCAACGTCAGGAAATTGAAACACAAGTTAAGAAAATGCTTTCTGAAAATATAATTGAACCAGCCAAAAGCGAATGGTCGAGCCCTGTCTTACTAGTTCCGAAAAAATCCGATGATAATTCAAAAAAGTGGAGGTTTGTTATAGATTTTCGAAAATTAAATTCTAGGACTTTAGACGATAAATTTCCTCTTCCAAATATTAACGATATTTTAGATTCTTTGTCAGGCTCAATGTACTTTTCACAGTTGGATTTGTCACAAGCTTATTATCAGGTGAAATTAAAACCAGAAAGTAGAAAATACGCAGCATTTACAACACCTTCTGGACAGTATCAGATGACGCGCTTACCTATGGGTTTAAAAATTAGCCCTAGTGCTTTTTCCCGTTTACTGACGATTGCTATGTCAGGTCTTACTTACGACAAATTATTTGTTTATTTAGATAATTTATTTTGTTTCGGACGTAATTTAGAAATGCATAACAAAATTTGATTGATATTTTAATTAGACTGCGAAAAGTTAATTTAAAACTTAATCCGAGTAAATGCGATTTCTTAAGAAAAGAAATACAATTATTAGGTCACGTTGTTTCTTCTGAAGGAATACAACCAGATTTAGAAAAAATAAATATAATAAAAAATTATCCCGTTCCGAAAAATGCTGAATAAACAAAAAGATTTGTTGCGTTCGTTAATTTTTATAGAAAATTTATACCTAATTTTGCGGAAATATGTTTACCTCTTAATAGGTTGTGTCGAAAATATGTTCATTTTGAATGGTCAGATGAATGTAAAAAATCTTTTGAGTTTTTAAAAAAAGTCATTAATGTCTCCGCCGATATTACAATATCCGAATTTTGATGACGACAACACGTTTATTTTACAAACAGATGCATCTGGTTATGCAATCAGATCCGTATTATGTAATAATGACAACAGACCGATAGCTTTTGCTAGCCGTAGTCTCAATAAAGCGGAAATTAGATATCCCACGATAGAAAAGGAGTTGCTCGCTATCGTGTGGTCTGTAAAGTATTTTAGACCTTATCTGTTCGGAAGAAGAACTGATCACAAACCGTTGATTTATTTATTTAATCAAACAAATCCATCTAGTCGTTTGACGAAATTTCGTTTACTCTTAGAGGAGTATGACTATATAATAGAATATGTTAAAGGTGCTGACAATGTAGCTGCAGATGCGTTGTCAAGTATCCGAATAACTAGCGAGGAATTGAAGGAAATAAATCAACATGTTGTGTCAGTATTGACGAGAGCTCAACGAAAGAAAATGAATGAAAAGAGGTTAGAGGAGGTCAGTTACGACCCTGAGGTTTCTGAGCGAACTGATAACGATTGGACTGATCACCCAAGAGTTATTGAGTTGCTTAAAAAACCAAAGGAGTGTACTGAGTTAAGATTTTTAAATGAAAAACAATGGAAAAGTTTAAAGTTCTTAAACGAACAAAATAAAAAATTATTTAATTACGATGCATCAAATGGTATTTTAAGGGTAAACCCATATTTTCGATTACAATGTGCACGAGATGCCTTTGTAAGGAAGTTGGCGGATTACTGTAGAAAAATAAAAATTGATAGTATATATGTAATACAAAATGATAAGAATATTACATTGATAAAAGACTTAAGTCAGAGTATAGATATTGCACCTAACTGGTCCGGACCGCGTTTAAATATTTTAAAAGGTGTAAAAGTTATAAGTGATCACGATACGAAACGTGTAATATTAAATGATTACCACTTATTACCGAGTAGTGGTCACGTCGGTATACGTCGTATGTTAAGTAATATAAAACGTCGTTACTTTTGGCCAAAGTTAGAAAAAGATGTTATGGATTTCGTAAATCGCTGCGATAAATGTAAACGTCAGAAACATTTTAAGTATATAAAACAGCCAATGGTCCTCACCGATACGGGCTATTCGGCTTTCGATAGGATATATTTAGATTTAGTTGGGCCCTTAAGTAAGGATAGTGATAATTATAAATACATTCTCACACTACAGTGTGATCTCAGTAAGTACGTAGAAGCTTATCTGTTAAGAAATAAGGATACAATTTCAGTGGCAACAGCTTTCATTAATAACTTTATTTTACGCTATGGCATTCCAAGAAACATTATATCTGATAGGGGCACGGAGTTCATTTCGAGCGTAATGAATGAAGTGTGTAAAATTCTTAAAATCAATCAAATATCTTCGACAGCGTATCACCATCAGTCAATAGGAAGCTTAGAAAACACCCATAAACATTTAATGTCATTCCTTCGCATTCAAACAGATAATGAACCCCAAAATTGGAGTTCATGGTTACCGTATTGGTGCTTTGCTTTTAACACGACAGTACACACGTCAACTACATATACTCCATACGAACTCGTTTTCGGGAAAATATGTAATTTACCCAGTAATTTAACATCAGATGTTGAACCTTTATATAATCCAGAAGACTATCCGCAACAACTTAGATATAGACTTCAAAAATCACAGTATGATGCAAGAAAAAATTTAATTAACAGTAAACAAATTAGAAAATGTAAATATGACTCCTACACTAATCCTATAACATATAATACAGGTGACATGATACTACTTAAGAATGAACATAATTGTGTTTGCTCGCAAACGAAAAAAAAGCGACTTCAATAACATCGACAAGTAATACAACGTAATAAGACGAAAAAATAGTCAAGTAAATACGCGCTATTAAAGATTATTCAAAAAGTTGTAATCAGTTTTCGATCTAATTTAAACAAGACTACAAGACAAGTATTAGCTTTCGATTAAAGTAAGAATCATCGAAATCGGTACACCGAGTAAAAAGTTATGCGGTATAATATAACGTAGGTCGACGAAAAAGTAGTCACGTAAATACGCATTATTAGATATAACTATAAAACTACTTGTCAGATCTCAATTAAATAATTGTGTTTGCTCGCAAACGAAAAAAAAGCGACTTCAATTACATCGACAAGTAATACAACGTAATAAGACGAAAAAATAGTCAAGTAAATACGCGCTATTAAAGATTACTTAAAAAGTTGTAATCAGTTTTCGATCTAATTTAAACAACACTACAAGACAAGTATTAGCTTTCGACTAAAGTAAGAATCATCGAAATCGGTACACCGAGTAAAAAGTTATGCGGTATAATATAACGTAGGTCGACGAAAAAGTAGTCACGTAAATACGCATTATTAGATATAACTCTAAAAGTACTTGTCAGATCTCAATTAAATTAATTAAAACAAAATTGATCGAAATCGGTCCACCCAGTCAAAAGTTCTGAGCTAACATACATTAAAAAAAAAAAAAAAAAAAAAAAAAAAAAAAAAAAAAAAAAAAAAAAAAAAAACCCAAGCGTGTCGAATTGAGAACCTCCTCCTTTTTTGGAAGTCGCTTAATTAAAATGGGACCACATGACACGCAACACCTTTCAATTAAAACAAAATTGATCGAAATCGGTCCACCCAGTCAAAAGTTCTGAGCTAACATACATAAATATGTGTCGAATTGAGAACCTCCTCCTTTTTTGAAAGTCGCTTAAAAATGTAAACAAATTGGATCCTTTGTACATTGGACCATATAAAGTAATTAAAGATTGTAATCCTAATTTAAAAATAGAATATAAAGGCAAAGAATTAATTGTACATAAAAATAGAACTAGACCATATACCAAATGTTTTTTTTTTTAAATTTCTTTTGTCATTGAAAATGTACCTATGTAATTCAATACATAAGTAAACTTGTTAAATTTATTTCGAACTATATTTAGAAAAATTATAAAAATAATTGTAGGTAATCAATATTATAATAGAAATTTAAACCTTTTAATATGTTTAATATGTTTTAATGATTTTTTTTCTCTCTTTCCTCAATAAAACTAATATAGGTACTTAACCTACTTACTTAAATAAAAATGAATGTAATACATTATTTTTATTTTTTTTTTGCCGGTGGGCGTGTAGTGTGTAGTAGTGTAAGTGTGTGTTAGAATAAGTAAATATATAAAATGTATTATGTTTAAGATGAGGGCAGTAATAAACCAGATACGAATGGATTAAGTCGTTTCTATATCTCATATTCCCAACCTTACAACCTATAGTGAGAAGTTTTTCTACACCTTCGCCTATTTTAAGAGCTTCGCAGGCCGAAAAAGATTCATTTTTCGGTACTATATACTGGATAGGTGCCTTGGCGAATGAAATTTCGTAACCACCAATCCAGCTTAATATTCTAGGGTCAGATGTAATCTGAGTCCATTCATGTTTATAATAACTAGTCTACCACAATATGGCTTACTAACCAGAGTTAATTCCGATTGCTCGTTGACCTCGGAGGTGCTTTGGACTGCATTTTATGTGGTGGAGGTAGTAGCGCTCGATGTTTCTTGTTCTGGTAGTAGCGCTGTGGTTTCTTTGATTTATTTAAACTTATTTCTTGGCCAGATTTTTAATGGTTTTGAAGCTTTCAGTTTCTCTGCAAAACCTTCCCCAAACAACCATTGATCGATTGCCGTATCTTTTACAGAGTCCCGAGTGGTTTGTTCTAATCCTTGTAATATAAAGTTCCTTCTCATATTAGACTCCTAGTTTTGATGGTCGCACAGTAGGCGAGCAGCATCACTGACATAATTAATAATTGATATATTTTCCTTTCCATTCTTGGATAGCTTCTCAAACGCCATGGCAAGCGCTGTAAGCGCCGAGCCTATTTTGCTTTGCTTGCTAGCGATGGCCTTGTCCTTTTAACTGCTGCCTCAGGGACAGCTGCTTGGGCTTCCAAATTTAACTTAGGGCATCAATTGTTTTGCAATTCTCAGGGGGAAGGCACTTATATTTATAATTATAATTGTTTAATATAATTGTAATTAATATAATAATTAATTAATGAGTTAAATAAATTGTATGTTTTGTTTTTGTTTATATAATAATTGTAAATATAATTAATAATATATATTTATAATTTCTTTTTTCTTTTCCTTTGGTAAGCCATTCTTGATGGCATTCATCCATCTCAGTGCTAGCTCTTTATGGATGGGAGGCCCATAAGATAACTCATCTGGAGCATCGCCCAGTATATTAATGATTTCTTCATCAAGGGTGTTCTCTGTATAAATATAAAATAATTGGATGAATAAATTTATTCAACGGTATACTACTTAATAGTAGTGAGTGATCTAGCGTCTACTAAATAGTAGAACTTACACTGTGTATGAGAACGCTTATTATTGAAAAATAAAATTAAGAAATAAAATAAAAGGATATTATGTTTAGGCTAATTAGGTATTTTCTTATTAGCAAAAAATAGTAACATACATTGCAGCCTAACATGCAATCAATCATTGCTATAATCAGTTATATACTTGAGCTTAATGCCTACTTTTAAAGTAGAACTGTATTATGTGGGTAATTACCCATGCTTGAAGGGATTAATATCCAATAAGTTTAGTTAGTTTCGTACTAAAAGTAAAGCCAGATCGCCTAAATAGGTGACAAGCTAACGGCCTGACTTAGCGTCGCCGTAACCGACATAACCTGTAGATGTCGAGGTTAGAGAATAGAATCAAAAAATTAAAACGCAATTAAGTAAATACCTGTGTTTTCATCGTTAGGTTCTGCGGAAACTATGAAATTATTTTCCTCATTGTAATGTGTTCTGGCTTCGTCATCGTCTTTAAGCATGCTCTGCGGCGTGGGCGCCGGCGATGGCGGCCATTGCCGCGAGCACACTTTTTCTAACTTACGTTCATATTTCTTAACTAGCTTCTGCGCGCGACTTCGTCGGCGTGGTCTCCGCTCCTATTGGTCTTAGCGTGACGATACATAGCATATAGCCTTCCTCGATAAATGGGCTATCTAACAGTGAAAGAATTTTTCAAATCGGCCCAGTAGTTCCAGAGATTACCGCGTTCAAACAAACAAACAAACAAACAAACAAACAAACTCTTCAGCTTTATATATTAGTATAGATTTTTCTTCTTAATCTCTCCTCACTCGATTCTCTCTTACGTTTCGACATAATAATTTAATGTATAACACTATAGTATTAACAATTTTCTTAATTATAACGGGAGTACGTGCGACGTGGGCTGCACGAAAAACGATAATGACGTTTACCGATAGAGGGCGACGCAGGAAGGAGTAGACTTCTTTACTGATTTGAATTCGGGGCTTTTAGCTCTGAATACTCGTGTGATTATGGGCTGGCGGATGCGGTTACTACATGTCAACATTATCATGAAGAGACTATGCAGTGAAGTACAACTATACTTCGTAAGGTAATACATTGCTTAAACAGAAGGTTATAAAAACATTTTACGGCCCCGCTTTGCAATACTTGTCAGTAAATATTTAGTTCCGAAGTTTTAGTAATAATATTATAATAATAATTTATTTACTTAAGATTTCACTTCCATAAAAGTGTTAGTAACAGTTTTATAACTTAAAAAAACTAATGTTAGTATGACACACTCAATGTACATAACGTATGATTTTTATTTTGTGTGAATTAAAATTATTATCAATAATCAAAACAAAGCATTGTAAATATATATTACATTAAAAAGAAATTTATTTCAAATATTGTTAATATAAGTTAGTACATTTTTTTTTATAAGTAATCCAGACAAATTAGACGTATAATGAATATGTAAATTTGTCCTATAGGTGGTATCATATAAAATGTTTGTCCTAAGCGTGATAGGATAAACTAGTTTAGCCTAGTCCAAACTAGTTTGTCCTAAGCGTAATAGGACAAACTAGTTTTGCCTAGTCCAATCTAGTTTGTCCTAAGTGTGATAGGATAAACAATGAAAAATACTTCACGCATCCGCACATTTTTTTCTGTTAGAATGAAATATTACTGTATTCTCTTAGGTACCGCATCATTCATCTTGGTTATACTGCTATAGTGTGGAGACGTGATGTTTTGATTTTTTTTTTCGTTTTTTATTAGATTTACTAAAGTTTTACGCTATTGCTTTACATATACAATTAAAAAATCAAATAACCTAACCTGACCATTCAGTGTATTGCAAAAAATGTTTTTAAAATAACGAAAAAAGAGAAAAATGAAGCACGCCATATCTATACTAATATATAAAGCTGAAGAGTTTGTTTGTTTGATTGTTTGTTTGTTTGTTTGAACGCGGTAATCTCTGGTTCTACTGGGCCGATTTTAAAAATTCTTTCAGTGTTAGATAGCCCATTTATCGAGGAAGGCTATAGGCTATGTATCATCACGCAAAGACCAATAGGAGCGGAGTCTACGCCGACGAAGTCGCGCGCAGAAGCTAGTATATAATAAAGATAAGACATGCTTATTCTTTTACAGTACAGAATAAATAATAATAGAGTTTTATGTTTCACGTAATATTTTGCATACTTAATGATGAACCTGTAACATTTTAATTAAAATTATACATTTTAATATTAATTGCAATTTTCCGAATATTATTATCAATAATAATATTAAACTGTATTTTTATGTTATGTTTTCTCATTACTTTTCACCGGTCGATTTCGATGATTTTTTAATCGAAAGGTGTTGAGATTTGACTTTTGATCTAATGTTTTTTCGTTTGCGAGCAAACACGATTATTTAATGATAGATTGGATCGTAGAAGGTTCGGAATCATTTCTTTGTCTTATAAAAGCTGTGATTTTATTCTTTTTCAGAGCTTGATTTTCGAGGGTTGTTCCGTCTTGCTTTGGGGAAATCTCTTTACGTTTTTTTGTTTGTTGTTGGCTAGTAGGGACTTCTTTGGGCTTATGATCATTTAAAAGTATTATTTTGTCGTATTTAATTATTGCTTTTTTACCTTCCACTTTATATTTTAAAAGTTCTGTTTGTAGTTGTTTTCTCTTTTCTAAAACTTTCCGTGGGTAATCCTCTTATCATTATAGGTTATTGTTTCTTTACTAAGGTAGCAAACAAAGTTCAGTTAATATTAGGAATTATGACCTTGTCAAAATTTACATTTATAACGGAGATTTTGATTAGTTACACGAAATGAAAGGAAAGTCACCAAATCTTCGTCACTTTTTTATTGTCTTACAAAGCACAACGTACGAAGTACGGACATACAGAATTACAGAGATTACAAACGCAAAGCAAATTTAGAAAAATGTTCTCGAAACTATTTCTATTTTCTAACAAGTTTTTATATAACTATGATTAAGATAAAAATTAGGAAAACGCGTGATATGAACTTAATACGGTTAACACTTAACAGTAAATTAGGAACGAGAGTTATTAATTTACTAGCTTCTGCGCGCGACTTCGTCGGCGTGGACTCCGCTCCTATTGGTCTTAGCGTGATGACACATAGCCTATAGCCTTCCTCGATAAATGGGCTATCTAACAGTGAAAGAATTTTTCAAATCGGCCCAGTAGTTCCAGAGATTACCGCGTTCAAACAAACAAACAAACAAACAAACAAACAAACAAACAAACAAACTCTTCAGCTTTATATATTAGTATAGATTATATCAACTTAATACGGAGAATAATAATTACTTAATTAGGGAACGCGTGGTACTCTGTGGAGGTTTTTCTATAGACTGCTTACAAGCGACAAGTAATCTAATTACATTTACATGTGTTACCACGCCGAGGCTCTCGTATCGACCTCTCAACTTATTGCGCGCACGCAAGCGAGACACACAACTCTTGTGGTGGTTTCGGATGTTGACATACAGACTACCACTCAAAAATGGGACAAATCTATAGTCCGGGTTTTATTCATAGTAGGCGCGTTACACCCTCCCCCTTTTGACCTGGCGGTAAACACGGGCGGGTCAAACGAAAGAGACGCGACGAAACGAAACGGAAAGAAAACGGAAAGAGAACGGAAAGCTAACAGAAAGCTAACTCGATTTACGAGGGCGACCTCTACGACGTTTTACGACTACCGGCTCAGGACACTCACCTTCCCTTGCGTGGTAACGTCGCAGGTCGGAAACATGGTATTTGCCGAATACTTCACCAGAGGGCTCGTAAGCTAGGAGATATGACGTAGGACTCACCTTCTTTGAAATAACGTACGGTCCATCTCTCTTAGGAGTGAACTTGGAAGTTATACCTTTACTAGCATTACTCAGCACATGCGACTTCATCAAGATAAGGTCTCCTTCCTCGAGGGATGGAGCATCAGTACGTTTAACATCGACGCGCTCCTTCTGGATGTCCTGGTGTCGTTCAATGTGCTCCTTGGTGTCCGAAATAGTGTCGGCAAGCCTGAGTAAATATGGAGTTATCTGAGGAACATAGTTCTCAGTCTCTACTACTGCACGTAGATCAGCCTGAGCGGATATCGGTGATCGAAGCTCTCGGCCGAAGGTCAGGTATGCAGGTGTATGCGTAGTCGAACTACAAACAGAGCTGTTAAAGGCAAATCGAATAAAAGACAATACCTCGGGCCATTGCTGGTGACGTCCTTCCACCAGAATAGCTAGGTGAGCCTTGAGATCTCGATTCTTCCTCTCCACCAGATTGGATTCAGGATGGTACAGGGGGATGAGACTCTGCTTTACCCCTAAGACGAACATTGCCTTTTGCATGACGTCAGCTACAAACTGGACTCCGTTGTCGGAAATCATTCGACGCGGCAATTCATATCTCATAAAAATTTCATCGACGAGGGTCTTAGCACAGACCTCAGCAGTAGCCTCGGGGAGAGCGAATAATTCTACCCACTTACTTGCGGTGTCTTCGACAATTAATATCCACCTCTCACCCTGGGGTCCTTTAGGTAAAGGCCCAAAGAGATCGACTGCGATAATTTCAAACCGCTGAGCTGGAACTGGAGTCTGGAGCAATCCAGCCGGTTTCGAATTTGATGCCTTGTATCGCTGGCACTCTACACATGTTTTCAAATAGTCCTTAACATACCGTCTTAAGCCAGGAAAATAAAAGCGTTGAGATATGCGATGAATGGTCCTTTGGATTCCTCCGTGAGCAGCGGTGGGGGAGTCGTGACACTCAAACATCACCCTGCTACGCAGGCTCGCAGGTACGACGAGTTGGGGCTCCTCCGACTCAGAGTCCTCGGAAAACCGATATAAGACACCTTGAGCCAGATGATACCCTCGCTCGGTCCACCTAGAAATAGATAATTCATCGGTACCTTCCAGGTCTGTGAGGATTTTGGACACCTCTGGGTCAGCCAACTGAGCATCCCGTGTAGCCGCAGCATCCCAGTGCGGTACGTCGACACTTACGGGGCAGACTGCACAGTCAGCTGATGTCTCGGACTCGACTACTGGGCGGCTAAGCGTGTCAGCTATGACGTTGGCCTTCCCGGGAGTATACTCGAATTGTAAATTATATGCTTGTAGTTTTAAAGCCCATCGAACAAGCCTTCCGCTTGGGGACTTAAGTGAAAACAACCACTTCAGGGGCTGGTGGTCACTGCGAACACATACCTGATGTCCATCAATGTAACCTCTGAACTGCTCAACGGCCCAGACGACTGCCAACGCCTCTCGCTCTGTCGTTGAGTAGTTGCGCTCTGCCGAGGTTAGGAGACGGCTGGCGTACTCAATCGGACGTTCAGCAGGCGGTGACTCCCCCTGGAGTAGACATGTACCTAATGCGAAGTTACTGGCGTCAGTTCTGAGGATAAACGGTTTAGAATAATCGGGCTGTATTAAAATAGGAGCCGTGGTAAGGAGACGTTTGAGAGACTCAAACGCACCTGCCTGCTCTGAGCCCCATATCCAGGTCTGACTCTTTCTTGTCAAACGAGTGAGTGGTTCGCTTACCTTTGCGAAATCCGGGATAAACTTCCGGAACCACGAACAGGTTTGAAGGAATGTACGAAGTTGCTGAAGATTACTGGGTTCCCTCATTTCCAATACAGCACGTACCTTATCATTGTCTGGGGATATACCTTCCCGTGAGATCACGTGACCGAGGTATTTGACTCGCTCCCGAGCAAAAACGCACTTGTCTCTGTTTGCTCGCAGCTTGAACACGCGGAGACGGTCGAATACCGCATGGAGATCTAAAAGGTGTTTATCAAAACTGTCAGATATGACCAGGAGATCATCTAGATAACGGTAGGTAAAACAGTAACGTCTCGGAGAGAAGCACCACTTCGGAATCGGTCTATTAGACGCTGGAACGTCGCCGGCGCGTTCTTCAGGCCAAAGGGCATACGTTTAAAGCGATACGTACCAAAGGGCGTGACGAAAGCTGTCTTATCTCTGTCCAAGGTCGTCACTTGCCAATAGCCATTGCGATTAAGTGTAAATATATAACAAAATTACATTATAGAATAGTTTTGGTCAGTGGACTCACGTCGATTCTAAGTCTAGTTATTAGGTTTACTTAAGTTGCAGTACAGTACCAATGCATGTTTTATCATATAAAAATTGGAATAACAAAAGCACGGGCACTATAAGTCCGTGGATATATCTTTTATTAAAAAAAAAAAAAAAAAAAATAGCCATTGCAAAGGTCGAGCGATGTCATCATACAACCTTTGTTAGTGAACTGAAGAAGTTCGTCGATACGCGGCATGGGATAGGTATCCGTCTTCGTGATAGCATTCAGCTTCCTATAATCAACGCAAAACCTATACGTACCATTAGACTTGGGTACCAAGACACATGGTGCAGACCAAGCAGACTCACATTCCTCTATAACATCCGCCGCTAGCATCTGATCGAGCTCGGCGCGCATTATTTCTTTCTTCGCCGGCGTCAGACGATACGGGGGTACAGCAATTGGAGGGTGGTCACCGGTGTCGATGCGATGCTCCGCAAAAGGAGTCGGCTCCCCGACCTCCTCAAAAATATCAGCATACTCACCGAGAACCTCCGCCAGACGCATCCTCTCTGATTCCGTTAAGCACCTTCCCTCGTCATCGCGTAATAAATTAATCGATGCGCAGCTTAACGGTTCGCGTGGACTCTCACACGACAAAGGATGAATGTCCTGAGGCGATATCGCTGTGAACCAAGTCATGTTAGAAAAGTCTACTACTAATTTGTGCTTTAGTAATGAAATCGATACCTAACAATGTTTCATTATACAAAGCATCGGGAAAAATAATAAATTCAATCGGTACTATTAACGAACCTAATTCGACATTAACAGATGTTAATAATACTTCCGTATTCCGTACGGAACCATCCGCGAGTTTAACTGACATATTTTCGGCGCGAAACTTCCTACCTAAACGTTTGAGAAGCGCGTAGAGGGTATAACCCGCGACACTACGTTTAGCGGCAGTGTCAAGCAAAGCGGTACCATTCTGACTGTTGACGCCAAATGCACCCTTACGGCGACAGGTTTAGGGCTTAATTTCCGTTCAACGGTTGTATACGTAGTTCGTGTTTTGTGTGTTCATGTTCGCGGGGCGCGGGCGCCTCCACGCTGCGCCTGAGTTTAGTTGGAATCTGATGGCGGTCGGGCGAAGCCGCGCGCTTTTTTGACGGAGCCGCCTCTGGCTTAGCGCGATGTAATTACTCGTAATAATTCCTGCATTTGAACTTTGATAAACTTTCTTGTATGTTTGTGTAATTTGTGCTAAAGTCCCACTATTTAGTTTGACCTCGTGTATTAGGTACGGCGCGGGACTTTAATATTGTGACCGCGGGCGCAAGCGCCATTTTGTTAGTGTATTAATCTCGTTGTGAGCCGTGGCGTGTTACTTCTATTGTATGGGCAATTGATTTAACGAGTATTGAGTGATTTGTTTGGCCGCGTGAATTTGTCTGTAGTGAGATTAAAGTGTATATGTATTTAAAACTGCTGTAAACTATTCGCTGCGCTGTCGTTTGCTGATCGTGAACAGTCAGGCCACTTTCTTACACACCAACTTCACTACACTACCCCACTACCTAAACACACACCTACCCTGACTGTACTTGAACCGGATCGTCGAGCTCCCCTTTTGAAGGTAAGTACTAGTCCGTAACAATTTATTACCGGCCGCGCAGCTGAGTATTTTCATCGGTACTTAGTACCCGACGCTTAGCCAGTCCGCCGGAGGTCGCTGATGGGCCCCGATCTCCTAGGCCCTGTTGGACTGTCTGGCGCCGTAACATTTGAGGTAGCAGAGCGTGGTTAGTATAGTCGTGGCGCTGTAGCCGGTCGTTCAAGGAAGTCAGGCCACTTTCTTACACACCAACTTCACTACACTACCCCACTACCTAAACACACACCTACCCTGACTGTACTTGAACCGGATCGCCGAGCTCCCCTTTTGAAGGTAAGTACTAGTCCGTAACAATTTATTACCGGCCGCGCAGCTGAGTATTTTCATCGGTACTTAGTACCCGACGCCAGGCAGCCCGCTTTCGAGAGTCGCTATGGGCCCCGACTAGCGAGGCAGTACTGGGCTGATTGGCGCCGTAACACTGACCTTGAATACATATGTCTAACACGGGTCGACGCAGCGACCGTTTATCATTACAATATAAATTTGAAAACTTATCACAACTAATTGAATAAAAACCTTTAGGCTGAGGGCTTACATTAGTTTTACATCTAGGACAATTACTCTTAACAAAGCCTTCGTTACCACAACCATAACATGATACAGTTTTATTATTATTACTTCTCTTAACACATGTATCGCGGACATGACCACGCGATTTGCAATATACACAAAATAACTTTTTATCACTTTCACTATTATTACTCTTATTCACAATACGCGGGGACGACGATACTGGCGGCGCGTTCCCCGCCGCTATAGAAGCGCGGGAACGGCGAACGGCGGCGCGTGACATGTTTGATCGTGTCGGCGCGTGATCCACGGCGTGCTCGTCGGAAACAATAGGTGACGCCTTGTGCGACTGCGGCGTTGTCGATACACTTTCAGTAGCTGGTGATATGCCCTCTATGAGCGACTCCTCCACGCTACGCGACTTATCGATGAGAGATTCTATGGTCATCACTGTATCTCGAGGAATTCTTTTCCGTATACGTTTATGTAATAAACCATAAATCATATCTAACCTGGTTTCCTCTGGTAACTGGTAAGGTAGCCTGGACAACATTGCACGTATCCGAACAATGAAACTGTCTGCAAGTTCATCACCTTGTTCGGTGGAAAACACATCTCGAAACACTTTATATGCAGGGCGTGGCACACCGTACATCGAGCGTAATCGTTTGAGAGCGTCGGGCCACGAGGACACTTCTTTCCGGACCCCTCTCCACCATATAGCAGCTTCTCCTTGCATGAGCATTGGTAAACCACGCAGTGCGATGTCATCAGGGACTGAAGCACATTCTTTAAATATTTCTACTGAGTCGATGAAAGCTTCCACGGCCTCAGGGTCTCGTGAAGCACCGTCGAAGCGCGCCATGCACTTCGAGAGGTTGCTGGTTGACGCAGACGTTGAAACATCATGTGGTGATGCAGTGGCAGTGGCAGACGTCGATCCACTCCCCAAACCATGCGATGTCAAGAGGGACTCGATGAGTTGTCGGTTCGCCTCGGCCTGCGACTTCGATAAAGCGGCCAGAAGCGTAGACAGCTGGTCCTCGGACATGAGCACTGGTGACGGTGAGGGCATTGAGTCTTGATTCTCATCACCGGAATGACTGCTTGCAACACTGTCTTGACGAGTACGTACTTTACGCGGCGGCATTTCGCGTGAAATATATCTTCTTCGCTAGTTAGGTATGCGTATTTGTAATGCCGTACATTGAGCAGTACATTTGTAAGAGGCCACAACGTTGGGACGCCACTTATAACGGAGATTTTGATTAGTTACACGAAATGAAAGGAAAGTCACCAAATCTTCGTCACTTTTTTATTGTCTTACAAAGCACAACGTACGAAGTACGGACATACAGAATTACAGAGATTACAAACGCAAAGCAAATTTAGAAAAATGTTCTCGAAACTATTTCTTTTTTCTAACAAGTTTTTATATAACTATGATTAAGATAAAAATTAGGAAAACGCGTGATATGAACTTAATACGGTTAACACTTAACAGTAAATTAGGAACGAGAGTTATTAATTTATTATATCAACTTAATACGGAGAATAATAATTACTTAATTAGGGAACGCGTGGTACTCTGTGGAGGTTTTTCTATCGACTGCTTACAAGCGACAAGTAATCTAATTACATTTACATGTGTTACCACGCCGAGGCTCTCGTATCGACCTCTCAACTTATTGCGCGCACGCAAGCGAGACACACAACTCTTGTGGTGGTTTCGGATGTTGACATACAGACTACCACTCAAAAATGGGACAAATCTATAGTCCGGGTTTTATTCATAGTAGGCGCGTTACACATTACAATTCATTATATCCATTATTTCCTTTGGAGGATGCTTAATCGATAGCACGGCTCGGGTTATTTAAAACGTTTGTAGTGGCGTAGGTGCATCACTGAAACAATAAATTGCCATTGTAGGCCTAAGATCCATTTTTCGTGCTAAGTTGTAATTTTTCTTCATTAAAATGTGTTTATTTAAACGTAATACGTAAGGTTGTTAGAGTCAGATTTAGAATGGACTTTTCGAAGAAACAGTATAAAGTGTTTATTTATTATTTTAAATAGTTCGTGGCAATTTTGCCCGTCTCCGCGAACGAAAACAGGTATAACGCACTGGTTTTTCAGTAGATTTTCACAAAAAGTACTTCACTAGTTGTAATGAGACGAATAGTTTGATATTCAACACTCTACGAAAAGTTAATAAATTAGTCAAAAAATGAAATTTTAAAATTGCTTTGGGTAGGCTACTCGTTCTATAAACTTTATTTACCTATAATAATAATTTATTTAATTCAGATTCACATCCATACAAGTGTTAGTAACATTTTATAACTTAAAAACTTATGTTAGTAGTACACTTTGATTGTGCGTATAAGCAAGAAAAACAGATGAATGTTTTTTCTTTGAAATTTACAACGAACAGGATTACGCGGAATGTACCGCGAAATAAATTTGCAAATCAAAATCAAATTTAGTTAATTAAGACTAATCATGCCTAATAAAACTTCCTTGAAGACATTAAAACATCAAAGTTAACCAACTCTATTCGAATTTTGATAATTTAGAATAAGAACTTAGTACTTAAAAGGCTGTACGATCTTTTTATTTCAAAACCTCCTTGGCATACTTTTTTTTTTGTATAATTATTGTATTTTTGATTTTCTTCACAAAATGTAATAAAATTTCAGGGAAACAGCTTTAAGTGCGTGAGCTGCTGCGGAAAGCTGAAACGACTAAACGGCACAAATATTCGTCACTAATTCCTTATAAATTCTAAAGAAATCGTTTTAACAATGTGACGTAACAGGAATGTCAAGGTTGAATTACTGTCACATAGCAAGACCGTTTCTATTATCAAGGCACGTTTATAATTACAAACAGTACCTATTTTTTGTCTAATGTGAAAAAATAAGTTTACGTGGTGTGGAACCGTGAATTATTGAGGTATGCAAGCTGTAATATATTTGCTGAACAAATGTTTAACTATATCCACCTTAGCAACTTCCACAAATCTTCATGATAGTAGTATCATATGATACTACTATCATGAAGATTTGTGATATAGACAAGGACGATAAGAAGGTCATAGATTAGGACAAGTTTCACGTTAATTAATGAAAAAAAAAATCATCGAAATTCCAATCAAAAGTTCTGAGATAACATGCATAAAAAACATTCGAATTGAGTACCTCCTTCTTTTGTCGAGGTCGATCAAATAAAACGGTAATAAGTTGTTGTAAACATCTAAATGATTATGTACTTAATTGACATTATTAGACCTAATAGCATGTGATCAAAGTTTGAAGACGTGAGCTGGCACAAAGCCTTCTAGTATAATGATAGTGGTACTTGGAAACTACGTGGGCGAGAGCCTAATTTATGAAACGCTCCGACCGCATATGAAGTTGTTATGACTCGCTGGATTGGCGATGGATTTTATTCCTATATATTTTCTTATTAAAACCTTGTTTTATCACTTTTGGCAAGCGTCTTAGCAAATTGTTTCTTTTCGTTGTCTTAGACATATTCTAATGACTCTACTTTAAAAGATTAAAAGTTAAAACACCAAATGTGTCATTATCAGTAATGTTTATTTACTAGTGTAGTGTAGACATAAATTAAGATAAATTAATACACACTAGCTGTGCCCCGCGGTTTCACCTGCAGCTGATGATTTGAGCTTTTTCCCAAGAATCGTTTAACGTGGTTCATTTCTTGTAAGATTTCTGCCAGATATGGTGACTCCTAATCGGGACCGTGCGACTGTCAGTGACCGCTATAAAACGTCATATTTTATCAGCGGTCGGGTAAACGCAGATAATAACGACTCATTTGTAATCCGGTAATTGTGCCTCTTATGGTGAAAGTTATTTTTGGCAAAGATTACGCCTTGAACATCCCACTGCTGGACATAGGTCTTTTTCTCCACATAGAAGAATAATTGGAGCTTAATTCACAACGCTGCTCCTTATTGAAGTGAAACTTCTTTAGAATCGTTGTGATTTCAAACCGGATGCAACGGCAAAAAGACAGGGCAGGACGAGCCGCGCTGCAAGCCGCTAATTTTAAATTACTTTTTTTTAATGAGTTTGCCATAGAAGTTTCACTTCTATCGTGTGTGAATCGCACACACACCTTTTTTAACCGACTTCCAAAAAGGAGGAGGTTCTCAATTCGACACGTATGTTTTTTTTTTTTATGTATGTTAGCTCAGAACTTTTGACTGGGCGGACCGATTTCGATCAATTTTGTTTTAATTGAAAGGTGTTGCGTGTCATGTGGTCCCATTTTTTTTAAATAAGATCTGACAAGTACTTTTAGAGTTATATCGAATAATGCGTTTTTACTTGACTAATTTTTCGTCGACCTACATTGTTTTATACCGCATAACTTTTTCCTCGGTATACCGATTTTGATGATTCTTAATTTAATCGAAAGCTAATACTTGTCTTGTAGTTTTGTTTAAATTAGATCGAAAACTGATTACAACTTTTTGAGTAATCTTTAATAGCGCGTATTTACTTGACATTTTTTCGTCTTATTACGTTGTATTACTTGTCGATGTAATTGAAGTCGGTTTTTTTTCGTTTGCGAGCAAACACAATTATTTTTGTTATACGTTGGATATCTCAGAAACGGATGTAACCGTTTTGATGAAATTTTGTATACAGATAGTCTTTCATTTTAAGTATCCTATATGTAATATGCATTTAATCTCACAAATAATAAGAGTTGACCTAAAGGTTGTAATTACCAGGTCAAAAAATCCCAAGAAAAATTTTTTTATGTATATTATAGTTACATGTATTACACATATAGTCCCTAGACCTACCAGTATAAAGAGCGGCCGCGGTGGGGGCGTGGGATTCTACATACGTAAGGGTATATATGCACGCAGCTGCAAACATCCCCCATCAGTTTCAGTGGAGCAGATGTGGATCACAACCCGACTGCACAACCAAACAATAGTTATAGGCACAGCGTACAGACCTCCTTGGCAGGATCCGGCCCTCTTTTTTGATGCCTTATCTGAATCAATAGCAGCTCTACATCGCCATGACGGTATCATAGTGTTGGGTGATTTCAACATTAATCTACTAGAAACAAATACCAGTAGATCCAAAATGGTTGCTGAGTTTGTGAGTTGTTTAACATTAAAACAATTAATTATAGAACCAACGCATTTCACCACACATAGCAGTAGCCTCATAGACTTGATATGTTCTGACATTCCGGCGAGCCATGTTGATGTACGGCATATTCCAGAGTTAGGAGCTCATGCTTTCCTCACAGCAGCATTCAAAATTAAAAAACCTAGGTATGAGCCCACATGTAAATCAATTAGGTTGCTGAGGGATATCGCTATAGATCAATTTAGCAGTGATTTGAACACAATTAAATGGGAATTGCTAGAACATTGTGACAGTGTTAGCGAATTGGTGGTGTCTTTCACAAAGTGTATACAAATTTTATTCGACCTACATGCTCCTGTCAAACATTGCAGATTCAAATATCCACCTCATCCCTGGATGACAGATACCGTTAAATCAATGATGCGTATTAGAAACAGCTATCATAAAAAAGACGTGTGGCACTCGGGGACTGCCGCGGTAAAGCTATTGCATAGCATTTTGTATCAACTTATGCAATAATTATAATATTTATTTATTTTATTTATGCAGTATTTCATTTTCTTTGATATTAATTCAAGTTACACTTTTTGAGCATGGTAACCGATAAGAAAACAATTTTTTTTCTTTTATTAAAAAAATTAAATGCCAAATTTTATCCGGAAATAGTAACATTATAGGCAATATCATATTTGCATCAATGAGTAATACGCTCAACTAGATAATAGTACTAACGCCGGTGCTATCCCATTCATGTAGGTCATATTTTTTATTTCATCACGCATTCATTGATAAATGCCGGCAAACTCGCGTCGAAGCTCGACGTCAAGCGCACTGCGCACCGCCTAGCCGCGCCGACCTAGACGTCTAATCGCACGCACACAACGCCGCACAGTGGGACAGAACCGTGCGTACCGTCTCAAAAATCTGTAACTTTTTTGTTGATTGAAGTAAATCGCTGAAATTTGGTATGTAGTGTCTCCAGAGTACATACAATCCAATAATGAATGTATCATTGTCAAATGTTTAATAAATAATATAAAATAAAACAAAATAAAAATGTATCATTTTAATACTAAACCATGGTTTGGTTGACTTATTGAATTATAATTTTACAGTTTTATGATATTAATAAACCTATTTTATGTTATTAACCGACTTCCAAAAAAGGAGGAGGTTCTCAATTCGACTGTATGTTTTTTTTATGTATGTTAGCTCAGAACTTTTGACTGGGTGGACCGATTTCGATCAATTTTGTTTTAATTGAAAGGTGTTGCGTGTCATGTGGTCCCATTTTAATTTAATTGAGATCTGACAAGTACTTTTAGAGTTATATCTAATAATGCGTGTTTACTTGACTACTTTTTCGTCGACCTACGTTATATTATACCGCATAACTTTTTACTCGGTGTAGCGATTTCGATGATTCTTACTTTAATTGAAAGCTAATACTTGTCTTGTAGTCTTGTTTAAATAAGATCGAGAAATGATTACAATTTTTTGAGTAATCTTTAATCGCGCGTATTTACTTGACTATTTTTTCGTCTTATTACGTTGTATTACTTGTCGATATAATTGGAGTCGGTTTTTTTTCGTTTGCGAGCAAACACAATTATTTTATATTACATATGAATCTTACATTTAAATAAATGACAAATATATAATAACCCACTCCAAAAATATGTTTTACAAATAATGTACGAAATTATTTCGATTTAAATAGCTAAGAGGTTCTTAGCTTCCTCTAACAATTTCTTGGATATAGTGACTGATAGTTTTCTGATACTTGATATATAAGGATCTGACGATAGATATACGATATATATATATATATATATATATATATATATATATATATACGATCTGTAGATTTACTTTAGCACTTATATCGGTTATTCGAATGCTGGATAGTGGAGGATAACACAGTTTTTTGGCGTTCGTCAGTATATTATATGATGGCAATATGTCGAAGTTTTTATTAATCAAACTTGCTCGAAGAAATCCGTATTGTGATTTCGAAAGATCTAAATCTGCAAAAATACTTAAAGCTTTATCCACCGTAAAATCTGTTCCATTGCGACTTTCATGAAATAATTTTTCCTTCATGATCCTTTTTTAAAATAAATAAATAAATAGATACCACTTGCTCCCTTTTCCTTCACCGCGATAAAGAAATACATAAACTATATGAGAAACATGTAATTCACACAGTGATAACAAAACATTAACCACATCTGACCGCACGATAAAAAAAATATACTACATACTAATACATTAGCCAAAACTCCCACTTTACCTAAAGATTGAGTAAATAGATAATATTGTTTAAGAAAAAAAGGTCAAAAGTGATCTAAATATCCGAAAATCTCATTAATCAGAACTAAAAAATTTTTTGGAATATTTTGTATTTTCTCCCCATTAGCCATTTTTCGTTTCATTTCAAGGGGGGCAGATTCGGGCACTCAATTTTTTTTGCCCTGACTTTTACATTAGCTGCTCTATACGATGCTATCAAAATTACGACATGGGCAGACACCGCTAACTGTCAAAAGTCTATGCAAAGTTTCTAATAAGGATAGAATATTAGGTCCTGAAATAAAAATTCTATACCTCTCCAGGTTTCACATAATGGTTCACTTAAATTATTTTTAAATAGAGTACTTCATCACCATTCTAACCATATATCACACTTACAAATTTGCTGGTAAAGTAATGCAAATATGACCATGTAAACTGGTGGAATTGTGTTCTACATAATTGACATAATTTTGAGCGTCAACTTGCAAGCCTTATTCTAATACAAAAAATGATAAATAGTGTATTTCAACTGCTATGTAATATGCATTGAACATTCAGTTAGACATATGCATTAACAAATATTCAATATAGAACATTACGAAAAGCTATTTTTGAGACGGTACGCACGGTTCTGTCCCACTGTGCGCCGTGTCGAAGACTGCCGAACTGAAACGATGTTAGACGATGCACGGCCTTCAAGCCACACCTCCGTGCCCGTCGGAGTGGGGAGCGTGAGGTTTTTTCGTTACTGATATTCTCAAAATTGTCCCCGCGCTCAAGGCCCGCGAAAGAAGCTATGCAATAGCTTAAAAATATAAATTGAAAAAAACAGAAAACAATAAAGTAGCTTATAAATTCATGAAAACAACAGTAGTCAAAGCAATAGAACAAGAGAAGAGTAGTTACTTTAAAAAATACATCAATAACAACAAAGGTAATTCTAAAAAGTTATGGAAAAATCTTAAGCAAACAATTCTGCCAAATAAGAAGAAAACCAGTGAGCTACCACCACACCTTGACGATCCTAATTCAATCAACAGCCACTTCCTCACGGTCCCGGGTGAAAACCACGTCAACATTTCTGACCTTACTTACTTTGAATTTCACCGCTTTTCGTCATCAATTTTTTCACTCAAGCCAGTTAGTGAGAATGAAATTCTTAAGGCAATATTGAGGATGAAGTCTAATGCTCAAGGAAATGATGGTGTTTCACTGGATATGCTTAAACTGACACTGCCGCAAACATTAAACACCATCGTTAAAATTGTCAATCGTTCCATAGCAGAATGTACATTTCCTGATAGTTGGAAAACTGCGATTGTTAAACCAATCCCTAAAGTGAATGACCCAACTTCAATACAGGATCTGCGACCCATTAGTCTACTGCCTTGCATATCAAAGGTGTTGGAAAGGATTGTATGTGATCAGCTTACTGGTTTTGTCGAGAGAAATGGTATCCTTCCTTCTTTGCAGTCGGGTTTCCGGAGAGGTCATGGTACAGCAACTGCCCTATCTGACATTGTAGATAATTTGCTTACAGCCCAGGACCAAGGAATGGTCAGTCTGCTCATTCTGCTTGACTTTTCCCGTGCTTTTGACTCCATAAACACCACACTACTGCTGTCTAAATTAACATATTATGGTTTTGACCATAAAGCTGTAAAATGGTTCCACAGCTATCTACGTGACAGGCAGCAGTATGTAGAAATAGTCAAGGCTGACGGGTCAAGGCATAAGTCAGGAGTCCAACCTGTAAGCCGTGGGGTCCCTCAGGGGTCCATTCTTGGACCTATTCTATATGCGTTGTATAGTGCGGACATAGTCAATAGTATCTCCTCCTGCAACTATCATTTATACGCAGATGACCTACAACTCTACTGTTCCTTCCGGCCATCTGATTGCAATTCAGCGATTGGTAGAATTAACAGTGACTTACAGATGATAACAGGTTGGTGTAAGTCGAATTGTCTGGTCCTCAACCCTAAAAAGTCCAAGCTTCTTGTGATTGGCTCAAGGAAAAAGGTTGCTCTCTTCAATAATGTCCCTCTTAATATACTAATTGACGGTGAAAAAGTGGAGCGAGTGGGCAGTGTCAAAAGCTTGGGCCTGACCCTCGATGGCAGCCTGCACTTTGAGGGCCATATTGCAAACTGTGTGCAAAACTGTTTTTATAAATTAAAGCTATTGTATAATATAAGACCCTACATTAGTGAGGAATTAAGAATAACCCTGTGCGAGTCACTCGTACTTTCTAAATTAAATTATTGCGACACTGTGTATGGCCCATGTTTACTTGCTAGGACATCAAAGCTGATACAGCGAGTACAAAATGCTTGTGCACGGTACTGTTTTGGTATATCGCCTAGAACACATGTCACGCCAGTCCTAAATGACAAAAACTTCCTCAAAATGGAATCTCGCCGCAAAATGCATTTAGCCACACTTATGTTCGACATCTTAAGCACTGGTGTACCGAAATATCTGTTCGGCAAGTTAACATGGGCTAAAGAACATAAAAAGTATCCTCAGCGTAGGTGTACTCATACATTCGTGACGCCGGCGCATCGAACAGCGGCCTTCCGCGGTTCGTTTAGGTTCGCGGCCTCCCGGTGCTGGAACGATCTCCCGCCACCTATACGTGAGCTGAAAACAAGAAGCACATTTAAGCGTTGTATTAAAGCTCAATTTTTGTATGCGCAAAAAAATTACCCCTGACTTACCTTCTGGTATTCACGAAAGATCGGGGCGTTCTCTGCTCAGTCACCGGGAACGGGTCGTGCTCCTTGACAGACCAATATTACGTGTTCGGTGGGTGATCGGTGGGCCGGCCGCCGCGTAAAGGCCTACCAAGCACTTCCATATAATATGTTATGTTCACTTTCACTTTTCATATCATGACATCTTTTAATTTCATTTCATTTCACTGTTAATATCATGACCATGCCTAAACCATGCCGAATACAAGAGTATATAGTAGAATAGCACGAGATTAATTAATATAAACTCAAACATTAATCACATTTATTTATTTTTGACCAAAGAGCATATAAAGAGATTTTTGACATTCGTTTTGCGATGACAGTTTGTGGCTTTGGACGCGTGCATTTTGGCCCAGTACATTTTAAAAATAACAAAAGTTAAATTTATAATTCACAACCTAAGAACTAAATATTTACAGATACTATATTAGTCTACATGATCCACTTATTTATTAATTTATTTTTATTATATTTTATTTTAATATATTATATAACACGTATGTACGTACTTACCAATAGCTTATGTTATTTATTTTTTCTCTTGTCTCTTAAACCTCCATATAAAATATAAGTATCTGTTACGGCTTTGCTTCTTTAGTTCTGTGTACAAATTTATCTGTGTTGTCTGTCAGTTTGTTGTTGTATTATAATTATGGTTTTATACATATTAACCTCACTGGTATTATACCACTACAGGTTCTGCCAGAATATCAGCGTTTTTGGCAGCAATTTTTTTTGCTGTCAAAAACAATGCTGAGGCAGTAACCCGTTGGCCTATTTTTATTTATTTTTTTATATTTTTTTTTTGTATTCCTCGTCCTTTTTTTTTTCTTTTTATTTTTATTGTATCATATTGTTAATTTTTAAAATATTACCTATGATGTATGTGTTATTTCAAAATTTGTAAACTGGTCGTAGGCCAATAAAAAGTTTTTCTTTCTTTCTTTCTTTATATAGCACTCACACATAGCACATAATTATCTATTATATATCTGTCAGCATTTAGTTAACAAAATATTATAATATATATTTATTGAACAAGCATATCCGCACGATACCCCTAGTATACGGCCGATTCGACATTAGCTCTTTCTTGCGCCATTTTTGTATTGACATTCATAAAGGAACGATCTAGAAAGTCTTTACCGCGCATGATCGAGGTGTTGACAACGGGAATTTATAGGCGTCTCAAAAACAGTCTCTGACTTAATTTCACTTTAATTTAATTGATACCGATATTAAACACGCTATATAGCACATAGCTAAACACTTATTAGAGTCTTACAGTTTAAGGAGCTTACAGATTAAGTTGCTTTTTGATTAAATCTTCTATACTTATTATAATAATTGTGTTTGCTCGCAAACGAAAAAAAACCGACTTCAATTACATCGACAAGTAATGCAACGTAATAAGACGAAAAAATAGTCAAGTAAATACGCGCTATTAAAGATTACTCAAAAAGTTCTAATCAGTTTTCGATCTTATTTTAACAAGACTACAAGGCAAGTATTAGCTTTCGATTAAAGTAAGAATCATTGAAATCGGTACACCGAGTAAAAAGTTATGCGGTATAATATAACGTAGGTCGACGAAAAAGTAGTCACCTAAATACGCATTATTAGATATAACTCCAAAAGTAGTTGTCAGATCTCAATTAAATTAAAATGGGACCACATGACACGCAACACCTTTCAATTAAAACAAAATTGATCGAAATCGGTTTACCCAGTCAAAAGTTCTGAGCTAACATACATAAAAAAAAAAAAAAAAAAAACATACGTGTCGAATTGAGAACCTCCTCCTTTTTTGGAAGTCGGTTAAAAATATTAATAAATCATAAAACTTAAATCTAACATTACAGAAATTAATCCATATTATATGTGATTAGTCATGCTTATTTATGTGAGTAAGAAATACAAAATATGTTACTATTGTTACAGGTAGTTTGCGATGCAGATTTAAAAATCAGAGACATTGTTACTAGGTGGCGTGGGAGTGTTCATGACTCACGAATATTTAGGGAAAGTCGTTTGAAGCAGCGATTTGAGGCTGGTGCATTCTCAGGCATATTGCTAGGAGACAGTGGCTATGCTTGCACACCGTATTTGTTTACTCCTTTACTGAACACTACAACACCTCAAGAGGAACGATACAACAATGCTCACATCAGCACCAGAAACACAGTGGAAAGATGTTTTGGGTTGTGGAAGCAGAGGTTCCGCTGTTTATTAAGAGGCCTTTACTGCAACATAGAAACTGCAAAAGCAACGATTGTAGCATGTGCTGTATTGCACAATATTGCAATAGATATGAAGGAAGATGTGTTTCATAGTGGGTTTGATGTCAATGAAGCTAACACACAATCCTCTGCGCCAGTTGTTTTACCAGTGGAAAACAATGTACGTGGAAATATTAGAAGAAGGTAATTCATTGAAAGACACTTTTAATATAAAATCTTTTAATATAAATAAAATCTCCCCTAATAGATACCCATTGGTATTATGTATATTATTATTATTTGCCCAGCAGTGGGACGTTTACAGGCTGATTTATTGCCATTGATCATCATATTATAATATTTTTGTTTAAGATTTTTATGTTAATATTGAGTGAAAGTTTATATTTTTCTGATTAAAAAAAATATATAGGTACTATTGGAATACAATATATTATAATTATAGATTAAAAATTTATTAAGAAAATATGTATATTAAAACAGCATTTCACTCTCCATTTAATATTTTCGAAGTACTAGAGTTCTTTTTTTCTAGTAATTTTATTTCTAGTTCCAGTTCCAGTATTTTTATTTTTAATCCAGCAATTCTAACATTGTACTGGTGCTCCACTTCTAGCATATCTAATTGGTTTTTTTTTTAACTCTATGTTGGACTTTTATATTGTTTCTTGCATTGTTTCTTTTCTGTAAAATATTTATTCTTTATATTTTATAATTTATAAATTTATACTAAGCAAATAATAATAAAGTATTCTTATAATGTTAATATTAAATAGTAATTATAAATAAGAATAGATTGTACATAAAGTTTATTACTTTCTTATTTTAAAATATGTATTATAGGAATACAAAATATATATTTAGCACGAATTATAGTAACGTGAAGAGCATGTTTTATTTGACCAAGTTTCACCAATAATGCCTAGTAGATTGTAAATGAAAGCTTACAATGACAGATAGGTACTGAGTACTTTCGAAAAATGTTTAAATTTTTTTGTATATTTGCATGCTGTGTTTACCTTTAATTGGTTTTCGTATTTAGTATTAGTTTTTAGTTTTTAATTTTATGAATGTTAATACTACAAACACTGTTGGTAAACCTTTTATTAAATAAATAAATAAATAAAAAAAACCGGAGATCGTGACAAGTGGAAGAAAATCGTGGAAGAGGCCAAGACTCACAAAGGGTTGTATTTGAACCCGCGCCTTCTGACGTGCCGTGTCAGCGCTCTGCCAACTGAGCTATGGACATCCACATCAAGCTGGGTCGAAATTCTTGACATGATGATTTTATAACGTCAGAGATAAAATCGAGCTCATGATACGCTACTGATCGAATGAATGGCGAACAATCCGTCATATTCACTGATTACTAAAACATCGTATTATTTGAAGACAGGTGGAGATCAGATTATGTATTGATAGTATGTGTAAGATTTTGGTGAAAGCCAAATCAAAAAAAATCAACCGTGCCCGGTGAGAACCTGCGTCACACGGAAGGTCAGGGGCTCAAGGACCGGGCGCAGGGCAGCCGTTACGCGTGTGCCATACGGCCCCTCCGCCAGGTCCTCCCCTCACCTCCGCATTGACGCTTCCTGCCCTAAATTTAATTATGTGATCTTGTAAATTTTGACTATATATTATGCAGTCGTCTAAGTAAATATAACAATGTAGGCCTTGTAACCCTGATAATACGGCGTTCTAATGAACGCCGTATTATCAGCCTTTGAAACGTGGCTGGGGCTTTCTCCTAAACGTACAGACATCAATTACAATTTTATTACATGTAGATATATACAAATTAGAAATACTTTTAATATTGAATATAAAAGAAATTCATTAATTTCTGTTTTTTTATTATAATCGCAAAATATCTTATAGGCGGCCTCGGCGCTGGTATATTAGGAATACATGAAGCTTATATGTGTGGGGGAATTTGGACTTCATTACTAGTTACTATTATTTTCGGATTCCTTAATTCCTGTCTAAATAGGCACAAAAAAGGCTTAATAGTCTAAGAAAAAGATTAATACCATGTCAAATGGTAAATAAACGAATCAAATAACCCAATATGGATCCGATAGAAGGCGCACAAAAACGTAACAAGGTCATTCGTTCAGTAGATTTTATATATATATATATATTTTTTGTTTTGTTTAAGTATTCATTTCATATTTTTATAATATTTATTTATCTTGGATTATTTAAATGACGTTTTCAGAATGTAACGAAGAATTTTGATGTTATTGCAGCTCCGGCTCAAGCGTATGACTCATGAGCTGATCTGCAGCTCATACAAATTCATTGAGTTACCCATGTCTATATATATGTAGCTCTAAGAGCAATTAAATGAAGTATATATTTTCAATGTATTAATTTTGAGATTAAGTTCTGTCTGCTCATTAAATCGGTTAAATTATGAGGTATTTCTTAAATATTTGAACTGGGCTTAAACCATAAAAAAGTTTTATCAAGACCTGTGGACCTTGATCGTTGCAGTACTTTCTACGTCGTTCAGGCAAATAGCCCTATTTACCTAACGTTGACACAAGTCTTCGCAACTTTACACCAGTGTTGCCAACTCTTGAGAAAACTTTTCCCTAAATCTTTTAACAAAAGCGAATTAACCTATATTCATTGGACAAACGTCTGTCAAATACTTTGTCAACTAATCGGTGGGTATCGGCGAATTAACTTAAGGAAAACAATATATATGTATGTATGTATAATATGTATTTAACTATATATGTATTTTATATTACTAGTTTCTTGAATATATATGTATTATAAAATTTGTTTATATCGTATAAGTATTATTATTATTTTTAACCTTTTTGTCTATTTTTTTTGTCTTTTCTCTTTATCAATCTTGCACCACTGTGTCCCGCGATAACATCGTTTCTCACCATCATGGGTAGACTGGCAGAGATCTCTAATAGAGATAAGTTCGCCCTTGCCAACATCCTTTGTAAAAATGAATTGTAATCATATTCTTTAAAAGTGTTAAGTTTTAAAACATTAGATTTATGACGTAGAGTCTTTGCTACCTATTTTATAAAAATACATATTTAAATAAATATTTATTACACCATTTAATATATTCAGTAACACAATTATACATATTATGCACCCCCCCCCCTGGACTGTGTCCAGGACCGAAGTGGACCACTAATTAAAATTGTTAAACAAGATTTTTCATTTTCTTTATAGTTCTCGCTTGTAGTCTATATTCACTATCTTGCCCCCTGATGTTGAACGTGACGCGAGAGTGTAGTCAAGCGATCCCAAAAATAATTAATGCGCAACGAAGTGGGCACGGGTCGGCTAGTGCAGATTAAAATTGCCCGTTACAGTATAACAATCAGATGAATAGTTTTTGAGATATCGTCGTTAGAAGTCATTAGCAGCGAAACATTTAAACTCGGCGAGTACAAAGACTTTATGTCACTTATCTATCTAGGTATATAATGTATATAAAAATGAATGTTTTTCTCTATGTCCTTTATAGAATCGTAAACTTAGCATTTGATCATGTCATGATCTTCAGTGTCAAAGTGTTGTAATATTATTAGATTAAAAACTTGTGCGACTCGTCAGCAACCGCTGCATGCTAAAATGTGCCTAAATACTCAAGTTTACAGTATATAGTGATTGCTTCGCACCACGTGATCCCACAGCAATCCCAGGGCTGACTCTTCGATAAAATTAAATTAACATAACTCCAATAGTGAACCAGTAAATAAAACTAATACTTTTAATGAATAATTTTTTTATTTTAAATACTAATCAATATAATTAAGCTTTGTACTCGCAATAACTTTTCCCTGACTTGCTCGTTATTTTAGTACGTCACGAACTCATGACAATCTAAAAGATATTTAAAGAGTTCAAGTTAGTAACTGAAATAGCTGAGCTACACACGGCGGCGACCGCTACTGCGATCCCGGAACTTGTCAGCGAGTGTGTCGATCGCTCAACTTCAGATACGGTCACTGTGTTTGTGTTTGACATCCCGAGCCCTCCTAAAGGGCTCCCAATTTTCTAAAAATTTCACGGCCAGGTCTCAGTACCCGGCCCCCCACCCGGTGACGCTGTAAAGGCCGATAGAGCCAACAGTACCTACTACACAATCCGAAAAAAAAAAACCGATTTAAAACACTCTGTGATCGTCGTCAGGACTCATCGGACGGATTTCGAGCTGAATCTTGAAGCTAAACAAGTCAAACTCAAACGAAAATGACCGGTCGCGGTAAAGGTGGAAAGGGTCTGGGAAAAGGAGGCGCGAAGAGACACAGGAAAGCATATATTTTATTACGAATCTCATTTTATGGAAACCTGAATCTCATCGTAAATCTTAAAGCGTTATTGCTTGAGATAAACTTTAAGAGCAATTTAAAAGTATTCTATTTGATATGTCGTTAACTCTAACTATATTTCTTTTTCCCAGTGGACCCGTCCCATGTTGTGGTCTGTTGGGACCACCTTTTATCGGTTATTTATATAGGAAACATACAATATTATTACAACACTCATACATTTAAAAAAAACATCATCAAAAAGTCTCCAATTCTTCTTACCATTTAAAACCAAAATTTTGCTTGCGCAATCCCTTCTCTTACCCATTCTCGACTATGCAGATGTGTGCTATTTAGATGTGACACAGGAGCTACTTAGTAAATTGGAGCGTCTACAAAATCTTTTGGTTCTTGCAGATAATCACAGATGGCTCTGATGCTATATATATTATGATAGAAACGTAAAATATTTATTGTAAAAATTGAAAAAAAAATTATCCTACATTTCTTTCTTTATTTTTTCATTCTTCATTCAAGTTAAAAACGGTTTTTCTCGATTACCGGCAAAACTAAAAGTCCTATCGAAAAAAGTCGAATGGAAAAGTTGTAGGTAATAAAAAGATCTAAAACTTTTGTATTTACACTTTTTTCACATAACCTCAAAATTTATGTGAAAAATTCAACTACGCGCGACTCGTGGTGGACTCTGGGAGCCAGGAATTTGGCAAAAAAAGTTACGCATAGCTGTGTCACTTGTGTTTGCATGAAAGGAAAAATGTTAAAAAGCGGCAAAAAAGTCACTTTTGTTGTATGAGCCTCTAAATATTTTATTTTATTTTAATTTTATTATTTATTATTAAAGTATATATATATGTCGGTACCTAAGATATTGTTGATGTTCACCTACCCTCACTTATTCTATTATTTGAGTCTTTCCTTTGTGCATAAAAGACCGATGCAACCGCAGCTAAGGCAGTCTTGGCTCTGGCGTGGCGCGGTGCACTTGTGTATCCCGCTAGTAGCTTAACCTCGACTCTTTTAATAGTTAGTTTGTGTACACGAATTAATTGTTACATCCTACTGTGGGCAACTCGACCGGTGGTGGTGAGTGCCAATGCGCATTTTAAGGCGGCGCCGCCGTAAACCAACACTCGGGTCACAAGTCCCGGGCACTGCGTCGAGTTGTCTCTCTGCCACGCGATAGACGGTACCCGCTCGGTGAGTCCATTGAATACTAAGTAGTGTAACTATCTCGTTTTAAATTACATTGTGAATTAACCAGGCCATCCGTCCTACTCCTCACTTCTGATTCCTACATCAGAAGTGGGATACTGTTCTCGTGCCCACTAAGAGTGTTACTAGTGAGTAATTTATTTCACGATGCCACGAGAACCGCGTTCGCATAGTCCCGTGTAGATCGAAGCGCAAGTCGAGTCGTCATCATTTAAACCGATTTAGTAGTAATAGTAACCTATCTCTTCATAAACTTTTACTTAGTATGACTGAGGAGTAGACTAAGTTCAAAGTTAAAAAAAAAAAAATTCAATATCGCGAGCGTAGTCGCGCACTTAAAGTTAATTCGGAGTTTTGGTTTCTTTGTTTAAGTTCTATTTTTAGCAAGTGTGCAAGGTAGTTGCAAATTTGGTGATGAAAATATCGATGTACTGTATTTTACTGTATTTTAGTTCTTTTCGGTCGTTCTGTTTTATTCTTATCAGTGTACAAGTGGTTTTTGTTCAGTGTTCGATTACGTAATTCGATTTACCGGTTATTTGTTGAATTTAGTTTTATTGTGATACGTAGGTAGTTGTGTAGTGATTAATTTTGCTAATAGATTTTGCGATTCAGTTTTTGTTTCGATTCAGTCACAATGTCAGATCGTGAGCGTAATCATAGTGCGAGCCGTCGCGATAGTCGCAACAACAGTCGTTTAAAGAAGATGCCAGAAGGTCATGTACCAATTGAGTTTATAGATGACGATCATAATGGTGAACATTTTGGTGATGTGACAGAAAACTGATGTAAGCACTCTAAAGACTGTAGTGTGTAGTCATCAAGACGATGATACACTGTGATGAATGTGTGATCCAAGAGGGATACACTGTGACGTGATCCAAGAGGGATACACGTGGATTGTGGAGCAATTGTAATTGCTGGTTGGAAGGGTGGCTTACATAGTTGTTAGTATTGTAGAAAATGAATTGGTTATTGAAAGTTTGATTGACGTTGGTACATGACTCTGCATAGCTATATTTGCTTTAAAGTTATATTTGCGGTTACCCACTTGTGATAAAGTGTTAATATCGTTTTAGCTTGAGTATTTCCGATTACCCTCTGTAACGGATATTTTTGAGTTTGTTTCTACTATCTTACACGATATTTTAACTAATATTATTTGTCGAAGTACCGAAAGAGCGTAAAATTAAAGACGCAATCTTCCGAATAGTTAATACTAATTTTCTGATTACTCAGTCGCCATTTTTATCATCTATTGGCGGAATTGTTGTAATTTGCAAGTGAATAAGCAGTTATTGTTTAATTACGTAGTTTCAATTACGTGGCGTGTATTGTATTGTGATTACTGTAATAATAATTAATTCGATATAGTTAAAAGTGTGTATCGTGAACTATAGATTAGAAGTGAGAAATGATTGTTTCATTGAGGGTTTTAGTCTTTTTCTACCTTTGATTGATTTATTTAAACTGTTTAAAAGTTGTTTTAGTTGTTCTGTTTAAGAACGTTTAAATTATAGAGTTAATTGATAACACCTAATTGGTACAATCGTAAACCTATTACAACTGCAATAGTTGTAGGTAGGTAACCTCAGATTAATAATTTTGTTTATGAGTAGGTATGTAACTATTAAAAATTCTTACTATACCCTGTCCATTCGTTTGTTCTTTTAACAGTTCAAGAAAAATTGAAATTAGTGACTCCCTCACACGATACCAATTTGATTTGAAATAATAATCGATTTTTATATAAGAAGAAATTTCAATCGATATTAGTTAATTACGTAGCCAGTTTGTTAAATAAATAAGTAGACAGGTATGTGATTTCCTAACTATGTTGTTATAGACTTGATTTAGACTTTATTAACCACGCGTTTTAAAGTTAAATGTCACTAACGCGTGAGCAGTTACATTTTAAGGCAGTCGTTGTAGGTAACTGTTAAAAGTCTTGATACGAGTATGTTTCCATCTGTTCTAATAATTATTGTGTAACTTTGGGAAGCAAGGGTTGTAAATGGAGCTATATGATTTCGCTACTTCCTTCATAGGGACAGTTAGGCTTTTTAATATCCTATTGGCGATTTTGTTCTGTTACAAAATGAGGACCGTCGTCAAACGAAACTTGATCCGAAATATTAAGGCCCTTTTCGCGTAATAAAAGTTCTCGAAGGTAATCGGTATACCCTTAAAGCTTAAATTGTCAATGTACCTACAAATTTGCTCACGGAAGGTTAAGAGAAATGCCAGCACGTCATGTACCAGACGATATTGATGTAATTTATGATCTTGTTGATAATGATGATGTTCAAGTTTAAGTAGAGGGAGAGACTCGAGTGAACGACTCTATCGACCGTAATGTGTTCAAACGTACCAGTGTAGTTATTTAGTAGTCGTAGCCCTGTAGAAGGTGTCTCTTGGGGCAACCCAAGAGTTCATGGGTGCGCGGTGTGCGTTTAACTCTGGCGGAGGTCGTGGTGTTTGATACCGTAGCGTGTAGTCACGAGAGGTGACTGACACGGGTGATCCATTCGATGGATATGCGTACTGAGATGTATGTGACTGACACATGTACTGTGATTACTCTTCGCCTAGAGAGCCGTGGTGTTAGAAGTCTTTACTCGAGGTTTTTGCAAGCTTGGTTGTAACTTGTTGTAGAAGTAGACATACGTCTAAAGTTTTGGTTGAAATGACGTCGATGGTACATGGCTGTGGTATTTGTGTGAGGTAATTAGTTATAATTGGTTTGATGATAATTATTATTTTTTTTTTTTTTTTTTCGTACATGATTATTACAATCTAGCCTTGTCTTTATACAGGCTAATGAGTAATTCAAAACTAACTTAAATTGCTAATAGTAATTATGTCTAAGATTCTGTCCTTTGCAGTTTCTTAGTGTCTATTAAGGGGAAGTCACTTTGTTCTTGTGATCATTTTTATAGCACTATATCACTATATTACACTCGCGATAAAGTCACAGTAAACTTACACTACACTAACTCAAAAGGTTTAGTCCTTTTTAGTCTTCTTAGTATGTCTGTGGTATCGAGGAGCTGGATGGCCTCGACATTCACATGATGATGAAGACGATGTTGGTGTGCTTCTGCGTATTTTTGTATCACTTTGTTAACGACATCTATATTGAGGTCCCGATGAATGTCGTCATTTCTTACGTACCAGGGCGCATTTACAATATTCCTGAGTACTTTGTTTTGGAAACGTTGGATGATTTGTACATTGCTCTGTTTAGTACAGCCCCAAAGCTGTATACCATATGTCCATATTGGCATAAGAACTGCTTTATAGAGCAGGATTTTATTGGGAATTGACAGCGAGGAATGTCTTCCCAGCAGCCAGTTCATACTTCTATATCGGATCTCGAGTTCATCCCGTTTCTTTTTGACATGGGCTTTCCAGCGAAGCTTTGCGTCTAGCGTCATACCTAGATATTTGGCTGTGTTTTCATAGGGAACACGTTGATTATTAATAACACTGGGTGATATTCTGTATTTTTATTGGTGAAGTCAATGTGTATGGATTTAGTTTCATTCAGTCTAATCCTCCACTTTATAGTCCAATCATAGAAATGATTGATCCCTCTCTGTACTTTTTCCACCGCTTCTTTGTGACTTTTTCCAGTAGACATGATTGCGGTGTCGTCAGCAAAAGTAGCAATAGTTATGTTCTGTATATCTGGTATATCACACGTGTACAGTAGGTACAGGACCGGACCTAGTACACTCCCTTGTGGTACACCAGCTTTTATTTCCTTTAGTTCTGAGACAGCATCTTCTTGTCTTACTCTAAAGGCTCTGTTGGTTATATAAGATTCCAAAATATCTGCAAATTGTCTTGGCAACATCTTTTTTAATTTGTATTTTAAGCCCTCGTGCCAGACCTTGTCAAAGGCCTGGGCTACATCCAGAAAAACAGTTGCACATACTTTATTGTTTTCCAGTGTATTTTCAATAAGGTTCGTTATTCTATGCACCTGCTCTATCGTAGAGTGACTTTCTCTGAATCCAAATTGATAATCAGGTATAAGATTTTTTTTTGCTATAATTGGCTTTAATCGTTTAAGAAACAGTTTTTCGAAAAGTTTAGACATCACCGGTAGCAGAGAGATGGGTCTGTAGGAAGTAACATCCTGCGGTGGTTTTCCTGGCTTAGGTATCATTATGACTTCTGCAACTTTCCATAGATCTGGTACATACTTCAGCCTAAATGCAGCATTAATTATTTTGGTAAGCTTTACCACAGCTTTGCGTGGAAGATTTTTCAAAATTTCTCCTGTTATAAGATCATAACCAGGGGACTTTTTTGAGCTAATGTTTTCTTTAATTTCTTTCGCCACTTCTTTAGTTGTAACTAGTTTTATTTCTTGATCTTCTTGTTCAAGTTCATTTAGTTCACAACAGAAGTCTTGACTTTCAGGGTCACTCTGTTTAAAAGTCTCTTCTAAATGCTGAGCAAACCTTGTTGCTTTTTGTTCGTTATTGATAGCCCACTGACTATTTAGCTCTCTTATAGGTGGTATGTGATGAATAGGACGATTTTCATATTTTGTCACTTTCCATAAGGAGTAATCAGTTGAACGGTCGTTGGTTAGCCTTTTTAGCGATTTAGTCATACAGTCATCGCGAAACTTCCGTATTTTCTTTTTAATTCGCTTGGCCAGTCGATTTAATTGGGTCTTATCTTCAGGAAACCTGCGCATCTGCCATTTTTTCCTTAGAGCTCTTTTTTCTCTGATAAGGTCCATTATTTCTTTAGGGTAATTGTTAATACCTGTTGTCATCATCTTCTTTCTGGGACGTGTATTGTTCCATGCAGATTGTTGAATATCTACGATAAAAGTTCTTAATTCTAAGTCTAGTTGTTCCTTATTACTTATAAATGACTTTAAGTCTATTCTATTATCTAAGTCTATTGTAAACGATTCCCAATCTGTTGTTTTATTGACCAGAGCCGGGTTAACTTCTTTTTCTATGATATACTCATCCAAGTGTAAAAATATTGGAGAGTGATCAGAGTTCATATCAAATCCTTCTTCAGCCCTTATAAAGTTAGAAGGAATATCTTTATATATAAAAAAATCTATCACATCGGGAATTTTCTGTGTATCTGTTGGCCAGTATGTTGGTTTCCCAGTTGAAATGGGTTGGCATTTTATTTCTCGGATAGCGTTTAACAATTCCTTGCCTTTAGTGGTAGTAAGTCTGGAACCCCAATAAGTGTTTTTAGCGTTGAAATCTCCGCCTATAATAAATCTATTTCCTAGTCGCGTCAAAAGTTCCGTATACTGCTCTTTTTTAATTACATATCTCGGAGGGCTATATATAGCTGCTATGGTGACATTATCGTATCTTGTGGTTTTAATTGATACACCAACCACTTGCATTTCGTATTCTTCAAACTTTATCTGCTCATAGTGATAGATATTTTCTTTAATAATAACGGTACTTCCGCCTCTGGCTGAGTTGTTAGGATGCAATGCATGATATACTCTGTATCCTTTGAATTTTATAAATGATTGCTTTGTAAAGTGTGATTCTGATATTAAACACACATCAATATTTTCTGTATCCAGGATTACTTGCAATTCGTGTTGATGTTGCTGTAATCCATTTGCATTCCAAGCCATAATCTTTAGGTTGTTCATTGTTGCTGACGATTGTTAGCTACTTTGGTGCTAGCTTCTAATTTTTGAAGGCGTTCGTCGAACGTTGATATCAAACTCAGCACTTTATCGAGTTTTGACTCAAGACTCGCTTCTGCCTTTCCCTTCACTGCTTGTGAGTATGACAATGGATTCATTGATGTTTGGCTATTTATCAACGCGTTTTGGTTAGCTTTTTTAGCTATTATTGTACCTTGGGATAAAGATACAGTCGATTTTGGTAGGGATGAAGGTTGCTTCTTATTCTGCTTATTTTTAATTTCTTGCATTTCTTTGGCAACTATACATCCCCTATAATTGGCAGGATGTGACTCGCCACAATGTACACATTTAGGTTTTGCCTCCTTTGGTTTCTGACAATCTTTCGTAAGGTGTTTGCCCGTACATTTGACGCACCTTGGTTCCTTTGCACAATATTTTTGCGTGTGTCCATATGCTTGGCATCTCTTACACTGAGGAATAAGTTTTGAAGTCTTAAGTGGATGAATCTCCACCTTACAGCCTAGGATGTTCTTTATGCCGTAGACTTTGTTAACGTCTTCGTCATTCTCAAAAGACAGTATGAACATATTTAGCGGTTCTTTTTTCTTCCAACTTAACTTGTTGACAGCATTTTGAATTTTGTATCCCTTTTGTTTTAAGTGTTCTACTATTCGTTCTGGTTGGCAAGTATGGTGCAACTTTTTAGCCATGACTCGTATTGGTCTCGCTTGTTTATTTTCATACGAATGCCAGCGTAGCATGTTAGACTCTAACAGCTTTGTAACTCCGCGATAGGAGTCTTCATTTTTGGCATTAATCTTTACTCTATCGCCGCTTAGCATCTTTACTGTGAAAGATTCACCGGGCTGATTGCAGGCAATGGAGTCATAAAACGACTGATAATTTTTAATGCCTTCCACAACTATAGGAGGTGGTGGGGGAATTTTTTTGGGCTTTTGAATACCCTTTTCATTGTCATGGTTGGCCTGTTTCGGAGGGGTGATAGAGTTGTTCAGTTTCCTTTTTTTTCTACTTTTCACTCGTATCCACTCCGTTTCTCTGGCTAGCTCTTCCTCATCTGTCATGTATTCCATGTGCTTAGGAGAACTTTCATTTTTGTCTGCTTCTTGATTAGCAGCATTCTTTTTTTCTAGCTCCGCGTAACATTTAAGCGTTTCCTTCAATTTTTCAACTTGAGCTTGTAACTCATGAACCACACATTGTAGTTCTTCTCGTTTCGCTTTTTCTTGGCTGTAGCATTTATACAGCTCATGTTCCAATTCGGTTCTTATTTCAATTTCTTTAGAACAATATTTTTGCGAATCCATAATATTGAATATTAGCTTCGCCTTAACAGATGTTAATTATTAAATAACTAAGCACTTGCCGCATCAGCCAAACCGCGTATCTGGGTCATCGCGATCGAGTTGACGCTGACGCGCGATACAACGCCGGCTCGGTGTTATGATGCGTATGCACTTTGCTATCTGGAGCACGCGATCGCGGAAAGCACGTACGTACTTTATGACTGTACGAACTGAACTGATGATAATTATGATTCAAATACTATGACTGCCAACTGATACAATGACTGCTAACTGGTACTATGTCTGCCAACTCTAATACTGACTTTGTACAATCTGAATCTTTCAACATTATGATGCGGGCTGGTGTTCACAGAACTGACGACAGTACTTTACAGATGAATGGTTAAAAAAAGGAGATATATGGTAAAAAAAAGAGATGTGGTAAAAAAGAGAAATGTGAAAAAAAATTAAAAAAAGCAAAAAAAAAAACGTTAAAAAAGAGATGAAAAAAAGCATTAAAAAAAAGCATTAAAAAGGCATTAAAAAAAGCATTTAAAAAAGCATTAAAAAAAAGCATTAAAAAAGCATTAAAAAAAGCATTAAAAAAGCATTACAAAAGCATTAAAAAAAAGAAAGTGTCATGATGATGACGATAAGTGATAATGATAACCATATTTAAAAAAAAATGACTGCTGTGACTGTGACTTACTGGCGAACCAAAACCAATTGTTTCTGGTCGGAAGGTTCAGTGTGGACCGGACCAGATGTTAAGATGTTGGATAGATTTTTGTCAGGATAGTCGAGCGATATTGTGTTATTTGATACCTAAGATTTTAATAGATAGCGCGCGAGGACGCACGCGCGTCAGAATGGCCGTGTCGGTACCTAAGATATTGTTGATGTTCACCTACCCTCACTTATTCTATTATTTGAGTCTTTCCTTTGTGCATAAAAGACCGATGCAACCGCAGCTAAGGCAGTCTTGGCTCTGGCGTGGCGCGGTGCACTTGTGTATCCCGCTAGTAGCTTAACCTCGACTCTTCTAATAGTTAGTTTGTGTACACGAATTAATTGTTACATCCTACTGTGGGCAACTCGACCGGTGGTGGTGAGTGCCAATGCGCATTGTTAGGCGGCGCCGCCGTAAACCAACACTCGGGTCACAAGTCCCGGGCACTGCGTCGAGTTGTCTCTCTGCCACGCGATAGACGGTACCCGCTCGGTGAGTCCATTGAATACTAAGTAGTGTAACTATCTCGTTTTAAATTACATTGTGAATTAACCAGGCCATCCGTCCTACTCCTCACTTCTGATTCCTACATATACAATTAACTATTATTTTGATTATCTTACTTGTTATTGGCAAACGAAATTATTGTTTGTATTTCTTTGGTGACAATTTTTTTTTATCCACGTTAGTGATATAGCAATAACTACTATGGTTATCATACGTAGTGACTAATGAGTAATTTTTTCATAGTAGACCTTAGAAATCGAATGGGTAAGAATTCGAAAAGTATGATTATTAAAACCTTAACCTAAAGTGTATTTTTTAGGTAGGGCACAGCAGGAAATATCCTGCTCAAAATCTGGAACAGCCCAATTGGCGAATTACCTCGACGTTACAGAAGATCACAGCTAAATAATACTGCTTTCAAGCAGTGTTGTGAAACCACGAGTCCTGGAAAAAACAATCTTCGCGTCATTCCCGCGCCCCCTGCTTCACAATACCTTCCTCATTTATTCTGTTAGTGCGCCACGTGCATTTATTGCGATCCCACATCATTTTTGTGTTGACTTACAACAAAGGTGTCGGAAATCATTAAAATATTTCCTAAATATTTCAATATCTACAATATTATAAATCAATATTTATTTTTATTATTACATGTGTGGCTATTCTGATGACATGTTTTATTGTGCCATATTTCAATTTTCAAATAAAATCTTCTCTGTTCAGCGCGAGCTGGTTGTATAATAAATAATATGGCGAGAGATCTGCCAAATATTAAACTATAAACAAAATATTTCGTGATAATTAATGTTAGATAATTTCATTGAATGGAGGTAAATCAAGAAATTGAACATTTCTTTTTCATTATTCGCTGTCATACATATAGCACAGATTAACACGTTCACTGCGTAAGGGTTTTTAGTGTACTTTTTACTGGTGCGTCATGAGGTTATATTGACTCATAGAGGACTTTTTTACAGTGCAGCGTGTGGTCAAATAAGCCCTCATTCAGTTCTGTTTTGATATAGGTTTTTCTCAATGGTGATAGTTATTATTGAATATATTTTATTTTGAGATCAAAGACCAATAACCAAGCAATATATACCTAGCTGCGTTTTTAGCTCGCTTGTTTCGTTTAGCGTCTAAAAGAGAAACAATTTGTGGGGTCCGTTTGACCACACAACGCACTGAAGATATAAAAAAAACTAGTGATGGGAAGCACGTGTGTATACTGCACTCGATAAATTTTCCCAAAATTTTATTGACAGTTTAATTTTGTATCTATCCTACTGTATGTTTTACTTGGGAAGATCTTCGAAATAATGCTCAAAAGAGGCTTAACAACATTGCCAAGTGTTTTAATTGGAATACATTGACTCCTGATACAGCTAATGCAAACTGCATGTGCTTTGTTGATTATTTTTACGTTCCAAACCGCCGCATAATTTCGAAGTGAGGATGTAGCTAGTGGAATAAACATTTTTTTATCTTAAAAATGGCTTCAAACGACGCGACGTCTTCACTGTCGATAGCGTGGCACAACACTGAGTGCACGAAATGGCGCGAGCGCATCGTTCAGTGCGGGTGTGGGGTGCGCGGAACGGTAGGTCATATTGACCTCACACCGCACCAGGATGATACATTTTTCTTTATGTGCGGGTGAGGTCAAATTGGCTCACGAGTGTTTGAAAATGCTGGATTGTTCACGTTAAAGTGGCAATAACTGGACGCGCCAACGCGTTATCTTTGATAAAACTAGGTAAATAAGAAATAAATAATGCTCGATCCACAATCCTTCGAAAATCCCGCCCGTTGTCTATCCCCTGACCTACATAGTGAACATTGCAAGTGCAACTTCATGGCAGTGCATCAATTCGAAGACTCATCGAGTGACGTAGTAGATCTTCGCCTGTTCGATTCGGTCCTTTGCTGTCAATAAAACGCATTGAATGCACCGCGCCGCGCCCGCTAATTTAATTATTTATTAATCATTAATATAAGATTACCTATAGTAAATCTAAGAACTAGCCGCTTGGGGGCTTATGTGAGTAAAGTGGAGAAGACTGTATTAGCCCTGGACAAGTGTAACTGTGCTCTTCGTGTGCCCGAAAGACAGCGACGGCGGCCATTTATGAAGAAGACTCCAGAAGCTTGCAAAGGTCAGTGTCCCTTCCTCTATACTTCCAAAGTCCCTACGTCCCATTTACCTGTGGGATCGAGCAAACAAACAAACGAAATACAGTCCATTAAATCGCCGCTTAGATTTTGTCTAACCCGCGCCACCATATTTTTTGGTTCCATTCGACCCGGACTTCGATACCGCTAATTGTTAAAACCGCTAAATAGTTCTTTCTAGTTTATAATATTTACACGTAGGTAATTATTCCGCGCATCATATTATCTCGTTTCTAAAGCAAATTAATTTCGTTCGTTCCGCATTGCTTAGGAAATAAGGTAATTTTATATTGGTTTGTTAGGTAACATATTTATCGTAATATTAGTTATTCATCGTAATATTAGTACATACGTAACATATTTGCCGTAATATTAATTATTTTACATAGAAGTTGTCTCCCGCTTAGATATTAGTTAGTTTATTGGTTAGGTAAATATATCGTCTAAATTACGCAATTACGTACGCGAAATAAGCTAATACATCAGCTGTTCATCGATTCGAGTACATAATCTTTACATAATTATTATAAAAATCTTAGATAGGAACAACCGCGCGTGACCTTCAACTTCACGCGGTCGCGCGGCTTGTCAACCGCTCCCTTTCACTTTAACTGAAGTTTATAACTTTAGATACTTATTAGTTATAAGTAATAACTTTACGCCGTATCAAACATTACTCGCGTATTAGAATTATTAAATTTAAAACTTACAATCGTTTTATTTCGTTTATTAGTAATTAGTAACCATGTCAAAGTTTAACAAAATGACAGAGGATTCCGCAAATACGAGTAGTTTTGAAACTCAATTAGTTATAATGGAGCAAAAACGCAATGCGATATTTGGCTATTTACAAGAAATTTTTGATATGTCAAAAAATGTTAGTACTAGACCTTCATTACGGGAGGACTTCCTCGACGCTAGCTCTAACATAGACACATTGCGTTCCGAGTTTAACAAAATAGTGGATGACTATAACAGTCGCTTATTATTGCTAAACCCTTCAGCGAAACCGGAGTTCGGTAAGCTAACGTCATTTGAACGCCTATACAGCCGAGTTAAGCGTTTAGTCTCTGAGTATACGGAAGGTGAAAAAATCGCAAAAGATGATGACCCGCGAAGACTGAAACCTTACTATATAATTTTACTACTTACTTTACTTTATAATTTCATTGAATGGAGGTAAATCAAGAAATTGAACATTTCTTTTTCATTATTCGCTGTCATACATATAGCACAGATTAAGGAAAAATTGCGAAAAGCATAAATTTTTAGTTACATCATGTATGTAATAACAATATTTTTAATAATTTTTTTGTAAGTACCCCTTTAACATCAGACGGTACTGTATGATCATTTGCCTCCATTAATATAAAGGATATAATTAAACAATTACAAAGTTAACTTCCCTTGTTGTCTTCGTGTGCTTCTGATTTAATCTATAGTATGATAAAGAAAAAGTTTTTGTTCATCCTCAATATGATGACACACCTGATAATGATATAGCTGTGATTAAATTAAAACTAATTAAACCCAGTTTCCAAGTATTTTTTCGAAGTGTGTCGTCTTGAATAGTGGCTTTCGTATGCAGGGAAATTAGAAATATGATTACGCACATAGTCAATTGCTTCATTTGAATGTTTGATTTTTGGCTCATGTCTGCCTCTTTCATCCCGTCCAATGATACCTGTAGCTGACTTTTTCTTTTTGTCAATTATGGCATTCACAAAACCACGATTCTCACCATACAGAAAACAGTTTTGACAAACTTTTACTAAATTTCCTTCATTTTCAATAGAATACTCTACAGATACTTTCCTTTTCTTTTTGTTTTCAACCTGTTTAACTCTAATTGGCTGTGTCAATAGTATGTGATTACTCAAATATAAACGTTGCATATCCCTAGTTTCCATAGCGCGATAATCCGTAAAAACTCTATGTAATTGTGCATTTGTAAATTTAGTTTTACATTTTAATCTGCATTCTTTTAGTACACCTACAGATTTACCCAATATTTTTTTCCCCGCTTGATTTATGTATTCTTCCCCCTTTTTTATTTTTTCTGTTCTTTCCTTACGTAGTTTTCTTTGCATCATACCGACACCACGTTTCCTTTTTCCTCTAACGTCAACCTGTGTTTGAGAGACCAATACTGGGACAGCAATGCTTCCAATACTTCTAGATGTCTTGCTAGATGACGATGATGACACGTGTTCATCATGTGTACCAGCAGGGATCCAAGTACAATCCTGCACATCGTCATCAGAACTATAATCTTCGCCGAGAGAAGTACGATCAGAACTATAAGCTCGATTACCTGACAGGCCGGACAAAGATTGCAAAATATCCTGCTGAGCTACTGGAGTACCTGACGGGCCGGGCAGAGATTGCAAGATATCCTGCTGAGCTAATGGAGTAGGATCTCTCACACTTTGTTTCACAGCTAAATCCTAAAATGAAAAAAAAAACAACGTTAGGCCTCGGTGCCCTTTTTTTAAATTTTGAACAATACCTACTCAAGTTAACGGTTATTATGTTTTGTTCAGTAGGCACAAGCAGTCATATCAATTATTACAATATTGCTCACTAAAATGCCTACTTACTCTCGCAATACTTAAAACAAAAGAAACAAGGATGACACGCTTTCAATAAAATAACAATAAAAATAATTATAAACATACCTCTGAATCTTTTTGCCTCATAGCTAACTCCAACAACTTCTTACAGCGAGCACTCATCATGTAAACAGTAATTTATTATAACTTATATTAATGTTCCTTCACCGGCGAAATAACGAAAACTAACAATAAACTGCGAAGTGTGCGGTACGCGAAACAATCATGACACAAAACGTTATGACATGTTTCCCGCCAACAAAGTAATTTTTGATCATAAGCTGATAATTGTGCTCTTGTCATATTCTGATCAATAAAAAGCGCTTTCTCCTTTCGGTCAGATCTAAATAAAATCACTTATCGCAATATGACCAAGACAAAAGTTGAAATATAAAAGTTATCATAATCTGATTAGTATTCAATACAGCGGCAATATTTTACATGTAGTTATCCTGATATGACCAAATGAAAGATCATCTTTTGGAGATTATAACTATATTAATAAGTCATATTGAGCAAAAATGCACTTATCATATTCTGACCTATGGTCACAGATATGTTAATTTAAAAAAAAAAAAAAAAAAAAAACCGTCAGCGTCGGACCACGTCCTAGTTTTACTAGGCAGTCACAGGACTGTCGATTTGTAGCTTTAATGCCTGTAATATTATAATTATCATGCATGTTTAACAAAAGGCATGGGCATTTTGAGCCCGTGGAAGTTCATTCTAAATAAATAAAAAAAAAAAATATTAATCTGAGTGATACACCTTTTTGGGGCACAGCACAGCTGCAAACATTGTTCACGTATTTTTATTATTATGAGATACTTATTGTCTCTTTCTTTTTTTTTTCTTTTTTAATCATATTGTTTTTTCTAATTTTTTTTTATTTTTTTAATTCACTTTTTAGATTAGAATTGAATACTTTGTTTTTTTTCCACTTTTTAATTTAGTATTGTTTGTTTTTTATTTTTATTTTTATTGAACCGTATTTATATTGTTTCGTTTTTTTTTGTTGTTTTTTTTTATAAATTAGCTGTTGTCTGTAATTTCGTGATGTCCCAAATAAATATATTCTTCTTTCTTTCTTTCTTTCTATATCTTGTGTTGGAGGCAGCGATTATAAACGAAATGAATTTTTAGTCACTCTCTTGGCAAATCGCTTGTATCGCATGCCGTCTAGAGAGTCGTCTTTATTACCGTCCTATAAAGCGACGAAACAACGTCCGCCAACAAGAGTGAGCAAAGATGGATCGACTTTCTCACTAGGAATAGCGCGGTATCACCAGATAATTCAGGATGATATTAGGTATAGGCTGTTGATGTTGTATCACATCCTGATAAAGCATGAAGAAACAGCAAATTCTGTGCTATAAAATAGTTAGGAATGAATAAGAAAAGTTGTACGAATTTAACAAAAAAAATTTAAGAACGTATTTACAATAAAAAATATCATAAAACTAAGTTAAGCATTTCGTTTTGACCGGATTCTCATGAGCATTGACGAACCCGGTCAACTTTGGAGCGCTGTAACAGCGTTTTAAATGAATGAAATTAAAAAAAAAATTGTAATGAAAAATTTTCCTCAAAAGACCATCTACAAGATAGGGTGGTCCAACCGGTGACGTCTAAAAATTTTTTTTGGATTGCTGACATCTGGGGGTACTCGAAAATACCCCATGTATGTTCTACGATTTTTTGTAGTTTAGGAGATATGAATTTTTTTTTCATATTTTTTAAAATTTTCGACCTAATTACTAAAAAAAATTTTTTCTATGTGAATTAAGCCATTATTTTTATTTTTATTTTTTGTGTCTTAGTCCTTATTAGTTGTTCTCTCACAGATAAAATACCTAGCTTCCTACTATTAATAAAAGTTATTAAAAATTTAGATCAAAAATAAATGATTTGGTTTGAGCGAGTCAGAGTTCAATTTTGAAATTTTAATTTAAAAAAAATAAATAAAAAGTTTTATGACTTTTAAGTATTTTCAAAAACTTCCTGAGACCCTCAGCTTTGATTATAATACAAAGAATGTAGTACTTAATAGGCCTATTTTAGCCGTAAACTGCCTTTAAATGTACGGGGGCGTAAAATGTCCTAAATTAATTAATTATTTTATAATTGTGTTTGCTCGCAATCGAAAAAAAAGCGACTTCAATTACATCGACAAGTAATACAACGTAATAATACGAAAAAATAGTCAAGTAAATACGCGCTATTAAAGATTATTCAAAAAGTTGTAAACAGTTTTCGATCTAATTTACACAAGACTACAAGACAAGAATTAGCTTTCGATTAAAGTAAGAATCATCGAAATCGGTACACCGAGTAAAAAGTTATGCGGTATAATATAACGTAGGTCGACGAAAAAGTAGTCACGTAAAAACGCATTATTAGATATAACTATAAAAGTACTTGTCAGATCTCAATTAAATTAAAATGGAACCACATGACACGCAACACCTTTCAATTAAAACATAATTGTGTTTGCTCGCAAACGAAAAAAAAGCGACTTCAATTACATCGACAAGTAATACAACGTAATAAGACGAAAAAATAGTCAAGTAAATACGCGCTATTAAAGATTACTTAAAAAGTTGTAATCAGTTTTCGATCTAATTTAAACAAGACTACAAGACAAGTATTAGCTTTCAACTAAAGTAAGAATCATCGAAATCGGTACACCGAGTAAAAAGTTATGCGGTATAATATAACGTAGGTCGACGAAAAAGTAGTCACGTAAATACGCATTATTAGATATAACTCTAAAAGTACTTGTCAGATCTCAATTAAATTAAAATGGGACCACATGACACGCAACACCTTTCAATTAAAACAAAATTGATCGAAATCGGTCCACCCAGTCAAAAGTTCTGAGCTAACATACATAAAAAAAAAAAAAAAAAAACATACGTGTCGAATTGAGAACCTCCTCCTTTTTTGGAAGTCGCTTAAAAAGCACCTATTGTTCATTTCTAAGGTAAACTAGTTTGGTTATGTGTGATATAATTACCATTTGTAATAAATAAAACAATTAAAGCAATTATGACTGATTTTTATTCATAGCAAATTTTCAAAGTGTCTTCCTTCTGCTTCTATACACAATCTACAACGTCTTAAAAATTCTGTTTTAGTCTCCTAAAACTACTGGTATGTTCTCTGATTTTCGTTGCGGCCTGCCTTAGGTTTTCACGCAGCTCTACTTCCGTGTTTATTTCGCATGCGTAAACCATCTTAGATTAGAAATGAGACTATCCGCGAGAGAACGAAAGTAACCGACATAGCCCACAAAATTAGCAAGTTGAAGTGGCAGTGGGCTGGCCACCTGTGTCGCAGGACCGATGGCCGTTGGAGCAGACGTGTCCTGGAGTGGAAACCGCGTCTTGGCAAACGCAGTGTGGGACGTCCTCCGGCCCGTTGGACCGGCGATCTACGTAAGATTGTCGGTGTAGGCTGGATAAGGGTTGCGGTAAACCGGGATGTTTGGCGCGAATATAGGAAGGCCTAAGTCCAGGAGTGGACTGCAATAGGCTGAACTGAACTGAACTGTAAACCATCTCTTTATAATATTCGCAAAGAAAAAAGTCGATGGGGTTAAGATCTGGTGAACGTGCAGGCCAACGAATCGGCCCGCCACACCCAATCCACCTTCTGGGGAATCGTTGATCCAGGTGCCCTCGTACCATCCTTGTGTAGTGGCAAGGAGCCCCATGATTTTGAAAAATTATTCTTCTATTTGATAAGTCTACATCCTCCAACAAATCGTCTAAATTGTTTTGTAAAAACTCTAAATATTGGGCTCCATTTAATCTACTTGGCAATTCGAAAGGTCCTATAAGTGTCCCGTTTACAATTCCCAACCACAAATTTATACTAAATCGTGCTTGAAAGTTTGATGATCTTGCCATGTGTGGGTTTTCAATGGCCCAACTATGATAATTATGGATACTCGTGTTCACGTTCACGTTTTACGTTCACCAGATCTTAACCCCATCGACTTTTTTCTCTGTGGATATAATAAAGAGATGGTTTACGCATGCGAAATAAACACGGAAGTAGAGCTGCGTGAAAACCTAAGGCAGGCCGTAACGAAAATCAGAGAACATACCAGTAGTTTTAGGAGACTAAAAAAGAATTTTTAAGACGTTGTAGATTGTGTATAGAAGCGGAAGGAGGACACTTTGAAAATTTGCTATCAATAAAAATCAGTCATAACTGCTGTTAGTGTTCGACCTGGGATTATTTGTTTTAGGCAGTGGAAGCGTGAATTGAAATCATCAGGTACATAGGAACAAAACATCTAGCTGCGGTACACAGCGTTAAACTAAATCTTTACCTCGATTCTTCGAAGATGTGATGGCCGCTGGCCGGGGAGCTGTGGTATCAACCTAAATTAACATAAAACACATATGGCCAAATGCAGTTTCATGGTAATACGGCAGATACTTAGCTTGAACCGGCAGGGTGATTGATGACCGACGAGAAGGGCCGCTGTACTCGGCGGTGTGTGACAGTTCACATAAACTTTTAGCACTTTACAATGTACAAGAGAAATAATAAACTTAACTAATACTTATCGACACGAAATAATGGCGTTAATCAACGCGTTCGAATGTATTAACACTAATATCTAATATTCAATACAGTATCGACAAGGCGGCGAGCGCGCACATGGTTTTCAAGCGGCGAACGAACTGTCAAGTTACACAGGAAGGACACGAATGCGCCCTCGCCATAGATTATACAGAACTTTAAGTGTTGACAGCCAATAATTATAATTACAGATAATTCGGTTCATAAAAACTGCTTTAATTGTTTTATTTATTACAAATGGTAATTATATCACACATAACCAAACTAGTTTACCTTAGAAATGAACAATAGGTGCTTTTAAAATAATTAATTAATTTAGTACATTTTACGCCCCCGTACATTTAAAGGCAGTTTACGGCTAAAATAGGCCTATTAAGTACCACTTTCTTTGTATTATAATCAAAGCTGAGGGTCTCAGGAAGTTTTTGAAAATACTTAAAAGTCATAAAACTTTTTATTTATTTTTTTTAAATTAAAATTTCAAATTTGAACTCTGACTCGCTCAAACCAAATCATTTATTTTCGATCTAAATTTTTAATAACTTTTATTAATAGTAGGAAGCTAGGTATTTTATCTGTGAGAGAACAACTAATAAGGACTAAGACACAAAAAATAAAAATAAAAATAATGGCTTAATTCACATAGAAAAAATTTTTTTTAGTAATTAGGTCGAAAATTTTAAAAAATATGAAAAAAAAATTCATATCTCCTAAACTACAAAAAATCGTAGAACATACATGGGGTATTTTCGAGTATCCCCAGATGTCAGCAATCCAAAAAAAATTTTTGGACGTCACCGGTTGGACCACCCTATCTTGTAGATGGTCTTTTGAAGAAAATTTTTCATTACAATTTTTTTTTTTATTTCATTCATTTAAAACGCTGTTACAGCGCTCCAAAGTTGACCGGGTTCGTCAATGCTCATGAGAATCCGGTCAAAACGAAATGCTTAACTTAGTTTTATGATATTTTTTATTGTAAATACGTTCTTAAAATTTTTTTGTTAAATTCGCACAACTTTTCTTATTCATTCCTAACTATTTTATAGCACAGAATTTGCTGTTTCTTCATGCTTTATCAGGATGTGATACAACATCAACAGCCTATACCTAATATCATCCTGAATTATCTGGTGATACCGCGCTATTCCTAGTGAGAAAGTCGATCCATCTTTGCTCACTCTTGTTGGCGGACGTTGTTTCGTCGCTTTATAGGACGGTAATAAAGACGACTCTGTAGACGGCATGCGATACAAACGATTTGCCAAGAGAGTGACTAAAAATTCATTTCGTTTATAATCGCTGCCTCCAACACAAGATATAGACAGAAAGAAAGAAAGAAAAATATATTTATTTGGGACATCACGAAATTGCAGACAACAGCTAATTTATACAAAAAAAAACAACAAAAAAAAAACGAAACAATATAAATACGGTTCAATAAAAATAAAAATAAAAAACAAACAATACTAAATTAAAAAGTGGAAAAAAAACAAAGTATTCAATTCTATTCTAAAAAGTGAATTAAAAAAATAAAAAAAAATAGAAAAAACAATATGATTAAAAAAGAAAAAAAAAAAAAGAAAGAGACAATAAATATCTAATAATAATAAAAACACGTGAACAATGTCTGCAGCTGTGCTGTGCCCCAAAAAGGTGAATCACTCAGATTAATATTGGGTTTAAGAGCCCAACACTGATTTTCAGTGATACCCTCTTTAATCGTGACGGGTCGCGACAAGTGCTAACTATTTATAGGTATATACCTAGGTAGTTGGAAATCTGATTTAAATACGTATATAAAAATAATAACAATATCGATAACAATATATACCTATTCATATAAACAAGCATGCACATATATATATACACATATACATACACACACACATATACATACATATATACATATACACTCATACACACAATACACAGACACATATTCACAAACACACGCACACATCACTGTGTCAAAAAATCGTAATTAGAGAGAGAGCATGAACTCAATGACGTAACGAAAGAAAACAGTAATAAATAATATTAACAATAAATAAACAAATAATACGAAACGAGTTGATTATTTTCAGTTTTCCCCTTCTCTTTATTTAAAAAACGATGAACATATAAAAATCAGTGACAATCACCGCTTGCCCATGTTGGACCAACCTGACGGGCGCAACGGAGCCAGGCCGATTAGGTAAGTACTAGTAAAGTAAAGTAAAGTAATCCAACGTTGGATTATGCACCAATTCCCATTTATCCAACCTTTTCTCCTTCCTTATTTATTCTTATCCTTCGCTATGAATTATGAGGACTGAAGCTGTAGACTATATAAATATGTTTTGTATTTAACACGAAATGCATTTATAGTTTTCAGGGTCCGAAGCGGGGGCGGCAGGTTGTTCCAACATTTCGTCGCTGCGTATCGGAAACTACCCCGGAACGCCGCGGAATGGTGCAGGGGAACATTTAGCATATAGGATGATGCTCTTGTAGGGTACCTTTCATTAGTTTCTTTTGTCCAGTGTAATTTATTGTAGAGATACATAGGAGCTTTATTTAGAACAACGCCGAATAGTAAGGTTGCTAGATGTAATTGTCTACGATACTGCATCTTAATTATTCGTGCGTCATTGATGTAAGGGGTAACATGCGTGCGAGGCGGTACATAAAAGCAGTAACGGATACATGCGTTTTGGACCCGTTGTATAAAATTTTTAGAACGCGCAAGTAGCCTAGGTTCCATTACAGCGTCAACATAATTAAACTTTGAGAGTACTAATGTATCACACAACTTTATTCGCATATCCCTACTGAGAGAATTCCTTATTTGATACAATACTTTTAGTCTATAGAAACAATTACGAGCTATATTAATGATATGTTTCTCAAATCTTAGTTCTTCGTCCATCAATAAACCCAAGTTTCGCACCTCCGTTATTCGTTCTATTCTTTTGCCTTTTATAATTATATATATAAGGATTTAAAACACTTATATGATTAATTTGTTTTTTTTTGTACCCAAAATTATATACTTTGTTTTACACGGATTCAAGACAAGATTATGAGAATCTGACCAGTCTGCAATACGATTGAGATCATCATTTAACTTCTGAATTGCTATACTAGCTTCCGCTTTTTTGAATGATATGTATACCTGTATATAGTCTGCGTAAATGTGATATTTACAGTGTTTAATGTTGTTAACTATGTCAGCGCAGTAAAGTGCAAATATAATTGGTCCTAATATTGCACCCCGTGGGACGCCTCTTTCAACCGAACAACAGTCTGAACGAGCGTTCGAGCCATCCTCATGCACTATTTCCACTATTTGTTTTCGGTTTTCCAAATAACTCCCAAATCATTTGATTGCATTGGAATTGAATCCATAGTAGTGTAATTTGGATAAAAACAAAGATCTATTAATTGTGTCAAAAGCACGCGAGAAGTCCAACAACACGAGGATTGTACCTTCGCCCGAATCCTGAGCACACAATACATTTGTGCGCCGCTGTCTGTGCCCGTTGCTGGTTGCAGAGGGAGTCGATGGTGCAGAAAATAATCAAAACGCCAAATAACTTGGAAAAAACTGTATTTCTTTACGGATCACTTATAGCAGCGTACATGAAATGTAATGGAAGGGACAAAACGGAAATCAGTGTTGTCACACTTGAATTTTTATAAAATATTAATAATGTTGCCTGCAACATGCTGCGGCCTTAAGAAACAAACAATTATCTTAACACTGACAAGAGATATTTAATTAATTTTACAATAATCTAAATAAAGAACAAAGGAAACACTTTCCCGTTACATGTTATTTTTTATACATTTAAATTAAAAGAAACATTACCTCCATTGGTCAATTACTTATACAATTTTATGTTTAGGGCTAAGTTATGAATTATAATTTAATAAAATATTTATTACAAATAAGTGTTTTTCTTTAATATGATTTTGTAACTTAACTAATGCTTATCCTCTTTTAGCAAAATAAAACAAACGATAACCTTCTATGTTTAACAAAATAAACAATATTCAGCTAATGCTTAAAAATAATATACTAATACTAATCGCTATTGAATATCAATAGGTAATACACTTAAGCATGTTACAGACCTTGTATGAGTTTTACCGTTCATTATCTTAACTTCTACAGCACGAACCTTGCCATCAGTTCCAGGGAATACCTTGGTAATTCTTGCCATAGGCCAGTACATAGGTTGTGTGTTATTTTCATGTAAGATCACAAGCGAGCCTACTTGAATATTGGGTACAGCGTCTCTCCATTTTGGACGAGACTGTAAGAGGTTCAAATAATGTTTACTCCAGACCTTCCAAAATGCTTGTTGCATACTAGTACATTTTTTCCAAAAATTAAGTCTATTTTCTGGAACTAGTGTTAAATCCTGCTCTGGATAGCTGTTTAAAGCTGTGCCAATCAGAAAATGGCCAGGGGACAAGTAAGAGAAATCATTGACATCACTTGAAAGTGGAATTAGTGGTCTGCTGTTTAGCACTGCTTCAATTTTGCATAAAACAGTAGACAACTGCTCATACGTTAATAATGCTCTTTGAACGGTTCGTTTTAGATGAAATTTTACATACTTTACAGAAACTTCCCAAAGACCCCCAAATATCGGCGAGTAACATGGAATAAAGTGAAAATTTATGCCTTTATTGGAAGCAAATGATTGAACTTGTGTTTGGTGCTCTTTGGAAGCCTGCAATTTATATAATTCGCCTAGCTTAGTTTTAGCACACTTGAAAGTGGACGCATTATCACAGTACACCTCTGTGGGCAGGCCACGACGCGAAATAAAGCGACTAAAACAGGCAAGAAAAGTATCTGTTTTGATGTCAGATAGTAATTCAAGATGCAATGCTTTCGTGACAAAACATACAATTACACATATATAACCTGTAGATTAATATGATCTACGTATTGAGGATTGTTTTACAGTGATGGGACCAGCAAAATCTATCCCTATTTTTTGAAATGGTCTACATACATTGACCCTGTCGTGCGGTAAGGAACCCATTAATTGTTGAGATGCATCTTTCTTTAATCTAAAACAAATTGTACACCTATAAATTACCTTTTTAATCTCGCGTAATGCATTTATGATCCAGAATTTCTGATTTAACGCTGAGAGAACAAGCCTTTGTCCTGCATGGAGATTCTTAATATGTTCACTATTTATTATCAACTTTGTAACTACAGAATCTCTAGGCAATACAATTTGGTGTTTTTGTGAATAAGGTAAGTTAGAGTTTTGCAAGCGACCACCAACTCTTATTAAACCTTTCTCATCAATAAAGGGATACAAAGCCTTTAAACTACCTTTAACAGCATCATTGTTTCTCAAACAATTTATATCATCTTTCATGTAAATTTGTTGTTCATGTTTTAATATTAAATTTAAAGAATCATTTAATTCTGAACTTGTGATAAATGGAGAAGTGGTTTTAGATATATTGCGTGTGTTGCGACAAAATCTTAATATATAAGCAAGAACCCTTTGCATTTTATTTATATCAGAGAATTTATATAAAAAATCTAAATTTAACTCAGTAGTTCTTGTGTTTGTGCAAGTCAATACACTTGACAACTCGGGAACGCTAGACTTTACCTCAGGAAGACTGTCAACTACAGGCGCAGTCTTGTCAGGTACCGTATAATGCCTGTCAGAAAGAAAATCTGGTCCTGACCACCACAGCTTATGGTGTTCAAGGTCATGTGGCAACACACCTCTGCTCAAGCAATCTGCAGGATTGTTACTGGTGTTGACATATGCCCAATTGTAGCCATCTGTCAGTTGAGATATATTCTTCACCCTATTAGCAACATATGTATTTAATTTAGCAATATTTGTGTATAGCCATGCTAGCACTATTTGTGAATCTGAATATAATATAGTGCTATTTATTGTGCCTTTTATAGACAAGCTTTTGTGCACAGAATTCATAAGTTTAGCAAGTAGCAAAGCAGCGTTGAGTTCTAGCCTAGGCACAGTTAATTGTTGACTACGGGGATTGACCCTAGACTTCGAGCAGATCAAAGAAACTTTCACTTGATCGTTACCATCAATAACTCTTAAATAAATACAACAGCCATATGCTGAGCTTGAAGCATCAGCAAAGCCAATTAAATGCAAGCATTGTGCGTTTGGTAAATTAACATAGCGTTTTAAATGTATAGGTTTCATAATTGTTAGGCTTTTGTAAAACTCATGCCAAAGCGCTTGTAATTCATCCTTAAGAACAGAATCCCAATCCATGCGAGCGAGCCATAGCCTTTGCATAGTAATTTTTGCTTTTACTGTCAATGGACCTGCTAATCCCAAAGGATCATAGAATTTACTTATGAAGCTAAGTACCTCACGCTTGGTATTTGGGACTCCATCATTTTTAGGTGCACGGAGTATGAAATTATCAGACTTGATATCAAAGTTAATGCCTAATGTTTTCAAATGAACATGATCCTTTTGTAACTCAATTTCATCAAAATACTGTTTACTAATAGGAACATCATGTAAAACTTCAGTTCTGTTGGAAGACCACTTATGTAACTGAAAACCGCCTAAGTCTAGGAGCTGGCAGAGCTGCTCTTTAGACTCGACTAGTGACTCCAAAGAACTATCCGTAGCCAGGATGTCATCCACATACGTTTGATTTTTTAAAATAGAGGCTGCTTTAGGAAATTCGTTTGCATAAACTTCGGCTAACATTATCAAACAACGGGTAGCTAAATATGATGAGCTTTTGAGCCCGTATGTGACTGTATTCAACTGAATGCATTCTACTTCACTCTCGGGGGACTCCCTCCAGAGAATGTTTTGTAGTGAACAGTAATTAGAATTTAATGATATGGCACGAAACATATGTCTAATATCTGTCACAAATATAAACTCTTCAAATCGAAACAACAATAAAATATTAAATAATTCGTTCTGCACTGATGGGCCATTTAAAAGAATGTCATTGAGCGCTATTTTTTTGTTAGTTTTCATAGAGCCATCAAATACTATTCTACATTTGGTGGTCTTCTTATCCATCCTTACTACAGGATGGTGTGGCAAAAAATAAACTGGATCTTTACTGAGATCATACTGATTTATATCAATTATGGAAGCATGACCTAAATGAATGTACTCATTAATGAAATTTTTGTAAAGAGCAAGTAAATTAGGATCCTTTTGTAGTCTAGATTCTAGATTGTAAAATCTTTTTAATGCTAGGTAGAATGAATCTCCTAGGGTCTCATTGACAGCGTTAAGCAGCAACTTTAGTGGCAAGGCAACTTCAAATTTGTTATTTTTAAGTTGTACATTTTCTTTAAATGTGGTTTCACAAATATTATGTTCTGATATGTTTTCTTTGAAAACCTGAGGTACTGACTCTGATTGCCAAAATTGAGTTAAGGTTTCATTAAGGTCAGAATCACATTTGGTGCAAAATAAAGATACAACCTGCTCGGGGCCCTGAAGGGATGGTGCCACATTACCAGCAATAACATGTCCAAACTGTGTATTTAGAAGCGCTGTACGATTAATATCCCCTTTGGTGACACTGGCCGATAGCTGCTGTGAAGAAGTTGATGTTGCTTCAGGCGCATTAGGCAGCAACACCTGGAAAAAGATATCAGCTCCTAAAAGAATGTGTATATTTGATGGCACATGGAAGTCTTTATCTGCAAGGGCTATCCCGGGGGGTAAATTCAATTTTGACAGATCAATTTTAGTTTGTGGCAATCTACATGTAATTTTGTTCAGTACAAAACAAGATATCTGTAAACTGAAGTCATTTATTAATGATTGAATATGAAATTGTACATATTTATTTAATTTGTTGACGGAGTTGCCAATACCTATCACACCGGACTCAACTTCTTTTGGCTGTAATTGTAAAATGTTAACAAGTTCTGAAGTTATGAGAGAAACTTTTGCTCCACTGTCTAATAGAGCCTTCACATGTAATTCTGTACCATCTGCTGCAACAAGTTTAACCTTGGCGGTTGGGAGAAGTACCTGTGTGCTTGTAGTATTAGACAGCAACGTCACTGGAGTAGGATCTGCATCTTTATGTAATAAAGAATTGTGCTTCTGCTTGCAGGTATCACATTTGAAGTGATATCTACAAGGTTTTGAATGTGCATTCAAACAAATAGTGCAAAGTTTTTTATTAGAAACTAATGCCGAACGATCGTCAATTGTCATCAGTTTAAACTTTGGACAAGAATATAGTTTATGTGAACACTTACACAACGGGCATGATGATGGAGTATTGTTGTTGGCTGCTGTAGCTGACATACTTCCCTTCACAGTCGCAGCTCCACAAATGGCCCTAAGAGAACCCTTGTTCTCATTGTTTGGCCGCTCCGAGTTCTCAAGTGCAAGTGCACATTTTTCTAGGAATTGTATAAGACATTTAACTGTAGGATCATTATTAAAGGTTAGTTGGAACTCTCTGTTACAAATGTAGTCCAATTTACGCATCAACACACACAATATAATAGTGTCCCACTGCTCAACGTTACAATTTACATTTTTTAAAGCTGACAATTGTTGTTTTACAATTGAGACAAAGTGTCTGATATTGGATGCTGTGGATTTTACAATAGGTGGAATATCTAATAATAAATATATATGTTCACTTTTAATTTTGTAAATATTGTTGTATCTCTCATCTAAAATTTTTAAACTTTCATCATAACTTTCAGCTAACATAGGTAAGTTCCTAATTAATTCTAAAGGTTCACCTTTTAAAAAACCTCTTAAATAATACAACCTTTGTAATTTATCAAGGTTGGGATTCTTGCCAATAAGGGATTTAAATAATTCGATGAATGGTCTATAATCAGAATATTTACCTGTATAAATCGGTATATTTATGTTAGGCAGTTTTACTGGCATGGTCTGTTTGCTTTCATTGGTATTATTACTACTGGAAATTGAGTTGAGGAGCTTCATTATAATGGAAAGCGTTTGAGTGTATTTTTCCTCCACGCTTTCGTCCTCGGCCTCATCAGACATGCCCATAATAGCTAAATTACATTCCTCATATTTGCAAAAGAGTGAACGAAGGCGCTCCTCTTTGATGAGCAATGTTTCTTTCGTTAACGAAAGTTGAAATGCAATGTCTGAAAAGTTATTGTACAGTTTTGTTATCGATCCCTTAATGACACTTAGTTGTTTGCGTAATTTAATCAGGTCATCTTTATTGCTAACAACACTTTTAGACGTAGTAGGCTCACCTTTTTTCTCCATTTTAAATATTTTAAATTTTTAATACTATAACTTATTTGTAACAACTAACAAGCACTTAATGTCCAATACAAATGAAAAGAATAAAAACTATGCCGGCAGAACAAAACACTTAACACAATGAATGAAAATTGAAACGATAATGGCGTCGCAGTCGCAGCGCGTCGATCTCGTCGTCGGGGTTCACAAATCACAATTCGCATACGAAGCGTCTCGTTATCTCAACCAATCACCTCTTGGCGTTTGAATTTTTGAAAGTCTGCTGCGCGCTGATTGGCCGAACGTCACAACCGGAAGATGAATCGCGTCGCGTATTGTACTTGAATCTTGAATTGAATAATCTGTGTCTTGTCTTTGACTTGAACTTTGAACTTGTTTTAGATAATATGGTATGTAAAAAGATGGCGTCTTGAATTTGAATGAAATTGAAATTTTGTTACTGACACTGGGTAGGTATAGTATATTGTTGACGAACCCGTGTAATATTCTTTCCTGTGGCGTGCTACGCAGCTGCAAGCTTCCCCTTCGGCGTAAAAGATGCACTTACTGCACGAAGTGTTCTTGGAAATAATGGCTGCCACGATACTGCTCACAGTAAAATAAAAGCTGCACTTCCCTGATTTCTTCCTCGAAGGACCACTGTGCGCCGCTGTCTGTGCCCGTTGCTGGTTGCAGAGGGAGTCGATGGTGCAGAAAATAATCAAAACGCCAAATAACTTGAAAAAAACTGTATTTCTTTACGGATCACTTATAGCAGCGTACATGAAATGCAATGGAAGGGACAAAACGGAAATCAGTGTTGTCACACTTGAATTTTTATAAAATATTAATAATGTTGCCTGCAACAACATTATCAATTACGTCTAATAATGCAGTAGTGGTACTGTGATGTTTTCGAAACCCTGACTGTCTATCCGGTAATATATTTTGAACTTCTAAGTACTTTGTCAATTGACCACAAACAATCCTTTCCAGTACCTTTGAAATGCAGGGCAGTATACTTATGGGTCGTAGTTCTTTAAGCTCACATATATGTTCTTTTTTTGGGATCGGCCTCACCAAAGCCGTCCGCCACAATGTAGGAAATGTACCCCTCAAAATCGATGCATTAACAATTCCAGTTATAATTGGTAGTGTACTTGGTAATGTTAGCAAGAGCATGTCCAAAGATATGCCGTCAATACCGACGGCATTTGACTTCAAAGAGTGTAGTATTTTCGCGATTGCAAGTTCGTCCGCAGGTATTAAATTAAATTCTGCTGTAGTATATTTATGAGAGATGTAAAAATTAATAGTCTCTAAAGAAATATTGTTACCACCTGGCACACTAAGAAAATTCATATTTATCAACGTAGGATCATTAAGATGCTCTGGTATACTATGGCTATTTTTTTGTTTAATGTTAATAACTCTTTTTAAATGTTTCCACAGTAAAGAAGAGTTTTTAAAATTTGCATTAATATAATTATTATAAGCAAAATTGAAGGTAGAAGTGAAAGATATAAGCAAAATTGAAGGTAGAAGTGAAAGACGGGAGGCGTGGCTTGCTCATCGTACGATGTTTTGTAATGCTGACGTCACAACAATACCAAATTCATTGAACAAATTATTTATTTCGAAAAAATATTTTAGTAACATTTTTAATCTCTCATAAAACAAGATTTGAACATAATATTCAAAAACATATAATTTTTAAGTTTATCGCCGCTAAATTCATTGAACAAATTATTTATTTCGAAAAAATATTTTAGTAACATTTTTAATCTCTCATAAAACAAGATTTGAACATAATATTCAAAAACATATAATTTTTAAGTTTATCGCCGCCAAATTCATTGAACAAATTATTTATTTTTGTTTAGTTTAACAATCAATAAAACAGTTTGTAACATATATTTTTTTTTTTTTTTAGAATTTTGCCTAGAGACGCAAAATTCTTCTCTGACGGGGGGGGGGGGGTATTGTAACATATATATTTTTATATGTATTATTATATGGCTTATCGAAGTGGTTTTTTGTGTGGTGACGCGTAGCGCCTCGTCCGGTACATCTGTCGCTAGGCTCGTGTCCGGGGTGAGGTTTGCGATGCGAGGGGCTTCGGCCTTCGTTTATATGCAGTTGTCGCTGTTGGCTCGGTCATTTCATCGTCCGTCTTGCACCAGTTCTTGTGGTTGCATAATTTCTATAGTGGGTGAGTCCTTGAAGTACAAACCTTTAATAAGCTTTTCTGTGTGTATAATTAAACGTAATATTTTATTATCATATTTAAAGGAAGCCTAAATTTAATTGGTTCAAGTGTGTTTTAAAAGAAAAGTATTGAGTAGTTTTAGCTGTGTAGTTTATATAACAAATTTTCCTAATTAAGTTGTGCATTGTTACGTGTTTTTGTCTTTAATGGGCCGTTTCCGTTGTCAACCCGGAGGGTGTGGAGGGTTGGCTTCGGAAGGGCTCACCGTTTTGGGTGTGACCTTTCAGGGTCCTTGGCGTGGCGTCTGGCGGTCGGCGAAGGTCGAGACAACCACGTGGCTTACTTTCTGCCACTTGCCCCACTTATCCCACATAATTCCGCACAACCAGAGGGAACCACCCTGGGAACCTTCTCTCTCGGGACCTGGGTGTGAGCGACGGACGGCGGGTCGACCCAGCCATATTTTTTTGGGCTCTGGCGGCATCTAGAAGCCACGCCCGACCACGTGGCGTGGAAGTGCGGTTCCGACGTGAGCCGAGGGCCAACCCAAGGACGCAGCTAAGTCTAACACTCTCTCCATCACGCCACGAGGCAGGAATAAGCCCCATATTTTGTTTTGTTCAATAAATTATTAAATGGTGTAATAATTTCTTTTATTATAACTCTAAATCCAAAATTTAATTAAATTAGTAGAATTATATTTTTTTAAAATTAATTAACTCTTCTCTTTCTTATGGTCTCGGGTTGGAATGGTGGGTCGCTCTCTAATCCCCTAAAGCCATTCTAACTCCGTAGCAAATTTTAAAATGTAAAAAATGATTATTGTTTTCTTGTACCTCGTCTAATCCACACGTAAGGAAAAATGAAACATTTTGTTCATCCATTTACTGCAATAGTTGCGGGACCTAGTGATTGTGGAAAATCAAATTTTGTTACAAAATTTATTAATAATATGAAAGAAATATGCAACACATCTTTTTCCCAAGTAACATGGTGTTTTGATGAGATGCAACCTTTATACAATTTAAAAAATGTTAACTACTTTCAAGGATTACCTGACTTAAGCATGTTTGATGGTAAAGAGGCCAATTTGATTATAATAGTTGATCTGATGATAGAATCTGATGGCCGAATTGTAGATATATTTACAAAAGGTAGTCATCATAGAAATTTAAGCGTATTTTATATAACTCAAAATCTGTTTCAACAAAGAAAAGGCCAAAGAGATATTTCCTTAAATTCGAACTATATAATTTATTTTAAGAACCCTCGTGATAAAACACAAATTCGATATTTAGCTCGTCAAGTCTCACCAGATAATGTAAAATTTGTTCAAGAAGCTTATAAAGATGCAACGACAGAGGCACATGGTTATTTAATGATAGATCTCAAACAAAATACTAGTGACATGTGTCGTTTTAAGACAAATATATTTCCAACTGACAAAAACTGTTCAGTTTATGTACCGAAAAGAGAGTTTAAATATGACAAGAACCAACTAATTTCTATCATTTACAAATAATGTTTGGACGCTTAAAGACGCATAAAGAGCTGCTCGTTGCATTGCATACTTTAAAACCAAAGTATCAAAAAGCTTTATTAAAATCATGTGATGAAGATGAAATAAATTGCATATGTGAGTGTATTCATAATGTGCTACAAGGCAAAGTTCCATTAAAAGAAAAGGATAAAAAATCTTTAAAACAATATATAAATTTACTCCGCAAGCTTGTTCGTAAAACTACAACCAAAGTTAGAAAAAATATAATTGTTCAAAAGGGTGGTGCATTTCTACCTATTATTTTAGGTTCTATATTAAGTGGATTAATTAGTGGTCTTGTTTAAAATGGAACACACTAAGAAAATGTTACTGTATTCTTAAAAGTAACGATGGTGACAGAACAAAATGGATTTTATACTTACAAACATTACAAAGGTATTTGCACTTTACCGGAGAAGATCGTCAATCTTATCAACTTCCAATAATAACCTCAAATATGGATTTATCTGAAACACTTTTGAAAAAAGAACAATATGATAAAAGTAGTGATTCATCCAACAAAGATCCTATTGTCGACTAGACAGAAGAATAGAAGATCCTATTGTCGGCGACGCCGCGTTGGCGCAGCGGACGCCGCGTTGGCGCAGCGGTTACAGCAATGGATTGCGATTGGCTGTTGCGCGAGCGGTTGCGGGTTCGATCCCCGCACACGACAACATTTGTATTGGCCATACAGATGTTTGCCGTGGTCTGGATGTTTGTGCAGTCCTTGTGGGTCTCCCCACCGTGCCTCGGAGAGCACGTTAAGCCGTCGGTCCCGGTTGTTATCATGTACACCTGATAGCGATCGTTACTCATAGTAGGAAATATACATTTGGGTTGTCTGGAAGAAATGGCTAAATAGCCATAAGTCCGCCCATTGTACTTCACAGTCTGTAAATGATATTTGTAGTTGTGATGTACAATAAAGTATAAATAAATAAATAAATAAATAGACATGGAATGAAGAAGTTGGACACAAAGAAAGTGACACTGTTCAAAATAAATCTATATACTCAAAAAAACAAATATTAAATTTAATACCTAAATCGTACATTAGAAAAGGTGAGTCCTTATTAGATTTCCTTTTAACAAGTCAGAACAAAGTACAATGGAGTGATGATGATGGTACAGTACTCGTGGATAATCAAAAAATAAATGGAAGTAATATTGTAGATTTAGTCAATGATTCATTAAGACCATTAAGAAGAAGTGATCCAATAGGATGGGAAAAATTTGCTAAAGTTTTGAAGGATCTAAAAGTTCCACTCACTTATATTGGTAATCCGAAAAGAAGTGAATATATTAACCAACTTCGGTTGAAAAGTTTTGGAGAAATATCTGGTAACGAGGAATATCCTACACCTACATCTGAAAACAAGTATATTAGAAAAGTAAAAAAGAAAATAGATTGGGAAAAATGGACCCCTTACTAGAAGAAATTAACAGTATTTATTATGATCCATCTAATCCCGCTGGTTTTGGTAGTGTTGATAAATTATCGGTAGCCATGAAGGGTAAAATGAATAAAAAGCAAGTAAAAGAATGGTTACAATCACAAGAAACATACACATTACATAAACCCATTCGAAAAAAATTCCCACGTAATAGGTACATTCTATCAAATATTAATGAACTGTGGCAAGCTGATTTAAGTGATATGCGAACATATAGTAAATATAATGATGGTTATAACTATATATTGTGTGTTATTGATGTATTTAGTAAGTATGCTTATGCTAGATCTATGAAAAATAAAAATTCTTTAACAATCAAAAAATGTTTTGAGAGTATTTTTGAGGAAGCTCATACAGTTCCTACCCACATACAGGCTGATAAGGGCACTGAGTTTGTTTCCAAAGATGTTCATCAATATCTTAAGAGTAAACATATTAATTATTATACGACAAATAATCCTGATATTAAGGCTAGTATTGTAGAAAGATTTCAAAGAATACTCAAGTCCAAAATGTGGCGTTATTTTACACATAAAAATACATACAGATATATAAATATTTTACAAGATTTATTATATGCATATAACCATTGTTTTCATTCAAGTATTAAAATGGCTCCATGTGATGTAAGTTCTAGTAACATTATGACTGTTTGGAATAATTTGTATGTTCGAGAAAATAAAAGATCACAACGAGATATCTCATTACCAAAGTTTCACGTCGGTGATTATGTTAGAATCACAAAATACAAACATATATTCCAAAAGGGATATGAATCTAACTGGAGCGATGAAATTTTTATTATTTCAACTGTAATCCATAGATCACCTTGGGTTGTGTACGCCTTGAAAGATTTACAAAACGAAGTTATAGAAGGTACTTCTTATGAAAGAGAATTACAAAAAGTTACTCCACCGAGCCCCACTTCAGATCACAAAATAGATAAAATTATAACTTCTCGATATTCTGGTGGCAGAAAGCAAGTGCTTGTCAAGTGGAAAGGTTATCCTGATAAATTTAATAGTTGGGTTTTGGCATCACATTTAAAACATATATAATGAAAGGAAGTTTTTATTTAACATTACTAAGCAACAGTTCAATACAATATTTCCCAGATAATATGACAACAAAGTTTTCAACAAAATTACCGAAATCAATTAAATTAGAGGGGGAGTGGGCTGTTGGTGTTGTTGAATTTCAATTCCCGTGTACAATGTTTACTGTTCAAGAACATGAAAATATAGTCTATATTAATAAGAATATGTTAATGCCAAATGAAAAATACCCTTCAACTGTTCACTACAAAAAACATATTCCCGCTACCAACTATGACAATATTAATCACATTTTAAAAGCTTTAAATAATTTAAGAGAAAAATTTACCTTTCGTTACGATGAAATATCTAAGTTTGTATCTGTGACAATTGCAGATGATTCAATTAAGTCCTTGATATTATCACCTAAGTTATGTATTCAATTAGGGTTTGAACCTAATAGAAATTTGGTAGAAAAGACGTTTGGCAAACGACCTGCAAACTTACATCTTGGAGTACCGTCACAACTGTTTGTTTATTGTGATATAGTGGAACCACAGATTGTTGGAGATGTTATGACTTCTTTACTTAGAATTATACCACTAGACCCTTCAAAATACATTTATGGAGCAAATAAAATGCACGTGTTTTCTCCTCCTCACTACATATCAGTCATGCGCAGAGAATTCGATACAATTGAAATAGATATAAGGTCAAGCACTGGTCAAAAAATACCATTCCAGTTTGGAACGGTGTGTATTAAACTACATTTTAGAAAGTTGTAATGTATCCTCACAATAGCATAAATTGTCCATATGAAAATTATTATATTCATCAAGTTGGTTCTGGAATTGGAGTCATATATAAAGGAGTTCCTTATCAACGTGGTCATGGTATTGGTAACTTTTTGGGAGGGTTGTTTCGATCTGTCTTACCTTTGCTTTCAAACGGTGCTAAAGCAATAGGAAAGGAAGCTTTGAGTGCGGGTGTTGGACTTCTATCTGATATTTCAAGAGCAAGACCCATGGACGAATCAATAAAGTCACGACTTAAGGAAATTAGTTCAAATTTGAAAAGAAGGGCAGATCAAAAAATTGATAAATTAAACATGACTGGTACAGGCTATATAACTAAAAGAAAATGTCCTGGGACAGTCATTTCTTCATCGAACGGTAAAGAAAGAGGTGGTAGGAAACGAAAATCAACTCGTCAATATCAAGGAGATATATTTACATAAATTGAAAAACAATGTCTTTCTTACATAGTCACTCTAGTGAATGTATAAAATCTGAATTAGATTTGTTTGCTTTACCATCAACACAAACAAGCATAGAAAGTGGAATGTGGGTGCACTACAAACCAATATCATCTTTAGCTGACGATGGTCCCATAGAATTTCAAGTCCCTGGAACTGGTGATGACTATATAGACTTATCTCATACACTGATTCAATTAAAAGCAAAAATATTAAATGATGATTCTTCAAAACTGACAGTTTCAACTGTTGTGGCACCTGTAAACAATTGGCTTCATTCAGTTTTTACTCAACTCGATGTTTATTTGAACCAAAAATTAGTTTCACCTCCAAACAATACATATGCTTACCGAGCTTACATCGAAACTCTTTTGAATTATTCATCCGATGCAAAACAATCTCATTTAACGTGTAGCCTTTGGTATGAAGATACAGCCGGTAAAATGGATTCTACCGAAGATAAAAATTCAGGTTTTACTAAAAGACAACAATTAGTTTCAGAAAGTAAGGAAGTCGAAATGATAGGACACCTTCATGGTGACATATTCAATCAAGAATTTTTTTTAATTAATGGTGTTGAGATGAGTATTAAATTGGTGAGATCACGTGAAACATTTAACCTGATGGCTCCAACAGACGATGTCAAATACAAAATAAACATTACAGATGCGACTCTCCTTGTTCGTAGGACAAAAATTAATCCCTCCGTCTTACTTGCCCATCAAAAAGTCTTAGCCACCACAACTGCAAAATATCCCATTACACGAGCCGAAGTAAAAGTTCTAACAATACCGTCAGGTATTCAGGGTAAGACATTAGACAATATCTTTTTGGGCCAAGTACCTAAGAGATGTATAGTTGGATTTGTAAATAATGCAGCATTTAATGGTTGTTTGTCTAAAAATCCGTTTAATTTTGAAAACTATAAAATGAATTCCTTTTGTTTATATATTGACGGTCAGCAAATTCCTTCAAAAGCTTTACAACCATCTTTTGGTAACAATATTTTTACTGCAGCCTATCATACATTATTCTCAGGAACAGGAATACATTTTCTTAACGAAGGTAATGGGATATCTCACGATAAGTATTCGAAAGGTTATTGTTTGCTAGCATTTGACCTCACACCTGATTTATCAGCCAATTCATCTAGTCATTGGAATCTAATTAGACATGGTAGTGTTCGATTAGAAGTTCACTTTGAATCTGCTCTGACTCAAACGATCAATTGCGTTGTTTATGCAGAATTTGATAATGTTATTGAAATAGATAAAAATCGTAATGTAACCGTTGACTATAGTAGCTAAGAAAATGAATATTGTATTTCCTTTCTAAGTATTATTAAGTTCTCACTCTGTAATATGTTTTTAATGTGTAAGTAAATGATTATGTTCAAGTTGTACTTTCATTTTATTTTAAAACCCCCGTCAATTTCGTGTTAAATAAGAAGGTCTAGCTTATTTATTTCAATTGTGTACGAAGTTGCTGAAGATTACTGGGTTCCCTCATTTCCAATACAGCACGTACCTTATCATTGTCTGGGATATACCTTCCCGTGAGATCACGTGACCGAGGTATTTGACTCGCTCCCGAGCAAAAACGCACTTGTCTCTGTTTGCTCGCAGCTTGAACACGCGGAGACGGTCGAATACCGCACGGAGATCTAAAAGGTGTTTATCAAAACTGTCAGATATGACCAGGAGATCATCTAGATAGGCTAAAACAGTAACGTCTCGGAGAGAAGCACCACTTCGGAATCGGTCTATTAGACGCTGGAACGTCACCGGCGCGTTCTTCAGGCCAAAGGGCATACGTTTAAAGCGATACGTACCAAAGGGCGTGACGAAAGCTGTCTTATCTCTGTCCAAGGTCGTCACTTGCCAATAGCCATTGCGAAGGTCGAGCGATGTCATCACACAACCTTTGTTAGTGAACTGAAGAAGTTCGTCGATACGCGGCATGGGATAGGTATCCGTCTTCGTGACAGCATTCAGTGTTGACGCCAAATGCACCCTTACGGCGACAGGTTTAGGGCTTAATTTCCGTTCAATGGACGTCTGACGGAATCGGTCTACGAATTGCGTCATGTTTCCCCGCGCGGGGGGGGGGGCGGCGTGCCGGCCCCGCTGCGCCTGAGTTTAGTCGCATTCTGAGAGCAGCCAGGAAGGCCGCGCGCGCGCATCGTTGACGAAGCAGCTACTAGCTTCAGCGCGATTTAATTACGTGTAGTAATTCCTGCATTGAACGTTGATAAACTTTCTTGTATGTTTGTGTAATTTGTGCTGGAGTCCCACTGTTTAGTTTGACCTCGTGTATTAGGTACGGCGGGACTTTAATATTGTGACCTCGGGCGCGAGCGCCATTTTGTTAGTGTATTAATCTCGTTGTGAGCCGTGGCGTGTTACTTCTATTGTATGGGCAATTGATTTAACGAGTATTGAGTGATTTGTATGCCGCGTGAATTTGTCTGTAGTGAGATTAAAGTGTATATGTATTTAAAACCTGCTGTAAACTGTTCTGTGTTATATGGATTTTGTATTTAACGATTAATTGTGCGTGTTAATATTTCTGTCTCTTAACCCTTGGGAACCGTGAGTGTGAGGGGGGTGACCGCCGAACCTGATTTGCCGTCGAGTCGTGGCGCTGTAGCCGGTCGGTCAAGGAAGTCAGTCCACTTTCTTACACACCAACTTTCATTACACACCCACAGACCTACACACCGCCCTGACTGTACTTGAACCGGATCGCCGAGCTCCCCCTTTGACGGTAAGTCATAGATATAATAAATATATTTTCATTCTCGCGCAGAGCGATTAGTATCGCCCATAGGTAGTTTGTACCCGACGCTTAGCCAGTCCGCCGGAGGTCGCTGGTGGGCCCCGATCTCCGAGGCACTGTTGGACTGTCTGGCGCCGTAACATTCAGCTTCCTATAATCAACGCAAAACCTATACGTACCATTACACTTGGGTACCAAGACACATGGTGCAGACCAAGCAGTAGTAGGGATTCGTGCGTTCTGGCTCACACATTGTGGCTCATCGATGCATTCTTGCTCTCCCATTGTGGCTCATCGGTGCATTCTGAATCGAAACGGAAAATTTCGGCGCCTAAAAAAAAAAAAAAGGTTTTGGGATCATCTAAATCGATTGCACGCATCCATTTTGTGCTAACTCTAACGGTTCGCGACTTAGGTTTCTACATTTGCAAACTCCACTACCCTTAATTACTATGCAATTAACATGCAATTACTATCGTTTCGATGTCATTAACAATACTTTCGCTTCTTACCAAACCACATTCCTTTCTCTTGTGTCATTAACAACAATTACGCTTCGTCTATTAAAGCAGAGGTTAGAAATAAAACTTTGCTTCAATTTCAGAGAATTTATTTCAAAAAAAAAAAATTTACTAACATTTTTAATCTCTCATAAAACAACATTTTAACATAATTTTTAAGTTTATCACCGCCAAATTCATTGAACAAATTATTTATTTCGAAAAAATATTTTAATAACATTTTTAATCTCTCATAAAACAAGATTTGAACATAATATTCAAAAACATATAATTTTTAAGTTTATCGCCGCCAAATTCATTGAACAAATTATTTATTTCGAAAAAATATTTTAGTAACATTTTTAATCTCTCATAAAACAAGATTTGAACATAACTACTATATCAGTGTCCACAACATTCCTCCGTTTTCACGGGGAATATATTGGCATTTTAGAGGCATGTTTTTTTATTGAGAGTCACAATATTAAAGATTCGGTCATTTTCTCGGACTCAAGGAGTGCCTTAGAATCTCTTTCTCACAGTTCTCTTTATAACAAACTTTATAGTTCCATAATTTTAGATATTAAATCCTTCAATTCTTAGAAGCTTCAATAAAAATTTTAATATAACACTTGCATGGATTCCCGGGCACTCGGGTATTAAAGGCAATGAATGTGCAGATTCACTAGCTAAACAGGCAGCTAACTATTGCTATGACAAGAAATACTTTAGATATCAAACATATGACCTACTAAATTATCCCAAGAAAGATATTTATCGGGTCTGGCAAAAAAAGTGGGAATTACCTAGCAGAACAAAAGGTAGGTTTTATGCTTCAATTCAACCAGAAATACCTAGGAAGCAATGGTTCTGTAAATTCAAAAAATTATCTAAAGCTACTGTATCAATTTTATGTAGAGTTCGTATAGGTCACTGCTGTTCCCCTGTTTTTCTTCATAAACTCAGAATAAAAGATTCCTCTCTCTGTGAATGTGAATTAGATGAAGGAACTCTCGACCATATCTTCCTCTCTTGTCCAAATAATAATTCTTTTTGCCTCTTTGATAATTTATCCCAACTTAATATCCCACTTCCTATTAACTTCACTTCGCTTTTACACTTCTTTAAAGATCCTAAGGTGGTTTCTACCCTTGCAAAATTTATTAACGCTAACAACATTAAAATTTAATTTATCTATAACTAGGTATATATATTACAATGTCCTCGTGAATTAAAAGTTTATAATATCTATTATATATATTATTCAAATCCTTAATTGTTCTAACTCCAGAAATAAATTATATATTTTTATCATTAAAATATTTATATTATATTCTTCGAATAACAAAATAGTTCAAAATTAAAATTTCAAGTCTGCTTGTTATTTTTATATTGATTCATACTTGACACTGGCAGAATGTCGCAAATGGCGATCGTATGCTAAAAATAAAAGAAGAAGAAGAAGAAGAACAATTTTTATTTATATATTATGATAATGCACAGCTACAAAACCCAATCACTCCAGGAAATTCAGCGATATCATAAAAACCTTGCTTCACTTTGTTTATATAACTTATTATTATTATTATTCTTGGGTTTAATGGCTTTCAGTTGTGCCAGGGGGCACTGTCGATTTCGCCAATGTTACGTGGGGTAGAAAAGACACGAAGGAGAATGATCGGTGTAGTTGAGATTATAAGCTTAATAGAATATTACAGACAGAAGAAATAAAATAGTCAGGCTTTTGATGTAGAACCACTACCTGAAACAACAAATAATAACACTAAAACTACATAATTATAATACTTTAATAACATAATATATGAGTAAACTAGGGAAGGAATGACAGGATACATACACAGTCTACCTACAGCTTAATTTTGTTAATATTTCTATATATTTACATAAGAATGCACAAAAGAGACTAAACACAAACATTAACAAGCATTCAACATCAATAGGGCGAGGGATTACACAGGGAAGGATATCATAAATAGGATGGAGGAGTTTGGGACAGTTGAAGAGAATGTGGGACATTGTACCTTCGTCAAGGCCACATTCACACAGCGAGTGGTCGCGAACTCTTATCTTTGCCAGGTGGACAGGTGAGCACGTATGACCAAGACGTAAGCGGCAACCTGACATTCCAAGACGTCCTTTGTTTTTTCTTTATAGACATGCTAGCCGAAGAGTCACATCCACAATTTGCCGTTTACATAACTTTTGGATTGCAGGGAACTTAACAAAATCTTTCATTTTTCGTTTGCATAATTCTCAAACTCCAAAATCTTCTGAATCTGATGAGACCACACTTGTTTATTTTATAATTTTAACTTAGTAATCGTTTAAGTATTCATTAAACGTCTTTGAGTAAAACACTTCTCGGTCCTAACACAGCTGTTTCATATTATCATAATAGACGCCATTTTTTTAGCGATAATTTTATTATTGAGCGATAACTATTGGGTCTCGGAGATCTTTTAGCTATCTTTCAAAAACTTCGACATCGTTTTATTAGCGCTTGTCAAAACTGTAACATGGCTACCATTTGTAAGGGGCGTAGCGATCGACGTTTGTAGAAAGTAGAAACCAAAGAGCATTTATAAAGGAAGAAACTATTGTTTTAAGACTGTTGATAAAATATCGATATTATTATTTAGAAATATCGATATTTATTATTAATACGCCGCGTTGGCGCAGCGGTTACAGCACTGGATTGCGATTGGCTGTTGCGCGGGCGGTTGCGGGTTCGATTCCCGCACACGACAACATTTGTATCGGCCATACAGATGTTTGCCGTGGTCTGGGTGTTTGTGTAGTCCTTGTGGGTCTCCCCACCGTGCCTCGGAGAGCACGTTAAGCCGTCGGTCCCGGTTGTTATCATATACACCTGATAGCGATCGTTACTCATAGTAGGGAATATATCCGCCAACCCGCATTGGAGCAGCGTGGTGGATTAAGCTCCGATCCTTCTCCTACATGGAGAAGAGGCCTATGCCCAACAGTGGGATATTACAGGCTGAATCGTGATCGTGATCGATTATTAATACTTTTTTGGACGATATTATAGCAGTAGTGATAATATATATTGTTTTATGAAAAGATTTTGACACTCGATTATATTCAAATATAATAGAAATATTATATCTTAAATTTATTTACAGGAATCGGCTAAATAACTTAAAATGTCATTTCTTTGGGTTTTTCAAGTTAATGGTTTTATATTTTATTTTTTTGCATCATAATGTATAAAGAAAAATCGAGGAGTGTCTTTACAAAAGGGGATATAATATGCATATTTAGTTTTTTTTTACTGAGTATTCAATATTGTTCTTAATGCTAAATCACACAATTTCGTCACTTAAAACCTAATAAAAACGCGATATTCTCCAAGTAAAGTAACTTCAAAAATGAGTTGTTTTTTTTTTTCAAAAACTCATTTTTGAAATACTTTGACCCATAAAATATAGCTACGTTCAGGCTGAATTGATATCATATCAAAAAAGGATATTTACGTTTTGTCTACTTACGTTATAGGTATTTAACGTAAATAGACGAAAAATGGTCAAGTAAATCCGCGTTATCAAAGATCACTCAAAAAGTACTCATTATATCTTGATCAAATTTAAACGAGATTACAAAACAAGTATCAGCTTTCTGTTAAAACAAGAATTGTCAAAATCAGTATACCCAGTGAAAAGTTATGCGTTATAATACAATGTAGATCGACGAAAGAATAGTCAAGCAAAAACGAATTATTAGATATTGTTACGAGTACACAAATTAAAGGAGCTTGCGCCATCTAGCGGGGAGCGGAGGAACCACGTTGTGTGCTGTACAAACCACTTTGTTACAAAGACAACGTGAAACATCCACTCAATACTAGATGGCGCTAGAGGACTTATATAGGGTGAATGAACTCAAGATTGAGTACACGCACGAACATTCTAGAATTGTCTGGGAGTAGGCTCGGCCCGGTATAAAAAGGTCGCGGGAGGCCGAGCGGAGTCAGTTCAGTTTGAGCTAACGACGAAGCGACTTCGAAGTGAAGACTAGTGATCAAGAAGTGATACCAGTGGAAACCTACGACATTGGCTACGACCTCGGACATTGTTAGTGCTTAGTGAAGTGTACCTAGTGATAAGTGAGTGTACCTAGTGCTTAGTGCTTGTACTTAGTGCGTAGTATTTGTACCTAGTGCTTGTGTCGGACCTAGTGCTAGTGAATAAAGTCTCTAAAAGAGTCAGCAGGTCTTTCTCTCCAAATCGTTCGAACCCTAACACGTAACAACTGGTGTCGGACTGGAAAGCGTTCAAAAGCGATTTATGTGGCATCTTGTTAGGGTTCCGTACCCAAAGGGTAAAAACGGGACCCTATTACTAAGACTTCGCTGTCCGTCCGTCCGTCCGTCCGCCTGTCACCAGGCTGTATCTCAAGAACGGCTATAGCTAGAGAGTTGAAATTTTCACAAATTATGTATTTCTATTGCCGCTATAACAAAAAATACTAAAAACAAAATAAAATAAATATTTAAGGGGGCTCCCATACAACAAACGCGATTTTTTTTAAAAAAAGTCTGGCTAAAAAAATTCCATCTTACACACAAAGATTAGCGCATTTTAAAATGAATACTCTTGCCGATCGAAGATGCTTGTTGGACAACATGTTCATGTTCAAATTATTTAATGGCATTCTAGATTGTCCAGAATTGTTATCAAAGGTACAAATCTTGACTTATGTAGGCGACATACTTGATTATTCTTTTCGTAACATTCTGGCTGTGACATATATATTTCGGTGTCTATGTCACCCTGAAGGAATGCACCTATAGCGTCCATTTGAAATATATCTAGGTTATACTTAGCGGCTAGAGCAAGTAAAAATCGTACCGAGGTATACCGTACCACTGGAGCATAGACCTCATCATACTCATTTCCCCTTCTCTGAGCACAACCCTTAATCACTAATCTTGCTTTAAAAAGAATAATGTCTCCCTTCTCATTGGTTTTACTCTTAAATACCCATTTACATGGTAAGACCCTCTTGCCGGGTGGTAAATCTACGAGTGACCAAGTTCCGTTCTTTATTAAGGATTCATATTCCTCCTGCATAGCCTCCCTCCATTGGTCGGCATGTGAGGATGAAAGAGCCTCATCTAGAGTCTGAGGGTCGCTCAAATTAATTATAGGACAAAAGTAACTCACATCATGTTCATCCCTCTCTGCATACTAGACAGCTCTGCGCGGACGCAAGTTTATATTTCGTGCTGGTGTCAACAGATCAGCTGATTCCTCTGGTATGAAACATGAATCATCATTGTCACCTGATTGATAGTCATCATATGAAGAATTCTCAGAGCTACTTTCTAATTCTACTTTACAGGGTTCTTTAATACTCTTTACTTCAGGATCGCTCTGTGGTAAACAAGGTAAGTATACATTATTATCAAATTTTTGTACATTCTCTAAAAATACGACATATCTACTCTTTATAATTTTATTTGTGTTTAGATCAAGTAACCGATATCCTTTACTAGATTCACAATATCCAACAAACACCAATTTTCTCGACTTAGCGTCCCATTTTTGACGTTTTTCTTTTGGTACTTGAGCCATGACTTCAGAGCCAAAAATTCTCATATTAGACAGGTTCGGTTTCTTACCTGTCCACATTTCAATTGGAGTTTTACCATGAATAGATTTAGTAGGTGATCTATTAATAATATAAGCTGCTATTGCTAACGCCTCACCCCACAATTGCTTTGGCAATCGAGCATCGAACAACATACACTTAGCTCTTTCTACCAGTGTCTTATTCAACCTTTCAGCTAACCCATTCTGCTGGGGCGAGTATGGTGTGCTTGTTTGGTGCTCAATTCCATGTCTTCTTAAGAAATTGTCGAATTCTTTGTTACAGTATTCTTTTCCATTGTCTGACCGAACAATTTTTATGCTTTTACCCAATTCATTCTCTACTTTGCATTTATAATCTTTAAATACTTTAACATTGTAATTTTATGTTGTAATTATTATTATTTTTTCTTTTGGATTTCAATGTAAAAAATTTTTTTTCTGTTGTTACCAAATATTGTCAATGTTGTTATCACCTTTAATTAAGATACCACTTGGTTTTTTTTATTTTAATTGTACTATTTATGTAACTGCAATGTTTTAAGTGTGTATTTTGTTGGTGATCTATAAATAAATAAATAAATAATATACACTTTTAATATTACGATAGTTAAACTCATCTTACTCGATCGAACAATTACTTTAATATTTGTTACAACAATTACCCGAACAATTACACAGTCGTACGTAATGGCGACGCACGACTCGGGCTGTTCACAAGTTACGACAAATTAGCAGCATTTATCACTATAAGCCCCGAACAATTATACCGTCGCTAATCAAAATGGCCGAACGCACGACTGGGGGTTATAGAAGTTAGTTATGACGATTCACAACGCGTTTTCACGAACACTATAATATGCACTCAAATATACTCGATAGTTTTATAAAAGTTCAGAAACAGAAATTATTATAAGTAATTAAATCGCGTCTAAGCCGTCTGACCGCGTGCTAACACGCAACACAGTAAGGTCAACTAACAGTGGGCGGCTAACAAAATACGCGCGTGATGTCGCTATAAGCTCGATTTTACGACTGAATACAGGTCAAGCGCAAGGGCGCCGCGCGCCGCGCGCGAACGATGATGCAATCCAAGCGGTGATCGCCACATAAGTTCACGAACTTCACACAACCGCCGGTTAACCGTAGAACACGAAAAACTAATTCATAACGCCATCGCCGTATGGGCGCAATTAGCGTGAACAATCGATTTTAAGATGAAATTTATCGATGGTATCCCAACGCGTCTGCAGATTGCAAAGCTCCTCTTCCAGCTCCCACTTATCTATTATAGTATTTACATTTATACATTGTACTTGTCTCGACAAAGCTCTAAAATTAGTTCGCTGTTGCGACAATAATACTTCAAGCTCTGGCTGTAAGACGGGTGCGGGAGCGAGCTGTTGTTGAGAGTCACGCGGCGTCGGCGCGGGCAGCGGGCTGGGCGTCCCGGCGCGACCGGGCGCGTCGCCTGGAGTGCTAACTGCTGTGACCTTTAAGTCGGCGTCCTGACGGCGGAGTAGCTTCTCCATGTTATCAGTAAAAAAAGGAAAGATCTTACTTGTTGTTAGCTAGTGCCTTACGAACAGGTCTTTGATGTCCTCTGGGTGTGCGAAGGGGTCACACCCGAAGTACGGCTCGATCACAGCTTAAATGTCTTTATCACTTAATTATCACTAAAAAAGTCCAGTTAAATGTTCTGTACACAACACACCGAGCCACGTGTTGCGAGGATGTGACTGTTCGCCACGTGATATGTTAAAATTCAATAAAAATGTGCTGTTTGCACAGATGTGACTGTTATCACATAAAATTAAAAATTATTAGTTTTACGAAGGACCAAAAAATTATTGTACGGAACTGTTTGTACACGCACAATAAATTAGGAGGAGATAGTTCCTGGCTTTATTCACCCAAAAGCTCTTCGATTTTATATTTAAGTCCTCAAGGTAGCGTGTCAATTGTTAAACGCCGACAGAGAAGAGGTATTTCTAGCCGCTTCTCCTTTAGGGCCTGGTGGTATTGTACGGATATTTTGAGGTCTGGAACGAATTGATGGTGGCATTTCTTTATTCCAAACAGTACCGTTTCTTGTTGCATAAATGCCAGCCTGTAAAAAAACTCCTCAAATTGCTTAGTGGCATTTCATCTCTGATCTCTCTATTCTCTTCATCTTCTGAGGTAAAATCATATGTGTATTCCTGGTCACTATTACTTGGCACGTGACTTTGATGAGAAGACTCTTCAACTAAAGCTTAAAAATCAGGCAAGGAATCTATTTCACAATCGTCGCTTTCAATGATGTCATCTTCAGGATCTTCCTCAACTTCCAATAGCCATCTCTCAACTTGTGCTTCGTTTATGATGATAAATCTGCGAAAACATAAGCAAAATTGCAATATAAATAATAAAACCTTACCTATTAAGAAAAAAAACACGAAATAAACATTTTATAATATTTTTCTCAATATTACACCATTAAATACTTAAAGAGAAATAACAATCACTTACATTTTTTGTAACACCAGTGCTCGCACGGACTACTATGGTAGTCCTGTAGTTTTGGTGCTAAATTGATGAACAGCCCGTACGCGCCGGTGTCAGATGTGCCACTTACCTTACGCGTAATTGTCTTTGTGAGGAATAGCTTGAGGCACAACGTGTTAGCACGCAAAATAAAAGTGTTAATATCAAAAATGTTACCCTGGTCTACTATAGTAGGCCACGCGTGTACTCTAGTGTTAACAATACTTTCGCTTCTTACCAAACCACATTCCTTTCTCTTGTGTCATTAACAACAATTACGCTTCGTCTATTAAAGCGGAGGTTAGAAATAAAACTTTGCTTCAATTTCAGAGAATTTATTTCAAAAAAAAAATTTTACTAACATTTTTAATCTCTCATAAAACAACATTTTAACATAATTTTTAAGTTTATCACCGCCAAATTCATTGAAAAAATTATTTATTTCGAAAAAATATTTTAATAACATTTTTAATCTCTCATAAAACAAGATTTGAACATAATATTCAAAAACATATAATTTTTAAGTTTATCGCCGCCAAATTCATTGAAAAAATTATTTATTTCGAAAAAATATTTTAGTAACATTTTTAATCTCTCATAAAACAAGATTTGAACATAATATTCAAAAACATATAATTTTTAAGTTTATCGCCGCCAAATTCATTGAACAAATTATTTATTTCGAAAAAATATTTTAGTAACATTGTCGCGTTAAAGAAAAAAAGGGGGGTTTAGGTGGTAGATTTAGTAGTTTTTTAGGTAGCTGGACTAGAAATTAATAATAGGTAGTTACGCGAACAGATAGAAGTAGATTGGTTCGAATTAAAGCGCTGAGGGCACCTTAATTTCAGCCTTTATTTCGTCGGCTGACCCAGATCGCAGTACGTACTGTGGGTAAATAAAAATAAAATTTAGTACTAGAAAATTAAGTATTTAATAATGAAAGGTAATAGAAAAAATAGTGAAAATATGAGCTAGCCTTATACAGTGCGTGTGAACCCGCGCAGATGCCTATCAGTTCTCCCTTCGACGACAATGTGGCCGTCCGCAGACTCCACACTACTCTCTTCAGGGTTGAAGTGTTGGACGTCGAGATTAACAAGGAACCTGTCTCCGTCGCTCTCAGTACAGGGTCCGGGATCCCGTGCAGCTGCCGTCAGATGACGCCACCGTAGATAGCTCCCACGGTCGATCCTAGGAGTGGTGACATTATTGAGTAGGTCGTCGGCGGTTAACTCGTCGGTCAAACGACGAGGTCGCTCCATTTCATAGCCCGCCAAGAGTAGTAACGGAGCCATGATATTATTTCAACTTGTAGGTAGTATTTAAATTAATCCTTTAGCAGAAAGGGTAGATCCTGGAACGTAGAAGGTTCCGTGTCAGGGAGAACACAATTATAGGCCCAGCGTCTCGTTAAGGAATACAATTACAATTTAATCTTTCTACTTAAACTCAAGAACACCAGTAACATCATAGAACTTACAGAATATCATTTAAACTTACGGAATATCATTGAGAACTTACCCCAGCGGGATTTAGTCCGAAAGATTTAGGCGAGATTAGGTCTCGAAAGTCAAAAGAAAAAACTAGGATTACGTAGTCGTAAGAATTTCCTTTGCTAGATCTAGAATGAATCGACAAAACGTGACCAGAGAGAGAGGACGCCGTTCCTCCGCTTCCGAGCGTTCTAGATTTCCGTCTATGGTCCATACAGCCAGTCTGTATTTTTATAATTAGTTAAGATATTTTATTTATTATTAGTTTTATGAGCAAATTAATTTAAAAATTGAGTATTAGTAATTCTACAATTAAATTCATTTTAATTCAGCGATATTATTAAATTATTAAAACTATTATGTAATTAGGAATGCGACATCTATTGAACTTAAGTAGAATTAACAACGTCAAGAGTTATGAAGCGTTGGCAAAGTAAAGTATAGATGGCGTTACACGTCTCCAATAGATTTAAATAAGAGTAACGTACTAGCAAAACGTTACAGTACCCCGCCAAAAAGCGTAGGATTTTGCCTACTACAGCAAAATCCGACTAGACTAACTATCTACCAAACTCTCTGCATGTTAGATTAAAATACTTAGTTGCAGACATACATACCACCATGCTTGACAACTAAACTTACTACACTTCCATCCTCCATCATACATACCTACATCATATCACAATATTCTTTCATCTTTCATGACAGTCAACACTAACATACTACACTTCTATATTCTTATACACATACATATATAAATATACATACACATATATAACACATCACATACATTCTTCACCTCTCATGGTAATCTTTTAGTCAGTAGTAGCGATACAAAGATCCTTACACACAGAGTAAACAACTGCAGCACCATGTTGTTCACTCAAAAAGTTAGTTTAAGAGTATTAAATACTTAGTCTATTTAATACAGCATAGTTTAGGTAGTAGATGTTAAAAAATATTTAGAGTTTAGGTTAACTTCAAGTTAGGTTAATTAAAGTTATTAATTTAGGCAGAGTTTATGCTTTATAGTTTACTAATTTAATATCTTTAATATGCCAGTCACCTAGAGGTTTACCTGACATATCAGCAAGTGTGTAGACAAGTGGAGACTTTTTACCAATTACTTTACATTTAATGAATTTTTCAGCAAGTTTTTTATTGAAATATTTATCTTTATCGCTTAAATAAAATGTTTTCCTCCAAACAATATCCCCAATATTGAATTCAATAGACTTTTTACGCAGATTATACTTATTAGAATTTCGAGTATGAGCTTTTAATAATGAATACTGTACTTTATTAAATATACTAGAAAGAATACCTAAGTTTTCAGCATAAGAGTCTCTAGGTTGAAAAATAAGATCTTCGTCCTTATCTGTGTCAATGTAGTGTGAACCACAAGCGACCAGTTCACGCCCGTACACCAGAAATGATGGAGTATAGCCCGTCACCTCATTTACAGAGCTATTAACAGCAAATTGTATCTTTGGAATCAGCTGGTCCCAGACTCTTTGATCTGAAGAAATAAATGTAGAGATAGCAGTAATAATAGTCTTATTATAACGTTCAACTGTGTTAACATGAGGGGAATATTTAGGAGTAAAATGTAATTTAGGTACTTTATATTTGTTTTACATTTGCTTCAGTGTAGCACTTACAAATTGTTTACCATTATCAAGTATAACTGTAGAAGGTATACCATGTATTAGGAATACTTTTTCCTCTAGAATCTTAGTAACAATTTCAGCGGTAGCACGCCTAATTGGAAATAGTAAGCAATATTTACTGAAACAACAAGTAACAACGAGAATAAAAGAATTTTGATTTTTAGTAGGGGGTAGAGGTCCTACTAGATCTATACTTATAACCTGGAAGGGTCTAGAGCATTGCTTAGGCCTTCCCATCTCACCTAAAGTAGCATGATTTTGATGTTTATGGGATATACAAGTTTCACAAGAAGTAACTAGCCTAACTACATCAGCATGCATATGAGGCCAGTAGTACCTTAGACTAACACGTTTGTAGGTTTTAAAAATGCCAGCATGACCTGCAGTAGGGTCTGAATGATTTTTTAGAATAATATCAGTTCGAGCTTCGGAGGGAACCACTTCTTTCCACTCGAACTCCCTATTAAGAGGATTTTTAGTTTGCATGAAGCGAAATAAACGATTATTTTTTACTAAATAATTTGGAAAAGATGTAGGAGAATTTTGACAACCATTAAATATATTTAGATACCACGAATCCGTAGTAGATATTACATTAGACTTTATATCAATTGTAGAGATCTGACATGTACGAGATAAAGCATCAGGTATGATATTATCAACACCTCTGCGATGTTTAATTTCAAAGTTAAATGCTGATAATCTTACACCCCATCTAGCTAAACGACCGGTAGGGTTGTTTAAGTTAAGAAACCATTTGAGAGCTGAGTGGTCAGTATACACAGTGAACTTTTTGCCGTTATCTAAGTAGCATCTCCAGTGTTCTAGAGCCACTAAGACAGCGAGAGCTTCTCTTTCAGTGATACTGTAGTTTCGCTCAGGCCCAGACAAGGTTCTACTCATATAGGCTATAGGGTGTTCGACACCCTCGATAGTCTGCGTTAGAAGTCCACCTACACCATAATCACTAGCGTCGGTGTGTACTTCAAAAGGTAGGTCAAAATTAGGACACGATAGAATTGGAGCAGAAACTAGTAATTCTTTTAGCTTAGTGAAGGATTCTTCAGCCTTATTACACCAGACAAAGGGATTAGATTTTTTATTAGTTGAAGTTAATTTATTTAAAGGACCAGCAATAGTACTAAAATTAGGCACAAATTTACGATACCAAGAAGCAATACCAAGAAATCTTTTAACATCTTTTTTTATTTTTAGGTGTAGGATAATTTAAAATACTATCAATTTTAGCTGGATCAACATGAAGACCATTAGAGTCGATGACATAACCTAAATATTTTAATTGGTTACGGAAAAACACTGATTTTTCAAAATTAATTGTTAGATTGGCCATAACTAATTTTTTATGAACTTTAAGGAGAAGTGAAATATGCTTTTCAAAACTAGAGCTTATGACTATGATGTCATCAATAAAGATAAAGACTGAGTTTTCAAATTCAGGACCATAAAATAAAGTATCGACTAGTCTCTGTTGAGTAGCAGGTGAATTAGTTAAACCGAAAGGCATAGTAACAGATCTAAATGTTCCACGATGAGGAATATAAAAAGCAGTTTTATTACGGTCATTTTCAGCAATAGGTATCTGCCAAAAAGCCTTTAATAGATCAATACTACTTAGATATTTAGCATTTTTGAGGTTATCTAGAATTTCAGAAATGTAGGGTAATTTATATGCGTCTTTTTTAGTGACAAAATTAAGTTTGCGGCTATCTAAACAGAATCTAAGTGTACCATCCTTCTTTGGAGTCAGTAAGACAGGAGAAGACCATGGACTCTCACACTCTTCAACGACACCAAGAGATAACATCTCATCCAGTTGTTCGGAGAGGATGCGTTGTCTTTCAGGAGAAAGTCTGTAGTATCTCTGCCTTATAGGTAAAGAATCGCCAGTATCAATATGATGTGTTATTAGATGAGTCCTCCCTAACCCACGTTTTTCAGTAGAAATATTACTAAACTGTTCTATAATATTATCAGCAGTTACACGCTGGTCATGGGACAAATCACTATAAGAGTGCAGCAAAACATTAGTTTTTGATATAGAAGTTATTTCACTAGTGATATATTCATTACTATGAAAGGAAATACAATTTGAAAATTTAGGAAATAGTTTAAATTTTGTCCAGAAATCAATGCCTAAAATTAAATTTGATGTTACAGATGGTATGACATAAGCCTTGAGTATATGAAATTGTTTTTCAAAAGTTACTGGCAAATTAATGTATCCAATAGCTACTAGACATTGGCCACCAGCTGTAGTAAATTGCTTTGTGACGTCAGTATGAAGTGTTAAACCAAGAGAAAGTAAATAAGAATGAGAATTATTACCAATAATAGTGACTGAAGAACCAGAATCCAGTAAACCACACAGATTATGGTCACGGACCTGAATAGTAGCATACGGCCTAGTATCATCTTTAGAGGGTTTATCGAAGATTGATGCAATGAAATAACTAGAGAAGTAAATCCTGACTGTACTAAGCCAATTTTTCCAGTCAGCCTCATCAAAGTTGATAGATATTTTATTATTATTATTAGTAACAGCAGTTTCATCACAGCAACCCTCAGTAATTAGTTTTTTTGGTTCTGCTTAGAATGACATTTAGTGCAATTAGGGTAAGTAACATTCATTGTACCGCATTTAAAACAAATAGGAAATCTTTCAGCTTTACACTGAGACAGGGAGTGTTCAGCAGTACGACAACGAGGACAAGATTGTTTTCCCTTAGGATTAGAAGTGGAAATGGCAGAAACCGTAGGTAAACATAAGGAAGAATCTTTATGTTTATTATTAAAACTAGAGTTATTATTCTGATTTTTATAATTAAATTTGTTAAGGTTATAATTTTTAGAAGTATTATATTTTTGAAGATAATAATTAGGTTTGTTAGAGTTATAGTCACTAGATTTTGAATATGCTAGGTCAGGAGCTAATGTATCAGATGAGATCCGAGGAGGTTCTTTAAATTGAGAAGTTAGACATTTAATTTTCTCATAATTTCTACACAGTGTTCTTAGATTATCAATAGTAGTGATGGATGAAGAATTAGAAGCCAATACATCAGAGTAGCAAGGTCTAATATTATGTAACAAATATCCAATTTATCCTGTTCGGCAACAGCCTTAGTCAGTCTAGAGAACAACTCCGACATTTTAGCCAAATAAATAGAAATATTTTCAGACTCGCCCTGTGTTCTATTACGGATTTCAGACATCAACCTATAGTCGTGATCAAAATGGCTGAAATCCTCTTTAAGTAAGGTGACCAGCTCGTCCCAAGAATTCACAGAAGAACTAACACTGCGATACCAATGCAAAGCATCGCCCGTAAACAATTCAGTAGCGAAAGTTAACAATTTACTAGAGGGTATGTTTCTGACCGAGCTATACTCATTCACTCTCTGCACAAACTCATGCACGCATGTCCTGCCATTAAATTTAATTTTTTGTAATCCACTTAGATGTTGATGGTCATAATACATTGACAGATTTGTAGGCTCCATAGTAGGTTGCAAGCTAGCTAAAGACTCTGAGCTGGCAGTAGGGTTACTCGATTTACCTAACATATTAATCTTATTAAGCAGAGGTGAAAATTTTTTAGTTAAGGATTTAATTTTATCCGAATGTTTAGCATCCGAACAATCTATACGCTTCGATTCAGCCTGTAATATCCCACTATTGGGCATAGGCCTCTTCCCCATGTAGGAGAAGGATCGGAGCTTAATCCACCACGCTGCTCCAATGCGGGTTGGCGGATATATTCCCTACTATGAGTAACGATCGCTATCAGGTGTACATGATAACAACCGGGACCGACGGCTTAACGTGCTCTCCGAGGCACGGTGGGGAGACCCACAAGGACTGCACAAACACCCAGACCACGGCAAACATCTGTATGGCCAATAGCCCAATACAAATGTTGTCGTGTGCGGGAATCGAACTCGCAACCGCCCGCGCAACAGCCAATCGCAATCCAGTGCTCTGACCGTTGCGCCAACGCGGCGTCTAATCTATACGCTTAATGCGATGAAATAAATGGTGACACAAGGCTCTAGTACGTTAAAAAAGACTGGAATCAAACTTTTCCTCCAAACTCTTAATCCGAGATGACAATTCCGTTAGAGATAATAGTGTGCCCGTGATATCGACCTCGGGGTCAATACCCGACTCACAGACATCCGTAGTAGGAATAATTGAAGCTAATTTATTAATTTGCCTACGTAGCCCGAGTACATTTGAAGCAGGTTCCTCGCCTCTAATTAGTACTTCATAAGACAATTCGTTTTTATTTAGCAAGTGGAATTTGATAGGATAAGCTTCCATGATATCCGATCAAAATTATGAGTACTACTTTACACAAACAAGAAAACTTAGGTTATAAAAATTTCGAATAGTTACAATTTTAAAGGTTATGAAAGTTACACAAAAGTTAAATAGTTAAGATTGTTGAATAATAGATCAGCTGTTTACGTATACGTATAGTTAAATGGTGTTCTTTACAAGTACACTACCTATTACCCACATATAATTACGCTAAGTGACAATTGCAATGTAAAACAACGATTGAAAAATTAAGATTCGAAAATTAAACTAATTGTAGGTATGTTAATAATTAATTTTGTAGAAATAATTTAAACTCACTAGATATTACTAAAGCTTCGCGAACTAATATGTATTACAAGAATTATTAATGTTTTGCAGCAATTATTAAAGTTTTAAAGACAATAGGTTAGATAACACTTATAAATTTTGACGTTTAGCCTGACAATTCGAAACAACAGAATATTGTAGCAAAATATAGTTTATAAAACAAGGAAATATAGTGACAATTAGATAATAATGGATGAAATAAATAAGTACGTACCAGTTCGCTCGGCGGTCAGTCATCTTACGTTCACAAAATGAAATATAAGTAGGTAAATTAGATTTACACAAAATACGACTGCGACCTGAGTAGGCTTTAGAAATTACACGTTAAGGGCGCCACTGTCGCGTTACAGAAAAAAAGGGGGGTTTAGGTGGTAGATTTAGTAGTTTTTTAGGTAGCTGGACTAGAAATTAATAATAGGTAGTTACGCGAACAGATAGAAGTAGATTGGTTCGAATTAAAGCGCTGAGGGCACCTTAATTTAAGCCTTTATTTCGTCGGCTGACCCAGATCGCAATACGTACTGTGGGTAAATAGAAATAAAATTTAGTACTAGAAAATTAAGTATTTAATAATGAAAGGTAATAGAAAAAATAGTGAAAATATGAGCTGGCCTTATACAGTGCGTGTGAACCCGCGCAGATGCCTATCAGTTCTCCCTTCGACGACAATGTGGCCGTCCGCAGACTCCACACTACTCTCTTCAGGGTTGAAGTGTTGGACGTCGAGATTCACAAGGAACCTGTCTCCGTCGCTCTCAGTACAGGGTCCGGGATCCCGTGCAGCTGCCGTCAGATGACGCCACCGTAGATAGCTCCCACGGTCGATCCTAGGAGTGGTGACATTATTGAGTAGGTCGTCGGCGGTTAACTCGTCGGTCAAACGACGAGGTCGCTCCATTTCATAGCCCGCCAAGAGTAGTAACGGAGCCATGATATTATTTCAACTTGTAGGTAGTATTTAAATTAATCCTTTAGCAGAAAGGGTAGATCCTGGAACGTAGAAGGTTCCGTGTCAGGGAGAACACAATTATAGGCCCAGCGTCTCGTTAAGGAATACTGTTCGAGCGATATTGCGCTCGCGCAGCGACGGGGGTACGGCGGGGACGGGCGGAGGCCGGTAGCACGGCCAACGCGCAACGACCCGGCGCTCGAATCAGCTGGCTACGATACACCATCGGCAACGGACGTGATTCGTAATTCTTGTACGGTCTAATATACCAGCATAATAATTACAGTCCACTTGTTTCATTTCGCTCATCTAGTCTTAAGGACCCTAAACATTGGTCCTTCAGGATCGCCGTCAAGAAAAATCTGTCTATTGTCAAAAAAGAAAAAATTTGGTTCCGGGATTCCTATACCTTATCTAAGTTGCGGCCTACAGCTGTGGAAGAAACTTCTAGGAGTCAAATATAAACTCTGAAGAGGATACTTTTATTAGCAACCGCGCCCCGGCAACAAAGGCAACAAACAGCAATTAGAGGTCGAACGGACACGGACTTTAGACCCGTCAAACGCAAGTCGACTATCATTCTCATGTGGAAGGTTTTATTTTGTGAGTCTGTTCCAATTCCTATCAGTTTTTCATAATCCCATTTTCAAAAATCATTTTATGATTTTTTTTAATTATCATTTTATCGTAAACTCGTAGTATACAGCTCATTCGTATTCGTTATCAAAAACTAATAAGAATTTTTTCTTTTTTTCAATAATTAGTCCTCATTTATAATTATTTTTTATTTCTCTTTATTAGCAACAAATTTTTTCCTTTGTCTTTTTTTCATTTCACTATAAAAATGGCAGATAAATTAATTAAAAAACGTAGCTCAATGAAAGCCAAGCTCACGAATTTTAGTAATTATTTAGACTTAATCAAAAGCTGTAGCACCTTATCTAACTTGCAACATCTCGATTTAGAAGCTCGTTTTGTTAAATTTGATGCATTGTACGACGAATTCGATGAATTACAGACTGAAATCGAAATGCTATCGGATCAACCAGATGAAGCTTACGCGACCCGAGCCCAGTTCGAGGAACAGTATTACTCGCTTGTTGCATTAGCTCGAAGTCTACTGAGGGTCGCTGAGGTCAAAGATCGTAATTTGGCGGGCTCTGTGACCGGCTCCGACGGCTCATACTCAGGTGGGACTAAAAACAATTTTATACGCCTACCCAAAATCGATTTACCATGTTTTGATGGCAGCTATCAATATTGGCTCGAGTTCCGAGATACTTATTTGTCACTAATTCACAACAACAGTTCTATAGATAATATAAGTAAATTTCATTATTTACGCGCCTCTCTTAAGGGAACCGCTGCAGAAATTATTAAAAATATTGATTTTAAAGGTGACCAGTATCAATTAGCATGGGAACTACTATGTAACCGCTATGATAATAATCGCCTTCTAGTGAATAACCACATACAAGCTTTATTCAATATTGAGCCTATAGCTAAAGAGTCTTGCTTCTATTTGCGTCAGCTTATAGATATAACAAATAAGAATTTACGAGCGCTTAAAACATTAAATCAACCCACGCAATACTGGGATACTCTAATAATTTACATGATGTCAACTAAGTTAGATACTGTCACAAGTAGATATTGGGAAGAGTATCGCAATACATTGTCTGATGCCCCTTCGTTATCACAGTTTTGTGTGTTTGTTAGTAACAGGGCTGATTTACTAGAAACTTTATATGAAAATAATAAATCACTCAGTAAAATAAATAAAACAGAAAATTATAAAAATAAGAACTTTTTAGTTACCTCGAATAACAATAATACTATTAATGAATATACAAATAATAAGCAAACAAAATCATTTGAAATAAAATGCCCATTATGTTCACAAAGTCACTTTCTATATAACTGTGTATCGTTTAGAAACTTACCTATTGAAGTTCGCAACCAAAAAGCGCGCGAATTAAATGTATGTTTAAATTGTTTGCGTACAGGACATAACGAAAGCCGATGCAAACTATCACACTGCAAATACTGCAAGTCTAAACATAACACGCTTTTGCATCTAGAAAAGCACGTGCCTATTGAAAATCCTATGCCTTCCTCTACACAGCTTGAGAATGTAACCCTATCTGCTAATACTTTGCCATCACAGCATACTACGCTTTCGCATGTCTTGCTTTCCACAGCGATGGTTCGAGTTGTCCGCAGCGACGGAACAAAATGTGATGCGAGGCTACTGTTGGACAACGGTAGTACAGCCAACTTTATTAGTGAGAGCCTTTGCACTAAGTTGGGTTTGCCCCTACGCGATGCGTTCTCCACGACGATCACAGGTATCAACAATCAATCTACTAATAGTGCACGGTCTTGTAATCTCACAATTGAGTCTATTTACGGTGACTATTCTTTTAACATTGATTGCCTAGTACTGCCGGTGATCACTTCACTTCTGCCGTCTAAGGTGATTAACATAGATAACACCCTTATACCTACGACTATACGCCTAGCAGACCCTACATTCAATATTCCGTCAGTCGTAGACATCCTGGTAGGAGCAGAGGTCTTTTGGAGCATCATACAATGTGCTCACATTGATCTAGGTAAAAACCAACCAAAACTATGTGACACAAAGCTTGGGTGGATAGTAACAGGTACAATAACCACTAGACACCGTTCACCCCACTCACATGTATGTAATCTTATAAATACAAATAATGTTCCCGATTTAACAAGTTTTTGGGAAATTGATAAAATCCCTTCTAAATATTCTCTTTCCGCGGAAGAACGCGCTTGTGAAGAGAGTTTTCTCAAGAATATATTTCGTAATTACGACGGACGATTTGTAGTTACAATGCCTCTTAAAGCAAGTCCCGACAATTTAGGCGACTCATACGAAATGGCTAAACGTCGATTTTTATCACTAGAAAAACGTTTTGAGAGGGATTCTAATTTCAAAAATATGTACGTTGATTTCATGTCAGAATACTTGAATCTAGGTCACATGACAGAGGACAATGATTTTTTATCTAGTGTAAATTATTTTTTGCCCCATCATGGTGTCATACGCGAAACTAGTACAACAACAAAATTGCGCACAGTATTTGACGCGTCGGCAAAAACTACCTCTGGTATATCGCTTAACGATATACAGATGGTGGGACCCGTCGTTCAAGATGACCTATTTTCAATTTTATTGCGCTTTCGACAACACCGATTTGTAGTCACGGGTGACATTGAAAAAATGTACCGGGCTATAGAATTGAATCCTTCTCAACGTTCATTACAGCGAATCATTTTTCGTAAAAATCCTTCCGAACCATTAAGGACGTACAAATTAAATACAGTTACTTACGGAACCGCATCCGCGCCGTATTTAGCTACAAAATGCTTAGTTAGTTTAGCTGACAATGAATGTAGTAACCATGCAAAAAATTCTATCCAACGTGACTTTTATGTTGACGATTACCTCAGTGGTAGTCATACCATTGAAGGTACAGTCGAATTATGCAAAGAAGTCATGTCAATTTTATCTACAGCTAAATTCAATTTAAGAAAATTAAAATCAAATAGTGTCGAAATTTTAAAACAAATAAACAATAATCAAAATCAAATAAATAATTACAATACTTCTAATAATATATTAAATCTTAGTGATCGAAAAGTTTCATCAAAAACGTTAGGTTTATATTGGTTATGCGATACAGATACATTATCATTTCTAATAAATACAAGTCCCTCTAAGAATGTCACTAAACGCATTATTTTGTCCAACATTAGTCAAATATTTGACCCACTAAATTTAGTTAGTCCATGTTTATTGGAAGCCAAGGTCATTTTACAAAAATTGTGGTTAAATAAGTGTGACTGGGACGAAGAGGTGTCATTCGAAATCTCAAGTCAGTGGAATACATTTTGTAATACATTACCGCATTTAAATAAATTAAATATACCACGATGGATTTCGTGTACTTATCACATAAATGAAATTCATATATTTACAGATGCCTCTGAAAGGGCTTACGGTGCCTGCGTCTACATACGATCAATCAATGATTCAGGAATGGTCACTGTAAATCTTTTAACGTCTAAAAGTCGCGTAGCTCCCATTAAGCCCGTCACGACACCTCGGTTGGAACTGTGTGGGGCGTTGTTAGGTTCAAGGCTGTGCACAAAAGTTAGAGAATCACTGACAATATCTATAAAACTATGCCGTTTTTGGTGTGATTCAACAATTGTGTTAGCTTGGTTGTCGACGCCTGCGCATCAGCTTAAGCCTTTCGTACGTAACCGTGTCAATGAAATACAAGAGAGTACTTCTGGCTTTGAGTGGGGTTACGTACCGTCTGGGGAAAACCCAGCCGATCTCATAACCCGAGGCGTGAAGGCTGATAAGATCAGCGCATGCAAATTGTGGTGGTCAGGCCCACCTTTCTTATTGCAAGATGAATCCATTTGGCCCAAAACTCCCAATGGTAATAGTAAACAGCATTTACCAGATGTCCTTTCTAATTTCATGAATATACAAAATACTGATTATAATCAAAATTTAATTCAACAATTAATATCTAAATATTCTAATTTTAATTATTTACAAAGAGTTTTCGCTTACATACTAAGATTTATATACAATTTAAAAAATATACAAAATAAAAAACTAGGTACACTTACCAAACAAGAACTACAAAGTTCATTAATTTATATAACACAAGCAGCCCAACGACAAATGTTCCCGGAGGAACATCGTATACTTAAAGCTAAAGGTTCATTACCACGTAAGAATAAACTAATTTCATTTACTCCATTTTTAGATTCCGATGGGCTCATTCGTGTTGGCGGCAGGCTTGACAATTCCCCCTACGACTACAACGTTAAACATCCTATATTAATTTGCTCTAAACATCATTTCACTAAAATTCTATTCGAAATGATGCATAAAAAGCTTTTACATGCTGGCCCTCAGCTTCTTCTAGCAAGTGTTCGCCAAACTCATTGGCCCCTAGGAGGTCGAAACCTATCTAAATCAGTCGTAAGAAATTGTGTTACATGTTTTAGACACAAAGCGCAATGCGTACAACCTATAATGGGTCAACTGCCAACGGCTAGAACTACACTTGAGTTTCCTTTTCTACATACTAGCGTTGACTATGCCGGCCCAATATTGATAGCTGACCGATTGGGTAGAGGTTGCAAATTGATCAAGTCCTACCTATGTATCTTTGTTTGTCTGTCTACAAAAGCAGTGCATCTGGAGCTTGTCACAAGCCTTACGAAGGAAGCGTATATGGCAGCTTTAAATAGATTTATAGCCCGTCGTGGTAAACCACGCACAATTTTATCCGATAACGGAACTAATTTTGTAGGTGCCTGTAACGAACTAAATAAATTTTTGCAGACGTCTAATCTTGACTCATGTATTGCACAGGAAGGCATCGAGTTTAGTTTCACACCACCTTATTCTCCCCATTTCAACGGTGTTGCAGAGGCCGCCGTGCGGTCTATCAAGCATCATTTGACGCGACAGTTGCACCAGGCTCACTTCACGTACGAAGAGCTGTATACGTGTCTCACACAAATTGAATCAATTTTAAATTCCCGACCTCTAACTCCTCTGTCCTCCGATCCTCTTGACTTCTCTGCCTTAACACCTGCCCACTTTTTGATTGGACGACCACTAACATCTGTACCTTATCCACAATTAACAGAAATCAGTGTTGGCCGTCTAGAACGCTTCCAAAGAGTCGAGCAGCTAAAACAACATTTTTGGAACAGGTACCATACGGAGTACATACATCTACTGCAACAGAAGACCAAGTGGCCTACATCTTCTAGTGACATTAAAATAGGATCTCTTGTACTCATCAAAGAAAAGGCCCTGCCGCCTCTATTGTGGTGTCTTGGACGTATTGTGCAGGTGTATCCGGGAGGTGACGGAGCGACGAGAGTGGCGGATATCAAGACAAAGAAGGGCACGATACGGCGCGCCTTCAACAACATTTGCCCACTTCCTTTTTGAAGCTTACCCTTCAACCCGGGGAGCTTGTTCGAGCGATATTGCGCTCGCGCAGCGACGGGGGTACGGCGGGGACGGGCGGAGGCCGGTAGCACGGCCAACGCGCAACGACCCGGCGCTCGAATCAGCTGGCTACGATACACCATCGGCAACGGACGTGATTCGTAATTCTTGTACGGTCTAATATACCAGCATAATAATTACAGTCCACTTGTTTCATTTCGCTCATCTAGTCTTAAGGACCCTAAACAAATACAATTACAATTTAATCTTTCTACTTAAACTCAAGAACACCAGTAACATCATAGAAATTACAGAATATCATTTAAACTTACGGAATATCATTGAGAACTTACCCCAGCGGGATTTAGTCCGAAAGATTTAGGCGAGATTAGGTCTCGAAAGTCAAAAGAAAAAACTAGGATTACGTAGTCGTAAGAATTTCCTTTGCTAGATCTAGAATGAATCGACAACACGTGACCAGAGAGAGAGGACGCCGTTCCTCCGCTTCCGAGCGTTCTAGATTTCCGTCTATGGTCCATACAGCCAGTCTGTATTTTTATAATTAGTTAAGATATTTTATTTATTATTAGTTTTATGAGCAAATTAATTTAAAAATTGAGTATTAGTAATTCTACAATTAAATTCATTTTAATTCAGCGATATCATTAAATTATTAAAACTATTATGTAATTAGGAATGCGACATCTATTGAACTTAAGTAGAATTAACAACGTCAAGAGTTATGAAGCGTTGGCAAAGTAAAGTATAGATGGCGTTACACGTCTCCAATAGATTTAATTAAGAGTAACGTACTAGCAAAACGTTACAACATTTTTAATCTCTCATAAAACAAGATTTGAACATAATATTCAAAAACATATAATTTTTAAGTTTATCGCCGCCAAATTCATTGAACAAATTATTTATTTTTGTTTAGTTTAACAATCAATAAAACAGTTTGTAACATATATATATTTTTTTTTTTAGAATTTTGCCTAGAGATGCAAAATTCTTCTCTGACGGGGGGGAGGGGGGTATTGTAACATATATATTTTTATATGTATTATTATATGGCTTATCGAAGTGGTTTTTTGTGTGGTGACGGGTAGCGCCTCGTCCGGTACATCTGTCGCTAGGCTCGTGTCCGGGGTGAGGTTTGCGATGCGAGGGGCTTCGGCCTTCGTTTATATGCAGTTGTCGCTGTTGGCTCGGTCATTTCATCGTCCGTCTTGCACCAGTTCTTGTGGTTGCATAATTTCTCTAGTGGGTGAGTCCTTGAAGTACAAACCTTTAATAAGCTTTTCTGTGTGTATAATTAAACGTTATATTTTATTATCATATTTAAAGGAAGCCTAAATTTAATTGGTTCAAGTGTGTTTTAAAAGAAAAGTATTGAGTAGTTTTAGCTGTGTAGTTTATATAACAAATTTTCCTAATTAAGTTGTGCAATGTTAACGTGCTTTTGTCTTTAATGGGCCGTTTCCGTTGTCAACCCGGAGGGTGTGGAGGGTTGGCTTCGGAAGGGCTCACCGTTTTGGGTGTGACCTTTCAGGGTCCTTGGCGTGGCGTCTGGCGGTCGGCGAAGGTCGAGACAACCACGTGGCTTACTTTCTGCCACTTGCCCCACTTATCCCACATAATTCCGCACAACCAGAGGGAACCACCCTGGGAACCTTCTCTCTCGGGACCTGGGTGTGAGCGACGGACGGCGGGTCGACCCAGCCATATTTTTTTGGGCTCTGGCGGCATCTAGAAGCCACGCCCGACCACGTGGCGTGGAAGTGCGGTTCCGACGTGAGCCGAGGGCCAACCCAAGGACGCAGCTAAGTCTAACACTCTCTCCATCACGCCACGAGGCAGGAATAAGCCCCATATTTTGTTTTGTTCAATAAATTATTAAATGGTGTAATAATTTCTTTTATTATAACTCTAAATCCAAAATTTAATTAAATTAGTAGAATTATATTTTTTTAAAATTAATTAACTCTTCTCTTTCTTATGGTCTCGGGTTGGAATGGTGGGTCGCTCTCTAATCCCCTAAAGCCATTCTAACTCCGTAGCAAGTTTTAAAATGTAAAAAATGATTATTGTTTTCTTGTACCTCGTCTAATCCACACGTAAGGAAAAATGAAACATTTTGTTCATCCATTTACTGCAATAGTTGCGGGACCTAGTGGTTGTGGAAAATCAAATTTTGTTACAAAATTTATTAATAATATGAAAGAAATATGCAACACATCTTTTTCCCAAGTAACATGGTGTTTTGATGAGATGCAACCTTTATACAATTTAAAAAATGTTAACTACTTTCAAGGATTACCTGACTTAAGCATGTTTGATGGTAAAGAGGCCAATTTGATTATAATAGATGATCTGATGAGAGAATCTGATGGCCGAATTGTAGATATATTTACAAAAGGTAGTCATCATAGAAATTTAAGCGTATTTTATATAACTCAAAATCTGTTTCATCAAGGAAAAGGCCAAAGAGATATTTCCTTAAATTCGAACTATATAATTTATTTTAAGAACCCTCGTGATAAAACACAAATTCGATATTTAGCTCGTCAAGTCTCACCAGATAATGTAAAATTTGTTCAAGAAGCTTATAGAGATGCAACGACAGAGACACATGGTTATTTAATGATAGATCTCAAACAAAATACTAGTGACATGTGTCGTTTTAAGACAAATATATTTCCAACTGACAAAAACTGTTCAGTTTATGTACCGAAAAGAGGGTTTAAATATGACAAGAACCAACTAATTTCTATCATTTACAAATAATGTTTGGACGCTTAAAGACGCATAAAGAGCTGCTCGTTGCATTGCATACTTTAAAACCAAAGTATCAAAAAGCTTTATTAAAATCATGTGATGAAGATGAAATAAATTGCATATGTGAGTGTATTTATAATGTGCTACAAGGCAAAGTTCCATTAAAAGAAAAGGATAAAAAATCTTTAAAACAATATATAAATATACTCCGCAAGCTTGTTCGTAAAACTACAACCAAAGTTAGAAAAAATATAATTGTTCAAAAGGGTGGTGCATTTCTACCTATTATTTTAGGTTCTATATTAAGTGGATTAATTAGTGGTCTTGTTTAAAATGGAACACACTAAGAAAATGTTGGTGGAACCAGGTTTGATTGATAAAATAAATGAAAGGAGTGAGAGTCATGAAAATCCTAAATCGCGGTTAGATGCTGAAATGCAAAATATTCTTAAAAGTAACGATGATGACAGAACAAAATGGATTTTATACTTACAAACATTACAAAGGTATTTGCACTTTACCGGAGAAGATCGTCAATCTTATTAACTTCCAATAATAACCTCAAATATGGATTTATCTGAAACTCTTTTGAAAAAAGAACAATATGATAAAAGTAGTGATTCATCCAACAAAGATCCTATTGTCGACTAGACATGGAATGAAGAAGTTGGACACAAAGAAAGTGACACTGTTCAAAATAAATCTATATACTCAAAAAAACAAACATTAAATTTAATACCTAAATCGTACATTAAAAAAGGTGAGTCCTTATTAGATTTCCTTTTAACAAGTCAGAACAAAGTACAATGGAGTGATGATGATGGTACAGTACTCGTGGATAATCAAAAAATAAATGGAAGTAATATTGTAGATTTAGTCAATGATTCATTAAGACCATTAAGAAGAAGTGATCCAATAGGATGGGAAAAATTTGCTAAAGTTTTGAAGGATCTAAAAGTTCCACTCACTTATATTGGTAATCCGAAAAGAAGTGAATATATTAACCAACTTCGGTTGAAAAGTTTTGGAGAAATATCTGGTAACGAGGAATATCCTACACCTACATCTGAAAACAAGTATATTAGAAAAGTAAAAAAGAAAATAGATTGGGAAAAATGGACCCCTTACTAGAAGAAATTAACAGTATTTATTATGATCCATCTAATCCCGCTGGTTTTGGTAGTGTTGATAAATTATCGGTAGCCATGAAGGGTAAAATGAATAAAAAGCAAGTAAAAGAATGGTTACAATCACAAGAAACACACACATTACATAAACCCATTCGAAAAAAATTCCCACGTAATAGGTACATTCTATCAAATATTAATGAACTGTGGCAAGCTGATTTAAGTGATATGCGAACATATAGTAAACATAATGATGGTTATAACTATATATTGTGTGTTATTGATGTATTTAGTAAGTATGCTTATGCTAGATCTATGAAAAATAAAAATTCTTTAACAATCAAAAAATGTTTTGAGAGTATTTTTGAGGAAGCTCATACAGTTCCTACCCACATACAGGCTGATAAGGGCACTGAGTTTGTTTCCAAAGATGTTCATCAATATCTTAAGAGTAAACATATTAATTATTATACGACAAATAATCCTGATATTAAGGCTAGTATTGTAGAAAGATTTCAAAGAATACTCAAGTCCAAAATGTGGCGTTATTTTACACATAAAAATACATACAGATATATAAATATTTTACAAGATTTATTATATGCATATAACCATTGTTTTCATTCAAGTATTAAAATGGCTCCATGTGATGTAAGTTCTAGTAACATTATGACTGTTTGGAATAATTTGTATGTTCGAGAAAATAAAAGATCACAACGAGATATCTCATTACCAAAGTTTCACGTCGGTGATTATGTTAGAATCACAAAATACAAACATATATTCCAAAAGGGATATGAATCTAACTGGAGCGATGAAATTTTTATTATTTCAACTGTAATCCATAGATCACCTTGGGTTGTGTACGCCTTGAAAGATTTACAAAACGAAGTTATAGAAGGTACTTCTTATGAAAGAGAATTACAAAAAGTTACTCCACCGAGCCCCACTTCAGATCACAAAATAGATAAAATTATAACTTCTCGATATTCTGGTGGCAGAAAGCAAGTGCTTGTCAAGTGGAAAGGTTATCCTGATAAATTTAATAGTTGGGTTTTGGCATCACATTTAAAACATATATAATGAAAGGAAGTTTTTATTTAACATTACTAAGCAACAGTTCAATACAATATTTCCCAGATAATATGACAACAAAGTTTTCAACAAAATTACCGAAATCAATTAAATTAGAGGGGGAGTGGGCTGTTGGTGTTGTTGAATTTCAATTCCCGTGTACAATGTTTACTGTTCAAGAACATGAAAATATAGTCTATATTAATAAGAATATGTTAATGCCAAATGAAAAATACCCTTCAACTGTTCACTACAAAAAACATATTCCCGCTACCAACTATGACAATATTAATCACATTTTAAAAGCTTTAAATAATTTAAGAGAAAAATTTACCTTTCGTTACGATGAAATATCTAAGTTTGTATCTGTGACAATTGCAGATGATTCAATTAAGTCCTTGATATTATCACCTAAGTTATGTATTCAATTAGGGTTTGAACCTAATAGAAATTTGGTAGAAAAGACGTTTGGCAAACGACCTGCAAACTTACATCTTGGAGTACCGTCACAACTGTTTGTTTATTGTGATATAGTGGAACCACAGATTGTTGGAGATGTTATGACCTCTTTACTTAGAATTATACCACTTGACCCTTCAATATACATTTATGGAGCAAATAAAATGCACGTGTTTTCTCCTCCCCACTACATATCAGTCATGCGCAGAGAATTCGATACAATTGAAATAGATATAAGGTCAAGCACTGGTCAAAAAATACCATTCCAGTTTGGAACGGTGTGTATTAAACTACATTTTAGAAAGTTATAATGTATCCTCACAATAGCATAAATTGTCCATATGAAAATTATTATATTCATCAAGCTGGTTCTGGAATTGGAGTCATATATAAAGGAGTTCCTTATCAACGTGGTCATGGTATTGGTAACTTTTTGGGAGGGTTGTTTCGATCTGTCTTTTTTTTTTTTTTTTTTAACCGCGAGGAAATCCTCATGGATACTCTCCGGCTGGGTGGAGGGAGAGTTATGTCAGACTCTTACTGACTATTACCCCACGGTGTACCGTCGCAGTGCAATTAGCGGGACCATGGGTACGCTTTCACATTCAACCACAGTCCCGCCTGCTATCGTTCGAGATCAAACTCCTCAACTCCCTAAGTCTGCTAATTATCAATAAACGTGCCAATTAAAATTGTAGCTCGATGTCTTGTCTCACGAGGTCTTGTGTATCCTCATTATGGGGGCGAGAAATTGGCGTTATCACGCCGTCTCGGCCCTACTCTCTTGCGGCGAATAGGCGGCGCCAGCACATCGGTCTCTCTCAGTCTTTCTGCTTCCTCTTTCTGTCGGATTACAGTCTCACAGAAAACGAGCATACTTTCCCAAGATCTTTCACATTCGACCATAGATTTAACTAAAACCGGCAGCGAGAGATCCGAACCCACAACAGCAATCAATGTTTGTCGTGGCTCCTCGCACGCCCGACACTCCTGAAGAACGTGCAGAGAGGTATCTTCAGTAGCACCACACTGATGACATTGTGGTGTTGGCTCCCTTCTAGCAATTTTCCAAAGATACCCCCCAAAGCAGCCATGCCCAGAGAGGACTTGTACCAGCCGGAAAGTTAACGGCCTTTTGCATTCAACCCACTCCCGCAAAACAGGCCTGATCGCCTCTATCGTTGAATGGCCAGCTGAGGGTTGGGCCAAACGTTCTTTCCATTTGCTAAAAATCAATTTTTTAGCTTCAATTTTCCATCGTCTTTCTTCTAAATTGGGGAAGTTGATGCTTCCATTTTGGTTTTGGTACTGTGCACGACGATGGTACACTGCAGCCAGTATTTCAGCCTCAAGATCCCAGGGAGGTAAGCCTGACAGAACGCATGCTGCCTCATACGAGATGGTGCGATATCCTCTTATAACACGTATTGCAATAATGCGCTGTATCCGCCGAAGTATCCTTCTGTTTTCCGCTGACAAGTCACCAGCCCAGATAGGATCACCATATAGAGCCATTGATCGGATTACTCCCGCATATAGTTTTCTACAGCCAGCATACGGTCCACCAATCCTAGGAAGTAATCTTCCGAGGGCACCAGCAGCAGAGACAAGCCGTGGAACTAGTTTTCGAAAATGCTCAGTAAAAGACCATCGGCTGTCCAGTACAAGCCCCAAATATCGCATGGTTGCCTCCACTCCTATTGGAACACCGTCCACAACTATGTTAGCTCCTCGTACAGGACCTTTTCTAGGTCCATGGAAGCAGATAGCCTTCGACTTATATAAGGCTACTTCTAGCCCCAGTGTTCGAATTTTACCCACTATCCGGTTTACTCCCTCAGTGGCAAGAGCAGCAGCCGCTCCAAAATCACATCCCTGGGCCATTATTAACGTGTCATCAGCATAACACACCAACTTCACTTTACCTAGCCTGTTATCTCGCAACACCCAGTCATACCCTATGTTCCAAAGTAGTGGGCCCAGAACGGAACCCTGGGGGACACCACACGTTATTGAGTGCTGTTGGCACCCGTTTTGACCCAGGAAGGACACTGAGCGGTTTGTGAGGTACGATTTAACGATGCGACGAAGATACAAAGGTATCCTGTGGAATCTCAAGGCTTCCACTATGCACTCCCAGGGAAGAGTATTAAAAGCGTTGGCTATGTCTAAAGACACCACCAGAACAACCTGTCCCCGCGCAACTGCTCGTTCCGCTCGTGACCTCAGATAAGTCAAGGCATCTATTGTTGATCGTCCCCGTCGAAAACCAAATTGGTTATTCGAAAGAGGTGGACCGACCGAATCCAGGTGCTCGACAATGCGAGCAGCCACAATGCGTTCTAACAGCTTTCCCATCTCGTTGAGTAGCACAATAGGCCGATATGCTGAAGGGCTATGTTCAGGGCGTCCCTCCTTACGGATAAGAACTAGCTGCCCCTCCCTCCATGCATTGGGAAAACAACCCTGAGCTATGCATGCGGTGAATAATCGTCTCAATTTAGCTTCCATCACGTCAACGTCTAAACATTTCACCCACACTCGACCGGGAATCCCATCTGGGCCAGGGGCGGCATTTTTATTTCTTAGTCTATGAACTGCTGCCATTAGCTCACTTCTATTCACAACTGGTACTTCAGCTGCTACGTCGTCCTCTATAGTCTCAGGAGCCATAGATGGAGGCATATATTGTCCTCTCGTCGGAAACAGTGTCTCAATCACGCGACTTAACAGTTCAGGTTGAAGACTGCGAGTCAAAGGAGGTGACCAGGGGCGGAGCTTACCCCTTGCCATACGGTAAGGCCGACCCCAAGGATCCAGATTTAGCGAATTTAATAATTCGTTGTAGGCTTTTTCTTTGGCTTTTTTGATAGCAAGTTTAAGAGCCTCCTTTAACGACTTGTAGGTCTGGTAATATTCTCTCTCTCGAACTTCAAATTCTGGCTGGTGTCTTTGACGTCGCCTGCGGTGCCTGGCGTATACTCGACGCGCTGCTGTACAACGCTTCCGCAGTTGAGCGATTTCCATTGACCACCAATATACCTGAGGTCTGGGTCGCGGAGTACCGATTCGGGGCATAGAAGCATCACATATTTGAGTCATCGCATTATGGAACCAAAACGCCTCTACCTCAACATTGGTTGTAGTTTCCGACATATTCAAAGCCCATGTCTGCACCAAAACTGCCTCAGCCAAGAGGTCCTCGCTCAGCTGTCTCAAACTCCATCTTGGTCTTAGTCTGTTTGAGGTTTCTTCGCTTGGTGACCATAAAGAACCAAATAAGTCAAATCGTATGTACCTATGATCTGACAGGGTCTCAATATTTACCATGACCTTCCAATTATGTATGTATTGAGCAAGGACTGGGTTTGCCAATGTAATGTCCACAATCGATCCTCCATTGTGACGTACGCATGTATTCACCGAACCACGATTTAAAACAACCATACCCATAGTAATTGCCCACTGTTCTAGGACTTCACCTCGCACATCGGTCACGGAGGATCCCCATGCCGATGACTTTGCGTTAAAATCTCCAGCAACAATGATTGGGAGAGAAGGGCCACTTCTAATGAGTGACATCAGGTCTGAAAGAAAATCCTCAAACTCTGATACGCTTCTGTTCGGGGAAAAATATATCGCGACGATTACGTAATTTTTCCATTTAATCGCAACATAACCCTTACCCTTTTTAATTATTGAGGAAGGAAGAGCACTGCTCGATAAAATAATGGCAATTGAACCATCCAAGTCACCCACCCATGTCTGTCTAGGGACGACAAAATATGGCTCCGCGACCACTGCCACATCAATCGACCACTCAGTCATGCTCTGTAGCAAGAGATCCTGAGCACGTGCACAGTGATTAATATTAGCCTGCAAGAATCGATGAGTTGCCATCAGGTTATTCCGTGGCTATTTCCTCTTCTATCCTCACTGTGGCAGGAGAATTCTGTTTAACTACAGGCTCCGCCTTATTTAAATTTCCACTCCTTTTTGGCTTAGGCGGTTCGCAGGTCTTACTACCCATTTTATGGTTAGACGGTTTACCCGCTGCGGTGCAAATAGAGCACTTTGGTGTAGCAGAACATTCAAAAGCCTTGTGCCCTCGTTCCCCGCATTGATAACACTCTTCACTAGGATCAGTATCAGCCACACATTGAGCTCGTACATGCCCAGTATTGAGACATCGGTAGCACCGTGTAGGCCTGGGTGGTAAAAGTTTTACTGTCGCTGAAATCCATCCTATCTTTAAACGACCATCGTCACACAGCTTTTTCGCTGCGTCAACAGGGCATTTTACCAAGACCGATCCAGTGCCCCTCAGAGATCTTCTAATTTCACTTGTCTTTACAGACTCTACAGAGCATGATCCTTGCTCGGCGATGGCAGTTATTACCTCGTCCGTCGAAACAGAGTCATCTAGACCCAATATCCTTAAGCTGGCGCACTTCGTAGGTCTAGTGATTTTGGCCACTCTATCTCCTAGGACCGCTTTTAACTTCTCAGCCAGAGAGTCTGCCTTTTCCCCACTCGTGGCACCTGGCACTTGCAGAATACGACCTCCAGTAGCTGCCTTTTTGAAACGAACGTTCGTGATGCCACAGCTCAACAGATCTATTTTATGTTTTGCTTCAGCTATAACTTTAGCGTAGGTCATGCCTTGCGCTTCCGCTTCAGGTTGTAGAGTTATTACAACCGCAGTAGATCGCGGAGGACGAATCTTCACTTTTCCACTTGCAGTTTTTTTCTTTTTTCCTTTTCGAGAAACCGTCGTCCACTCATTTTCAGCAGAAGGAGACAACAATTGAGAAGGGTTCTGAACGATTACCTGTTTTTCTGCTACGCGGTCATTATTAGCGGCAGTTTTCCTGTTGTCGCTTTTGCTTTTCTTTTTCCTCCTACCCGGTTCATCTGTACGAGTACCACTATTTGTTATTTTGTTTTCACCCTGTCTATTTAGATTTTCTCTCTCACGCTGAGGATTTGCGACTGATTTTTGGTTTTTCTCTGTGTTAAAGCGGTCAGTAGCTATAGCAGGCCGCGTGCGCTTCTCAGGAAGGAGACGTTTTTCAAGCGAATCAAAACGTTCATCGAGCATCGTTCCGACTTCATGCCGAATCAACCCAATTAATTCCTTCTGCGTTACTTCTTTACTTGACAACTCACTGCTTAAAGACGATTGCTTATTTGCAGGAGGGGGAGGAGTAAAAGAGTGAGCACTATTTTTAGAATGAAGAATCTCTTTTCGCAATTCCGTCATTTCCATTTTCAGTTCTTCCATTCCTTTCTGCAAACGAGTATTTTCTTTCTGCAGTGTCTCCACCTCAGCTGATGAAGATCTTTCGTGTAAGATCCCAACTAAGGTTTTAATGGATTCTCCTGCATCCTTCAGAGCACGTTGGTAAGTGCCTTTTAAATTTCTAGACCTTGCTGCTACGTTACAAATAATACTGACATCATCCAGCACTTGTTTAGTAACCGCTGCAGCAGGGCACTCAGCTCCATTTTGAAGCCCTAAAGATTGCCGGTTTATACACGCGGCTTGAGCTAGTTCCTCCACTGTCTTCCCGGCCTTGAAGGTAGCTGTCTCTCGCTTTTTTGTAAGGAGTTCTTTCCGTGGTATATCGGATCGGCTTTTAGCATTACCGCTTTCTCCCAAATCATCATCACTTGATGACACTGAATCGGCATTAATCCTGGGTGGTTTTTTGTCTCTCCAGAATTTCTTGTTAATTGGCGCTAACCTAAAGGAGTCAGTACGCAGACCGGCTTCAGAATCCATTTCAGTCTGCACCTCTGACATTTCCAGGTCTAACTCTTCCACGTTTTTTGATTTAATAGGTCTTAATTTACTTCGAGAGCCAGTGGAGCCTCCGCGGCTCTTAGTGCTCGTAGAAACGCATGGATTCGAATGGCGAGTGTTGCCCCCCCCAGAATTCGACGGGCATTGAACGGAGGCCGAAGCGACCGTGAGGGATTCTCCAGCTGCTGTGCAGCTGGTACCCTCCTGGGGTAATTTATCTAAGAAATTACAACTTGCCATATTGTTTTAGGTGCTGGTTCACAGCTTAGTTTTGAGCGCTCGTGACTGAATACCCATCAGCCATTCATCTCATCGGCACGCCCTACCTTGAGATTGGGGTTATTATTAAGGGAGCTTTTCTTCCTCTTCTCCTTTCTGAGTACGATTTCATCATGTCATGTGATCGCTCACAGAGTCAACTCTGCTAATCAGCGAAGTACTAGTAGCAACCCACATGTCATTTCTTCACTTACACGAGCATTTCTCGTGACACTGTTCGCTGTTAGGCAGTTTACCTACTGTATGTGTCATGTATCCGCACACACAGTCTACTCTGCTAATCAGAGAGGTACCAGGAGCGGCATACATGTTACTCCTCTGTCGGTCGTTTGCCGTAGCAAGCAGCATCTTTGCAGCTACGAATAGCTACGAAGCTGCTGCTGGCTACGTTGCCCAGGGTGCACCGCGAGGAGGTGACCAACTTGCACCCCCTTCTTCTTCTGATCTGTCTTACCTTTGCTTTCAAACGGTGCTAAAGCAATAGGAAAGGAAGCTTTGAGTGCGGGTGTTGGACTTCTATCTGATATTTCAAGAGCAAGACCCATGAACGAATCAATAAAGTCACGACTTAAGGAAATTAGTGCAAATTTGAAAAGAAGGGCAGATCAAAAAATTGATAAATTAAACATGACTGGTACAGGCTATATAACTAAAAGAAAATGTCCTGGGACAGTAATTTCTTCATCGAACGGTAAAGAAAGAGGTGGTAGGAAACGAAAATCAACTCGTCAATATCAAGGAGATATATTTACATAAATTGAAAAACAATGTCTTTCTTACATAGTCACTCTAGTGAATGTATAAAATCTGAATTAGATTTGTTTGCTTTACCATCAACACAAACAAGCATAGAAAGTGGAATGTGGGTGCACTACAAACCAATATCATCTTTAGCTGACGATGGTCCCATAGAATTTCAAGTCCCTGGAACTGGTGATGACTATATAGACTTATCTCATACACTGATTCAATTAAAAGCAAAAATATTAAATGATGATTCTTCAAAACTGACAGTTTCAACTGTTGTGGCACCTGTAAACAATTGGCTTCATTCAGTTTTTACTCAACTCGATGTTTATTTGAACCAAAAATTAGTTTCACCTCCAAACAATACATATGCTTACCGAGCTTACATCGAAACTCTTTTGAATTATTCATCCGATGCAAAACAATCTCATTTAACGTGTAGCCTTTGGTATGAAGATACAGCCGGTAAAATGGATTCTACCGAAGATAAAAATTCAGGTTTTACTAAAAGACAACAATTAGTTTCAGAAAGTAAGGAAGTCGAAATGATAGGACACCTTCATGGTGACATATTCAATCAAGAAAATTTTTTAATTAATGGTGTTGAGATGAGTATTAAATTGGTGAGATCACGTGAAACATTTAACCTGATGGCTCCAACAGACGATGTCAAATACAAAATAAACATTACAGATGCGACTCTCCTTGTTCGTAGGACAAAAATTAATCCCTCCGTCTTACTTGCCCATCAAAAAGTCTTAGCCACCACAACTGCAAAATATCCCATTACACGAGCCGAAGTAAAAGTTCTAACAATACCGTCAAGTATTCAGGGTAAGACATTAGACAATATCTTTTTGGGCCAAGTACCTAAGAGATGTATAGTTGGATTTGTAAATAATGCAGCATTTAATGGTTGTTTGTCTAAAAATCCGTTTAATTTTGAAAACTATAAAATGAATTCCTTTTGTTTATATATTGACGGTCAGCAAATTCCTTCAAAAGCTTTACAACCATCTTTTGGTAACAATATTTTTACTGCAGCCTATCATACATTATTCTCAGGAACAGGAATACATTTTCTTAACGAAGGTAATGGGATATCTCACGATAAGTATTCGAAAGGTTATTGTTTGCTAGCATTTGACCTCACACCTGATTTATCAGCCAATTCATCTAGTCATTGGAATCTAATTAGACATGGTAGTGTTCGATTAGAAGTTCGCTTTGAATCTGCTCTGACTCAAACGATCAATTGCGTTGTTTATGCAGAATTTGATAATGTTATTGAAATAGATAAAAATCGTAATGTAACCGTTGACTATAGTAGCTAAGAAAATGAATATTGTATTTCCTTTCTAAGTATTATTAAGTTCTCACTCTGTAATATGTTTTTAATGTGTAAGTAAATGATTATGTTCAAGTTGTACTTTCATTTTATTTTAAAACCCCCGTCAATTTCGTGTTAAATAAGAAGGTCTAGCTTATTTATTTCACTTGTGTATAATAGAGTGAATTATTAAGTCTATTTTTTTGTTTAAAGAATTATGAATACTTTACAAATACAATCATACTTAAAAAAGATTCATCCAAGCTTACAAAATAATGTTTATGCTGCGAACCGATTACCAATGTATGTAACTGTTCCCACATACCTCATAAGCAATTTGGACCCTGACTCAAAACCAGGATCGCACTGGGTAGCCATCCACATAGACAGTCATGGTGTCAGTGAATATTTTAAATCGTATGGCCGCTTTCATATGGGGATGCATAAAATGTTTTTGGATAGAAATGTAAGGAAATGGCGTTTTAATAATAGTAGACTACAAAATGAGTGGACTTCAGTGTGTGGAGAGTACTGTTTAATGTACTTACTATATAAGTTTAATAACAAGTCATTGACAGAGTTTCAAAATGAATTTGACAGTGATACACTTAATAATTGTGTTTGCTCGCAAACGAAAAAAAACCGACTTCAATTACATCGACAAGTAATACAACGTAATAAGACGAAAAAATAGTCAAGTAAATACGCGCTATTAAAGATTACTCAAAAAGTTGTAATCAGTTTTCGATCTAACTTAAACAAGACTACAAGACAAGTATTAGCTTTCGATTAAAGTAAGAATCATCGAAATCGGTACACCGAGTAAAAAGTTATGCGGTATAATATAACGTAGGTCGACGAAAAAGTAGTCACGTAAATACGCATTATTAGATATAACTCTAAAAGTACTTGTCAGATCTCAATTAAATTAAAATGGGACCACATGACACGCAACACCTTTCAAGTAAAACAAAATTGATCGAAATCGGTCCACCCAGTCAAAAGTTCTGAGCTAACATACATAAAAAAAAAAAAAACATACGTGTCGAATTGAGAACCTCCTCCTTTTTTGGAAGTCGGTTAAAAATAATATGTTTTTGAATATTATGTTCAAATCATGTTTTAAGAGAGATTAAAAATGTTACTAAAATATTTTTTCGAAATACATAAATAATTTGTTCAATGAATTTGGCGGCGATAAACTTAAAAATTATATGTTTTTAAGCGACTTTCAAAAAAGGAGGAGGTTCTCAATTCGACACGTATGTTTTTTTTTTTTTTTTTTTTTATGTATGTTAGCTCAGAACTTTTGACTGGGTGGACCGATTTCGATCAATTTTGTTTTAATTGAAAGGTGTTGCGTGTCATGTGGTCCCATTTTTTTAAATTAAGATCTGACAAGTACTTTTAGAGTTATATCTAATAATGCGTATTTACTTGACTACTTTTTCGTCGACCTACGTTATATTATACCGCATAACTTTTTACTCGGTGTACCGATTTCGATGATTCTTACTTTAATCGAAAGCTAATACTTGTCTTGTAGTCTTGTTTAAATTAGATCGAAAACTGATTACAACTTTTTGAATAATCTTTAATAGCGCGTATTTACTTGACTATTTTTTCGTCTTATTACGTTGTATTACTTGTCGATGTTATTGAAGTCGCTTTTTTTTCGTTTGCGAGCAAACACAATTATAATTGAATATTATGTTCAAATCTTGTTTTATGAGAGATTAAAAATGTTACTAAAATATTTTTTCGAAATAAATAATTTGTTCAATGAATTTGGCGGCGATAAACTTAAAAATTATATGTTTTTATATTGTAAGTTGTGTATAGTCCGTTCAACGAACCAAAATGTCATTATCATAGATGTTATTTACATATGCAGGGTTTTGTAACCTTTTTTTCGTACACAAATTTTTTAAATGTAAAATATATTTATATTTTGATAATTACTTTAATTAACTAAATTTAATTATGTATATAAGATTTGATACTTCTTAAATAATTAATTATCAAAATGTACATTTATTTTACATTTTACATTTTAAGGTTAAATTTAGTTTAATATAATACCTAATATTAGTTTATTAGTTTAATTTTAAGTTTAGGATTTTAGGTAGTAGGTAGGTGATTAATATTAGATACTAAAATATTTATTAGATACAAGCTGCTGTGCCCGCGACTTCGTCCGCGTGGAATTTAACGATAAATGATAAATGAATGATAAATGAAAACATTTATTTCGCCATAAGGTGATACACACACTTAACGAAAGTCAAAAAAAATGATACAAAAAAAAACTAAACAATAATAACTAAAAGTTAGGCAGCATAAAATCAAACAATACAATAAAAAATAAAAATTATAATAATATCTTAACATTAGGTACATTACAAACTTACGTAATGTACCCAGTGTTGTAAGCAACCTTAACTTAGTCAAAATATTAAGTTACTAATGTCTCGTTAGACATTACCTACCTACTTTGCTTTATCCTCGGCTTCATTAAATCTATACATATAATAAAATGGTAGGAAAGTCAAAACTGTACATTGAATATTTTTTTAAAAGAATACTTGGGGTGTGATCTACAATCGATACCGAAGCCAAAAATATAGTTTTTAGAATTTTTGTCTGTTTGTCTGTTTATCTGTTTGTCTGTTTGTCTGTATGTATGTCCGGGATAAACTCAAAAAGTTCTGCATGGATTTACTTCAAATTTGGCACGAATATTATTAAGAAGTCGGTTCAGAACATAGGCTACATATTATCACGCTATCACCTACGGGGAACGAGCAGTGAACCTTTATTTCTTCAAACGTATGTCCGGGATACACTCAAAAAGTACTGCATGGATTTACTTCAAATTTGGCACGAATATTATTAAGAAGTCGCGTCAACATATGTTGACATGACATTAGCCTATATAGGCTACATATTATCACGCTATCACCTACGGAGAACGAGCAGTGAACCTTTAGGTATTAGGTACTCAACGGATTTTGTAACAACGTGTAATCTAACGACGCATATTTGAATGTTGTTGTTATTATGTTAATAATAACCATACTACAAGTACAAGCTAGCTTCACATTATAAAAATTACGCAATATAAGTAATTTAGGCCGATAAACGTAATTAAATGAATATCAGTAGTTCAAGACAAATTTAAAGCAGTGCCATCTATGAGATTTCAAAAACATCATCATCAATCCCTTTTTGGATACAAATAATTTAAATTTGATCATGTTGGCGAGGTTAATTGTTATTTTTAAAAGTCATAGATGGAGTTGTGCATTTTCTTCTTAAAAATTGTAGGTATCGTTAATTCGTTTCAAAGATGAGCAAGACAATTAAAAAAATTTGTTTATATAAGTTTTAAGCTGCTTCATCTATGTCTTATAAAATTCATTGAGTTTGTCTATATGTAATAACAAACAGAACTCAAAAAGAAATGCATAGATTTATAACAAAACTAGCGACCCGCCCTGGCTTCGCACGGGTGTTTATTATACATATAAACCTTCCTCTTGAATCACTCTATCTTTAAAAAAAACCGCATTAAATTCCGTTGCGTAGTTTTAAAGATCTAAGCATACATAGGGACATAGGGACAGAGAAAGCGACTTTGTTTTATACTATGTAGTGATTTAAACTCGAAAACGGCACGCTATTTCTGTATGCAGTTTGAGCTAAATAATAAAAAAAGAGAAAAATTAAGCATGCCATATATATTATATATAATAAAGATAAGACATGCTTATTCTTTTACAGTACAGAATAAATAGTAATAGAGTTAGTACAAAATAAACATTGACTGTTAATATTTTTGTTCGGTATTTATTGGTGTAATTATTGCGTCTTAATTAATATATTTACATGTCGCATATACCTAAGCTTAAGTGAGATGTGGAACTAGCTAGATTTTTTTTACTCACACTGCGCACACACAGCCATTTATTTTATGTTAAGACTTTAGATCATGTAAAATCATAACTTAGATGAGTTATAATTTTTCATCATATAAAAAATGATTCCTGTTTGCTAACTAGACGGCGGGCGGTGGCGTCGAATTAAATCGCAGTTTCGTTCACAAAAAGTGATGTTATGAGTAAAAATGTCGTCGCCTCAACCTATAGAAACTGGGGCTACCTGCGTTGCTATAAGTTATCGCGTGATTGGTCGAATTTAACGTGAAAACCAGAAAATATTTTCCTAAAAGAAATAAGTCCATACTAATATTATAAATGCGAAAGTAACTCTGTCTGTCTGTCGCGCAATCACGCCAAAACTAACTGAACAGATTTAAATGAAATTTGGTATACAGATAGTCTAGAGTCTGAGAAAGGACATAGGCTACTTTTTAATGCGAAAAAAAGGGTGTAAAGTGTTGAAAAGTGGGAATGAAAATTTGTATGCAAGTATGTATAATGTTCGTGTTTCGTAACTGTTAAACATTTAATGTTCATCCCGTCGATATATATGGTAAAATCTGCCCTAAAATTAAAGGACGTATTTAAATAAAGATTTCGAATCGACAACATGTATCCACAAAATACGGATAGTGGCGTATTTTAGATTTTAAAAATGTAGAATAATGTCATTAATGAAAACGGATTGACTTAATATATGTACGTATATTGGTTGTCAAATATTTATGCATGCGTTTATAAATTTATTTAGTGTATGTAATCTAAGGAAAATATATCAAGCTACTTAAATATACAATAAATGATAAATGTACAAATGAATAAAAAAAAAACTTTCGATTGATTGGTCTCATATTGAGGAATGTTTAATTCCAGATTATTCTGTCAATCCAGTCAAAGTCAACATATTATATTAATATTTTCATCGCGAAAGTGTAAAAGATATGTTTGATTGATATATCTTAATCTGTACTAATCTATGCTATGAGTAATGATCGCTATCAGGTGGACATGATAACAACCGGGACCGATGGCTTAACGTGCTCTCCGAGGCACGGTGGGGAGACACACAAGGACTGCACAAGTACCCAGACAACGGCAAGCATCTGTATGGACACATTATGTTGTCGTGTGTGGGGATCGAACCCGCAACCGCCAGCGTAACGGCCACAAACCAGTGCTGTGACCGCTGCGCTAACGCGGTAAGTTACTTTCGCATTTATAATATTACTATGGGTAAATATTAGTATGGCTTATAAACCTGAAAGTTGGTTTGTTTGTTTAAACTCGCTAATCTCAAGAACTACTGATTCGAATTGAAAAATTCCTCTGAGGTGGATAGCCTATTTAAAGAGAAAGGTTATGCTTTATGAAGAAGGAAGGGTATTTTTTTCCTCAAAGCAACGCGGGTGAAACCGCGGGGCACAGCTAGTATTACAATAAATAACAATGTCCCTAGTGTAGACCGAGAGAAAAAAAGCCGGAGGAAAAAAACTCTCGGTACTCTTTTAAAAAATGCACACTAAAATGCAAATAATTATTACAAAATCCGAATGTTTTCAAAGTCAGACTATCTTGATAGATTTGACGTTCGAACTTGCCGAGAGACGTGCAGCAGATAGCAAACAAACAAGATAGAAGGAGATAGACTATATTTTGTTTGTTCCGTTGTCACTATGAAAAAATTATGCGCTTTGTTTACAAAATTTCTCTCGTCTCGTTGAACGGACTATAGACGACAGACGTTGAGTTGTATAAAAATCATTCATCATATTTTTTCCACGGTCGTATTTACAAGTCAAGAAACTGTATATGTTTGATCACGTGAACTATGCGTCACCTAGAAAAAATTGTAGCGATAAATTTCAGCGTTTAGCGTCAAATTCAAGCGAAAAATAAAAAACCTTAGTATCGAATGGTATCGAATTTAAAGAGGAAGGCTATGAACTATTTTTTACTTAAATTAACGTGTGTGAAACTGCGGGACACAGCTAGTGAATAATAAAAATCCTAATGAATATTAGAATTTATTTTTATATATTTTTAAAAGTAGCACTTATTCTTTCCCACTTTACGGCATTTATTTAATTTTAAATAATAAATACATTATTCTTTATTTGCTCTATCTATACTTATTATAAAAATAAGTCCCCCGGCCGCGTCTTTCTGTCCTGTCTGTCTGTCTGTCCTCCTGTCTGTCTGAACGCGTTAAACTCGAAAACTACGCAACGGATTTTTATACGGTTTTCAACAATAGAAAGAGTGACTCTTGAGGAAGCTTTAGGTATATAATTTATTATGCTTTTATGTAAATTAGCTGAAATACGGCGATAAATGTTGAAGAGGTCGCAAAAAATCTCGCCAACTGGGAACTTTCCACGCGAATGCCGCGTAAACTAGCAAAGATACAGTTATATAATGTACTAGAGAATTCAAAATCTATAAAATTGCTACAAAAAAGTCCGCGATAGCATATCTCTATCTCTTACGGTTGACCTACAATAACCACTTTTATGTTCAAATTTTTAATTAAAAACATTACGTTATTTTCAAAGCTATTTTCTTTAGTTCGGTATTAATCCTTATCAAAATGAATATGTTGGTTAGCATAGTCATTTAATGCAGATTAAAATTGCTCTTTACACTAAATCAATCAGATGAATGGTTTTTGAGATATCGTAGTTAGAAGTAATTATTAGCGAAACATTTTTAATGCTTGGCGAGCATTGAGATGCCTACGGCGAGTCCATCCCCTCTGCCCCGCATCGCTCGACCGCCTGCTCAGGGCGATGTAGCGCGCGATCCGCCATAGTAAACAGACTTTAGTAGCGACTGAACGCATTGCGTGCATCGACTGTCATCGGCTTACTACGGGTATTGCTGTTAGGCATTAAATCTTGCTATTGGTTCCTATTATTATGCTATTGTTAGTTTTAATTAATTATTTTCATACTTAGGTATGCGGGGCGCTTTTTTTTAAATATCTTTTTATCGATATGAAAGAACAGAAAGCCCTTAACCATAAACACAAGACACAGTAATGACAAATGTCACTTGTAAGTTTGAGGTTACAGCGAATTCGGTTTTCTGCTAAAAAATATTAGTTTGGCGATGAAATGGACGTATAATCTATATATATAAAAGCGAAAGGTCACTCACTCATCACGAAATCTCAGAAACTATAACACCTACAAACTTGAAATTTGGCAAGTAGGTTCCTTATAGGGAGTAGACATCCGCTAAGAACGGGTTTTACGAAATTCCACCCCTAAGAGGGTAAAACGGGGGTTGGAAGTTTGTATGAAAGTCCTATGTTTTTGAAGTAAGAGACTTGAAATTGAAAATGTATGCTCTTATATGGTGTGGAGGTGTACTAATAATGTATTTTTAGAAATTAACCACTTTTGGGGTTGAAACAGAGGGTGGTAGTTATATGTGAGCGAGATGAAAACTTAAGTAAGTATAAGTATATTATTTGCATCACAAAAATAATTCACGCCCAACGAAGTGGGCACGGGTCGGCTAGTTACAAATATAATGGTAGTGCATGTGATTACCCAGATCCTACAATAATTATCTAGTAGCCATTGTGTGTGATTACACAGGGATTGCGTATTTTTCATCCGGTAAGGTGTTTGTTTACATTTTAATTCTTTTATTTTTGGACAGAGTTTAACATATTCATTTTAATAAGGATTAATACCGAACTAAAGAAAATAGCTTTGAAAATAACGTAATGTTTTTAATTAAAAATTTGAACATAAAAGTGATTATTGTAGGTCAACCGTAAGAGATAGAGATATGCTATCGCGGACTTTTTTGTAGCAATTTTATAGATTTTGAATTCTCTAGTACATTACATAACTGTATCTTTGCTAGTTTACGCGTCGTTCGCGTGGAAAGTTACCTGTTGGCGAGATTTTTTGCGACCTCTTCAACATTTATCGCCGTATTTCAGCTAATTTACATAAAAGCATAATAAATTATATGCCTAAACCTTCCTCAAGAATCACTCTTTCTATTGTTGAAAACCGTATAAAAATCCGTTGCGTAGTTTTCGAGTTTATCGCGTTCAGACAGACAGGAGGACAGACAGACAGACAGGAGGACAGAAAGACGCGGCCGGGGGACTTATTTTTATAATAAGTATAGATAGATTAAATAAAGAATAATGTATTTATTATTTAAAATTAAATAAATGCCGTAAAGTGGGAAAGAATAAGTGCTACTTTTAAAAATATATAAAAATAAATTCAAATATTCATTAGGATTTTTATTATTCACTAGCTGTGTCCCGCAGTTTCACACACGTTAATTTAAGTAAAAAATAGTTCATAGCCTTCCTCGTTAAATTCGATACCATTCGATACTAAGGTTTTTTATTTTTCGCTTGAATTTGACGCTAAACGCTGAAATTTATCGCTACAATTTTTTCTAGGTGACGCATAGTTCACGTGATCAAACATATACAGTTTCTTGACTTGTAAATACGACCGTGGAAAAAATATGATGAATGATTTTTATACAACTCAACGTCTGTCGTCTATAGTCCGTTCAACGAGACGAGAGAAATTTTGTAAACAAAGCACATAATTTTTTCATAGTGACAACGGAACAAACAAAATATAGTCTATCTCCTTCTATCTTGTTTGTTTGCTATCTGCTGCACGTCTCTCGGCAAGTTCGAACGTCAAATCTATCAAGATAGTCTGACTTTGAAAACATTCGGATTTTGTAATAATTATTTGCATTTTAGTGTGCATTTTTTAAAAGAGTACCGAGAGTTTTTTTCCTCCGGCTTTTTTTCTCTCGGTCTACACTAGGGACATTGTTATTTGTTGTTTTTTGTATCATTTTTTTTTGACTTTCGTTAAGTGTGTGTATCACCTTATGGCGAAATAAATGTTTTCATTTATCATTTATCGTTAAATTCCACGCGGACGAAGTCGCGGGCACAGCAGCTTGTATCTAATAAATATTTTAGTATCTAATATTAATCACCTACCTACTACCTAAAATCCTAAACTTAAAATTAAACTAATAAACTAATATTAGGTATTATATTAAACTAAATTTAACCTTAAAATGTAAAATGTAAAATAAATGTACATTTTGATAATTAATTATTTAAGAAGTATCAAATCTTATATCCATAATTAAATTTAGTTGATTAAAGTAATTATCAAAATATAAATATATTTTACATTTAAAAAATTTGTGTACGAAAAAAAGGTTACAAAACCCTGCATATGTAAATGACATCTATGATAATGACATTTTGGTTCGTTGAACGGACTATACACAACTTACAATATTTTAGATTGGTAACACTGAGTGTGAAAAAAAATAATTGTGTTTGCTCGCAAACGAAAAAAAACCGACTTCAATTACATCGACGAGTAATACAACGTAATAAGATGAAAAAATAGTCAAGTAAATACGCGCTATTAAACATTACTCAAAAAGTTGTAATCAGTTTTCGATCTAATTTAAACAAGACTACAAAACAAGTATTAGCTTTCGATTAAAGTAAGAATCATCGAAATCGGTACACCGAGTAAAAAGTTATGCGGTATAATATAACGTAGGTCGACGAAAAAGTAGTCACGTAAATACGCATTATTAGATATAACTCTAAAAGTACTTGTCAGATCTCAACTAAATTAAAATGGGACCACATGACACGCAACACCTTTCAATTAAAACAAAATTGATCGAAATCGGTCCACCCAGTCAAAAGTTCTGAGCTAACATACATAAAAAAAAAAAAAAACATACGTGTCGAATTGAGAACCTCCTCCTTTTTTGGAAGTCGGTTAAAAAAACAATAAATTGGCGGTAAAATACGGCTAGTTGCAAATTGCAATCCTACTGATTACTGAAATCTTACTCATTTTTCATCTTCAGAGCTTGAATTTATTAAATGTTATATTTGGAGTCGCTCATTACATAATTTATGCACGAAATTAACTCACTGATAATATTGTAAGTATAAATTTTCCCAAAAAAAGTAAATAAACAATTTATGACTGTTGTCGCGGAGTAACGCGAGTGTCAAACAATCGGTAAGTTACACGACCAATCCGTTCAATATTTGTATTGATGTTTTTACTCACTGGCAACACGAACATACAATTGTCTATAGGACACATAGAGGCGCACACTCTGCCGGTGGGCAGTAGAAAAAAAAAGGTGCTCTACCTGTCAGTCACAAGAATGGCGGGAATCGATTACAAGTGGTGATAATATATAAGATCATCGAGGTGGTGAGTCTTTTATAGTAATTACTTTAAAGCTAACTATAGTCCCAAGTTTTCAAGCCCATAAGGGACGGTTGTGGGACACGGCAGTATGAAAGACTACCAGAAGTTTAAGACTCAATGTAAGTCAAGTGTGGCAATTCAGGGTAAGGCTATTAGGGGAGGTGGAGGCCTTATAGGGCCACAAGGCCCCGACACAATATGATTCGAGTTGGGATTTAGATTCAAGCAATCAAAGTTTATAGATTGCATGCATTACCACAATCCAGTATTGTGGTAATGGTTGTTCCCATGACGTCATGAGCTCGCCTCGGCGAGGCTAGACCGTAGCCGCGCATTAGCCGCGGGTCACTCGAATCTATTTACAAAGCTAATAGATATAATCAAAGTCATTATGCATACAGCCGAGTCTCAAAACCAAGTTTACTTTAAGTATTTTCATTAATCTATTCCTGTCGTCCATTTAATTACATTCTTTTTTATAATCGCGGCGACAGGAAAATTTGGTGGAGGTGCTGGGATACTTTGTGTTTGCTATATGGGAACTTTAAGAGTGGAGCTGAATTCATTTTCAGTGTCCCCATTATTTAATTATGGTAAGAGTCGACTCCCAAACGTAAAAATTAAGGATTGCAATACCGGGATACCGGGATCCCGAAATACCGGGATCCCGCACTATTTTTGCGGGACCAGTCCCGCACATAAATCGAGCGGGATCCCGCGGGATTAGCGGGACTGTGCAACGGTAAACGACTTGTGTTGTTCGGCACGCGAAAGCGCGCGAACTGATTCGGCTCATGACAAAGATCACGATGATTTACCTCTTGCTACAGTGGCCGCAATGATGCAAGCTGAAACTGTGGTGCCTGAACCGATATCTCTTCGAGATGAACTTGAACAAACTCTATCGATTCGTATTATTTTTATTTTTGTGTTTTTGTGTCCCACACATAAGGAAATTATAAAATGTTATTCATATCAAAAAAATGTTATCATATCAAAATTTCGATCCAGCGGGATTTGTGTCCGGTTTTTTCACCACTTCCATCCACGGTTGCTTAAAACCGAATAAAATCATATCAAAAATTTCGATTAGGCTTTACATCGTTCCATAGCTAAATAGCTTAATTGGCTAGAGGACCGACACGGTATGTCGGGGGTGCGGGTTCGAATCCCGCTGGATCGAAATTTTGGTATGATAATAAATAACATTTTAAACTCTATCGAATTTTAAAACCGCTTGTCGCACTCTTTTCTGAGTTCATTCTCTCGAGAAAAAGATGAATTTGTTTGAATCAAGTGGATTAAAAGGCGAATATCTTCAAATCGTCTACAACGCGTTATCAACAGTTGTAACTTGTACCCACAAGAGTTGAAGCAGTTATCTGCTGCTGGCTATCTGGCATATAAAATTAGGAGTCGTTTGACACAAGACTATTAACATGCTATGTTTTATGCGCAGTTACTTTCAAAATAATGCCTAAACTACCTATTGTCTCTTTGTAATAATTTTTATTCTTTTATTACATACGTAATTTTAAATAATATATTTTTGTTTATTTTTTGGTTCTAGATGCATTTATGATACAGGATTTCACCTTTTTTCTCAATGATTTTCAGAAACATGCGGGATCCCGCAAATACCAGGATCCCGCGGGACTTAGACCTCTCAGTCCCGCAAATACCGGGATTAAAATTTTGTTGCGGGATTGCATTCCCTAGTAAAAATGTTGGAGGCCCAGTAGTGGCCCCAAGTCAATGAGTTAGCTGGATGTCATGTTGGTCCAACAAGGACCGTAAAACAACGTGACATCAGCTGCTAGCAACAATGTTGGAGGCCCAGTAGTGGCTCCAAGTCAATGAGTTAGCTGGGTGTCATGTTGGTCCAACAAGGACCGTAAAACAACGTGACATCAGCTGCAAGCAACAATGTTGGAGGCCCAGTAGTGGCTCCAAGTCAATGAGTTAGCTGAGTGTCATGTTGGTCCAACAAGGACCGTAAAACAACGTGACATCAGCTGCAAGCAACAATGTTGGAGGCCCAGTAGCGGCCCCAAGTCAATGAGTTAGCTGAGTGTCATGTTGGTCCAACAAGGACCGTAAAACAACGTGACTCTGAACAATAAAGTCCGTAATAGTCAAACAATAAAAAGCTGTATCAAGGAGTCATATGACCAATTAAATCAACCCCAACCTACATAGCTGCACAAAGTGACCCAGTTTGTTTGTTTTTATCATAATATAGCATACTGAATGCATAAAAAAAAAGGAATCTTTGAATAAGACCCCACACACACACAGAAATAAATGTTTAAATCTACGGATTTGTTTTATTTTAGTGATTAAGTACTTATTAATCGTATTATTTTCATTAAAATAGTCTAATGTACCTTGAATTGCATTTACGTTCTTTATGAATACGAACTAGAATAGTGCAGATATACGTGTCTCTCGTTTTAACATGTCTGCTTATGCCGCTCGTAGGTTCGAGCGTGTGTTATTAAAGCAACGATAAGATCTTTTTAAACGGTTTTATTTAGCTCACCCCGTTTGTTTTATTTATTATTTATTCTTGGGTCAAATTTAGTAATTCAAATTTCACCCTCTTCCTGTCAACCGATTAATCTGAAATTTTATATAAACTTTGGATTTTGGTGACAATACAATTATGTTTATTCATTATCATTATAAATTCAAGATGGCCGCCGCTACAAAATGGCGGATAATTTATGTTTTATTAATCCCATCAATATGGGTATCAAATGAAAGGGCTCAACAAGCAGAATACAATATACTATAAAAAATTGAAATCCAAGATGGCGGCCGCTACAAAATGGCGGATAACGTAAGTTTTATCAATCCCATCAATATGGGTATCAAATGAAAGGGCTCAACAAGCAGAATACAATATACTATAAATAATTGTGTTTGCTCGCAAACGAAAAAAAACCGACTTCAATTACATCGACAAGTAATACAATGTAATAAGACGAAAAAATAGTCAAGTAAATACGCGCTATTAAAGATTACTCAAAAAGTTGTAATCAGTTTTCGATCTAATTTAAACAAGACTACAAGACAAGTATTAGCTTTCGATTAAAGTAAGAATCATCGAAATCGGTACCTACACCGAGTAAAAAGTTATGCGGTATAATATAACGTAGGTCGACGAAAAAGTAGTCACGTAAATACGCATTATTAGATATAACTCTAAAAGCACTTGTCAGATCTCAATTAAATTAAAATGGGACCACATGACACGCAACACCTTTCAATTAAAACAAAATTGATCGAAATCGGTCCACCCAGTCAAAAGTTCTGAGCTAACATACATAAAAAAAAAAAAAAAAATACGTGTCGAATTGAGAACCTCCTCCTTTTTTGGAAGTCGGTTAAAAATTGAAATCCAAGATGGCGGCCGCTGCAAAATGGCGGATAACGTAGGTTTTATCAATCCCATCAATATGGGTATCAAATGAAAGTGCTCAACCAGTAGAATACAATGTACTATATAAAATTAAAATCCAAGATGGCGGCCTCTACAAAATGGCGGATAACTTAGGTTTTATCAATCCCATCAACATGAGTATCAAATGAAAGGTCTCAACAAGTAGAATACAATTTACTATTTTGGCCTCAATTTCGTCGAACTCAGATGTATGCAACAGATGTACCTTCCGTCCGAATTGATTTCGCAAGAGACGGAGTACATCTTATACACCCGAAAGCCACACAGTTTCCAGCTAAGTACATTTACGGGACGGCTGAAAGAAGAATGTTGCCTTTAATACTATCATGGGCTTCTACAATACATAAAATGCAGAGCAGCACTGTGGATCACGCAGTCGTATACTTAGGTGCGAAACTGTTTGAAGAAGGTCAAGCCTACGTGGCTCTTAGTAGAGTAAGATCTTTGCAGGGACTACGTATAGAGGAGTTGGACTGCAATAAACTAACGGGCAAGAAACCTTGCAATAATGAAGCACTAAATGAATTAAACAGAATGCGAAATAAAAACTAAAAACTAGAAAATAAAAATAGGTAAAAAAACTTTTTAAGTTAAACGGTTTTATGTTAAACATACATTGCAATGTTTAAGATAAATGTACTAAAAACCAAAAAATAATAAAATAGATACAGTCGTGGGAATTATAAACATATGCATAGACTAGACTAAAATAAAACCGTGGGGCACGTCAATTGTCTACAAATTATCGACTTAATGTGCGATAGAAGAATCGTTTAATTCGTCGTTAGGCAGTTGGCCCGCAGACGGTGAGGAAATTACTTACTATTTTCTTGCTCATGGAAATTCCAATAGTTATACACTCCATGTAAATAAAAGAGATGTTTCAACTAGTTTATCGTTGGACATTCACACTGCTGGCTGGCGAGGAATCGTTTCACTGCTCGTAGTCTGTCTTTAATCGACAAAACATATGATAAAAGTACTACTCGCTCACCATTATGAAACCCTAAAACTCGCTTATAATCGAGCTTGCTAGCTTGTTTCCACATTCTAGCCCTACTTATCACACGTCCATCGTTGTCGGTTGAACAACTGCCTAATTATAGTGTAACATTACAAAACAAACATTTTAATCAACGATTGTAGACAATTGACGTGCCCCACGGTTTTATTTTAGTCTAGTCTATGCATATGTTTATAATTCCCACGACTGTATCTATTTTATTATTTTTTGGTTTTTAGTACATTTATCTTAAACATTGCAATGTATGTTTAACATAAAACCGTTTAACTTAAAAAGTTTTTTTACCTATTTTTATTTTTAATCGACTACGAATGAAGCTGCGAATCGATTCGTTTGAATATTGTTCGAATAATCGAATGTGGTCGAGGTTTATTTACGTCAGGTATATCATTAAATTATACCTATAATAATATGAAAATATATTAATGCGTATTAAAAACTTGAAGTAAAACAATCTTACCTTTTCATTTATGATGGTTTATCGTTTGACAGCTGTATGTATCGATTGAGTGTATCGATTATTTATAAATCGCTAAGTCTTTCGATTTACCGCGTTTTTAGTTGTCAAAAAGAAAAAATTTTCACTTTGACAAGACGCCTTCATTGGAGTCAGTTTTAAGTTTATTTACGGAAGTTTAGTGTCTTGTTTTGATAAGAAAAGTGCTAATATTGTGGAAATTGTGTATCAGGTACATGAAAGCGCAGTGTAAGGAAGTTGTTGTACAAGGTAAAGGCTGATCGAAGAAAGGATTTATTTATTTATTTATTTATACTTTATTGTACACCAGAAAAATATTAAAATACAAATAATAAGGATAATTACAGACAGTGAAGTACAATGGGCGGACTTATGGCTATTTAGCCATTTCTTCCAGTCAACCCAAACATAAGAAGGAAACTTATTAACTAAATAGCGGGTAGGCGGTGTAGATGTAAAATAAACTTGCACACAAATGTCTACATTCCAATACTTATAGAAAATACATAAATAAATACAAGAAGATTAAAAATATAATATAATATAATCTATCATAAACTAATAAAATATGTAAGCAATGAACATACAAATATTTACATAATGATATGCATCAAAAATAATAATTACATATATAGATACATACATTATATATATATATATAGATACATACATTATATATATATATATATATATATATATATATATAATGTATAGTACGGGCCGAGACATTTCGTTCGTGGAAAATTGTAGCCCAATGCTCGTGTAACACTACACGTCTTAGGAAATTACTTTTCACACAAAATTAATCTTGGGAAAAGGGTTCTTCGATGGAGCGAATAGTGTTAGGTCATTTTTATATATGGGACACGGACCGTATTATTCCTTATATTTAAAAAGGGATATATAGGGATTTTGAGGAATTTTTTTGTAAATATTGTAGAGTTAAGGGACATTGATTTCGTATATATTGGGCTAAATAGTTCGTACCGTTTCTCCGAGATGGCGCCACTGGCTCAGCGACGCCATCTCGGGGAAAGGATACGAACTTTTTAGCCAACATATACGAAATTAATGTCCCTTCCAAACGTCAAAAGAAACATGTCATCGGTTAAATAAAAAAGTGACATTAATAAAATTAATTTTTCCATATAATTTTTATACTCTTGGTGGCAAGGTAACTTAGAACCAGGAGACGGACATGGGAAACTTTTTTATCTTAATTGGACCCGGTAGGTGGCGCTGTTATCGTTATGTAACTCCGAAACTACTTAACTAATTTGTACTAAATTTTCTAAGCTTCTGTAATTAGGTTCAACTTGGGATATAGGGTAGTTTTTATCTCAATTGGACCCGGTAGGTGGCGCTGCTATCGGTATGTAACTCTGAAACTAATGAACTTATTTGTATCAAATTTTGTAAGCTTCTGTAATTAGGTCCAACTAGGTAAATAGGGTAGTTTTTATCTCAATTGGACCCGGTAGGTGGCGCTGCTATCGGTATGTAACTCTGAAACTACTGAACTTATTTGTATCAAATTTTGTAAGCTTCTGTAATTAGGTCCAACTTGGTAAATAGGGTAGTTTTTAACTCAATTGGACCCAGTAGGTGGCGCTGCTATCGGTATGTAACTCCCGAAACTAACTGAACCAATTTGTATCAAATTTTGTAAGCCTCTGTAATTTGGTCCAACTTGGTAGATAGCGTAGTTTTTATCTCAATTAGACCCAGTAGGTGGCGCTGCTATCGGTACGTGACGCTGAAACTACTGAACCAATTTTTAGCTAACTTTTATAAGCATCTGTAATTTAGTCCAACTTTTCAATCGAAAGGTATTGAGTGACATTTGGAATCAATTAAATTTAATTGAGATCTGACAAGTACTTTTCGAGTTATAACCAATAATGCGTCATTTACTATTATTACTATTACATTTATTACTATTATTTTTTCGTCGACCTACGTGATAATAAGCGTCATAACTTTTTACTGTGTTTACCGATTTTGATGATTCTTTTATAAATCAAAAGCTAATACTTGTCATGTGGGTTGTATTTTAATATAATGGAGATATAATTAGTACATTTTGAGAAATCTTTGATGACTCGTATTTATGATTATGTAGGTACTTTGTGACAACGCCAGATCCAAGGATTTTAAGTGGCCACAATGACATCTACTATAACGTAACTAAAAAGTAAGGTATTTGAAAGAAAAAACAGTATTTTTCAAAAAAATTTTTATTTAAATAAACAAAACACATTACAAGATTTTAGATTAACATGGTTACTTCTATTACTAAAACTATTCGAAAACGGAATATTTACCATGTTTATTATTTTCGTTTTGCGGACTTTAAATCATTGGTGAGAATTATTATATTCATGTTTATTTTTTCATCTTCATTTATTTCTTTTAGTTTAAAAAATAATGATGTTATCGTTTTGTCTAAATTATCTCTTAAAATATACGTAATTTTTTCATTACATGATAAAGAATCACTTTTAAAATTGAATAAACGACAAGTGAACGATGTTGGATCTCATGAAATCTTAATTAATTCAAATATTAATAAACATATTATAAAATGAATTATTATTTAAGTGTTGATATTTTACAGTACAAAGCTTTATTAATCTATGTTTTTCAAAATTATTTGTAGATCAATGTAGTAAAGGAACTAACAAATACAGGATGGCCAATCAATTGACGACATAAAAAAAAATTTAGGTCCGGTATGTTGTGGGGTTGGCGCGTTGGCGCAGCGGTCACAGCACTGGATTGCGATTGGCTGTTGTGCGGGCGGTTGCGGGTTCGATTCCCGCACATGACAACATTTGTATTGGCCATACAGATGTTTGCCGTGGTCTGGGTGTTTGTGCAGTCCTTGTGGGTCTCTCCACCGTGCCTCAGAGAGCACGTTAAGCCGTCGGTCCCTGTTGTTATCATGTACACCTGATAGCGATCGTTACTCATAGTAGGAAATATATCTGCCAACCCGCATTGGAGCAGCGTGGTGGATTAAGCTCCGATCCTTCCCCCACATGGGGAAGAGACCTATGCCCAAAAGTGGAATATTACTGGCTGAATCGTGATCGATGTTGTGGGGTGAAACTTATATAACTTACTTACTTTACTTACTTATGATAAAAAAATATATATAAAATATATATAAAAAAATTTTTTTAGTCATTTTAACGTCAGCTGGCTGTATCTCGGTGGAAAGTTTGTCAGCTGGTACCTTGAAAGATGTAAAAAAAAATTAGTCATTTCCTCTCACTTCAAAATTTGTCGGATTATAGTTTACCTAATATCTTGAAAGAAACATAACGTGAGCTGGCCATAACATGGTGGATTATACGTCAGCTGGCTGTTTGAACATGTAAAAATATTTTTTTTCAGTGATTTCCTCTCAACTAAACATTTGCATGGTGATAGTTTACATGCTACTATGAATGAAAATTAACGTCAGCTGGCTGTATCGCGGTGGAAAGTTTGTCAGCTGGTACCTTAAAAGATGTAAAAAAAAATTAGTCATTTCCTCTCACTTCAAAATTTGTCAGATTATAGTTTACATTTTTTAGCTTCGATCCTTATCATTATACAGGTTGTCCCGCGATAAAGTGCAACCCCGAAAGGGGGTGAAACTAGACCATAAATTATCGACAAAAAACATTGATAAAACTTTTTTAAAAAAATATTTTATTTCTTATTGACGAATTAAGATTTTTATATCTTACGTAGACTCTATGTATAAAAAATGGTTATTTCTTCCAAAGTAGTGGGTCGATTACTTTAAAATAAAATAAAATATTATGCCACGTACTTGGCGGTAAGGATAAAATAACAATTAGCTCGCAAAAAAGTGGCATTATGACTTTAACTATGCTTTTTGTGAAAAAAAATCCATTTTTTGACTGTTTTTTTCAATGATCTCTAATTTTCTCAGAATTATGCCCCCAATACCAGGAAATTTTATGATTTATTATTATTTCTTACCATATTGCCATTCAAATAAAAAAAATTACGCCTGTATCCCAAAAAACACGGGCAAAAATCATCATTTTTTGTACAAAGAGGTTACGTAAGCTATATAAAAATCTTAATTCGTCAATAAAAAAAAATAAATTTTTTTTTAATTTTTTTCTGTTTTTTGTCGATAATTTATGGTCTAGTTTCGCCCTCTTTCGGGGTTGCACTTTATCGCGGGACACCCTGTATAAGGGAAATAGGAGCATATTAAATATCTATACTAATATTATAAAGAGGTAAAGTTTATAACTTTGTTTGTATATACGGGGTAATCTTCGCAAATACTGATCCGATCATGAAAATTATTTCGCTAAAAGAAAGCTACACTATTCAGGAGTGACAAGATAAAAGGAAAAAGATATAAAAATTATCAAAATTTTCGACCCAGCAGGATTTGAACCTGCGCCCTCTGACGTACCGTGTCAACAATTTAATCTAATCAAGCATTATTATTTGCCTTAGAAATTAATTGGTGATTTTAAAACATTTATATTTATCTGATTTGCTGAAAATAGTGAGAGTGTATTGGAACATATCAAATTTCACCGTACCCTTCTTATGTGAAATGGATTATAACGCCCAACGAAGTGGGCACGGGTCGGCTAGTCTAGTATAATTTATATACTTTTACAGGTCTGTACAGGGATATTTGTGAGATATTAATTCCTTAGTTGTGGAATTACAATTTTTGTTTGATTTTAGCGCAAAAAAAATCAATTTAGTGGTAATACATGATACAAATACTTCACTTTACTGCTTTTCAACTATCTGATTCAGGATTATTTTCTTATGTGTAATCACTAATCATAATCGTAATTGGTTATCTTTATTTAAAAACTATCACCATCTTTTTATACACCGGGATCTATACGACACCTGAACCACAAGGAGCACTGAGCATTGGTTACGCCATAACACCTTCCTTTTACATATTTTCATTTCCTTTTACATTTTCCTTTTTCAGTAATTTCCTCTTATCTAAAAATTTACCTGGTGATAGTTTACATGCTACTATGAATGAAAAAGAGACGCCGCGTTGGCGCAGCGGTTACAGCACTGGATTGCGATTGGCTGCATGTTGCGCGGGCGGTTGCGGGTTCGATTCCCGCACACGACACATTTGTATTGGCCATACAGATGTTTGCCGTGGTCTGGGTCCTTGTGGGTTACCCCACCGTGCCTCGAAGAGCACGTTAAGCCGTCGGTCCCGGTTGTTATCATGTACACCTGATAGCGATCGTTACTCCTAGTAGGGAATATATCCGCCAACCCGCATTGGAGCAGCGTGGTGGATTAAGCTCTGATCCTTCTCCTACATGGAGAAGAGGCCTATGCCCAACAGTGGGATATTACAGGCTGTATCGTAATCGTAATCGTATGAATGAAAATTAACGTCAGCTGGCTGTATCGCAGTGGAAAGTTTGTCAGCTGGTACCTTGAAAGATGTAAAAAAAAATTAGTCATTTCCTCTCACTTCAAAATTTGTCAGATTATAGTTTACCTAATATCTTGAAGGAAAAATAACGTCAGCTGACTATAACACGGTGGATTATACGTCAGCTGGCTGCTTGAACATGTAAAAAAATTTTTTTCAGTGATTTCCTGTCAACTAAAAATTTACCTGGTGATAGTTTACATGCTACTATTAATGAAAATTAACGTCAACTGGCTGTATCTCGGTGGAAAGTTTGTCAGCTGGTACCTTGAAGGTGTAACGCAGCAGCTTACGCAAACTATAATCTGACAAATTTTGAAGTGAGAAGAAATGACTAAATTATTTTTTACATATTTCAAGGTACCAGCTGACAAACTTTCCACCGAGATACAGCCAGCTGACGCTAATTTTCATTCATAGTCACATGTAAACTATCACCAGCTAAATTTTGAGTTGAGAGGAAATCACTGAAAAAAAATTTTTTTTTTCATGTTCAAGCAGCCAGCTGACGTATCATCCACCATGTTAGTCAGCTGACGTTATTTTTCCTTCAAGATATTAGGTAAACTATAATCTGACAAATTTTGAAGTGAGAGGAAATGACTGAAAAAAGTTTTTTTTTTTACATTTTCAAGGTACCAGCTGACAAACTTTCCACCGAGATACAGCCAGCTGACGTTAATTTTCATTCATAGTAGCATGTAAACTATCACCATGCAAATTTTCAGTTGAGAGGAAATCACTGAAAAAAAAAATTTTTTTTTTTTACATATTCAAGCAGCCAGCTGACGTATAATCCACCATGTTATGGCCAGCTGACGTTATGTTTCCTTCAAGATATTAGGTAAACTATAATCCGACAAATTTTGAAGTGAGAGGAAATTACTGAAAAATTTTTTTCTCGATGTTTGGGAGGCTGCCACTGCCAAACCCACCCACGGAGTGGCAGCTGACAAAGACGAAAATTCGTAAAAAAAATCCCTTATTCATGTAACGAAGTTTCGTTTGAGAGGGTATTGGTCATGTCAACCTGTCACGAGCTCCCTGTCTAATAGTTTTCCAGCATTTTTTAATCATTAATTAGCCTTAGGAATGATAGAATTTTTTTTAATCAATTGGCTAATTTGAAGAATTCTCCACCTTGCTGTCTTTGAAGACCGATTTTAGCCAAATTTTCCATATTAAGTACAACTTTTCTTTTATTATTATGTATTATATATTATAAAATGAATTATTATTTAAGTGTTGATATTTTACAGTGCAAAGCTTTATTAATCTATGTTTTTCAAATTTACTTGTAGATCAATCCAGATGATGTTGAGTCACTTCCTGTATTATTTTTTGATGATCATTTTGTTGCTCGGATAAGTTAACACATTCGTTCGCTGAAAAAAAAACCTTTAGTAAATCAATTGTACATTATAATGTAAATAATATTAATAATACTTAAATTAAAATAAAAAATAATAAAAAATTAAAAGCCTAAGTCACTCCTTATTACATCAGCTACCTGCCAGTAAATGTCCCGTCGAAAATTATTGGAGTTATCAGGGAAGTGGACATAAGGTGCCAATCAAAATAGATACCAATTGTAAATTCATGCGATGTTTCAATCTTATATTAGATCTTCTTCAGGCATCTACTCGTGAAATAAAAAATTAAAAGTAAAAAACCTTTTTAAAAAACAAGCCTTTATTAGAATGTGCTAAAACGAAAAAAATAAATTTTTACTTTAAAACTTTTACTATCTACTTATAAAGTCATTACTCATTACACATAATCTATATGATACAAAAGCTTGTCGCGAGATATGAGTACTCGTATTTCCTTAGTTTTTTTTTTTTTTTATGTTACGAGTCCGGCAAACAAGCATACGGCTCACCTGATGGTAAGACCGTAGCCTATAGACGCCTGCAACACCAGAAGCATCGCAAGCGCGTTGCCGACCCTATCCCCAATCCCCCCAGGAGCTCTGGTCATCTTACTCACCAACAAGAACACAATACTGCTTGAAAACAGTATTACTTAGCTGTGGTCTTCTGTAAGGTCGAGGTACTACCCCAGTCGGGCTGCTCCATATTTTGAGCAGGAAATTTCCTGCTGTGCCCTACCTCAGATAAACTAAAATAGTTTGAAAATTTTAATAGTTAAAATCAATCACATCCATTTAATTAATTTACTTGTTTACAAGCAAACTCGCGACAAGCTTTTATATCATATAGATTATGTGTAATCTATACTAATATATAAAGCTGAAGAGTTTGTTTGTTTGTTTGAACGCGGTAATCTCTGGAACTACTGGGCCGATTTGAAAAATTCTTTCAGTGTTAGATAGCTCATTTATCGAGGAAGGCTATAGGCTATGTTTCATCACGCTAAGACCAATAGGAGCGGAGTCCACGCCGACGAAGTTGCGCGCAGAAGCTAGTGACTTTATAAGTAGATAGTAAAAGTTTTTAAGTAAAAATTTATTTTTTTCGTTTTAGCACATTCTAATAAAAGCTTGTTTTTTAAAAAGGTTTTTTACTTTTAATTTATTTTTGACTTTTTAATCGGTTATCACATCACTTTATTCGAATTATTCCTAGCAAGCCCTTTCATTTGATACCCATATTGTAGAAGTGCACTAAAAATAACTAGTCCGCACTCTTGGATATGCCACCATATTGGATTTAGAATGACGTCATAAAGTTAACCATGCATTGGCATCTAAATTGAACCTATATACAAAATTTCAGCTCAATTGGTTGCTTCAAAATTGAGTTGCAAGATTTCACCCGAACATACATACATGTATACATACAAACCATGCATTGTCATCCAAATCGAACCTGTATACAAAATTTCAGCTCACTTGGTTGAAGATATCTGCTTCAAAATTGAGTTGCAAGATTTCACCCGAACAAACATTCATTAAAGTTACATACATACATACATACATACATACATACATACATACATACATACATACATTGCAAGTTAAATAAAAGCTTGTAATAATACAATCGAATTAAGAACCTCCACCTTATTTGGAAGTCGGTTAAAAGCCCAAGAAAAACTAGATTCATTAAAATGGTTATTATATCCTCATCCTGTGTAGGTTTAAAAATTTATTTCAGTATAATCATTAATCAAAATTTATTGTCTCTATCCTGTCACTTCAGCTGGCTCCTACCTATACATTAAAGTTTAACAATGTGGAGTTATAGGTATATTACTAAGGATGAGAACATGAGTTGTGTAATTAGTTTCCGTTGTAACACGCTCAATACTATGAAGAGTGGATTTAAGTTGTAAAAACGAGTCATAATAATAAATATTTACACAATACACACACGGTCATCTGTTCCTGAAGTAAGCAACTTAATGCTTGTGTTATAATATGTAACAGCTGACTGGTATAGCTACATTTTTTTCGATATACATACAATATAATAAATAGTACATATAAATAGTATAATAAATAAATAGTACACAAATAAATATATATTACACCCAGACTCGGGGTGGGAATCGAACCCACAACCCCCGGAGCAGAAATAAGGGTCACTACAAACTGCGCCAACGGGCTAGTCTATAATAAGAAGGACAGCCGCATACTCTAAAAGTACTTGTGTTGTACTTGTAGTTGAAAAAAAAATACAGTCGAATTGAGAACCTCCTCTTTTTTTGGAAGTCGGTTAAACAGCTGCGTATGATTAACAATATATGTATATAGAAAAATAAATCAAGTTAAATAACGTAATAGTATATATTTTCCTAAAATTAGTAAGAAATTAAAAATTATTAATCGAAATAAATTGTAAGTAGCAACATATAATATTTTAAGAAGTACTTGTATGGTAACATTTTCATTTTAATATATTTAAATACAATATTTTATACAATTTATTCACAGACAAAGCAGAAAATTAAAATCATTTCAAAGAATTAAATAAATACACAAATATAATATATATTACACCCAGACTCGGGCGGGTATCGAACCCACAACCCCCGGAGCAGAAATCAGGGTCACTACAAACTACGCCAACGGGCTAGTCTATAATAAGAAGGACAGCCGCATACTCTAAAAGTACTTGTGTTGTATTTGTAGTTGAAAAAAATACCGTCGAATTGAGAAACTCCTCTTTTTTGGAAGTCGGTTAAAAAGCTGCGTATGATTAACAATATATGTTTATAGAAAAATTAATCAAAAGTTAAATAACGTAATAGTATATATTTTCCTAAAATTAGTAAGAAATTAAAAATTATTAATCTAAATAAATTGTAAGTAGCAACATATAATATTTTAAGAAGTAGGTACATTTTCATTTTAATATATTTAAATCTATACCAATTTTTTTTTGTATGTTCCTTAAAAATCCCACGGAAGGTTTTTATACAAAAAATAAAATAAATATAAAAAATATACATAACAGACTGAACGAAGTCTGTCCGGGCAGCTAGTATATAAATAAATATATATTACATCCAGACTCAGGGTGGGAATCGAACCCACAACCCAGAAGAATTTGTAGTGACCCTGCAGAAAGCAGGGTCACTACGAACTACGCCAACGGGCTAGCCAATATATAAATACAATACAATACAATACAAATGTACTTTATTGTATAACCAAAAACAATACATGTAACATAAAACATGCAAGAGAAAAAGAAATATAAAAGAAATGTACAAAAGGCGGTAAATATTTGAGATAAATGACTTGACAGTTTTGCATTGATTTGGAATGGACACATGTACTTTTAATTGTTGAGAAAATTTAAAATGGATTTGATGATGTGATTTATCATATCTAAAAGATAATAGGTGTGACATACTGGTTGCACTGCATGTGGAGGTAATACTTTGGTTGTTAACATTTTGTGGTGTTGTACCTATAGCATAGCATGATATATAATTATCATACATGTAATTAATGTTTTAGATGCTGGAATAGAGTTAAATTGTAAGAATCAAATGTCCTAAAGATGTATAGGTAACAAAATAAAATGATATAAAAATGTACTTATTGTTGCCTTGATAAATTTAAATAGTATTGTAATTGTCAATGTTTCAAAATTCTTTAAAATAAAAAACAAAAAAAATGTATAAAGCATTATATGATTATGCATATTAACATTGCACCCTAAGTATGAAGATGTCATACACTACATGTAAAGGTAAATGGAAAAAATCTTTTGTTATTTTTCTATATTCAATATTGTTAATCATAAGCAGCTTTTTCATAATTATGTTGAAATGTTGATCAAATTTATAGATGCCTGAAGAAGATCTAATATAAGATTGAAACGTCGCATTAATTTAGAATTGGTATTTTGATTGGCACCGTATGTCCACTTCCCTGATAACTCCAATAATAAATTAATTTAATCAGAGGGCGCAGGGTGAAAATCTTTATAATAAATTAATTATAACGAATGGACGCAAGTACGCAACGACAAAGAATTGTAAAAAATGTTATTTTGTTGTACCGTGTATTTATTATACATCCATAAACATGTAGTAAAAACGGTTATTTTAATATTACAAACATACACTTCAATTTTATTTATTGTATAGATGTATAAATAATTTAGACAAACGATTACATCGTTATTTTTTAAACAAAGTAATAAATGAAGACGAAAAAAAATCGGCCAAGTGCGAGTAGGACTCACGCACGAAGGGTTCCGTACCATTGGCTAGGTAAACACCAGTGATTTTAATAGCGGGCAAAAATCGGCAAGTCATTTTCGTTGTATGAGCCCCCAAATTTTTTTAATTTTAATTTTATTATTTATTATTAAAGTAACACACAATTAAGTATTTTGTGAATATTTCAAGTGCCTACCTCTTACCATTTATTTATATCGAGTAAAAATAGGCAATAAATCGGGTTTGTTGTATGGGAGCCCCCCCTTAAATATTTATTTTATTTTGTTTTTAGTATTTGTTGTTATAGCGGCAACAGAAATACATAATTTGTGAAAATTTCAACTCTCTAGCTATCGCCGTTCTTGAGATACAGCCTGGTGACAGACGGACAGACGGACGGACGGAAAGCGAAGTCTTAGTAATAGGGTTCCGTTTTTACCCTTTGGGTACGGAACCCTAAAAACAACAGGAATATTAATAAAATAATTGTCATAAATGATTTAAACTAATTGGATAAGGTTTGTATAATTACTGGAAAATTGTAAACGAGAGAACGATAAATAATAATTCTTACTTGAAGAAGATATTTGAGATCAAACGTCGTCGTTCACTTGTCGTTTCTTCAATAAAATTTTAAAAGCGATTTTTTATCATCTGTAATAAAAAAATTACGTATATTTTAAGACCAGCTGTGCCCGTGACATCGTCTGCGTGGAATTTAACAAAAAAGTTATTGTTCAGTTCGCAGAGTTATAAAATAAACAAATTTCTAAAATAAAAGTAGCCTTAGTTACTCCTAATTACATCACCTATGTAATAAGGAGTAACTAAGGCTACTTTTGTTTATTATATAGATAATTTATTTATGATAGTATAGATAATTTAGACAAAACGATTACATCATTATTTTTAATTACGTAAGCTATGTAATAAGGAGTAACTAAGGCTACTTTTGTTTATTAAATATAGATCATTTAGACAAAACGATTACATCATTATTTATTAAACTAAAAGTAATATAATTATATGAAGACGAAAAAAATACATGTATATTATAATTCTTATCAATGATTTACACTGTTTGGATGAGGTTTGTTTAATTACTGGACAATTTTAAACGAGAGACAACTATAAATATTAAATAATAATTCTTACTTGAAAAAGATATTTGAACAACATCAACATCAGTCACTTCACACTTGTCGTTTCTTTTTCCGAAGTTTATCAGAGAAGTATTGTATGTTAATACTGTTAAGGCAAAACAAAATAATTCCGGGTCGTATGCTTCGCAACATAGCGAGGCGACCCGTTCACTTCACTGGCTAGCGCCCAATTGATCAAATGTATTATGTACAGTAGAACTTTTCCTTTAAAAATAACGGTTTTAACGAACTATTTCGCTAAGTATAATACACACAATTAGAATAGTTATGAAAAACGAAGCAAACACTGTATCTTGATTGCATCTTAAATTTGGTCAGGTTATAGCTACAGGTATTCCCCGAAACTAACGACGGGTGTGGCCATCTTTTTCTCTAAATTTTCTCACACTACGTTTAAATGCTCATTTGTGTTGTGATTAGTTCATTTCTTCAACATTTTTTCAGTAGCCTAAAAGGCGACCAGAGTTCATTTTTTACCTTAAAAGTAGGTATGTGTTATTCTAAGAATTAGTTATTGGTGAAGTTAATTTCTTTCATGTTGTTTAAAAGCGATAAATAATTTTCGTAAATGTTAGTAGAAGTTTAATAAAAGAAAAAAGGATCTTGATTATTCTTCATATTATTAGAAATTACATTAGTAATATATGGTACCTATTAGGTTAAAATATGATAAAAAATGAAAATGAAAACATTTATTTCTCCATAAGGTGATACATACATTTAACGAAAGTAAACAAAATGTCATTTACAAAAAAAAAAAACCAAACTATAATAAAAAAGAAAAAAAAACAAAAATTAGAAATGTGCATTAAAACTTATGAACAAATATTGTTAAAAAAATATAACATGATGAAGGAAATTAATACAAATTAATATTGTTTACTTTAATGTTTAAAAACGGAATACATGAAAATTGTAATAATTTATATGTAAAAAATAGGAAATAATAAAAGGCTTATTTATTTATTTTATTGCGACCAGTCGCTATTTAGATATTTTTGTCACCGATTTCCACTTAGAGTAGCCTAAATGGTGAAAAATCACCTATGTTGTCAACACTGGCTAGCGGCGGAGGAGGCCGCGCAGGAGCGCTGCCATTGGTTGCGGAGAGCCGAGAGCGGGGCACAGTGGGCTGAAATTTGCGTTTCATAGACATTCAAATTTATTTTTTCAAGTGACGCTTTTTTTGCTTGAATGCGATTGAGAAGAACTGCTATATGCCTTATATAATGATCTTTCAGGTTTATAATCGTAAACAGCGCACTTAGAATTTTTTTCAAGACAATTTGTATGGAGTCGACATCATAAATGATGTTATCTCCATAATCGCACAATTGCACTTAATATCCTCTTAGGTTATTAAAATACAAATTATTTTTGATTTTTTGACATACTTCATGTTAAGGTCAAACGTGCTTTTTTTTTTAAACCTTTAAAAAAATTACCAATTTTTTTTATTTATTTTTTTGTTTTTAACTAATATCAAGCTTTACATAAGTGTATAATTATATACTTTATTTATTACTTATACTATTTATTTATTTATTTACATTGGAAAAGAAAGTGAGTACAACGAAAATGATAGGAAAAATAAATTACGGTCGATCTGAGGTCGGGCAGTGGTAGGGAGGGGGGGGGGGGTGTAAGAGTAAAAGAACAGTTTATCTCAATAATTTCTGGCTAAACTACAAGTCCTATGAAAAAAGTTCAAGGGCAAAGCTGTAGGTAATATAAAGATCTACAACTTTAGTATTTACACTTTTTTCACATAACACGTATGTTTTTTTTTATGTATGTTAGCTCAGAACTTTTGACTGGGTGGACCGATTTCGATCAATTTTGTTTTAATTGAAAGGTGTTGCGTGTCATGTGGTCCCATTTTAATTTAATTGAGATCTGACAAGTACTTTTAGAGTTATATCTAATAATGCGTATTTACTTGACTACTTTTTCGTCGACCTACGTTATATTATTTTCTTTTCTCTTTTACAACTGTTTAGTGTGTTTGGGACATAAAATGGTAAGTTTTCACCAAATTTCGTAATAAAATTATAACCTGACCGAATATAAACATGAAAGATCATTATATAAGGCATAATATAGCAGTTATTCTCAATAAGCAAAAAAAGCGTCAGTTGAAAAAATAAATTTGAATGTCTATGAAACGCGAATTTCAGCCCACTGTGCGGGGTGGCTGTCGCTATATCGATATTTATTAAAATAGTTATAAATATCGACGTCGATATATCGATAAAAATTTCAAAAGATTTTGTATTTATAAAATAATAGTGTATTTAGCTCAATATTATCAATAGTAATTTTCATATAAAATGAAATTATTTTAATGTACAAAAATCTCAATAAAAATATTAATGTACTTTTATAAGGATTTCATTTTTGGGTAATATTTACAAAATATCAAAAATTAAATAGGTATTAATATCTTCTAATTAATATTTTAAACCTATTTGTTGTCACTACAATTATTATAAAACAAAGTCTCTTCCCGCTGTCTGTCTGTATATATGCTTAGATCTTTAAAACTACGCAACGGGTTTTGATGCGGTTTTCTTTTGTAAATAGAGTGATTCCAGAGGAAGGTTTATATGTATAATACATGAATAATATAGTAGAGGAACACTGATAGTTTTAAAGTTTTCTAATTTGAAGTCGTATATAAACAAATTTTTTGCGCTTAGATTGCAAATATTTATTTTATATTTTATATTAATTTAGTATCAGCATTGCACCCGTGCGAAGCCGGAGCGGGTCGCTAGTATTACATAATCTAGTATTTGTCCGGTTGCGAAAGTCGAAAAACTGCTCTTTACAAAGCTCCGCTGTCAGTGTTTAGTTAGTTACATTTAAATAAAAATAACACTTGGCAAAACTAATTGACAAAAAAAATAACAAATTAAAAAAAAGCCAACGTCACGTGGAGTTCCCCAGTCGGTCACACGTTCTCTAAAATTTTACCCTCATGCGCCTAACAAAGTTTCACTTAAAAAAAATATCGTCTGTAATACAATTTTCGATATTGGATATTTTGTATCGATAATAATTATATCGGATCAAACAAAATATTATATCGGCTAATAATAATTATTGTATTCTATTTTTGGTATGTATGTGTTTTTGATTTTGACTTTGATTTTAATTGTAATTTTGGTTGAGCTTTGATATTGATTGGATTTTTATTTTTTTTGAATTTTAGTATGATTCGATTTTTTATGTCAATAGGTATCCATAATTGTAATAAAGGAACATGAAATCAGTTTACCTACTTATACCAGACTATCGTCACTCCATGTACTTGCGCGCTAATCGCTATAATTACCTACTGCCAGTGCCCGGCCGAGCGGTCTCGGGCCAGATAAGGTTGTCGCAAACGAATCGCACGCACGTAGTTCAATTTTTAACTGACTTCCAAAAAAGGAGGACGTTCTAAATTAATTATTTTTTATTCTATTGTATTTTTTATGTATGCTAGATCAGAACTTTTGTCTGGGTTGACCGATTTCGATAAATTTTGTTTTAATTAAAGGGTATGCGTGAATGCGTGTCATGTGTGCTCCCAAGTACTTTTAGAGTTATATTTAAAATGCGTATTTACTTGATATTTTTTCGTTGACCTTCGTTATATTAAACCGGATAACTTTTTACTGGGTTTATCGATTTTGATAATTCTTGTTTTAATCGAAAATTATTAAATTACGAGTATTAAATTTATAAAAAAATTATATAATCATAAAACACATGTAACTTTTGAATATTTTTTATTTATCTTACCTACACACTGTCCTCTATAAGAATGTTTTATCTAGGTGTATTAATGAATTTAGCAGTCAGTTTATTTAACAGTCAGCACCTATTTATAAAGAAAAATATATTTTATAAACTATACAATTTAAAACTACCACATATAGTCAGAATATATTCACAGTTCTCAATAACATAGATACAAAGAGTTATGTTAATTTAATTTTATCGAAGAGCCAGCCCTGCCGTTGCTGTGGGATCGCGTGGTGCGAAGCAATCACAACTGTACACTGGAGCATTTAGGCACATTTTAGCATGCAGCGGTTGCTGACGCGAAGGAGTAGGCTATTATAGAAGTATTGTATCTGTACGTAGTACTATTTACTAATCTGTGCTTATACGCACAATTATATTAAATCAAAGTGTACTACTAACATTAGTTTTTAAGTTATAAATAATGTTACTAACACTTGTATGGATGTGAATCTGAATTAAATAAATTATTATTTTTATTTTATTGTTTGATTTTTTGCTGCCTTAACTTTCTGTTATTATTGTTTAGTTTTTTTTTTGTAAATCATTTTTTTTTTTACTTTCGTTAAGTGTAATATGTAAGTATTACATATACACCTTATGGCGAAATAAATGATTTGAATTTGAATTTGAATTATAGGTAAATAAAGTTTATAGAACGAGTAGCCTACCCAAAGCAATTTGAAAATTTCATTTTTTAACTAATTTATTAACTTTTCGTAGAGTGTTGAATATCAAACTATTCGTCTCATTACCCTCTAACTAGTGAAGTACTTTTTGTGAAAATCTACTGAAAAACCAGTGCGTTATACCTGTTTTCGTTCGCGGAGACGGGCGAAATTGCGACTTAAAACCTTGAGTGCGTGCGGCGATAGATCTGTCGTGCGTGACAATCCCTAACTTTTTTACATACTTACCTAATATTATAGTGCTCAGTCAGTACTACACATACAGTATTATATTATATACAACGTGGGGATGACAATAGAACGATAATTGAAAACACCGTTAGTACTAGTATAAAGAAGTATTTCAAAACCATCAGATAAGTCCTAACATCAAAATAAATAAAAAAAAAAGATTTTTTCATACAAACTAATTCAGTTTAATTTAATAAAATTTTATAACATCATTTTTGTAACTACAGGATCACTGACCTGTTACACGCGTCATCGCGCGTGTAACAGGCGCCTGACCTTCTTTCTACGCGGCAAAGTCACGTAGAAGTGGTATGAGCTTGTACCTACAAAACTTCATTATTTTGATTGAATAAAAAATTGTAAGTTAGAAAAGTAAATTAAAATAAATTATTACGCATTTAAAATTAAATTGAATAAAAAACTATTTGATTTAAATTTTCTCAAACCATCAATTTTTTTTTAAATCTGCAGAACTGATCAGTAGCCGATACTGAATAATTTTTTTTTTTAAACATGAGTTATTATAATATTATTTGGTCTGCGAACTGTCACTAAATGGCAATGATTAAAAATTTTGCCTTTTTTTTGTGGCAGTCGATCCCATATCCATTATTTTTATGCTCAATCTTTTTAAAAATAATAATAGCTGTCCTTAAGTCGTTAACCGCCGGTTTTAGGGTAGGTCAGGTCTTTAGTATAATACATGCGTAGAAATTTAAAAAAATGAAAAATCATAATTTGTGACTAAACTACTGGATGTATTTTATTGATTTTTTGTATGTGGGCTTGGAATGTCATTACATATACGCTGTCCAATTTATCGTTGTATTATAATCCCCACCCTGTATATTTTGTTTATAAGTATAGTATTTTTATAAGTATGTTTATATATATGTATGTGTGTATATATATGTATGTGTGTATATATATATGTATATATATGTAATATGTGTATGTATATATGTTTATATGTATATAATTATGTATCTTTGTATGTATGTATTATGCTGTATATGTATGTGTATTTGTATTCGATAATTGATATTGTTTTAGGTGACACTATTTGTCACTTCTCTATTGTACACTTCCCAACCGCTTTCACTATGCCTTGTCCTATATGCCCAAAGGTTGTCTGGAAGAGATCGCTCTTCTAGCGATAAGACCGCCTTTGTACACTGTTTTGTACTTGTAATATGTTATTGTGTTGATTGATGTTGTGTACAATAAAGAGTATTATTATTACCCTCTAAAAACCTGTGGACTTAATTTTGTGACTTTTTTCGACTTTTTGTGTTGTGACCATGTTGTGACATTTCTCGCTACTTTCTACAATTCGTGTGCTACACCCAAGTGTATACATAGTAATAGTAGTATGATAGTAGCTAATATTTTTAAAAGTTAACACGGACTGTTTTTGTAGACCTTGTGAAGATAATGAAAGAATAATTATGTTAGGTGACTTTAATGGTTGGGTAGGTGTGAAACGAGATGGTTGTGGAAGGGTGTTAGGGAAATTTGGAGACAAAAGAGTGAATGAGAATGGTATGAATTTATTAGAAATATGTTTGGAGTGGAATCTCTTTGTATCCAACACATGATTTGGGCATAAGAAGATCCATACGTATACATGGCAGAGAGGAAGCGATAGAAGTATGATTGACTTTGTGGTAGTTGATGAAAGATTGAGAAAACTGGTTACGGACACCAGAGCCTACAGAGGGACAGGTGTGGGAACGGATCACTATCTGGTAGTTTCTCAGATTAGTGGTCTGTTCAAGGGCTGGCGCCATAGGCCCTCTGTGCCGGTAACTAGTTTAAAAAGAATAAAAGTAGAAAAATTAGAAGAACCTTAGGTGAAAGAAAAATATGTGAGAAAGGTAACCGACAAAATTGGTGACGTAAAAGATAAAGAATGCTGGAAATTGGATGATTTGTGGGATTTATGTAAGAATAGTATGGTGGAGGCATCCTCTGAAGAATGTGGGGTAACGACACGAAAGATTAACAATAAAAGAAGAGAGTGGTGGGATAACGAAGTAAGAAAAGCAGTGAAAGAAAAGAAGAATGCCTGGATAAATCTTGCAACGGTACAAAATGCTCGTTGTGTAGATAACATAAAAGTTGAGAGGATGAAAGAGATCTATAAAGATTTGAAAAAGAAAGTGAAAGCAATAGTTGAAAGAAAAAAGAATGAAGTGAAAGTGCGATTTGAAAATAAGTTCTCGGGACACTTTAGGTCAAACCTTAAATTGTTCTGGAACATGGTAAGGAAGGCGAGACGCAACACGGACTCAAAATTAAGTGTTGTTAGAGATGAGAATGGTATGATTATGACGGATGAAAGAGATGTTTTGGAAAGATGGAAACAACACTTTGAGAGTCTATTTGAAAGGGATCAAGCCTCAACTAAGACAGTTGATGGTGGAAATTATGAAAGGATTTTGGAGCTGGAAATAAGTACGGAAGAAATTATGAAAGCTATGAAAAGTATGAAGATGGGAAAAGCGGCAGGTTTTGATAGGGTGTCTGCAGAAATGCTCAGGGCTGGTGGCGGTGTTGTGGTTAGTTTGCTCTGCCTTCTTTTCAATGTGTGTTGGCGTGATGGTCGAGTCCCAGAAGACTGGTGCAAAGCCGTCATAGTACCATTGTACAAGGGGAGGGGGTCGAGTCAGGACTGCAAGAATTACCGTGGCATCAGTCTCTTGAGTGTTGTAGGCAAATTGTATGCTAAGATTCTGATTGAAAGAGTTGTGCAAAAGACTGAAGGGAAAATGTGGGATGTACAAGCAGGGTTCAGAAAGGGAATGGGATGCGTGGATCAGATCTTCTCTTTGCGGAACATTGCGGAGAAGTTTCTTTCTAAAAACGGGAAGGTCTTCTGCACGTTCGTGGATTTAGAGAAGGCCTACGATAAAGTGGAGAGGGATGATTTGTGGTCGACGCTATCTGTGTATGGTGTGGATGGCAACCTGATACGGGCACTCAAATCACTTTACGATGGTTCGAGTGCTTGCGTCAGGATTAATGGGGCCTACAGTGACTGGTTTCCCATCGGAAAAGGTGTCAGACAGGGTTGCGTAGCTTCACCATGGCTGTTTAACCTATTCATGGATAGTTGTCTTGACGATTTGAAAGACTGTGGATGGGGGTTACGACTGGGGGAGTTACTTGTCAAGTGCCTCTTGTACGCCGACGATCAAGTGCTCCTTGCAGAGTCGGCTGAAGAGATGCAGAAGATGGTAACTCTAGTGAATGAATCCTTCAGTAAGAGAGGCATGAAAATAAATGTAAGCAAGACGAAAGTCATGGTTTTGGAACGGGATGAAAAAGTGACTGAATGCAGAATAATGATTGGTGATGAGAAAGTAGAACAAGTGAATGAATTTGTTTATCTGGGTTGCGTTTTTACAAGGGATGGTAAGTATGAAGAAGATATTGAAAGGAGAGTAAAATTGAGAAATCAAGTCAATGGGGCCCTGTACTCCCTTATGAACAACCAAAATTTGTCAAACAAGGCAAGGTTGGCGATTCATGAGGGTGCTCATCCCCACATTGACCTATGGAAGTGAATGTTGGGTGTGGCAGAAGAAGAATGAAAGTAGATTGAATGCGATAGAAATGCGCTCTTTGCGTAATATGTGTGGCTTAAGACTGGTTGATAGAGTAAGAAATAGTGTGATAAGGGAAAAATGTGGCTTGAAAGAAGATGTGGTTATGAAAGTAAGAAAGGGGATGCTGCGTTGGTTTGGACATATTGAAAGGATGAGTGAGAGTAGGGTTACGAAAGGTATTTATAAAAGTAAATTGGCGGGCGTAGTTCCGAAAGGCCGTCCAAGAAGGACTTTCGAGGATCAAATCCGAGAAGTCTTGGAAACCGGCCAAGTAAGAAGTACGCACAATCGCCGACAGTGTATGAGAAGATGTATGACTGTAGATGAGGCACGAGAGGTTTGTCAGGATCGTGGCTGGTGGAGGGGCGTAATCTCTGCCTACCCCTCTGGGATACAGGCGTGAATATATGTATGTATGTATGTAATAATTCTACCATACATTTTTATGTTACCTACATCTCTGTTTATGCAGCGTTTTCGATAAAACTTTTTTTTTACTTACTCAGCGAACAAGCGTGCGGCTAGGGAATGCAAATCTCGCGAGATTGGGACTCAAGCGAGATCTCGCGAGTTTATGAATAACGATACTTACTGCGAGATCTCGCCAATTTCGAGATCTCGCGAGATTGGCAATTTTGTGTGTTTTTTTAGGGTTCCGTACTTCAAAAGGAAAAAACGGAACCCTTATAGGATCACTTTGTTTTCCGTCTGTCTGTCAAGACCCTTTTTCTCAGTAACGCGTAGAGGTATCACGCTGAAATTCATACCAAATACGCAGGTCTACTAAGGTTGTTCCTTGGAACTGTGAAAAAATCAAACTTCTAAACCAACGCAATCAAAAGATACAGCCGTTTATGTTGCAAATTTTCGACACTCACAAGGGAATTAAAACCTACAGGGTACTTACCGTGAACTCAGAATCTTGAAGTTTGGTACGAAGCAAAAATTTTGGTAAAGGAAAAATTGCGAAAAGTATCAATTTTTAGTTACATCATGTAAAAAAAAAATTAATTTTGTTGGTACGGAAATAATTTTGTTGGTACGAAACCCTCGGTGCGCGTGTCTGACTCGCACTAGACCAGGGTTTTTTTTTTGCAAATAATCACAATATTTGAATAACTTAGGAAATAATTGTGTTTGCTCGCAAACGAAACAAAAAAAACGACTTCAAGTAAAGTATTAGCTTTCGATTAAAGTAAAAATCATCAAAATCGATAAACCCAGTGAAAAGTTATGCAGTTTAATACAACGTAGGTCGACGAAAAAGTAGTCTAGTAAATACGTATTATTATATATACCTAACTCTAAAAGTATAAATTTAAATGGGACAATATGACACGCAACACGTTTCAGGTAAAACAAAATTAATAGAAATCGGTCCGCCCAGTCAAAAGTTCTGAGGTAACATAAATTAAAAAAAAAAAAATACGCGTTTCAGGTAAAACAAAATTAATAAAAATCGGTCCGCCCAGTCAAAAGTTCTGAGGTAACATAAATTTAAAAAAAATACAATCGAATTGAGAACCTCCTCTTTTATTGGAAGTCGGTTAAAAATAATAAAAATTGTAAGTGTTATAAGATAAACATTTATTTTCAAGAATTTTTTCAATAGACTTATGCATTAAACATTGTTTGACGTATCTGTCTATATATTTTTTTAAAAACTTCTAAGTAATAAACACAAACCAGTGTTGTGACCGCTGCGCCAACGCGGCACAAGCCATTATTACGAATTATTCGCGAGATCTCGTTTTTGCGAGATCTCGCTTTTTTTCGTCCGAGATTCAATCTCGCTAAAAAAGGCCGAGATCTCGCAAAAACGAAATCTCGCGAGAACGAGATTGCATTCCCTACGTGCGACTCACCTGATACTAACCCTGGTGGATATACATATAAGTTTGAAAAAAGTATTAAAATATCTTAAAAAATCGTCATATGTCTTAATTAGTGGTGGTTAATATAACGGAAACGTCAAAGTGTAACACGTTTTTTGTTAAAAACGCGTAACGTTTGTTATTCCTACTCTGACTTCGCGTTATCTCAAAAACGTCTCAACAAACAATAGTCGAAAACGTCTGAAAACGCAAAACGTCGAAAACGTCTGAAAACGCAAAACGTCTAAAACGTTCCCACAGCGCGCAACGCTCTGCAGCGAGGCTAGAGCGAGATAACATTACAGTCGTAGACGCGTCGTCGGCCCGTGTTATTCGTTTTTAGGTTATTAGTATTACTCGTATTAATTTACCGTAAACGTTGTTCGCGTTGTTTCGTAAACAAACATGGCTCGTTCGTTTTAAATTTTTAATATAATAATTTGGTTGCTGTGCAAGTTGTACTACAGTACTATAATAATTGTAAATAATATAATAATTCTCTTTTCATACATTCGTCGTGCTGTTGTAAATATTGTGTAAATAATATTATAATAATTCTCGTTTCGTACAGTCATTCGTCGTGATAGTGTAAATATTGTGTTTTTAACCGAATTCTTCGTTTTTAAGAATTGTAAATAGGTAGGATATTACTGTGTGTTTTATGATAAAATCAATTTTATTATAGACAGTCCTAAGCCGAGTATGAAGGAAAGTTAGGTTTAAAGAACTTTATTTCTCATAAGAATTTACATTCATTACATTAGATACAATGATATTTTTTATACAATTGTAAGAAGACAGTTTTAACATCTGGGCCGTTGGATATAGAAGGCTTTCTTATTTACTATAGTGAGGATACAATATGAGTTTTTAGTTTGGTTTTAAATGATTTTATACTATCACATAATTTTATTTCATCTGGTAGTTTGTTAAACAGCTGTACTCCTTCAAACATAATTGTTTTTTTACCATAATTAGTTCTTACATTATCAATATGAAGTTTATATTTATTTCTTAAATTCGAAATATGCGATCTCTCATAAATCCTTATTTCTGATTGCACGGAACCTGATTTAATTTTTTTGATTAGAATACATGTATTGTATGTGTAAAGTTGTGATATAGTCATTATTTTTGTATTATTATAAAGTTGTGTCGTTGGAGTAAGATAGTGATAGTTATAGAAAATTTTGATTATCCTATTTTGTATTCTCTGTAAAGTATTTAAATTTGAAGTAGCAGCGGAACCCCAAACCTGTATTAGATATTCTAGATGTGATTTTACTAATGAATTATATAAAATGTTTCGGATTCTTTTTGGTACACAAGTGGAGATCCTATTGATTGCTCCTAATATTGATTGTAACTTTGTTTTAATGTGGATAATAATTATGTATCTTGAAATTTAGTCTGTCGTCTAACCATAAGCCAAGGTATTTTTTATGATGAGAGCGCTGTAATATATCGTTGTTTATCGTCAGCGGAGTAGTCAGGTATCTTTTTATTTTTAGCAGAGAAAATAATAAATGAAGTTTTAGCTGTATTGATTGTTAATTAAAGTTTATTGATCTATAACGCTTCATGATATATTATTACATTCTTTCGTGTACAGCGCGTTGCGAGCAGGGATGTCAGACGTACCATTATAATGGTACACGTACCATTATTTTGCATTATTTTATACGTACGTACAGCAAGTAATTAGAATATCAAAAAAAGAAAGGTTTGTTTTCTATTAACGGTACACGAAATTGATATATAAATTTTTTTCACTAATTATAGGCTGCGATTTCCGACAAAATTTACACATTAGTGTTGGCGTACCATGTTTTTGTTGCCAGTACCATTTTTTTAGCCAGTTCGGTACAATGATTTCTAAGTGGCCGTCTAACATCCCTGGTTGCGAGTAGTTTTTAGTTGCAAAGTTGCGACTAGCGAGAGGCGTGTTGTCAGATAAAATGACAATTTCTCCGCGTTGAGACTGCGCCCAAGTTTTATAAAAACGTGTTATTATGAAAACGTATAAAAAAACGCGTTAACTAAAGATAGTTAATAGTCGAAAACGCGTTTTTAGTTAATAACGGATTTGAACATCAATAGTCTTAATAAGACTTTTAACATCAAATATTATTATATTTTCATGAAGATTATTTTTTTCCTTTACACAAAGCAAATTAAATGAATACCATAGGAGATAAATAGCAAAATCAAAATAATGCGCAATTAAATTAATTTCTTGTCGCCGTGATTCGACCGGGCTGCGTGGGCGCCACGTGACCCCGCGCCTCGCGTCCGAAAGTTTAGGTACCTAGTGTATGGTGGAACTAGCTGGTGCCCGCAACTTCGCATGCGCAGGATTAGATTTTGTACAATTCACACAATCTTCTATATCTATATAATAAAAATGAATGTTGCTAAGCGCATAACTCGAGAAAGGCTCGACCAATTCAGCTAATTTTTTTTTGTATGTTCCTTAAAAATCCCATGGAAGGTTTTTAATGTTTTTATACTACAAAAAAAAAAACAACAGACAGAACGCAATCTGTCCGGGCAGCTAGTCTATATAATAAAAATGGATGTTGCTAAGCGCATAACTCGAGAAAGGCTCGACCAATTCAGCTAATTTTTTTTTGTATGTTCCTTAAAAATCCCATGGAAGGTTTTTAATGTTTTTATACTACAAAAAAAAAACAACAGACAGAACGCAATCTGTCCGGGCAGCTAGTCTATATAATAAAAATGGATGTTGCTAAGCGCATAACTCGAGAAAGGCTCGATCGATTCGGCTAATTACCCACGGAAGGTTTTTATAATAAATAAATAAAACATAACAGACAGAACAAAGTCTGTCCGGGCAACTAGTTACAAATAAATAAAATTGGAGTGTCTGGTTGTAACATTAAAGTAACTGCTTTTTACTAATTATGATGTACCTATACACGGTACATATACCAAAATAACTTTTTTTACAATTTTTGTCTGTCTGTCTGTCTGTTTGTTCCGGTTAATTTCTGAAACGGCTGGGCCGCTTTTAACTGGACTTTCACAGGCAGATAAATCTATACTATATAATATAATAAAGCTGAAGAGTTTGTTTGTTTGATTGTTTGTTTGTTTGTTTGTTTGAACGCGCTAATCTCAGGATCTACTGGTCCGATTTGAAAAATTCTTTCAGTGTTAGATAGCCCATTTATCGAGGAAGGCTATAGGCTATATATCATCGTGCTAAGACCAATAGGAGCGGAGTCCACGTCGACGAAGTCGCGCGCAGAAGCTAGTGATGTAATAAGGAGTAACTTAGGCTACTTATATTTTACAAATGTATTTATTTTGTAACTGTGAACTGAAAAATATTTTTTTTATTTCCACACGGACGAAGTCGCGGTCACAGCTAGTATCTTTATATTATGTTAAATCGTGTATGTTATTCTGATTTATAAGATATTTTCTTTAAAAACCCCGCGCGAAGCCGGGGCGAGTTGCTAGTTGTTTAATAAAAAACCAATTAGATAGTAGGTACACATTTCAAAAATTCGAATTAAACTATTTTAAATACACATTTTTTAAATATAATACATATATGTAATATATCTAGAGGATCTACCTAGACTACACCATTAAACTACAATAACTATACTAACTAATAATTAAAAAATCAGTAAACACGTTAAAGTAATTTAATAATTTACTTGACGCTCGCACTTTTCACCAAGGTCAAAGTTGCATGATTATCCAAACGAAAAAATAGGACGAGGGAGTGATCTATAATAAAAAATTTATAAAAAAGAGATTTTAAATCTGTATCTACCGAAATTACACCTAATCACGGTTTCATCTGAGTTTTAGAATACACCAATGTAACTTTTCTCATATCTAAAAATATAAAAATTCTTAATGTTAAATGTTGATTCATGTTCCTTAAATCTATACCTATAATTATAGTACGCGCGCGAATTCATGTCCATCCTGAGGAATGCGGTAGTTCTTGTGACCTATGGTATTGTCGATATCGATAATCTCATTTGGTCAACCTTAATATCTATCCCATCTTTAAGTAAGTAAATAATTATAATTTAAATAGACTAGCCCGTTAGCGCAGTTTATAGTGGCCCTGCTATCTGCTCCGCGGGCTGCGGGTTCAATTCCCGCTTGAGTCGGGGTGTAATATTTGTATTTATATATTGATATATCATATATGTATGTAAATATATAAAAAATATTTGGCTATATCAGACGGAAGCGGAACAGACGATTGTGTGTAAATGTTGTAAGATATTTATTAAAAAAAAAAATAAAAAAAATAATGCAACATGAAGTAAATGCACCCAATACTTGTTAATTATTTATTACAAAAATAGGAAAACAATTTATAAAATGCAAAACCCTAAACACGAATTAGTCACTATCAGATGCTAAGATAACTGACAGAGCTGAATCGGAGTCACTATTTTCGCCGTCGCCGAGTTCAATTATAAATTTGTCGATCGCATTTTCAATTAATCCATCTTTTTGCCAGTAGTGCAATATAATAGCGGTCAATAGTTCTTAGTATCTACCATGACGTATCGACAATATCGACAAGCGTGCGTCAAGGACAACATTCGAGTGCGGACGAATGCGGCGAGGTGGGTGAACGCGGGGCGCGCTGCCCCCGCCCGCCTCCTCAGGCCCCGATGGACATGAACTCGCGCGCGTACTATACTAATATTATAAAGCTGAAGAGTTTGTTAGTTTGAACGCGCTAATCTCAGGATCTACTGGTTCGATTTGAAAAATTCTTTTAGTGTTAGATAACCCATTTATCGAGGAAGGCTATAGTTTATAATTATTTCATCACGATAAGACTAATGTTTCAAAATGCTTATTCTATTTTATTCATAATTTTTATTGTAATATTAATTTCATTGACGTCATGTAATAACTCAATATTATTGTATCAATTTTAATTTTAATTTTTATGTCTATTGATTTTAATGTCACTGAATTTGTTCATAATTTATAATTGATTGTTTTATTATTAATCTTTCATATTAATTTTCATTTTAATTTTGTAATGTCAATTTTAATTTTATCGTTTCATTTTTATTTTTTTTATTTAATTTAAATTTGTTTTTAAATTTATTGTAATAATTTAATTTTCATTGATTTAATTCTAAATGTATCAATTTTACGTGTTTTTGTAATGAAACACTCTTAAGTAAGCTGTATGTGCCTATAATTGAGGTAACACTTAATTGTTTGTACCCTGTGCTGTTGATTGTTGTGAATTTGTTGGTGTCTACCTTGTTGGCGTATAATTAAAATAAAATAAAATAAAAATTGGGTTTTTTCTTTTCTTTTGAGAGCTTCCGCTAAGTAAGCGGTTAAAGTTTCACATAAACTATGTATGACAAATTGATCATAATCCACGCGGCGAAGTTGCGCGCGAGGCTATAGTGATAAATATTGATTTAAATTTAGGTTAGTCTTTAGATTACGGGCTGTCAGTTTATGTGGTACTAGGGTGGGGGGGCGAGGAGGGGAGGTGCCTAGCCCCTGGTTCTCCCACAAGGTAGTGTAATAGCTTAATAGCGTTATTCTAACCTCAAAACTTTAACCATGTATATCTCCATATCCATGGAGTTCCGCGGGGTGGGAATGGTAACAAGGGGTAGCCCGCTCCCTCTCTCCCCTTTCCACCCCACAAAACCCCATAAATCGACAGCCCGTAATCTAAAGACGAGCCTTAAATTATAATGATATTCCGTTTTAAAAATATTTACGTTATTTTATTGAAATTTCATTACGTACGATTTTTTTCCTTGAAATGTAGGCAACTAGGCATAATATGATCTTTTCTAGTATATGGTATGATCTTCTGAAAAATAAAGTTGACAACACTGTCTTGACGACGATTTATTAAATAGTAGTGATCTTGAGATCGTGATTACATCCTGAGAGCCTATCAGCTAAGATCGCTCTTGAGATCGTATCTGAGAGCGATTTATAAATACGGGCCTTAATGTCAATTACTTAAGTATCCATAAGGACTAATTTGAACGTCTCTGAGTGCGGCCGCTAGTGTATCAATGTATGGTGGAACTAGCTGGTGCCCGCAACTTCGCCTGCGTAGAATTAGATTTTAGACAATTCGAATTCACATAATCCTCTATATCTATATAATAAAAAAATAAACTATTTTTTTATCTTAAACGGTTTTATTACAATAAAAATGATGTAGTTAGTGTATGCACTAAAAGCTAAATAATAATTCGGTAATCCCTAGCTACCAGATCGCACCAATCTTCTCATCAATCTGGGGTATTGATCAGACAAAATATAAAATCGTTGGGCGTAGCGTATCCAGAGTAAACATTATGACAGAAATTTCAAGTCACAACCCGATTGCCGCAGCAAAAATTATCGCTATCCTTTTTACGATGAATCTTCAATTTACTACGACTTACGAGAGACCATACTACTATTGATGCTCTTTTCTCGAGATATTTGACAAAAATCGAATCAAAAGCATATAATTAGGTATATCATATTTTATTTGCCATTAAGCTATAGTTTCTATGATAGAACATAATTAACTAATAGGCTTAATATTGTTATTCATGTAAATAGCTGTTTCTTTGTACCTATATTATTAATTTATTAGTATACATTTTCACTGTGAATAATATAAAAGTGTTAAAATAATTTTGTAATTCGTAACCATTTAGTCTTAAGTTGTAAGAATAAAAATGTCGACTAAATTTTGTATAGATAAGTTGTGAATGTACAAACCATTAGTTAGATTAACAATGTACCTATACAAAAAAACAAGAACCAACCCTGTAAACTATAAAAAAAGTATCCACTATTGTTTTATTACCCCGTGTATAAAGGTAGCCAGAGTTAGGCCTAAAAGTAAAAGGGGGAACCCACCCTGTGTGTGAAAGAGGAAGAATGCCTGATAGAACAACTATTAATTTTAAATTATTTTTATTATTTAAAATTTTTGTAAACAAACAATACGACTAACAAGGTCAACTAGCAAGGTCGCTTCGCTGTTGTGCGACGTTGCCAAACATGTTGAGCGTCAAGTGTTACAAGCTTCTTTGAAATGAAATGAAATGAAAACATTTATTTCGCCATAAGGTGATACACACACTTAACGAAAATCAAAATTTGCAAATGTTGCTTAATGAATACATAGCTTAAATCAATTGAATAGGGTAGGGCGAAGAGCGGCCTTTGACGCGACATTTATATAGGCACAGACCACAGTGGCACACGCCGCCGGCCACCGCGCCGCGCCGCCGCCAGCCACGCCGACCGGTACCACTGCGACCGCTATGTTCCTGCATTTTAAATCTATGATATCTTTGAAAACATTGATTTAAATTACATACTGTAAAGGACCATATTGATGTATATTAAATGCAGAATGTATTTAAGGTACTTAATTGGATAACGATTAATTCTTTATTGCTTAAAATCGTTTCATAAATAAGCCATTATTTCTCGTAAACAGTAAAGGATAAAAAACAAGCTTTCATTATGTTCTTGTTAATAAAAAGAACTAAAAATATAAACATAATAATTTAAACCTGATAAGAAAAATATCATTATATAGGTACATTGCATGCAACCTTTAACGATAATAGCCATGGATGGATTAGTGACTAAAAATTAATTATGATAGATAAGATTAAGATTGTTGATATTTTCACAAAACGAGTTAAGAAAATATAATTTCACATGACAGTGAACACCAATCAGAAAACGTTATGTCACCCCATGCAGAACATCATTTTTAGGGTTCCGTACCCAAAGGCTAAGGGGGCGTTCAAGTATTACGTAACGCTAATTTGGGGGGAGAGGGGTCTTGTTAAACGTTACGATGCGTTACAGGGGAGGGAGGGGCGTTTCGAACAGCGCGTTACGTAACATTGTTTTTTGTTTATTAAAAAAACTAGGGTATTAAAATCTATTGTTTTATTTATTTATTACTACCAAAATCTTTTCTCTCTCATGTTAATTAAGTACATGTAGTAAGCTAAAACCGTCAATATTCCCTCATCTGTTAATTAACAGATGAGGGAATATTTTTTTTATCCCGGATCTTAGACCAATACATTGTCAATCAACAACTTTACGTGTATGTAATTGATGTTTTAGATAAAGAACAGAGTCAAATTTAAAAATCTGATGTCCTGAAAATGTATATAAAAAAATATAATAACACAAATTGTACATATTGTTACCTAGATAAATTTAAATGTTATAGTATCAATTTTTCAAAATTCAGGTCGCAGGTGCAGGTCGTAGGTGCCGTGAGCAATAGGCAAGTATGCTGATGCAGCGATCTACTGGCTATGTCTAACACGTGTCTAACTTTTGTAGATGCCTGATGATGATCAAATAAACGATCGAAACGTCGCATTAGTAGTTTGATTGGCACCTTATGTCCACTTTTCTGCGAACTTTAATAATACTTATAACGAATAGACGCAATGACAAATAATAATAACAATATTTTAAGGAAAGGAATTTTTAAAGGAAACGGATACGATTTCATACATTCTTGGATCAAAATGTAATGAAATGAAAATGGTATCAATTAATGTATTTAGGCTTATTGATATCTCACTAAAAATTCTGTACATTTTGGCTATCTGAGAGCGGAGTTATTAGATGTTTTGTAAAAGTGAGGTTATATTACAATGTCTATAAAAAACCCGATCACTTAGTTCTTGAAGCACTAACGTTTATTATATTTACTTATTTAGTGATAAATATCAGGATTTTCCAAGTCACGGGAATATTTTCAGAGAAAACCGCATGAAAATTTATTGGAAAATAGCTGAGTTAATGAATTTTATTTGTAATTTTTACATTTGTTTCGTAATTATAATTCGAAAAAATGACGTATTCCCCCTGTGAAGCTTCTTTACTGAGTTCCTATAACCACCTCCCAGCTCCATCATCGGATCAGACCTTGATTACCATCTAGCACCAAAGTACTCGTCAAGACGAATCAAACGAGCCCATACTCGATTGGGTTATGACGTTTAATTACTGAGTTCCGATGACCATGTTCCAGCTCCATCATCAGACTCTGGTTACGATCTAGCACCAAAGTACTCGTAAAGACAAATCATACGAGCCAAAACTCAATGGGGTTGCGTCGTTTCACTACAGAGTTCCTGTGACCATCTTCCAGCTCCATCATCAGACCCTGGTTACCATCTATCACCAAAGTACTCGTCAAGACGAATCAAACAAGCCCATACTCGATTATGTTATGACGTTTAATTACTAAGTTCCGATGACCATCTTCCAGCTCCATCATCAGACCCTGGTTACCATCTAGCACCAAAGTACTCGTCAAGACGAATCAAACTAGCCCATACTCGATTGGGTTATGTCGTTTAATTACTGAGTTCCAATGACCTTCTTCCAGCTCCATCATCAGACCCCGGTTAACATCTAGCACCAAAGTACTCGTCAAGACGAATCAAACGAGCCCATACTCGATTGGGTTATGACGTTTAATTACTGAGTTCCGATGACCATCTTCCAGCTCCATCATCAGACCCTCGTTACCATCTAGCACCAAAGTACTTGTAAAGACGAATCAAACGAGCCCATACTCGATTGGGTTATGTCGTTTAATTATTGAGTTCCAATGACCTTCTTCCAGCTCCATCATCAGACCCTGGTTACCATCTAGCACCAAAGTACTCGTCAAGACGAATCAAACGAGCCCATACTCGATTGGGTTATGACGTTTAATTACTGAGTTCCGATGACCATCTTCCAGCTCCATCATCAGACCCTGGTTACCATCTAGCACCAAAGTACTCGTCAAGACGAATCAAACGAGCTCACACTCGATTGGGTTATGCCGTTTAATTACTAAATTCCGATGACCATCTTCCAGCTCCATCATCAGACCCTGGTTACCATCTAGCACCAAAGTACTCGTCAAAACGAATCAAACGAGCCCATACTCGATTGGGTTATGACGTTTAATTACTGAGTTCCAATGACCTTCTTCCAGCTCCATCATCAGACCCTGGTTACCATCTAGCACCAAAGTACTCGTCAAGACAAATCAAACGAGCCCATACTCGATTGGGTTATGACGTTTAATTACTGAGTTCCGATGACCTTCTTCCAGCTCCATCATCAGACCCTGGTTACCATCTAGCACCAAAGTACTCGCCAAGACGAATCAAACGAGCCCATACTCGATTGGGTTATGCCGTTTAATTACTAAGTTCCGATGACTATCTTCCAGCTCCATCATCAGACCCTGGTTACCATCTAGCACCAAAGTACTCGTCAAAACGAATCAAACGAGCCCACACTCGATTGGGTTATGTCGTTTAATTACTGAGTTCCAATGACCTTCTTCCAGCTCCATCATCAGACCCTGGTTACCATTTAGCACCAAAGTACTCGTCAAGACGAATCAAACGAGCCCATACTCGATTGGGTTATGACGTTTAATTACTGAGTTCCGATGACCATCTTCCAGCTCCATCATCAGACCCTGGTTACCATCTAGCACCAAAGTACTCGTCAAGACGAATCAAACGAGCTCACACTCGATTGGGTTATGCCGTTTAATTACTAAATTCCGATGACCATCTTCCAGCTCCATCATCAGACCCTGGTTACCATCTAGCACCAAAGTACTCGTCAAAACGAATCAAACGAGCCCATACTCGATTGGGTTATGACGTTTAATTACTGAGTTCCGATGACTATCTTCCAGCTCCATCATCAGACCCTGGTTACCATCTAGCACCAAATTACTCGTCAAGACGAATCAAACGAGCCCATACTCGATTGGGTTAAGACGTTTAATTACTGAGTTTCGATGACCATCTTCCAGCTCCATCATCAGACCTTGGTTACCATCGAGCACCGAAGTACTTGTCAAGACGAATCAAACGAGCCTATACTCGATTGGGTTATGTCGTTTAATTACTGAGTTCCGATGACCTTCTTCCAGCTCCATCGTCAGACCCTGGTTACCATCTAGCACCAAAGTACTTGTAAAGACGAATCAAACGAGCCCACACTCGATTGGGTTATGTCGTTTAATTACTGAGTTCCAATGACCTTCTTCCAGCTCCATCATCAGACCCTGGTTACCATCTAGCACCAAAGTACTCGTCAAGACGAATCAAACGAGCCCATACTCGATTGGGTTATGCCGTTTAATTACTGAGTTCCGATGACCATCTTCCAGCTCCATCATCAGACCCTGGTTACCATCTAGCACCTAAGTACTTGTAAAGACGAATCAAACGAGCCCATACTCGATTGGGTTATGTCGTTTAATTACAGAGTTCCAATGACCTTCTTCCAGCTCCATCATCAGACCCTGGTTACCATCTAGCACCAAAGTACTCGTCAAGACAAATCAAACGAGCCCATACTCGATTGGGTTATGACGTTTAATTACTGAGTTCCGATGACCTTCTTCCAGCTCCATCATCAGACCCTGGTTACCATCTAGCACCAAAGTACTCGCCAAGACGAATCAAACGAGCCCATACTCGATTGGGTTATGCCGTTTAATTACTAAGTTCCGATGACTATCTTCCAGCTCCATCATCAGACCCTGGTTACCATCTAGCACCAAAGTACTCGTCAAAACGAATCAAACGAGCCCATACTCGATTGGGTTATGACGTTTAATTACTGAGTTCCGATGACCATCTTCCAGCTCCATCATCAGACCCTGGTTACCATTTAGCACCAAAGTACTCGTCAAGACGAATCAAACGAGCCCATACTCGATTGGGTTATGACGTTTAATTACTGAGTTCCGATGACCTTCTTCCAGCTCCATCATCAGACCCTGGTTACCATTTAGCACCAAAGTACTCGTCAAGACGAATCAAACGAGCCCATACTCGATTGGGTTATGACGTTTAATTACTGAGTTCCGATGACCTTCTTCCAGCTCCATCATCAGACCCTGGTTACCATCTAGCACCAAAGTACTTGTCAAGACAAATCAAACGAGCCCATACTCGATTGGGTTATGACGTTTAATTACTGAGTTCCAGTGACCATCTTCCAGCTCCATCATCAGACCCTGGTTACCATCTAGTACCAAAGTACTCGTCAAGACGAATCATACGAGTCCAAACTCGATGAGGTTGTGTAGTTTCATTACAGATTTCCTATGACCACCTTCCAGCTCCATCATCAGATCAGCACCATGTCACCATAATATTGCGTCGTTACGCGATTTACACATGTATGCAAAATTTCAGCTCAATCTAGTGATCAGAAAAACTAAATAAAAGCTTGTATTTATAATAATAATAATATATATAACGCTTGGTTGTTCTGGGACATTCAATGATAACCATGAAGTGTGCAATTTTGTAAATAAATGTTGAAATAATACAAGTACTGCCATCTATATTGTTTTATTGGTATTATTTTATATACAATTTTTGAATGTCCTCCATAGATTCATTAGATACATAAATATATTGGAACCTGACCTGATAACATACAGATGTCCTCAAATCAAATATTGAATAAAAAACGTGTCCCAGCACTAGTCATAACACATAAATATATATATATATATATATATATATATATATATATATATACATGGTTATCATTGAATGTCCCAGAACAACCAAGCGTTATATATATATTATTATTATTATAAATACAAGCTTTTATTTAGTTTTTCTGATCACTAGATTGAGCTGAAATTTTGCATACATGTGTAAATCGCGTGACGACGCAATATTATGGTGACATGGTGCTGATCTGATGATGGAGCTGGAAGGTGGTCATAGGAAATCTGTAATGAAACTACACAACCTCATCGAGTTTGGACTCGTTTGATTCGTCTTGACGAGTACTTTGGTACTAGATGGTAACCAGGGTCTGATGATGGAGCTGGAGGATGGTCACTGGAACTCAGTAATTAAACGTCATAACCCAATCGAGTTTGGACTCGTTTGATTTGTCTTGACAAGTACTTTGGTGCTAGATGGTAACCAGGGTCTGATGATGGAGCTGGAAGAAGGTCATCGGAACTCAGTAATTAAACGTCATAACCCAATCGAGTATGGGCTCGCTTGATTCGTCTTGACGAGTACTTTGGTGCTAGATGGTAACCAGGGTCTGGTGATGGAGCTGGAAGATGGTCATCGGAACTCAGTAATTAAACGTCATAACCCAATCGAGTATGGGCTCGTTTGATTCGTCTTGACGAGTACTTTGGTGCTAGATGGTAACCAGGGTCTGATGATGGAGCTGGAAGATGGTCATCGGAACTCAGTAATTAAACGGCATAACCCAATCGAGTATGGGCTCGTTTGATTCGTCTTGACGAGTACTTTGGTGCTAGATGGTAACCAGGGTCTGATGATGGAGCTGGAAGAAGGTCATTGGAACTCAGTAATTAAACGACATAACCCAATCGAGTATGGGCTCGTTTGATTCGTCTTTACAAGTACTTTGGTGCTAGATGGTAACCAGGGTCTGATGATGGAGCTGGAAGATGGTCATCGGAACTCAGTAATTAAACATCATAACCCAATCGAGTATGGGCTCGTTTGATTCGTCTTAACGAGTACTTTGGTGTTAGATGGTAACCAGGATCTGATGATGGAGCTGGAAGAAGGTCATCGGAACTCAGTAATTAAACGACATAACCCAATCGAGTATGGGCTCGTTTGATTCGTCTTTACAAGTACTTTGGTGCTAGATGGTAACCAGGGTCTGATGATGGAGCTGGAAGATGGTCATCGGAACTCAGTAATTAAACGTCATAACCCAATCGAGTATGGGCTCGTGTGATTCGTCTTGACGAGTACTTTGGTGCTAGATGGTAACCAGGGTCTGACGATGGAGCTGGAAGAAGGTCATCGGAACTCAGTAATTTAACGACATAACCCAATCGAGTATAGGCTCGTTTGATTCGTCTTGACAAGTACTTTGGTGCTAGATGGTAACCAGGGTCTGATGATGGAGCTGGAAGATGGTCATCGAAACTCAGTAATTAAACGTCTTAACCCAATCGAGTATGGGCTCGTTTGATTCGTCTTGACGAATAATTTGGTGCTAGATGGTAACCAGGGTCTGATGATGGAGCTGGAAGATGGTCATCGGAACTCAGTAATTAAACGTCATAACCCAATCGAGTATGGGCTTGTTTCATTCGTTTTGACGAGTACTTTGGTGCTAAATGGTAACCAGGGTCTGATGATGGAGCTGGAAGATGGTCATCGGAACTTAGTAATTAAACGGCATAACCCAATCGAGTGTGGGCTCGTTTGATTCGTCTTGACGAGTAATTTGGTGCTAGATGGTAACCAGGGTCTGATGATGGAGCTGGAAGATGGTCATCGGAACTCAGTAATTAAACGTCATAACCCAATCGAGTATGGGCTCGTTTGATTCGTCTTAACGAGTACTTTGGTGTTAGATGGTAACCAGGATCTGATGATGGAGCTGGAAGGAGGTCATCGGAACTCAGTAATTAAACGACATAACCCAATCGAGTATGGGCTCGTTTGATTCGTCTTTACAAGTACTTTGGTGCTAGATGGTAATCAGGGTCTGATGATGGAGCTGGAAGATGGTCATCGGAACTCAGTAATTAAACGTCATAACCCAATCGAGTATTGGCTCGTTTGATTCGTCTTGACGAGTACTTTGGTGCTAGAGGGTAACCAGGGTCTGACGATGGAGCTGGAAGAAGGTCATCGGAACTCAGTAATTAAACGACATAACCCAATCGAGTATAGGCTCGTTTGATTCGTCTTGACAAGTCCTTTGGTGCTAGATGGTAACCAGGGTCTGATGATGGAGCTGGAAGATGGTCATCGAAACTCAGTAATTAAACGTCATAACCCAATCGAGTATTGGCTCGTTTGATTCGTCTTGACGAGTACTTTGGTGCTAGAGGGTAACCAGGGTCTGACGATGGAGCTGGAAGAAGGTCATCGGAACTCAGTAATTAAACGACATAACCCAATCGAGTATAGGCTCGTTTGATTCGTCTTGACAAGTCCTTTGGTGCTAGATGGTAACCAGGGTCTGATTATGGAGCTGGAAGAAGGTCATTGGAACTCAATAATTAAACGACATAACCCAATCGAGTATGGGCTCGTTTGATTCGTCTTTACAAGTACTTTGGTGCTAGATGGTAACCAGGGTCTGATGATGGAGCTGGAAGATGGTCATCGGAACTCAGTAATTAAACGTCATAACCCAATCGAGTATGGGCTCGTTTGATTCATCTTGACGAGTACTTTGGTGCTAGATGGTAACCAGGGTCTGATGATGGAGCTGGAAGATGGTCATCGGAAGTCAGTAATTAAACGTCATAACCCAATCGAGTATGGGCTCGTTTGATTCGTCTTGATGAGTACTTTGGTGCTAGATGGTAACCAGGGACTGATGATGGAGCTGGAAGAAGGTCATTGGAACTCAATAATTAAACGACATAACCCATTCGAGTATGGGCTCGTTTGATTCGTCTTTACAAGTACTTTGGTGCTAGATGGTAACGAGGGTCTGATGATGGAGCTAGAAGATGGTCATCGGAACTCAGTAATTAAACGTCATAACCCAATCGAGTATGGGCTCGTTTGATTCGTCTTGACGAGTACTTTGGTGCTAGTTGTTAACCGGGGTCTGATAATGGAGCTGGAAGAAGGTCATTGGAACTCAGTAATTAAACGGCATAACCCAATCGAGTGTGGGCTCGTTTGATTCGTCTTGACGAGTACTTTGGTGCTAGATGGTAACCAGGGTCTGATGATGGAGCTGGAAGATGGTCATCGGAACTCAGTAATTAAACGTCATAACCCAATCGAGTATGGGCTCGTTTGATTCGTCTTGACGAGTACTTTGGTGCTAGATGGTAACCAGGGTCTGATGATGGAGCTGGAAGATGGTCATCGGAACTTAGTAATTAAACGTCATAACATAATCGAGTATGGGCTTCTTTGATTCGTCTTGACGAGTAATTTGGTGATAGATGGTAACCAGGGTCTGATGATGGAGCTGGAAGATGGTCATTGGAACTCAATAATTAAACGACATAACCCAATCGAGTATGGGCTCGTTTGATTCGTCTTTACAAGTACTTTGGTGCTAGATGGTAACCAGGGTCTGATGATGGAGCTGGAAGATGGTCATCGGAACTCAGTAATTAAACGTCATAACCCAATCGAGTATGGGCTCGTTTGATTCATCTTGACGAGTACTTTGGTGCTAGATGGTAACCAGGGTCTGATGATGGAGCTGGAAGATGGTCATCGGAAGTCAGTAATTAAACGTCATAACCCAATCGAGTATGGGCTCGTTTGATTCGTCTTGATGAGTACTTTGGTGCTAGATGGTAACCAGGGTCTGATGATGGAGCTGGAAGAAGGTCATTGGAACTCAATAATTAAACGACATAACCCATTCGAGTATGGTCTCGTTTGATTCGTCTTTACAAGTACTTTGGTGCTAGATGGTAACGAGGGTCTGATGATGGAGCTAGAAGATGGTCATCGGAACTCAGTAATTAAACGTCATAACCCAATCGAGTATGGGCTCGTTTGATTCGTCTTGACGAGTACTTTGGTGCTAGTTGTTAACCGGGGTCTGATAATGGAGCTGGAAGAAGGTCATTGGAACTCAGTAATTAAACGGCATAACCCAATCGAGTGTGGGCTCGTTTGATTCGTCTTGACGAGTACTTTGGTGCTAGATGGTAACCAGGGTCTGATGATGGAGCTGGAAGATGGTCATCGGAACTCAGTAATTAAACGACATAACCCAATCGAGTATGGGCTCGTTTGATTCGTCTTGACAAGTCCTTTGGTGCTAGATGGTAACCAGGGTCTGATGATGGAGCTGGAAGATGGTCATCGAAACTCAGTAATTAAACGTCTTAACCCAATTGAGTATGGGCCCGTTTGATTCGTCTTGACGAGTAATTTGGTTCTAGATGGTAACCAGGGTCTGATGATGGAGCTGGAAGATAGTCATCGGAACTCAGTAATTAAACGTCATAACCCAATCGAGTATGGGCTCGTTTGATTCGTTTTGACGAGTACTTTCGTGCTAGATGGTAACCAGGGTCTGATGATGGAGCTGGAAGATGGTCATCGGAACTTAGTAATTAAACGGCATAACCCAATCGAGTGTGGGCTCGTTTGATTCGTCTTGACGAGTACTTTGGTGCTAGATGGTAACCAGGGTCTGATGATGGAGCTGGAAGATGGTCATCGGAACTCAGTAATTAAACGTCATAACCCAATCGAGTATGGGCTCGTTTGATTCGTCTTGACGAGTACTTTGGTGCTAGATGGTAACCAGGGTCTGATTATGGAGCTGGAAGAAGGTCATTGGAACTCAGTAATTAAACGGCATAACCCAATCGAGTGTGGGCTCGTTTGATTCGTCTTGACGAGTACTTTGGTGCTAGATGGTAACCAGGGTCTGATGATGGAGCTGGAAGATGGTCATCGGAACTCAGTAATTAAACGTCATAACCCAATCGAGTATGGGCTCGTTTGATTCGTCTTGACGAGTACTTTGGTGCTAGATGGTAACCAGGGTCTGATGATGGAGCTGGAAGATGGTCATCGGAACTTAGTAATTAAACGTCATAACATAATCGAGTATGGGCTTCTTTGATTCGTCTTGACGAGTACTTTGGTGATAGATGGTAACCAGGGTCTGATGATGGAGCTGGAAGATGGTCATAGGAACTCTGTAGTGAAACGACGCAACCCCATTGAGTTTTGGCTCGTATGATTTGTCTTTACGAGTACTTTGGTGCTAGATCGTAACCAGAGTCTGATGATGGAGCTGGAACATGGTCATCGGAACTCAGTTATTAAACGTCATTACTCAATCGAGTATGGGCTCGTTTGATTCGTCTTGACGAGTACTTTGGTGCTAGATGGTAATCAAGGTCTGATCCGATGATGGAGCTGGGAGGTGGTTATAGGAACTCAGTAAAGAAGCTTCACAGGGGGAATACGTCATTTTTTCGAATTATAATTACGAAACAAATGTAAAAATTTCAAATAAAATTCATCAACTCAGCTATTTTCCAATAAATTTTCATGCGGTTTTCTCTGAAAATATTCCCGTGACTTGGAAAATCCTGATATTTATCACTAAATAAGTAAATATAATAAACGTTAGTGCTTCAAGAACTAAGTGATCGGGTTTTTTATAGACATTGTAACATAACCTCACTTTTACAAAACATCTAATAACTCCGCTCTCAGATAGCCAAAATGTACAGAATTTTTTGTGAGATATCAATAAGCCTAAATACATTAATTGATACCATTTTCATTTCATTAAATTTTGATCCAAGAATGTATGAAATCGTATCCGTTTCCTTTAAAAATTCCTTTCCTTAAAATATTGTTATTATTATTTGTCATTGCGTCTATTCGTTATAAGTATTATTAAAGTTCGCAGAAAAGTGGACATAAGGTGCCAATCAAACTACTAATGCGACGTTTCGATCGTTTATTTGATCATCATCAGGCATCTACAAAAGTTAGACACGTGTTAGACATAGCCAGTAGATCGCTGCATTAGCATACTTGCCTATTGCTCACGGCACCTACGACCTGCATAGGCTCCACGTTTTACAAGCTCAGCAACTACAAGCAGCATTGACGTCAATCATTGGCGTCAATCGAAGATTTCCTTTGAAGCCTGAAATGTGGAAGCGACACTCTTTGATTCCACATCGACTAAAGCAGTCATTAGTTAAAAGATGTAGTTTTAAGATTACTATTTTATTAACTCTTGGTACGAGCATCGACCAATTGTCATTACTTTAGTTTAGTTATAAGAAGTAGTATAAGATAATATTGTATTAATGCCGAATTAATACATAAATATTAATTATGTGGTTTCTTTTCAACCTCCTGACTACTGCAAACGTAACTCACGCTGCATGCAATCAATAATGTATATAATATAAAACAACAACCTTCACACGCAGTATTTAATTGACATCTTTATATTATTAAAAATCGCTAGTATGTAAGATCCTATAGCTAACGCATTATATATTGTTGTTTTTAATTTAATTTTAAATAACTGCAAACTATGAATTTTGAAAAATTGATACTATAACATTTAAATTTATCTAGGTAACAATATGTACAATTTGTGTTATTATATTTTTTTATATACATTTTCAGGACATCAGATTTTTAAATTTGACTCTGTTCTTCATCTAAAACATCAATTACATACACGTAAAGTTGTTGATTGACAATGTATTGGTCTAAGATCCGGGATAAAAAAAAAATTCCCTCATCTGTTAATTAACAGATGAGGGAATATTGACGGTTTTAGCTTACTACATGTACTTAATTAACATGAGAGAGAAAAGATTTTGGTAGTAATAAATAAATAAAACAATAGATTTTAATACCCTAGTTTTTTTAATAAACAAAAAACAATGTTACGTAACGCGCTGTTCGAAATGCCCCTCCCTCCCCTGTAACGCATCGTAACGTTTAACAAGACCCCTCTCCCCCCAAATTAGCGTTACGTAATACTTGAACGCCCCCTTAGCCTTTGGGTACGGAACCCTAAAAATGATGTTCTGCATGGGGTGACATAACGTTTTCTGATTGGTGTTCACTGTCATGTGAAATTATATTTTCTTAACTCGTTTTGTGAAAATATCAACAATCTTATATCATAATTAATTTTTAGTCACTAATCCATCCATGGCTATTATCGTTAAAGGTTGCATGCAATGTACCTATATAATGATATTTTTCTTATCAGGTTTAAATTATTATGTTTATATTTTTAGTTCTTTTTATTAACAAGAACATAATGAAAGCTTGTTTTTTATCCTTTACTGTTTACGAGAAATAATGGCTTATTTATGAAACGATTTTAAGCAATAAAGAATTAATCGTTATCCAATTAAGTACCTTAAATACATTGTGCATTTAATATACATCAATATGGTCCTTTACAGTATGTAATTTAAATCAATGTTTTCAAAGATATCATAGATTTAAAATGCAGGAACATAGCGGTCGCAGTGGTACCGGTCGGCGTGGCTGGCGGCGCGGTGGCCGGTGGCGTGAGCCACTGTGGTCTGTGCCTATATAAATGTCGCGTCAAAGGCCGCGCTTCGCTCTACCCTATTCAATTGATTTAAGCTATGTATTCATTAAGCAACATTTGCAAATTTTGATTTTCGTTAAGTGTGTGTATCACCTTATGGCGAAATAAATGTTTTCATTTCATTTCATTTCAAAGAAGCTTGTAACACTTGACGCTCAACATGTTTGGCAACGTCGCACAACAGCGAAGCGACCTTGCTAGTTGACCTTGTTAGTCTTATTGTTTGTTTACAAAAATTTTAAATAATAAAAATAATTTAAAATTAATAGTTGTTCTATCAGGCATTCTTCCTCTTTCACACACAGGGTGGGTTCCCCCTTTTACTTTTAGGCCTAACTCTGGCTACCTTTATACACGGGGTAATAAAACAATAGTGGATACTTTTTTTATAGTTTACAGGGTTGGTTCTTGTTTTTTGTATAGGTACATTGTTAATCTAACTAATGGTTTGTACATTCACAACTTATCTATACAAAATTTAGTCGACATTTTTATTCTTACAACTTAAGACTAAATGGTTACGAATTACAAAATTATTTTAACACTTTTATATTATTCACAGTGAAAATGTATACTAATAAATTAATAATATAGGTACAAAGAAACAGCTATTTACATGAATAACAATATTAAGCCTATTAGTTAATTATGTTCTATCATAGAAACTATAGCTTAATGGCAAATAAAATATGATATACCTAATTATATGCTTTTGATTCGATTTTTGTCAAATATCTCGAGAAAAGAGCATCAATAGTAGTATGGTCTCTCGTAAGTCGTAGTAAATTGAAGATTCATCGTAAAAAGGATAGCGATAATTTTTGCTGCGGCAATCGGGTTGTGACTTGAAATTTCTGTCATAATGTTTACTCTGGATACGCTACGCCCAACGACTTTATATTTTGTCTGATCAATACCCCAGATTGATGAGAAGATTGGTGCGATCTGGTAGCTAGGGATTACCGAATTATTATTTAGCTTTTAGTGCATACACTAACTACATCATTTTTATTGTAATAAAACCGTTTAAGATAAAAAAATTGTTTATTTTTTTATTATATAGATATAGAAGATTATGTGAATTCGAATTGTCTAAAATCTAATCCTACGCAGGCGAAGTTGCGGGCACCAGCTAGTTCCACCATACATTGATACACTAGCGGCCGCACTCAGAGACGTTCAAATTAGTCCTTATGGATACTTAAGTAATTGACATTAAGGCCCGTATTTATAAATCGCTCTCAGATACGATCTCAAGAGCGATCTTAGCTGATAGGCTCTCAGGATGTAATCACGATCTCAAGATCACTACTATTTAATAAATCGTCGTCAAGACAGTGTTGTCAACTTTATTTTTCAGAAGATCATACCATATACTAGAAAAGATCATATTATGCCTAGTTGCCTACATTTCAAGGAAAAAATCGTACGTAATGAAACTTCAATAAAATAACGTAAATATTTTTAAAACGGAATATCATTATAATTTAAGGCTCGTCTTTAGATTACGGGCTGTCGATTTATGGGGTTTTGTGGGGTGGAAAGGGGAGAGAGGGAGCGGGCTACCCCTTGTTACCATTCCCACCCCGCGGAACTCCATGGTTATGGAGATATACATGGTTAAAGTTTTGAGGTTAGAATAACGCTATTAAGCTATTACACTACCTTGTGGGAGAACCAGGGGCTAGGCACCTCCTCGCCCCCCCACCCTAGAACCACATAAACTGACAGCCCGTAATCTAAAGACTAACCTAAATTTAAATCAATATTTATCACTATAGCCTCGCGCGCAACTTCGCCGCGTGGATTATGATCAATTTGTCATACATAGTTTATGTGAAACTTTAACCGCTTACTTAGCGGAAGCTCTCAAAAGAAAAGAAAAAAACCCAATTTTTATTTTATTTTATTTTAATTATACGCCAACAAGGTAGACACCAACAAATTCACAACAATCAACAGCACAGGGTACAAACAATTAAGTGTTACCTCAATTATAGGCACATACAGCTTATTTAAGAGTGTTTCATTACAAAAACACGTAAAATTGATACATTTAGAATTAAATCAATGAAAATTAAATTATTACAATAAATTTAAAAACAAATTTAAATTAAATAAAAAAAATAAAAATGAAACGATAAAATTAAAATTGACATTACAAAATTAAAATGAAAATTAATATGAAAAATTAATAATAAAACAATCAATTATAAATTATGAACAAATTCAGTGACATTAAAATCAATAGACATAAAAATTAAAATTAAAATTGATACAATAATATTGAGTTATTACATGACGTCAATGAAATTAATAATTATTACAATAAAAATTATGAATAAAATAGAATAAGCATTTTGAAACATTAGTCTTATCGTGATGAAATAATTATAAACTATAGCCTTCCTCGATAAATGGGTTATCTAACACTAAAAGAATTTTTCAAATCGAACCAGTAGATCCTGAGATTAGCGCGTTCAAACTAACAAACTCTTCAGCTTTATAATATTAGTATAGTACGCGCGCGAGTTCATGTCCATCGGGGCCTGAGGAGGCGGGCGGGGGCAGCGCGCCCCGCCTTTACCCACCTCGCCGCATTCGTCCGCACTCGAATGTTGTCCTTGACGCACGCTTGTCGATATTGTCGATACATGGTAGATACTAAGAACTATTGACCGCTATTATATTGCACTACTGGCAAAAAGATGGATTAATTGAAAATGCGATCGACAAATTTATAATTGAACTCGGCGACGGCGAAAATAGTGACTCCGATTCAGCTCTGTCAGTTATCTTAGCATCTGATAGTGACTAATTCGTGTTTAGGGTTTTGCATTTTATAAATTGTTTTCCTATTTTTGTAATAAATAATTAACATGTATTGGGTGCATTTCCTTCATGTTGCATTATTTTTTTCATTTTTTTTTAAATAAATATCTTACAACATTTACACACAATCGTCTGTTCCGCTTCCGTCTGATATAGCCAAATATTTTTTATATATTTACATACATATATGATATATCAATATATAAATACAAATATTACACCCCGACTCAAGCGGGAATTGAACCCGCAGCCCGCGGAGCAGATAGCAGGGCCACTATAAACTGCGCTAACGGGCTAGTCTATTTAAATTATAATTATTTACTTACTTAAAGATGGGATAGATATTAAGGTTGACCAAATGAGATTATCGATATCGACAATACCATAGGTCACAAGAACTACCGCATTCCTCAGGATGGACATGAATTCGCGCGCGTACTATAATTATAGGTATAGATTTAAGGAACATGAATCAACATTTAACATTAAGAATTTTTATATTTTTAGATATGAGAAAAGTTACATTGGTGTATTCTAAAACTCAGATGAAACCGTGATTAGGTGTAATTTCGGTAGATACAAATTTAAAATCTCTTTTTTATAAATTTTTTATTATAGATCACTCCCTCGTCCTATTTTTTCGTTTGGATAATCATGCAACTTTGACCTTGGTGAAAAGTGCGAGCGTCAAGTAAATTATTAAATTACTTTAACGTGTTTACTGATTTTTTATTTATTAGTTAGTATAGTTATTGTAGTTTAATGGTGTAGTCTAGGTAGATCCTCTAGATATATTACATATATTATATTTAAAAAATGTGTATTTAAAATAGTTTAATTCGAATTTTTGAAATGTGTACCTACTATCTAATTGGTTTTTTATTAAACAACTAGCAACTCGCCCCGGCTTCGCGCGGGGTTTTTAAAGAAAATATCTTATAAATCAGAATAACATACACGATTTAACATATAAAGATACTAGCTGTGACCGCGACTTCGTCCGTGTGGAAATAAAAAAAATATTTTTCAGTTCACAGTTACAAAATAAATACATTTGTAAAATATAAGTAGCCTAAGTTACTCCTTATTACATCACTAGCTTCTGCGCGCGACTTCGTCGACGTGGACTCCGCTCCTATTGGTCTTAGCACGATGATATATAGCCTATAGCCTTCCTCGATAAATGGGCTATCTAACACTGAAAGAATTTTTCAAATCGGACCAGTAGATCCTGAGATTAGCGCGTTCAAACAAACAAACAAACAAACAATCAAACAAACAAACTCTTCAGCTTTATTATATTAAGTATAGATTTATCTGCCTGTGAAAGTCCAGTTAAAAGCGGCCCAGCCGTTTCAGAAATTAACTGGAACAAACAGACAGACAGACAGACAAAAATTGTAAAAAAAGTTATTTTGGTTTATGTACCGTGTATAGGTACATCATAATATGCATTTAGTAAAAAGCAGTTACTTTAATGTTACAACCAGACACTCCAATTTTATTTGCGGCGAATAAAATTGGAGATAGAAATAGATTTTATTGAAAGCGGTAGGGAAGTGTACAATAGAGAAGTGACAAATAGTGTCACCTAAAACAATATCAATTATCGAATACAAATACACATACATATACAGCATAATACATACATACAAAGATACATAATTATATACATATAAGCATATATACATACACATATTACATATATATACATATATATACACACATACATATATATAAACATACTTATAAAAATACTATACTTATAAACAAAATATACAGGGTGGGGATTATAATACAACGATAAATTGGACAGCGTATATGTAATGACATTCCAAGCCCACATACAAAAAATCAATAAAATACATCCAGTAGTTTAGTCACAAATTATGATTTTTCATTTTTTTAAATTTCTACGCATGTATTATACTAAAGACCTGACCTACCCTAAAACCGGCGGTTAACGACTCAAGGACAGCTATTATTATTTTTAAAAAGATTGAGCATATAAATAATGGATATGGGATCGACTGCCACAAAAAAAAGGCAAAATTTTTAATCATTGCCATTTAGTGACAGTTCGCAGACCAAATAATATTATAATAACTCATGTTTAAAAAAAAAATTTATTCAGTATCGGCTACTGATCAGTTCTGCATATTAAAAAAAAATTGATGGTTTGAGAAAATTTAAATCAAATAGTTTTTTATTCAATTTAATTTTAAATGCGTAACAATTTATTTTAATTTACTTTTCTAACTTACAATTTTTTATTCAATCAAAATAATGAAGTTTTGTAGGTACAATCTCATACCACTTCTACGTGACTTTGCCGCGTAGAAAGAAGGTCACGCGCCTGTTACACGCGCGATGACGCGTGTAACAGGTCAGTGATCCTGTAGTTACAAAAATGATGTTATAAAATTTTATTAAATTAAACTGAATTAGTTTGTATGAAAAAATCTTTTTTTTTTTTTTATTTTGATGTTAGGACTTATCTGATGGTTTTGAAATACTTCTTTATACTAGTACTAACGGTGTTTTCAATTATCGTTCTATTGTCATCCCCACGTTGTTTATAATATAATACTGTATGTGTAGTACTGACTGAGCACTATAATATTAGGTAAGAAAGTATGTAAAAAAGTTAGGGATTGTCACGCACGACAGATCTATCGCCGCACGCACTCAAGGTTTTAAGTCGCAATTTCGCCCGTCTCCGCGAACGAAAACAGGTATAACGCACTGGTTTTTCAGTAGATTTTCACAAAAAGTACTTCACTAGTTAGAGGGTAATGAGACGAATAGTTTGATATTCAACACTCTACGAAAAGTTAATAAATTAGTTAAAAAATGAAATTTTCAAATTGCTTTGGGTAGGCTACTCGTTCTATAAACTTTATTTACCTATAATTCAAATTCAAATTCAAATTCAAATCATTTATTTCGCCATAAGGTGTATATGTAATACTTACATATTACACTTAACGAAAGTCAAAAAAAAATGATTTACAAAAAAAAAACTAAACAATAATAACAGAAAGTTAAGGCAGCAAAAAATCAAACAATAAAATAAAAATAATAATTTATTTAATTCAGATTCACATCCATACAAGTGTTAGTAACATTTTATAACTTAAAAACTAATGTTAGTAGTACACTTTGATTTAATATAATTGTGCGTATAAGCACAGATTAGTAAATAGTACTACGTACAGATACTTAATACTGCTATAATAGCCTACTCCTTCGCGTCAGCAACCGCTGCATGCTAAAATGTGCCTAAATGCTCCAGTGTACAGTTGTGATTGCTTCGCACCACGCGATCCCACAGCAACGGCAGGGCTGACTCTTCGATAAAATTAAATTAACATAACTCTTTGTATCTATGTTATTGAGAACTGTGAATATATTCTGACTATATGTGGTAGTTTTAAATTGTATAGTTTATAAAATATATTTTTCTTTATAAATAGGTGCTGATTGTTAAATAAACTGACTGCTAAATTCATTAATACACGTAGATAAAACATTCTTATAGAGGACAGTGTGTAGGTAAGATAAATAAAAAATATTCAAAAGTTACATGTGTTTTATGATTATATAATTTTTTTATAAATTTAATACTCGTAATTTAATAATTTTCGATTAAAACAAGAATTATCAAAATCGATAAACCCAGTAAAAAGTTATCCGGTTTAATATAACGAAGGTCAACGAAAAAATATCAAGTAAATACGCATTTTAGATATAACTCTAAAAGTACTTGGGAGCACACATGACACGCATTCACGCATACCCTTTAATTAAAACAAAATTTATCGAAATCGGTCAACCCAGACAAAAGTTCTGATCTAACATACATAAAAAATACAATAGAATAAAAAATAATTAATTTAGAACGTCCTCCTTTTTTGGAAGTCAGTTAAAAATTGAACTACGTGCGTGCGATTCGTTTGCGACAACCTTATCTGGCCCGAGACCGCTCGGCCGGGCAGTAGGTAATTATAGCGATTAGCGCGCAAGTACATGGAGTGACGATAGTCTGTAGTGCTATTCTGTAAGAACATTTTCGTGTCTCGACAGCGGAATCCGCGGTGAGAAATCAAATTCGTATTCTCTAAAACTCGACAGTCCCGGTAGCGCCACACTGGTGACTGGTGAGTGTAGCGACGAGTCGAACCCTATTGCGTGATAAAGTTGACATTAATAGTATGAGTAGGTTTGAGTATGAGTATCGGTATTCTGTGTTTACAGAATTCCAAATCAAGGTCAAGTGGGTTTTGCTTTCGAAGTGAGGTCTGTCACTCAGGTGAAGCTCGATATCGAAATGGTTTTTTACAGAATAGCACTACTGGTATAAGTAGGTAAACTGATTTCATGTTCCTTTATTACAATTATGGATACCTATTGACATAAGAAATCGAATCATACTAAAATTCAAAAAAAATAAAAATCCAATCAATATCAAAACTCAACCAAAATTACAATTAAAATCAAAGTCAAAATCAAAAACACATACATACCAAAAATACAATACAATAATTATTATTAGCCGATATAATATTTTGTTTGATCCGATATAATTATTATCGATACAAAATATCCAATATCGAAAATTGTATTACAGACGATATTTTTTTTAAGTGAAACTTTGTTAGGCGCATGAGGGTAAAATTTTAGAGAACGTGTGACCGACTGGGGAACTCCACGTGACGTTGGCTTTTTTTTAATTTGTTATTTTTTTTGTCAATTAGTTTTGCCAAGTGTTATTTTTATTTAAATGTAACTAACTAAACACTGACAGCGGAGCTTTGTAAAGAGCAGTTTTTCGACTTTCGCAACCGGACAAATACTAGATTATGTAATACTAGCGACCCGCTCCGGCTTCGCACGGGTGCAATGCTGATACTAAATTAATATAAAATATAAAATAAATATTTGCAATCTAAGCGCAAAAAATCTGTTTATATACGACTTCAAATTAGAAAACTTTAAAACTATCAGTGTTCCTCTACTATATTATTCATGTATTATACATATAAACCTTCCTCTGGAATCACTCTATTTACAAAAGAAAACCTAAGCATATATACAGAAAGACAGCGGGAAGAGACTTTGTTTTATAATAATTGTAGTGACAACAAATAGGTTTAAAATATTAATTAGAAGATATTAATACCTATTTAATTTTTGATATTTTGTAAATATTACCCAAAAATGAAATCCTTATAAAAGTACATTAATATTTTTATTGAGATTTTTGTACATTAAAATAATTTCATTTTATATGAAAATTACTATTGATAATATTGAGCTAAATAGTAAATACACTATTATTTTATAAATACAAAATCTTTTGAAAATTTTATCGATATATCGACGTCGATATTTATAACTATTTTAATAAATATCTATATAGCGACAGCCACCCCGCACAGTGGGCTGAAATTCGCGTTTCATAAACATTCAAATTTATTTTTTCAACTGACGCTTTTTTTGCTTGAATACGATTGAGAATAACTGCTATATTATGCCTTATATAATGATCTTTCATGTTTATATTCGGTCAGGTTATAATTTTATTACGAAATTTGGTGAAAACTTACCATTTTATGTCCCAAACACACTAAACAGTTGTAAAAGAGAAAAGAAAATAATATAACGTAGGTCGACGAAAAAGTAGTCAAGTAAATACGCATTATTAGATCGACGGTGCCGTAGAATAACGTTACATGTGAATATAGTACGAAATCAATTTTATTTAATAATTTACTTCAGGAGTCGAAGATCTATCTATACATGCAAAAAAAATAATTTTACGACCAATAGTTTCTGAGATTCTGAGGCGGACAACGTCCCATGTGTTTGTGTCTCCGTATTATAATGAACTAGATGCATATGTGACGGAGCTCGCGGCCGGGGGTAGCACGCGTTGGCCATGCCAAAGTCACTTGTTACGTTGTTGAGTGGAAAACGAGCTTGTGCGCACGAGTTACCGCATTCGCCGATGATAAAGTTATTTTTCTTAAATAGTATTCATAATTAGTACTAAAACATGTCCAAATATAATAACAGATCTAATAAAATCCTTGATTTGGTGAAAAACAACTGTAAAAATTGGGAAGAAGAATTTGATAGTGGAAAGATATCTGGTTATAACAAGGAAATTTCGAATTATGCCGGTAAGTTAATCTTATTCCTTATTAATATGTATAACAAAATTGCATTTTCACGATTGTTTTATATTCTATGGTGGTTTATTTTAATTTACATATCTAACGCCAAACTTCGCGTTTCATATTCATATGTGACGTTATTTAATGGAGATTAGTCTTTACATTGTTTCTTACAAAAATGCTCTTGCAAATTAAATCAAATTGTAAAAGACATCTTTGACTACTAATGGAAAACTTAATTTGTTGATTTTAAAGTATGAGTTACAAGTAGTGATATGTCGTTTTACCACGGACATATTCTGACGTTTTTGAGTCATATGTGAAGATAGAACGTTGTTTTGCGGAAATCTTGATGACATATGTGAAGACAGAACGCTCTTTTGTGGAAATCCTGATGTAATATGTGAAGATAGAACGTTCTTTTGCGGAAAACTGATGTAATATGTAACATTGGTACGTTTTTTCTTCCAGAAAAATACTGTAATTTGGTTTAAATTGCTTTTTTCTTAATTAAATTATCAATTTATTCGTATTCAAATAAAATTGTTTTCTTTTATTTTTGTAATTTTTATATTTTATATTATTTTTTCAGTTTCAAAGACACCTGTAAGCCCATCATCGTCACCATTACATCCGGGTTCAGAAAACATTGCTTTAGAGTTAAAAGACGTATTAGTCAGTCAGTTCAGCCTATTGTAGTTCACTGCTGGACATACCCTCCCCAAGTTCGCGCCAGACATCCCGGTTTTCCGCAATCCTCCATGAATACTACACCGGCAATCTTACGTAGATCGTCGGTCCAACGGGCCAGAGGACGTCCCACAATGCGTTTGCCAAGACGCGGTCTCCACTCCAGGATCCGTCTGCTCCAACAGCCATCGGTTCTGCGACACAGATAACCAGCCCACTGCCACTTAAACTTGCTAATTCTGTGGGCTATGTTGGTTACTTTCGGTCGCGGATAGTCTCATTTCTAATCCTATCTTTGAAAGAAACCCCAAGCATAGCCCCTTCCATTGCACGTTGAGCGACTTTAAACTAGTGGACCAGTCCGTCAGTGTCCATGTCTCGGCTCCGTATGTCAACACAACCAGGACGCATTGCTCGAAGACTTTTGTCTTCAAGCATTGTGGAATCTTCGAAGGCAAGACTCGACGAAGCCTGCTAAACGCCGCCCAGCCCAACCAAACCATCCTATCAGCCTCCTTCTCGAGTTTTTTCAACCTGGTTGAATGGTGTGGCCAAGGTAGACATAATCCTGAACAACTTCGAAAAGGATACCGTCAACCGATACCCGTCTCGGTATCACTTGGTTGTTAAACATAACTTTCATTTTATCTAAGTTCATACCAAGACCCACTCGTCGGGAGGACTCGTTTAGGCCGGCCAGCATTTGGCCTAGCTCATCCGACGTCTCCACAAAGATTACGAAATCGTCGGTAAAACGAAGGTGCGAGATGAATTCGCCGTTGACGTTGATGCCTCGTTCCTCTCAATCCAAGGTCATAAAGACATCCTCCAGCGCAGTGGTAAACAGTTTCGGTGATATTACATCTCCCTGTCTTACCCCACGCCGCGCCGGAGGAAAATGCACAGCCTGCTCCGGTGGGTGGAATTCGTCGAGTCTTCTGGCGAGACGATTCGTAACAACCCTTGAAAACAGCTTATAGACGTGGCTCAAAAGTGAGATTGGTCTGTAATTCTTCAACAAAGACTTGTCACCTCTCTTAAAGAAGCACCACCACACTCCTGGACCACGCCTCCAGCGTGGTACCTCGGTAGATGACGGCGTTAAAAAGTTTATATCTGCTTGTATTGTGCTTAATCTATTCTGCTCAATCAGAGTAGTAATCTCTCTCGTATTTGAGCAGCGGAGGTCTCGGCGTACAAGTTTCCGTATCCTCTTAGACAAAGCCTTCTGTTCTGGCGAAGCTGCTTGGGCAGCGGGCAACTCGCACCTCCGCCGCATTAGATCCAAGGCTTCGGGAGAAAGTTTAGACTGCTTCGTTGACTACCTCGGCGGAAAGTGTTTGCGACCCAGTGTACACACCATCTTCACCATGTTGTCGGTCATCTCGTCCACTTCTCCAGCGAATCGAATCGGTTTTGGAGCTCCAGTTGGAACTGCTCGGAGCCACATAGTATTTGGAGCAGCGTAGGTCAGAGAGTAGATTTCATCAACCGCGTATTCAGAGTGCCCCGTAATAGCCGGTGGTCGCTGCTGGTGTTAACCGGTTCTAATTATAATAAATACAAAGAAAGAACAAAATGTGATGTTGGAGACTGATAATTTTAGTATTTTATGTTAGTTTAAGAAACGTTGATTGATTTAAAGAAGTGAAGATATTTTTTATGTTTAATTATTATAAATTTGGTACTTTTAAAATAAAGGACTGATTTTGTTTTTAAAATGTTTTATTTTTAATCAATTTTATACAAAAAAATAATAAATACTATTTATGACACGCTACTTATGAAAATGACTGCTCAAAATAAATCTGGAATATGCATATAGGACGAAATAACTAGCTTAAGTTTCATAAAAAAACGTTCCATTTGCATCTGGATCCTTAGAGCCTCCGGTGAATAACGTCACATGTGTAAATGTGACAGCAACAAGTCCATTATAAAACGTTATATATAAACATCGACCCTACTATCTTTTTAAATAAAACTGTTTCAAAATAATTAATAATACTGATAGATAATCACAGGCTTAATGTAAATTTTTCCAAAGTATAAAAGCGCCAGGTTTTTCCGTTTCCGAAATATAACAATTGAAAACTTTGAACGGCTCTACTGTAAAACGACTATTTTGCAGATAGTACGTTATTCTACGGCACCGTCGAGATATAACTCTAAAAGTACTTGTCAGATCTCAATTAAATTAAAATGGGACCACATGACACGCAACACCTTTCAATTAAAACAAAATTGATCGAAATCGGTCCACCCAGTCAAAAGTTCTGAGCTAACATACATAAAAAAAAACATACGTGTCGAATTGAGAACCTCCTCCTTTTTTGGAAGTCGGTTAAAAAAACAAAAACTTGGATTATTGAATTTTTCACATAAATTTTGAGGTTATGTGAAAAAAGTGTAAATACTAAAGTTGTAGATCTTTATATTACCTACAGCTTTGCCCTTGAACTTTTTTTCATAGGACTTGTAGTTTAGCCAGAAATTGAGATAAACTGTTCTTTTACTCTTACACCCCCCCCCCCCCCCTCCCTTCCACTGCCCGACCTCAGATCGACCGTAATTTATTTTTCCTATCATTTTCGTTGTACTCACTTTCTTTTCCAATGTAAATAAATAAATAAATAGTATAAGTAATAAATAAAGTATATAATTATACACTTATGTAAAGCTTGATATTAGTTAAAAACAAAAAAATAAATAAAAAAAATTGGTAATTTTTTTAAAGGTTTAAAAAAAAAGCACGTTTGACCTTAACATGAAGTATGTCAAAAAATCAAAAATAATTTGTATTTTAATAACCTAAGAGGATATTAAGTGCAATTGTGCGATTATGGAGATAACATCATTCATGATGTCGACTCCATACAAATTGTCTTGAAAAAAATTATAAGTGCGCTGTTTACGATTATAAACCTGAAAGATCATTATATAAGGCATATAGCAGTTCTTCTCAATCGCATTCAAGCAAAAAAAGCGTCACTTGAAAAAATAAATTTGAATGTCTATGAAACGCAAATTTCAGCCCACTGTGCCCCGCTCTCGGCTCTCCGCAACCAATGGCAGCGCTCCTGCGCGGCCTCCTCCGCCGCTAGCCAGTGTTGACAACATAGGTGATTTTTCACCATTTAGGCTACTCTAAGTGGAAATCGGTGACAAAAATTTAAAATATCTAAATAGCGACTGGTCGCAATAAAATAAATAAATAAGCCTTTTATTATTTCCTATTTTTTACATATAAATTATTACAATTTTCATGTATTCCTTTTTTTAACATTAAAGTAAACAATATTAATTTGTATTAATTTCCTTCATCTTCATCATGTTATATATTTTTAACAATATTTGTTCATAAGTTTTAATGCACATTTCTAATTTTTGTTTTTTTTTTTTCTTTTTATTATAGTTTGGTTTTTTTTTGTAAATGACATTTTGTTTACTTTCGTTAAATGTATGTATCACCTTATGGAGAAATAAATGTTTTCATTTTCATTTTTTATCATATTTTTAACCTAATAGGTACCATATATAACTCATGTAATTTCTAATAATATGAAGAATAATCAAGATCCTTTTTTCTTTTATTAAACTTCTACTAACATTTACGAAAATTATTTATCGCTTTTAAACAACATGAAAGAAATTAACTTCACCAATAACTAATTCTTAGAATAACACATACTTTTAAGGTAAAAAATGAACTCTGGTCGCCTTTTAGGCTACTGAAAAAATTTTGAAGAAATGAACTAATCACAACACAAATGAGCATTTAAACGTAGTGTGAGAAAATTTAGAGAAAAAGATGGCCACACCCGTCGTTAGTTTCGGGGAATACCTGTAGCTATAACCTGACCAAATTTAAGATGCAATCAAGATACAGTGTTTGCTTCGTTTTTCATAACTATTCTAATTGTGTGTATTATACTTAGCGAAATAGTTCGTTAAAACCGTTATTTTTAAAGGAAAAGTTCTACTGTACATAATACATTTGATCAATTGGGCGCTAGCCAGTGAAGTGAACGGGTCGCCTCGCTATGTTGCGAAGCATACGACCCGGAATTATTTTTTTTGCCTTAACAGTATTAACATACAATACTTCTCTGATAAACTTCGGAAAAAGAAACGACAAGTGTGAAGTGACTGATGTTGATGTTGTTCAAATATCTTTTTCAAGTAAGAATTATTATTTAATATTTATAGTTGTCTCTCGTTTAAAATTGTCCAGTAATTAAACAAACCTCATCCAACCAGTGTAAATCATTGATAAGAATTATAATATACTTACCTGTATTTTTTTCGTCTTCATATAATTATATTACTTTTAGTTTAATAAATAATGATGTAATCGTTTTGTCTAAATGATCTATATTTAATAAACAAAAGTAGCCTTAGTTACTCCTTATTACATAGCTTACGTAATTAAAAATAATGATGTAATCGTTTTGTCTAAATTATCTATACTATCATAAATAAATTATCTATATAATAAACAAAAGTAGCCTTAGTTACTCCTTATTACATAGGTGATGTAATTAGGAGTAACTAAGGCTACTTTTATTTTAGAAATTTGTTTATTTTATAACTCTGCGAACTGAACAATAACTTTTTTGTTAAATTCCACGCGGACGATGTCACGGGCACAGCTGGTCTTAAAATATATATACGTAATTTTTTTATTACAGATGATAAAAAATCGCTTTTAAAATTTTATTGAAGAAACGACAAGTGAACGACGACGTTTGATCTCAAATATCTTCTTCAAGTAAGAATTATTATTTATCGTTCTCTCGTTTATAATTTTCCAGTAATTATACAAACCTTATCCAATTAGTTTAAATCATTTATGACAATTATTATATTAATATTCCTGTAGTTTTTAGGGTTCCGTACCCAAAGGGTAAAAACGGAACCCTATTACTAAGACTTCGCTTTCCGTCCGTCCGTCTGTCCGTCTGTCACCAGGCTGTATCTCAAGAACGGCGATAGCTAGAGAGTTGAAATTTTCACAAATTATGTATTTCTGTTGCCGCTATAACAACAAATACTAAAAACAAAATAAAATAAATATTTAAGGGGGGGCTCCCATACAACAAACCCGATTTATTGCCTATTTTTACTCGATATAAATAAATGGTAAGAGGTAGGCACTTGAAATATTCACAAAATACTTAATTGTGTGTTACTTTAATAATAAATAATAAAATTAAAATTAAAAAAATTTGGGGGCTCATACAACGAAAATGACTTTTGCTGATTTTTGCCCGCTATTAAAATCACTGGTGTTTATCTAGCCAATGGTACGGAACGGATTTTTTTTCGTCTTCATTTATTACTTTGTTTAAAAAATAACGATGTAATCGTTTGTCTAAATTATTTATACATCTATACAATAAATAAAATTGAAGTGTATGTTTGTAATATTAAAATAACCGTTTTTACTACATGTTTATGGATGTATAATAAATACACGGTACAACAAAATAACATTTTTTACAATTCTTTGTCGTTGCGTACTTGCGTACATTCGTTATAATTAATTTACTATAAAGATTTTCACCTGCGCCCTCTGATTAAATTAATTTATTATTGGAGTTATCAGGGAAGTGGACGTACGGTGCCAATCAAAATACCAATTCTAAATTAATGCGACGTTTCAATCTTATATTAGATCTTCTTCAGGCATCTATAAATTTGATCAACATTTCAACATAATTATGAAAAAGCTGCTTATGATTAACAATATTGAATATAGAAAAATAACAAAAGATTTTTTCCATTTACCTTTACATGTAGTGTATGACATCTTCATACTTAGGGTGCAATGTTAATATGCATAATCATATAATGCTTTATACATTTTTTTTTGTTTTTTATTTTAAAGAATTTTGAAACATTGACAATTACAATACTATTTAAATTTATCAAGGCAACAATAAGTACATTTTTATATCATTTTATTTTGTTACCTATACATCTTTAGGACATTTGATTCTTACAATTTAACTCTATTCCAGCATCTAAAACATTAATTACATGTATGATAATTATATATCATGCTATGCTATAGGTACAACACCACAAAATGTTAACAACCAAAGTATTACCTCCACATGCAGTGCAACCAGTATGTCACACCTATTATCTTTTAGATATGATAAATCACATCATCAAAGCCATTTTAAATTTTCTCAACAATTAAAAGTACATGTGCTCCATTCCAAATCAATGCAAAACTGTCAAGTCATTAATCTCAAATATTTACCGCCTTTTGTACATTTCTTTTATATTTCTTTTTCTCTTGCATGTCTTATGTTACATGTATTGTTTTTGGTTATACAATAAAGTACATTTGTATTGTATTGTATTTATATATTGGCTAGCCCGTTGGCGTAGTTCGTAGTGACCCTGCTTTCTGCAGGGTCACTACAAATTCTTCTGGGTTGTGGGTTCGATTCCCACCCTGAGTCTGGATGTAATATATATATATTTATTCATATACTAGCTGCCCGGACAGACTTCGTTCAGTCTGTTATGTATATTTTTTATATTTATTTTATTTTTTGTATAAAAACCTTCCGTGGGATTTTTAAGGAACATACAAAAAAAAATTGGTATAGATTTAAATATATTAAAATGAAAATGTACCTACTTCTTAAAATATTATATGTTGCTACTTACAATTTATTTAGATTAATAATTTTTAATTTCTTACTAATTTTAGGAAAATATATACTATTACGTTATTTAACTTTTGATTAATTTTTCTATATACATATATTGTTAATCATACGCAGCTTTTTAACCGACTTCCAAAAAAGAGGAGGTTCTCAATTCGACGGTATTTTTTTCAACTACAAATACAACACAAGTACTTTTAGAGTATGCGGCTGTCCTTCTTATTATCGACTAGCCCGTTGGCGCAGTTTGTAGTGACCCTGATTTCTGCTCCGGGGGTTGTGGGTTCGATACCCGCCCGAGTCTGGGTGTAATATATATATTTGTGTATTTATTTAATTCTTTGAAATGATTTTAATTTTCTGCTTTGTCTGTGAATAAATTGTATAAAATATTGTATTTAAATATATTAAAATGAAAATGTTACCATACAAGTACTTCTTAAAATATTATATGTTGCTACTTACAATTTATTTCGATTAATAATTTTTAATTTCTTACTAATTTTAGGTAAATATATACTATTACGTTATTTAACTTGATTTATTTTTCTATATACATAATATATTGTTAATCATACGCAGCTGTTTAACCGACTTCCAAAAAAAGAGGAGGTTCTCAATTCGACTGTATTTTTTTCAACTACAAGTACAACACAAGTACTTTTAGAGTATGCGGCTGTCCTTCTTATTATAGACTAGCCCGTTGGCGCAGTTTGTAGTGACCCTTATTTCTGCTCCGGGGGTTGTGGGTTCGATTCCCACCCCGAGTCTGGGTGTAATATATATATTTATTTGTGTACTATTTATTTATTATACTATTTATATGTACTATTTATTATATTGTATGTATATCGAAAAAAATGTAGCTATACCAGTCAGCTGTTACATATTATAACACAAGCATTAAGTTGCTTACTTCAGGAACAGATGACCGTGTGTGTATTGTGTAAATATTTATTAATATGACTCGTTTTTACAACTTAAATCCACTCTTCATAGTATTGAGCGTGTTACAACGGAAACTAATTACACAACTCATGTTCTCATCCTTAGTAATATACCTATAACTCCACATTGTTAAACTTTAATGTATAGGTAGGAGCCAGCTGAAGTGACAGGATAGAGACAATAAATTTTGATTAATGATTATACTGAAATAAATTTTTAAACCTACACAGGATGAGGATATAATAACCATTTTAATGAATCTAGTTTTTCTTGGGCTTTTAACCGACTTCCAAATAAGGTGGAGGTTCTTAATTCGATTGTATTATTACAAGCTTTTATTTAACTTGCAATGTATGTATGTATGTATGTATGTATGTATGTATGTAACTTTAATGAATGTTTGTTCGGGTGAAGTCGTGCAACTCAATTTTGAAGCAGATATCTTCAACCAATTGAGCTGAAATTTTGTATACAGGTTCGATTTGGATGACAATGCATGGTTTGTATGTATACATGTATGTATGTTCGGGTGAAATCTTGCAACTCAATTTTGAAGCAACCAATTGAGCTGAAATTTTGTATATAGGTTCAATTTGGATGCCAATGCATGGTTAACTTTATGACGTCATTCTAAATCCAATATGGTGGCATATCCAATAGTGCGGACTAGTTATTTTTAGTGCACTTCTACAATATGGGTATCAAATGAAAGGGCTTGCTAGGAATAATTCGAATAAAGTGATGTGATAACCGACTAAAAAGTCAAAAATAAATTAAAAGTAAAAAACCTTTTTAAAAAACAAGCTTTTATTAGAATGTGCTAAAACGAAAAAAATAAATTTTTACTTAAAAACTTTTACTATCTACTTATAAAGTCACTAGCTTCTCCGCGCAACCTCGTCGGCGTGGACTCCGCTCCTATTGGTCTTAGCGTGATGAAACATAGCCTATAGCCTTCCTCGATAAATGAGCTATCTATCTAACACTGAAAGAATATTTCAAATCGGCCCAGTAGTTCCAGAGATTACCGCGTTCAAACAAACAAACAAACAAACAAACTCTTCAGCTTTATATATTAGTATAGATTACACATAATCTATATGATATAAAGGCTTGTCGCGAGTTTGCTTGTAAACAAGTAAATTAATTAAATTGATGTGATTGATTTTAACTATTAAAATTTTCAAACTATTTTAGTTTATCTGAGGTAGGGCACAGCAGGAAATTTCCTGCTCAAAATATGGAGCAGCCCGACTGGGGTAGTACCTCGACCTTACAGAAGACCACAGCTAAGTAATACTGTTTTCAAGCAGTATTGTGTTCTTGTTGGTGAGTAAGATGACCAGAGCTCCTGGGGGGGATTGGGGATAGGGTCAGCAACGCGCTTGCGATGCTTCTGGTGTTGCAGGCGTCTATAGGCTACGGTCTTACCATCAGGTGAGCCGTATGCTTGTTTGCCGGACTCGTAACATAAAAATAAAAAAAAACTAAGGAAATACGAGTACTCATATCTCGCGACAAGCTTTTGTATCATATAGATTATGTGTAATGAGTAATGACTTTATAAGTAGATAGTAAAAGTTTTAAAGTAAAAATTTATTTTTTTCGTTTTAGCACATTCTAATAAAGGCTTGTTTTTTAAAAAGGTTTTTTACTTTTAATTTTTTATTTTACGAGTAGATGCCTGAAGAAGATCTAATATAAGATTGAAACATCGCATGAATTTACAATTGGTATCTATTTTGATTGGCACCTTATGTCCACTTCCCTGATAACTCCAATACCTAATTTTCGACGGGACATTTACTGGCAGGTAGATGATGTAATAAGGAGTGACTTAGGCTTTTAATTTTTAATTTATTATTATTTTTTATTTTAATTTAAGTATTATTAATATTATTTACATTATAATGTACAATTGATTTACTAAAGGTTTTTTTTTCAGCGAACGAATGTGTTAACTTATCCGAGCAACAAAATGATCATCAAAAAATAATACAGGAAGTGACTCAACATCATCTGGATTGATCTACAAGTAAATTTGAAAAACATAGATTAATAAAGCTTTGCACTGTAAAATATCAACACTTAAATAATAATTCATTTTATAATATATAATACATAATAATAAAAGAAAAGTTGTACTTAATTTGGAAAATTTGGCTAAAATCGGTCTTCAAAGACAGCAAGGTGGAGAATTCTTCAAATTAGCCAATTGATTAAAAAAAATTCTATCATTCCTAAGGCTAATTAATGATTAAAAAATGCTAGAAAACTATTAGACAGGGAGCTCGTGACAGGTTGACATGACCAATACCCTCTCAAACGAAACTTCGTTACATGAATAAGGGATTTTTTTACGAATTTTCGTCTTTGTCAGCTGCCACTCCGTGGGTGGGTTTGGCAGTGGCAGCCTCCCAAACATCGAGAAAAAAATTTTCAGTAATTTCCTCTCGCTTCAAAATTTGTCGGATTATAGTTTACCTAATATCTTGAAGGAAACATAACGTCAGCTGGCCATAACATGGTGGATTATACGTCAGCTGGCTGCTTGAATATGTAAAAAAAAAATTTTTTTTCAGTGATTTCCTCTTAACTAAAAATTTGCATGGTGATAGTTTACATGCTACTATGAATGAAAATTAACGTCAGCTGGCTGTATCTCGGTGGAAAGTTTGTCAGCTGGTACCTTGAAAATGTAAAAAAAAAACTTTTTTCAGTCATTTCCTCTCACTTCAAAATTTGTCAGATTATAGTTTACCTAATATCTTGAAGGAAAAATAACGTCAGCTGACTATAACATGGTGGATTATACGTCAGCTGGCTGCTTGAACATGAAAAAAAAAATTTTTTTTCAGTGATTTCCTCTCAACTCAAAATTTAGCTGGTGATAGTTTACATGTGACTATGAATGAAAATTAGCGTCAGCTGGCTGTATCTCGGTGGAAAGTTTGTCAGCTGGTACCTTGAAATATGTAAAAAATAATTTAGTCATTTCTTCTCACTTCAAAATTTGTCAGATTATAGTTTGCGTAAGCTGCTGCGTTACACCTTCAAGGTACCAGCTGACAAACTTTCCACCGAGATACAGCCAGTTGACGTTAATTTTCATTCATAGTAGCATGTAAACTATCACCAGGTAAATTTTTAGTTGACAGGAAATCACTGAAAAAAAATTTTTTACATGTCCAAGCAGCCAGCTGACGTATAATCCACCGTGTTATAGTCAGCTGACGTTATTTTTCCTTCAAGATATTAGGTAAACTATAATCTGACAAATTTTGAAGTGAGAGGAAATGACTAATTTTTTTTTTACATCTTTCAAGGTACCAGCTGACAAACTTTCCACCGCGATACAGCCAGCTGACGCTAATTTTCATTCATACGATTACGATTACGATACAGCCTGTAATATCCCACTGTTGGGCATAGGCCTCTTCTCCATGTAGGAGAAGGATCAGAGCTTAATCCACCACGCTGCTCCAATGCGGGTTGGCGGATATATTCCCTACTAGGAGTAACGATCGCTATCAGGTGTACATGATAACAACCGGGACCGACGGCTTAACGTGCTCTCCGAGGCACGGTGGGGTAACCCACAAGGACCCAGACCACGGCAAACATCTGTATGGCCAATACAAATGTGTCGTGTGCGGGAATCGAACCCGCAACCGCCCGCGCAACATGCAGCCAATCGCAATCCAGTGCTGTAACCGCTGCGCCAACGCGGCGTCTCTTTTTTTCATTCATAGTAGCATGTAAACTATCACCAGGTAAATTTTTAGTTAAGAGGAAATTACTGAAAAAGGAAAATGTAAAAGGAAATGAAAATATGTAAAAGGAAGGTGTTATGGCGTAACCAATGCTCAGTGCTCCTTGTGGTTCAGGTGTCGTATAGGTCCCGGTGTATAAAAAGATGGTGATAGTTTTTAAATAAAGATAACCAATTACGATTATGATTAGTGATTACACATAAGAAAATAATCCTGAATCAGATAGTTGAAAAGCAGTAAAGTGAAGTATTTGTATCATGTATTACCACTAAATTGATTTTTTTTTTTGCGCTAAAATCAAACAAAAATTGTAATTCCACAACTAAGGAATTAATATCTCACAAATATCCCTGTACAGACCTGTAAAAGTATATAAATTATACTAGATATTTAATATGCTCCTATTTCCCTTATACAGGGTGTCCCGCGATAAAGTGCAACCCCGAAAGAGGGCGAAACTAGACCATAAATTGTCGACAAAAAACAGAAAAAAATTAAAAAAAAATTTTTATTTTTTTTATTGACGAATTAAGATTTTTATATAGCTTACGTAACCTCTTTGTACAAAAAATGATGATTTTTGCACGTGTTTTTTGGGATACAGGCGTAATTTTTTTTTATTTGAATGGCAATATGGTAAGAAATAATAATAAATCATAAAATTTCCTGGTATTGGGGGCATAATTCTGAGAAAATTAGAGATCATTGAAAAAAACAGTCAAAAAATGGATTTTTTTTCACAAGAAGCATAGTTAAAGTCATAATGCCACTTTTTTGCGAGCTAATTGTTATTTTATCCTTACCGCCAAGTACGTGGCATAATATTTTATTTTATTTTAAAGTAATCGACCCACTACTTTGGAAGAAATAACCATTTTTTATACATAGAGTCTACGTAAGATATAAAAATCTTAATTCGTCAATAAGAAATAAAATATTTTTTAAAAAGTTTTATCAATGTTTTTTGTCGATAATTTATGGTCTAGTTTCACCCCCTTTCGGGGTTGCACTTTATCGCGGGACACCCTGTATAATGATAAGGATCGAAGCTAAAAAATGTAAACTATAATCTGACAAATTTTGAAGTGAGAGGAAATGACTATTTTTTTTTACATCTTTTAAGGTACCAGCTGACAAACTTTCCACCGCGATACAGCCAGCTGACGTTAATTTTCATTCATAGTAGCATGTAAACTATCACCATGCAAATTTTTAGTTGAGAGGAAATCACTGAAAAAAAATATTTTTACATGTTCAAACAGCCAGCTGACGTATAATCCACCATGTTATGGCCAGCTGACGTTATGTTTCCTTCAAGATATTAGGTAAACTATAATCCGACAAATTTTGAAGTGAGAGGAAATGGCTAATTTTTTTTTTTTACATCTTTCAAGGTACCAGCTGACAAACTTTCCACCGAGATACAGCCAGCTGACGTTAATTTACATTTATAGTAGCATGTAAACTATCACCATGCAAATTTTTAGTTGAGAGGAAATCACCGAAAACAATTTTTTTTTTACATGTTCAAGCAGCCAGCTGACGTATAATCCACCATGTTATGGCCAGCTGACGTTATGTTTCCTTTAAGATATTAGGTAAACTATAATCCGACAAATTTTGAAGTGAGAGGAAATGACTAAAAAAAATTTTTTTTTTTTTACATTTTCAAGGTACCAGCTGACAAACTTTCCACCGAGATACAGCCAGCTGACGTTAATTTTCCTTCATAGTAGCATGTAAACTATCACCATGCAAATTTTTAGTTGAGGGGAAATCACTGAAAAAAAAATTTTTTTTTATATGTTCAAGCAGCCAGCTGACGTATATTCCACCATGTTATGGCCAGCTGACGTTATGTTTCCTTCAAGATATTAGGTAAACTATAATCCGACAAATTTTGAAGTGAGAGGAAATGACTAAAAAAATTTTTTTTTCTTGATGTTTGGGAGGCTGCCACTGCCCAACCCACCCACGGAGTGGCAGCTGACAAAGACGAAAATTCATAAAAAAAATCCCTTATTCATGTTACGAAGTTTCGATCGGGAGGAAATGATTGACCGAATTTTAACCTGACTCCCGTTCTATATCATGTTAAGAAAAGTTTTAAGTAAGAACGAGATCATAATGTAAAAATCATTTAATATTTTAAAACTTTATATTAAGTTTAGAAGTAAGTTTTATAAGTAGGTTAGTTATAAAGTAAGTAAAGTAAGTAAGTTATATAAGTTTCACCCTACAACATCGATCACGATTCAGCCAGTAATATTCCACTGTTGGGCATAGGTCTCTTCCCCATGTGGGGGAAGGATCGGAGCTTAATCCACCACGCTGCTCCAATGCGGGTTGGCAGATATATTTCCTACTATGAGTAACGATCGCTATCAGGTGTACATGATAACAACAGGGACCGACGGCTTAACGTGCTCTCTGAGGCACAGTGGAGAGACCCACAAGGACTGCACAAACACCCAGACCACGGCAAACATCTGTATGGCCAATACAAATGTTGTCATGTGCGGGAATCGAACCCGCAACCGCCCGCACAACATCCAATCGCAATCCAGTGCTGTGACCGCTGCGCCAACGCGCCAACCTCACAACATACCGGACCTAAATTTTTTTTTATGTCGTCAATTGATTGGCCATCCTGTATTTGTTAGTTCCTTTACTACATTGATCTACAAATAATTTTGAAAAACATAGATTAATAAAGCTTTGCACTGTAAAATATCAACACTTAAATAATAATTCATTTTATAATATGTTTATTAATATTTGAATTAATTAAGATTTCATGAGATCCAACATCGTTCACTTGTCCTTTATTCAATTTTAAAAGTGATTTTTATCATGTAATGAAAAAATTACGTATATTTTAAGAGATAATTTAGACAAAACGATAACATCATTATTTTTTAAACTAAAAGTAATAAATGAAGATGAAAAAATAAACATGAATATAATAATTCTCACCAATGATTTAAAGTCCGCAAAACGAAAATAATAAACATGGTAAATATTCCGTTTTCGAATAGTTTTAGTAATAGAAGTAACCATGTTAATCTAAAATCTTGTAATGTGTTTTGTTTATTTAAATAAAAAATTTTTTGAAAAATACTATTTTTTCTTTCAAATACCTTACTTTTTAGTTACGTTATAGTAGATGTCATTGTGGCCACTTAAAATCCTTGGATCTGGCGTTGTCACAAAGTACCTACATAATCATAAATACGAGTCATCAAAGATTACTCAAAATGTACTAATTATATCTCCATTATATTAAAATACAACCCACATGACAAGTATAAGCTTTTGATTTATAAAAGAATCATCAAAATCGGTAAACACAGTAAAAAGTTATGACGCTTATTATCACGTAGGTCGACGAAAAAATAATAGTAATAAATGTAATAGTAATAATAGTAAATGACGCATTATTGGTTATAACTCGAAAAGTACTTGTCAGATCTCAATTAAATTTAATTGATTCCAAATGACACTCAATACCTTTCGATTGAAAAGTTGGACTAAATTACAGATGCTTATAAAAGTTAGCTAAAAATTGGTTCAGTAGTTTCAGCGTCACGTACCGATAGCAGCGCCACCTACTGGGTCTAATTGAGATAAAAACTACGCTATCTACCAAGTTGGACCAAATTACAGAGGCTTACAAAATTTGATACAAATTGGTTCAGTTAGTTTCGGGAGTTACATACCGATAGCAGCGCCACCTACTGGGTCCAAACTACCCTATTTACCAAGTTGGACCTAATTACAGAAGCTTACAAAATTTGATACAAATAAGTTCAGTAGTTTCAGAGTTACATACCGATAGCAGCGCCACCTACCGGGTCCAATTGAGATAAAAATTACCCTATTTACCTAGTTGGACCTAATTACAGAAGCTTACAAAATTTGATACAAATAAGTTCATTAGTTTCAGAGTTACATACCGATAGCAGCGCCACCTACCGGGTCCAATTGAGATAAAAACTACCCTATATCCCAAGTTGAACCTAATTACAGAAGCTTAGAAAATTTAGTACAAATTAGTTAAGTAGTTTCGGAGTTACATAACGATAACAGCGCCACCTACCGGGTCCAATTAAGATAAAAAAGTTTCCCATGTCCGTCTCCTGGTTCTAAGTTACCTTCCCACCAAGAGTATAAAAATTATATGGAAAAATTAATTTTATTAATGTCACTTTTTTATTTAACCGATGACATGTTTCTTTTGACGTTTGGAAGGGACATTACTTTCGTATATGTTGGCTAAAAAGTTCGTATCCTTTCCCCGAGATGGCGTCGCTGAGCCAGTGGCGCCATCTCGGAGAAACGGTACGAACTATTTAGCCCAAATCAATGTCCCTTAACTCTACAATATTTACAAAAAAATTCCTCGAAATCCCTATATATCCCTTTTTAAATATAAGGAATAATACGGTCCGTGTCCCATATATAAAAATGACCTAACACTATTCGCTCCATCGAAGAACCCTTTTCCCAAGATTAATTTTGTGTGAAAAGTAATTTCCTAAGACGTTTAGTGTTACACGAGCATTGGGCTACAATTTTCCACGAACGAAATGTGTCGGCCCGTACTATACATTAGATATATATATATATATATATATATATATATATATATATATATATATATGTAATACATAAACAAATACCTTATTAATTAAAAATAATATATAAAAATCATACAAATAATTGTTATTGATGATATGTTGATAGATAATGTTTTTTGACACGTCTTTTAAAGATTCCTATTGACTCCGCTTGGCGAATGTCTCGCGGGAGGGCATTCCACAGTTCTACAGCTTTAACACAAAAAGATTCACTGTAGCATTTGCTATGGCATATAGGATGTTTGAGTTTGTTGTCTTCTTTAGAACGAAGGTTTAACGTACTAGGGATGTCCGAGCCAAGAAAAGTAAAGCATTCTTTTAGGTATGCAGGAGTAGTGGGATGGAAAAGGATAGAGTAGAGAAAAGACAGAAGGATTGACGGGAAAGATATCCCTTGGCACGGACGGCACCCATTCGAAAGTATTGTTGTAAGTTTTCCGGATACTTTGTACATTAAAGTGTATAAACAGCAACTATTTAGTATTAGAAGTGATAAAACTCAGAGAACTTTTATATTTGTATAGATGAAGATACTTAGTGCGTTTTCCAATATCAGCACTAAAGCGCATTATGCGGTATAATGCTCAACGCTCAACGTTGAAAGTTCCAAAGCTACAGCTACGCTTCACACAACGAGCACTCTCAAAAGTAGGGCTTCCGTGTGCGTGCTTGCAATGGATACCAACTCAGTGGTGGCTCAGTGGTTTAGTATTGTGTGCCACTGAGTCGCATTATGCTCTATAATTGGAAATCGCACTTAATCTTCCTGAAGACTCGCCTTAGGTTGGTCCGATAAAGTAGGCACTGTGTATTGTTTCTGAACTGCCAGGACTGGAATGAACGGAGTAAACTTATCTTATGAGATCGTAGACACTGCTACTAGTAAGAAACTAATTAGATATTTTGACATTTCTAGGCATTTTAGTTCGAGGCAGACAGTAACAACATGGAAGAAGCGTTAAAGGCGAGGCTGAAAAGCCGACATAAACACTTACAGGAAATGAATATGAAGGCTATGAATACACTGGAAGGGCCAGAAGTTCAACTATCTGAAATTTCATATTTGAAAACACACATCAGGCTGGCCATTGACATGCTGCAACAAGAGACCTACAAGTTTATAGATTGTTGCAGCTCTAATATATCTGTACCTACCGAATATATAGAGGATCAAATAAAGGCAGAGGAAACTCTATCCCGTTTAACTTCAGTGATTGAGTTAAACACTCAAGGTGAAAAAGCTCAACAGGTAACAAGATTACCTAAACTAGATTTGCAAAAATACAGTGGAGACAGCCTAAAATTTAAGGAGTTTTGGGACCATTTTGAGGCCAACGTTGATTCGAGAAATTTAAAAGACGTAGATAAATTATCATATCTACTAAGTTCACTACGAGGAACAGCACTTGACACAGTCCAAGGTTTACCTATCACAAACGAAAGTTATAAACTAGCTATTGATATGCTTAATGAGAGATTCGGATCTAGTGAAAAACTAGTGGATGCTCACTACAAAGAACTAATGAAGATTGGAAGATGTAACAATGATGCTTCAAGTTGTCGATCTACATTAAACTCAATAGAAAGACATTTACGTGTCTTACACAACCTCGGAGAAAACATCAACAGTAACCACCTTCGAGTTTTATTAAGTGATAAGTTCCCGGAAAGTGTAATGTACCAAGTACATCTTTTATCTCCGGAGGACCAAGGCGTCGAGAAGCTCCGGATGGGTCTTGAACAAGTTATAACTGCCATGGAAAAATCGGGTCAGAATGCCACTGTTCAAGACCCAGGGATGTCAACCTCCACTTCTCTTCCATCCACGTCAACTGCGTCACTTGTAGGAACAGCAAGATCAGGAATGAAAAGAAGATTTACTGCGGCTCAAAAAAAGGGAGTTAACCGATCATTCAAGAAGGCTCGAAGGAGTTGCATTTTTTGTGAGGAGTCACATTTCAGTAACGAATGCAAAAAAGTGACAACCCTGAAGGAAAGAAAGAAAAAATTAAGTGGAAGGTGTTATGTTTGCTTTGCGAAAGGTCATAATGCGGCAAATTGCAAGATAAAGAAGAGATGCTTCTTCTGCAAGGGTGGACATAATAGCGCTCTTTGTCCAAAACTACCAGGAAAAGACAAACCTACATCAAATAACATAGAAAGTGGTGAGAGTTTTCAGATAAATTATCCAAAATTATCTGACGTGACAATTTTGAACACCAATACTAAAAACAATACATTTTTACAGACGGCGGTGGTGAAAATCCAGCACAATCATAAGGAGCTGTCCTGCAGGCTCATTATGGATAGTGGATCGCAACGAAGCTACCTTAAGAGTTCCATGGCAAATGAAATAGGTATAAGTCCAGATACAGATGATTTTCTTACTATGTATACATTTGCCTCAGATTTTCCTAAAATGATACATAGTCCATCAGCAGAAATTAAAATCAAAACAAAGAGAGGAGTCCTTATGGAATTAAGAGTAAATCTAGTTCCTCATATAGCCAATAAAATTCCTATTGTGAACATAGATACAAAAGGGGCTGTAGATTTTCTAGCAGATGATTCCTCTAGAGGTGAAGATGTTAATTTACTTATAGGAAATGATTACTACTTTTCACTCCTTCAAGATGAGCGCGTTGAGATGGATGACATGATCTTCATAAATACTGATTTTGGTTGGATTATGTCTGGTAGCGGAGTACAAGAGAAGGAAAATACGTTGTCCGTTATAACGTATTACTGCCAGTGCCATGATACTGATTATACCTACTTCAATGAACCTGATCTTCCACTAAGAAGCATTGACGTTAAATTCCTCTGGAGCTTGGAAAGTATTGGCATTACCGACTCTCCCAAATCAACTAGAGAGGAAGAGGCTGTGAAGTATTTTAATGAAACTGTAAATTACAAGAACGGTAGATATGAGGTCAAGTGGCCATGGATTCAGTACCCACCTGACCTACCAACGAAACTAGGACAGTATTCAATCAACTTTCAACGAATATCAGAGATTGGATGTCAAATGACCGTGAGTTTATAGCGAATATTCCTAAAGATCAAGAAGGAAGTCATACAAAAATGGGAAGGCATTTTAGAAAAAATCAAAGCAACAAAACACATCAAGATTCCAAGATATGTGGCAGAGAATATGCGGGAAGGTGATGCAGAATATGAACTCCACGTATTTACTGATGCGTCTAAGTTTGCCTATGCAGCTGTTGCGTATCTGCGTGTTATCAAAGGAGATGAGATTGAGACTGCATTCCTCATATCAAAATCTCGTGTGACACCAATAGAAGATAAAGATATTCAAATTCAAATTCAAAAATTTTTATTCAGCATAAAATTATTACAATTTCTTACTGAACGTCATGAGTCTACTACCAGTTCGGAAAGAAAAAGCCTCTGACCTGAGAAGAACTGGCGAAAGAAACTCAGCGGGACTAATATCATTTTTTTATCATGTTTTTTTCCAAAGTAGATTGAAATTTACAATTATTATATAGGTTGAAATAGCCTGGAGGCGATCACATCATTCCCAAGGCGTACTGTCTACTATAAAATCGTTAATCGAATAATATCCTTTAGTACACAAACGTTCTTTCACAATTTTTTAAAATTTGGCAATAGAAGCTTTTTGAACGTTTTCTGGGAGCCTGTTGTATAAGCGTATACATTGTCCATAGAAAGAATTACTGACTCGGCGTAAGCGAGTTACAGGCATTACAAGTTTGTTTTTGTTTCTAGTATTAATGCTATGCATGTCGCAATTCCTGCGAAATTCGTGTATATTTTTATGAACATACATAACATTTTCGTACACATATTGAGAAGCAACAGTCAATATTTTTATTTCTTTAAACTTATCTCTTAATGATACTCTAGGGCCTAAACTATAAATTGCACGAATAGCTCTTTTCTGCAGGACAAAAATAGTATTAACGGTAGCTGCATTTCCCCATAATAAGATTCCATAGGACATGATACTATGGAAATAACTAAAATATACTGTTATATATGGCAACACCTCTCTATTTATATTAATTTAATAAGTTTGATGTCACTGGCAATGTTGTTAGGAGTTAGCAAAGAATGTAATAAAAAGATGGCTTATAAAAAGAAGACTTTTATTTTAAAAAACAACATATAAAACATGGTGTCAGGTGAAAAAACAAAAGTAATAATAGCCGAACAGTCAAGAAAACGACAGGGAGAAACATAGAAAGGAGAAAGAAGGAGTTAAAATTGTTTAAAAATATACGCAAAGATGGAGGGATTGAGGCCGCCAATTAATCTGATTTTATCAGGGCCATCAGAAAACTTTTATGGGTTTAAAAGAAAGTTTTTAAATTACATAGAAGCTGCGGGCTTGACTGAAAAGACAGAGGAGCGGAAAATGGCGTTGTTTCTGAATTTAGCGGGGGATGACGCAATGGATGTCTATACCACGTCGATGGAATGTTTAAAGGTAAAAAGCTTAGAAAAACTCTTAGAATTATTTGAAAAGCACATAAAACCGAGAAAAAACATAATCGCTAACAGTTATAAATTTTTTAACATGGCGCAAGCCGAAGGGGAGACATTTGAGCACTATGTAACAGAATTAAAGAAACAAGCTAAACTATGCGAGTTCAAAGAAGAAGACAGGCTTGTGAGAGACATGATAGTGATTGGAATAAAGGACAAAGGTGTACAAGAAAGGTTACTACGGGAGAGTGACTTAACTTTGGAGCAAGCCATCCAGTTTGGAAGAGCAGCAGAAATAGGGAAGATACAGGTAGAAACATTAAATGAAAAGAAAGATATAGACAGTATACATAAACAGAAAGTAAACTACAGGAAGGAGAAGAAAAACTACAGAAATAACTGTGGGAAATGTGGTAAAATACATGAACAGAGAAAATGTTCAGCGTTCGGTAAAAAGTGTGTGTTGTGCAATAAACTGAATCACTTCGCTGTGATGTGTAGGAATAAAAACATACACAGGAAGAAAAAGCAGGCGTACAGCTTGGAAAAGGAGGAAAATAAAAGTGAAAGTGACAGTGATAATAATTATACAATAGGAAGTTTAAACTATATAGACAATATTAAGTTACAGTGGAGAGAAAAAATAAATATTCTAGGTTTAAATATAGAATTTAAGCTAGACACGGGTGCGGACTGTAATACATTGTCGTTAAAGTTGTTCAAGTGTATTAATAAAAATAATAAGTTAAGTTTGAAACAAACACCTGCAATTCTTGTTGTTTATAATGGAGAGAAAATTAAGACAGTGGGACAAGTAGAACTAAGCTGTGTTGTAAAAGGGATAAATAAAAAGGTATGTTTTACTGTAATTGATTTAGATGTACAACCTGTAATAGGACTACCAGATTGTATTAGGTTAAACTTGTTGAAAAGGATTGATGGAGTACAAAGTGATAAGTTGACAGAAAAAGAAAAATTTATAAAAGATAATAAAGATATTTTTCAAGGGCTAGGGATGATAGGTACTTACCAAATAAAAATTTTAGATGATGCACAACCCGTTCTTAAACCAATAAGACGAATACCTTTAGCTATAAAAGATAGGCTTAAGGAAACGTTAAATAATTATGAAAACAGGAATATTATAGAGCGGATAGAAGGTCCTACTGAGTGGTGTAATAACTTAGTTATAGTGGAAAAACCAGATAAATCTTTGAGGTTATGTTTAGATCCTAAAGAGCTTAATAAGTATATAGTAAGAGAGAGATATTTGATTCCATCTCCAGAAGAAATTTATAATAACTTAGCTGGTAAGAAAGTGTTTACTGTTTTAGATATGAAAGATGGGTTTTTTCAGATAATGTTAAGTGATAAGGATAAATTGTGTACTTTTGGCACTCCATATGGTAGGTATAGGTTTAAGAGGCTACCGTTTGGTATATCATCTGCTCCAGAAGTTATGCAAAGAATAAATACTAACATTTTTGGAGATATTAAAGGAGTTGAAATATACTATGATGATATAATAATAGCAGGTAAAAATAATGCTGAGCATGATGATATATTAAATAAAGTGATAGATAGAGCCAGAAAATATAATGTTAAGTTTAATAGAAATAAAATACAATATAAGTCGGACCATGTTAAGTATGTGGGATTAATAGTATCACAGGAAGGTATACAAGTTGACCCCGATAATGTAAAAGCTATATTAGAGTTAAAGGAGCCTAGTAATGTAAAACAGCTACAAAAATTTTTAGGCATGTGTAACTATTTAAGTAAATTTATACCTCATTATTCTGTAAATACAGAACCTTTAAGAAACTTACTTAAAAAAGATGTTGTGTGGGAGTGGTCTGAACCACAAGATAAAGCATTTAAAGAATTAAAAATCAAATTAAGTAATACACCTACATTAGCTGTCTTAAACAGTAAAGGTTCTATAGTGTTGCAAACTGATAGTTCTAAATCTGGCATGGGAGCGTGTTTGTTACAAAATGGTAAACCTATTTCTTTCTACTCAAGGGCTTATACCGAATGTCAAACTAGATGGGCACCAATAGAAAAAGAATTATTTGCTATCTGCGTTGCATTAGATAAATATCATCAGTTCGTGTATGGCAGGAACATAACAGTGGAGACTGATCATAAACCATTGGTCACAATAATTAATAAAGATATAAATAAAATAAGTGCTAGACTACAGCGTATGATCTTGAAATTGTTAAAATACGATATAAATATAAAGTATATACCGGGTAATAAAATGTATATTGCAGATTACTTGTCAAGAAATTATATAAAAAACAATGCCGAAATAGATCCAACAACACAGGAGTTAGTACATTGCTTTGAAACAGATTTAGCTATAACAGATAGTAAATTAGAAATGTTACAAAAAGAAACTGCAAATGATATAGATTTAGTACAAGTAATTGGTACAAAAATAGTTGGCCTAAAAATAATAAACTAATACATAATAAAGAATTAAAAATATACTACAGTTTAAAAGAATATATACATGTAAAAGATAATATAGTGTACTTACAGGATAAAATAGTTATACCAAAACACATAAGAAAAGAAATGCTTATGCTTATACATACAGGACATACAGGTATAGTGAAGTGTAAAAAGAGAGCTAGAAATGTTATGTATTGGCCGGGAATGTCACAAGATATAGAGAGGTTTGTGTTGTCATGTAGTTCTTGTGAAAAGTATAGACCGTCTAATAGTAAAGAACCTCTTATGTCCCATGATATTCCTAGCTTACCGTTCTACAAGATAGGTATGGATATATGTACTTACAGCAGAAAAGATTACCTAGTTGTTGTTGATTACTATTCAAAATGGATAGAAGTTAAATATTTAAATGATAAAACAGCTGATAGTGTAATTAAAAATTTGTTGACTATTTTTTCTACTCATGGCATACCAAAGTATATTGTAAGTGACAATATGCCGTTTGGAAGTTACTCTTTTAAAAAGTTTGCAAGTTCATTAGATATACAATTAATTTATTCAAGTCCTAGATATACTCAGTCTAATGGTTTAAGTGAAAAAGCAGTAGGAATTGTAAAAAACATGTTGAAAAAGTGTGAAAACAATAATGATTATGATTTTTACTTATCTTTGTTACATTATAGATCTACACCAGTTGCAGGATTGGATTATAGTCCATCAGAATTGTTAATGTCTAGACTTTTGAGAACTAACTTACCTTGTACTAAAGATCATTTAAAACCTAAAGTTGTTAATGTGCAGGAAAAAATGTCACTCAACAAACGTAAAACAGAATTTTATTATAATAAAACTAGTAAAGTTAGAAATGTAAACTTCAAACCAGGTCAAAATGTTGTAGTGCAGGATAGACCAAACAGGGTGTGGTATCCAGGCAAAATTATAAAGCCTGAGGGCCCGAGATCTTTTGTTGTTAAAAGGGAGGATGGAACAGTGGTCAGGAGGAATCAAAAGCATATAAATTATTCACCTAACCAGTTTAATGTTAAGTCAGAAATACTTGATACTCCGTTGATTACTCTTCCTTCACAAAGTAGCAAGAGTTCTGAAAATGTTGTTACTCATAAAGTCAGTAGGTATGGTAGAATAATAAAACAGCCCTCATACCTAAAAGATTACACACAATATTAATATGTTAAAAAAAAAAAAAAAAGTCATGTCTTAAAATTTTAAAAGAAGTTAAATGTATTTATGTTTAAGTTTAAATTTATGTCTAAAAAGGGGGGATGTTATATATGGCAACACCTCTCTATTTATATTAATTTAATAAGTTTGATGTCACTGGCAATGTTGTTAGGAGTTAGCAAAGAATGTAATAAAAAGATGGCTTATAAAAAGAAGACTTTTATTTTAAAAAACAACATATAAAACATATACTACGCGAGCTGTATCTACGTCAGTAATAAGTCTAATTCTTTTTACCGCGAACGCTGCAGAGCTGAGCCTATTCGCTAACCCCTCAATATGAAGATCCCACTGCAATTTCGAATCTATAGTAATCCCTAGAAATTTAGTGGACTTTACCGGTTTTAACATTTCCCCTCCTAATTCTACACCATTATCAACAAGTTTAACATTAGGTGTAGTGAATTTTATTAATTTTGTTTTTTTGTTATTTAATAATAAATTATTTGAATCAAACCAATAGACAACCTTTGAGAGAGCATCGTTTACATCGTCGTACATAAGTAAATTACGTTTCACCTTAAAAATAAGTGAAGTGTCATCAGCAAACAATACTATCTTATGCTTGTCCTGTACAAAAAATGGCAAATCATTTATGTAAATAAGGAAGAGAAATGGACCAAGAATAGAGCCTTGTGGAACCCCCATACCTAGAGGAGCCCCAGGAGATCTCTTACCATTTACATCAACCCTCTGTATTCTATTACTCAAATAGGAATTCAGGAGGCTGAGTGCCTTATTTCTAATCCCATAATGATGCAGTTTCCTGATCAATGTCTCATGATGCACACAATCAAAGGCCTTGGATAAATCACAGTGTTGTTATGTATCAAAATAAAGAGTAACACCTACACCTGTATATTGTACGAGAATTGACACTATTGTAAACTATTTATAATCTATGTAGAAATGACAGTATTAATAAAGTCTGTGGTTCTTTTGCACATTCTCACCGGAAGCGTTGTTTTATTAACAGGTTATGGGCCCAGGCCGCTAAAGTGTTCTGTTTAATTAAAATTAGTAGTTTATTCTTGAGTAAAAGTAGTGAAATATTATTAGTAAATTGTTATTCAGTATTTGCAATAAAAAATTTGCAAGAATGGCAGCAAACTACTTAGTAAATGTTCCTAAGCTAAAAGGACGGGAAAACTACAATGAGTGGATCTTCGCAGCGGAGAATTTTCTAATCCTGGAGGATAAGTTGCATTGCATCAAGCCAGATACCGGGAAATTAATAGAAGCCGCAGATGACGCGAGAACCAAGGCAAAATTAATTATGACTATAGATAGTGCGTTATATGTTCACATCAAAGACGTGAAGACTTCGTTGGAGTTATGGAACAAATTAAAGGCCTTATTCGACGATTCGGGATTTACACGTAGAATATCTCTTTTACGTAATTTGATATCGATTCGGCTAGAGAATTGTGTTTCAATGCAGTCATATGTAACGCAGATAGTCGAAACAGGACAAAAGTTAAGTGGGACAGGATTCAACATCGGTGATGAGTGGATCGGCAGTTTATTGTTGGCGGGCCTTACTGAAAAATTCAATCCCATGATAATGGCGATTGAGCATTCCGGCATACAAATCACAACGGACGCCATTAGAACGAAACTCTTAGATATGGTGGAAACGGAAGTGAGCGGTCAAACAGATAATGTGAATGGTGCATTCGCAAGCAGTACGCAGAAATGGCAACATAAGAAAAATAATAAATCGTCAATGACCAAAGCGCAGAGATACCAATCGAACGAACGGAACGCAACGAAAACAAACGTCAATGGCGGCGTCAAAAGTCATGTCAAATGCTACCGATGCAAACAGCCAGGTCATTATAGGAATCAGTGTACAAATAATGATAATACCAATATGAATGCGAAAGAAATACAACGTAAACAAAGTAATGCGTTTAGTGCGGTTTTCTTAAATGGAAAATTCAACAAATGTGACTGGTACATTGATTCTGGCGCGAGCATGCATCTAACAGCGAATGAAGATTGGATTGAGAATGCTATATATCACAAAATGATGGATATATGTGTTGCTAACAGCGAGAGGTTGCAAATATTATGTTCCGGAGATGTGACCATTATAACCAAAACTGATGAATGTGAATTTGAGATACCCGTCAAGGATGTATTATGCGCTCCAGGATTGACTACTAACCTATTGTCAGTGAGCCAGTTAATAAAGTCCGGTAATACAGTTCAGTTCACAACAAATGGCTGTGAGGTATACAATAGAAACAATGAATTGGTGGCCACAGCTGTGTTAAATAATGGAGTATACAAGTTGATAGTACCAGATAGTGCGGTGGCAAATTTAACTGCATCAGGGATTACTTGGCATCGACGGTTGGGTCACATTAATAGTAAGTACTTAAACAAAATGACAAGTGCTGTCGAAGGGATGAACCTCCAAGAAAACGTTAATATTAACAAGATGTCATGCACAATTTGCTGTGAGGGTAAACAGTGTCGTTTACCATTCACAACTGAAGGTTCAAGAAGCAAGGAATTGTTGCATTTAGTTCACACTGACATATGTGGACCTATGGAGCATGAATCACTTGCAGGTTCCAGGTACTTCATATGATTTATTGACGATTTTAGCCGAATGATACATGTGTATTTTATAAAACATAAAAATGAAGCACTCCGATGTTTTTCAGAGTTTAAGGCAAAAGTTGAGAATGAAACGAATAAGAAAATAAAGATATTAAGAAGTGATAATGGGTGTGAATATTGTAGCAAAGAATTTAACTCATTTCTCAAGAAAGAAGGTATCATTCATCAAAGGAGTAATCCATACACCCCTGAACAAAACGGCTTGTCAGAACGGAGTAATCGAACAATTGTAGAAAAAGCCCGATGCTTATTATTTGATGCGAATATGGGTAAAGAGTTTTGGGCAGAGGCTACGAATACAGCTGTATACTTACAAAATCGTACTGTTCTTCCTGCATTAAATGAAAAGACTCCTTATGAAGTCTGGACTGGACGCAAACCTGAATATTCGGAAGCAAGGTCATGGTTCATGTGGCTAAAGAGAAGCGTCAGAAATGGGACAGAAAGTCAGAGGAGCAGATACTGGTGGGCTATCCAGAGGACATTAAAGGTTACAGAATATATAACCCCAGAACAAAGAAAGTAACAACAAGTAGAGATGTTGTAGTAATGGAAGACGAGAAGAATCTTGTCAGTATACCTATTATTGAAAATTCATGTTCAGTGGGGGACACAGTTGTCAAGGATAAACGAAATTCGTATGAAACAACTATGGATGAGGATACATTTCTTGAAACATCAGATAACTCAGATGATACTTATGTTCCTAGTGATTATGAGGATGCTTTTAACTCACCCGAGCAGCATGTCATACCCAGCAGAATCAGAAAGAAACCAGAAAGGTATGGAATGTCAAATATGTGTATTTCATAGGACGTGTTTGATGATGCTAATGGATTATGCATAGAAGAAGCGCTACAAGGAGTAGAAAAGGAACAGTGGTTACAGGCTTTAAAAGACGAACTTAAATGTTTTGAGGAAAATCATACATGGGAGCTAGTAGACATGCCAAAGAATAATGAAACTGTAGTGAAGTGTAAATGGGTGTTGCGTAAAAAGTTAAACAGTGATAATAGTGTTCGTTACCGTGCGCGTTTAGTAGCCAAGGGCTTTATGCAGAAGCAAAATGTGGACTATTCAGAGATTTTTTCGCCCGTAGTTAGGCATTCAACATTGAGATTACTGTTTGCATTATCTGTAAAGCTAGGCTTAAACGTTACACATCTTGATGTCACTACAGCATTCTTAAACGGGGACCTTGAGGAGACAATTTATATGGAAATACCAGAATGTTTACCAAATTCTCAAAATTACAATAATAAAGTGCTTAAACTAAAAAAGGCAATTTATGGTCTAAAGCAATCTTCAAGGGCCTGGTATAAGAAAGTTGACGAATGTCTTGTTGGCAATGGGTATAAGCGTTCTAAACTGGAACCATGTTTGTATACAAAAATTAAAGGTAAAATGAGAACTATAGTAACACTGTATGTAGATGATTTTTTTGTATTTACTAATGATAAGATTGAGTATAGTAATTTGAAAGAAGTATTGTCATCAAAGTTTAAATTAAAGGATCTAGGACAAGTTAAAAATTGTTTAGGTATGTCTGTTAATATTGATAAAGTAAAGGGTACAATTACTTTAAGTCAAGAGAATTATATTAATCAGTTGTTAAATAGATTTAATATGACAGATTGTAAGTTAGCTAATACACCTATAGAACATAAATTGAATATTAACTTAGAAAATAAAAATTGTGATAGTCGAATACCTTATCAGCAATTAGTTGGTGGGCTTATGTATTTAGCAGTATTAACTAGACCCGACATTGCTTATTCAGTTAGTTTTCTGAGTCAGTTCAACAATTGTTATAATAATGAAACCTGGGCATATGCTAAGAGAATTTTGAAATATCTTAAGAAAACTAAATATTTTGGGTTAAAATATACTAAAGTTGGTAATTCTAAATTAAAAGGGTTTGTTGATTCAGATTGGGGGAATAATATTATTGACAGAAAGTCTTATACAGGTCTATGTTTTATGTTGGCTGGAAGTGTAGTTTCATGGCAGACAAAAAAGCAGAAAACAGTTGCACTCTCAAGCACAGAGGCAGAATATATGGGTATGGCTGATGCTTGTAAAGAAGCTATTTATTTGAATAATTTGTTAAAAGAAATTGTAAATGAGTCATATATTATTGAATTATATAATGATAACCAGGGTGCACTTAAGCTGTCTTCAAATAATAGTTATAATAAAAGAACCAAACATATAGATATAAAATACCATTTTTGTAAGGAATGTGTCGTTAATAAAGTTAATAAGTTAGAATATTTGGAAACAGCTGAAATGCCAGCAGATTTATTTACAAAAGGCTTGAGTAACATTAAGCATTATTATTTCATGCAGTTACTAGGGATACAGGATGTAAGAGTAGTGTAATTATTAAGTTTTTGTTTTGTTTGATATAGATAATTATGTAAGTTTTGTGTACCTGCATTATTTTGATAAGTGGGGGTGTTTATTTTTTTTATTTATTTATTTATACTTTATTGTACATCACAACTACACATATCATTTACAGACTGTGAAGTACAATGGACGGACTTATGGCTATTTAGCCATTTCTTCCAGACAACCCAAATATATATTTCCTACTATGAGTAACGATCGCTATCAGGTGTACATGATAACAACCGGGACCGACGGCTTAACGTGCTCTCCGAGGCACGGTGGGGATACCCACAAGGACTGCACAAACACCCAGACCACGGCAAACATCTGTATGGCCAATACAAATGTTGTCGTGTGCGGGGATCGAACCCGCAACCGCTCGCGCAACAGCCAATCGCAATCCATTGCTGTGACCGCTGCGCCAACGCGGCGTCGTTATCGCGTCGCGGTGTTGTTATGTATCAAAATAAAGAGTAACACCTACACCTGTATATTGTACGAGAATTGACACTATTGTAAACTATTTATAATCTATGTAGAAATGACAGTATTAATAAAGTCTGTGGTTCTTTTGCACATTCTCACCGGAAGCGTTGTTTTATTAACACACAGAATATCCCAAGAGCATCCTGCGACCTCTCCCATGCCTCAAAAATATTTTTAATTAGCTCAACACTAGCATCTGCTGTGGAGCGACCTTTTGTAAAACCAAACTGTTTCTTATGTAGTAGATTGTGTGCATTAAAATGCGATAACATTATGATGACTAATCCCATAATGATGCAGTTTCCTGATCAATGTCTCATGATGCACACAATCAAAGGCCTTGGATAAATCACAGAATATCCCAAGAGCATCCTGCGACCTCTCCCATGCCTCAAAAATATTTTTAATTAGCTCAACACTAGCATCTGCTGTGGAGCGACCTTTTGTAAAACCAAACTGTTTCTTATGTAGTAGATTGTGTGCATTAAAATGCGATAACATTTGCCCGAGTATGATTTTTTCGAAAATTTTACTGAAGGTTGGGAGTACTGAAATTGGTCTAAAATTATTAGGGTCTAAGGTACTGCCTGATTTAAAAATAGGAATCACTTTACTGTGTTTCATTAGATCAGGAAACACACCATGTTCTATACAGCTATTAAATATAGTAGCTAGATGAGGATAATTTGAAGATCCCACGGCTAGAACTGCTAGGTTCTTTGATTGGGAGTAGACTATTAAAGTATTTAAAGAATAATCTGAACTTAACCATTAACAAACAGTACTTATGGACCGATAGTCAGGTTGTGCTTCGCTGGCTAAAGACCAGCAACTTGCTACCACCACTTGTTAAAAGACGTGTTGATAAAATAAACCAACTAAACAACGTAGAGTTCTGCTACATTAACACAAACGAGAATCCGGCTGATCTAGGCACAAGGCCAGAACTATGGGAAGAAAAGAAAACGTTATGGTTCTCAGGACCACCCTTCCTCCTAAAACACTCAAAATTCTGGCCGGGTAGCATGTATTTAGACCAAAACATTCTTTTTTCGGTTGGGGAGGCCCTGGACATAATAGATGGTCCAGAAATGGTAATGAAGGGATATGAAATTGATCCACCTCATTACCTTACAGGAGAAGTTCAGGAGACAGATCCCGATAGAGAACCAGGAGTAACCGATAACAACCACATAGAAATTAGCACTACTGAGATCTTGAGAAGACTACAAAAGGATCATTTCCCAGATGAGATCAGTGGAAAAAAGACAGCGTTAATGAGGAATCTAGATCTCTCCTTAGATGTAGATGGAGTCCTGCGGTGTGGTGGACGCATGAAAAATACAAACTGGCCGTATGACAAGAAGCATCCCATTCTTATCCCAAAAAATTGCGAGTTTACCAACAGCGTTATACGAGAAGCTCATGAAAAGAACTACCATGTAGGTCCACCACATACATTGAATATCATTCGTGAGCAATATTGGATACCGCAAGGTAAAGCTCAGGTGACAAAGGTTATTAAGAAGTGTGAGAAATGTTTGAAACAAGGAGGAGGACCCTACAGATTACCTCAAACACCTGCGTTGCCCCCCGAACGAGTGAATTATAGTCCTCCGTTCACATTCACTGGAGTGGACTACTTCGGACCAATGTATGTTGATACATCAAGTGGTGTAAGAGAAAAAAGATGGGTATGTTTGTTTACCTGCTTAGCTGTTCGTGCTATACATTGAGAATTGGTGAAAGATTTAACAGCAGAAGAGTGCCTACTTGCAGTTAGGCGATTAGTAGCAGCTAGGAGCACACCAACCGCTATTATATCGGACAACGCCCTGCAATTTAAATTAACCTCTGAGATACTTATTAACTCGTACTGCACGGAGAACAAAATAAATTGGAAATTCATCCCTCAATTAGCTCCGTGGCACGGAGGGTTCTACGAGCGACTTGTTGGAATCGTCAAGCATTGTATAAAGAGGACCTTAGACAAGCAATTACTGAACGATACTCAATTGGCCACTGTAATCAAAGAGGTCGAAGCAGTGGTTAACACCAGACCTTTAACCACTGTGGGAGCTGACATGGAGTATGTTTTAAAACCAGCAGATTTCTTAACGCTCGGGAAATGTTTGAAAATGACCCCCTCAGGAGTTACTCCGACCGTCACCGGTACTACCACTAAGATGGACCTTGTTCATGGATGGAAGCGAGGCCAGACAATTCTAGCAGAGTTCAAGAAAATGTTTCAACAATAATATCTGCCTAGCCTGCGCGAGAAACATCGAGGATCCGTAAAACAACCTCGCGTGACTTCAGACAGAGATCCACAAATTGGAGACATAGTCCAAATAAAGGAGGATTCAAAAAATAGGAGTACTTGGAAGGTGGGGAAGATCACTTCATTGATAAGGGACAAGATGGACAATGCCGGGTGGCTAAAATCAAGGTGGGTGATACGGAATTGACTAGGTCAATTGGTCATCTATACCCATTGGAAGTCGAAGACCACAACGGAAATAGACAAGAACAGAATAACCTGGACCCAGTAATCCCTTTGCCTTTGTGTCCAATGGATACGGATCAAGTGCTGAATGATGTTGTATCTCAACCGATGACAATAGATATAGATCAACAACCAAGCCCTGAATGTCCGACACAGCAGCTGGACTGTGCAATTGATCCTGCAATTGAACTTGCGACGGATTTAGCCGATCATCTTATGAGTGAATCGCGTGACGATTTCGTAACCAATCAAGCAGACAAAGAAGTGTTAGATGTGATAGAGAATCCTGTGGTAGATCCAGCTGTCGAGAATGTTACTGATCCAACCGTCAGAGACGCATCCAACTTGACAGACGATAACGCCTTGAGTACAAGACCGATGAGACAAGCGGCCATTCGAGCGAGAGAGAAAATCGCTGAGTGGACGCACAACTTGGTGGTCCTGCTGCAATAGACTCTGCCGGCGGGAGTGTCGCGGAGTAACGCGAGTGTCAAACAATCGGTAAGTTACACGACCAATCAGTTCAATATTTGTATTGATGTTTTTACTAACTGGCAACACGAACATACAATTGTCTATAGGACACATAGAGGCGCACACTCTGCCGGTGGGCAGTAGAAAAAAAAGGTGCTCTACCTGTCAGTCACAAGAATGGCGGGAATCGATTACAAGTGGTGATAATATATAAGATCATCGAGGTGGTGAGTCTTTTATAGTAATTACTTTAAATCTAACTATAGTCCCAAGTTTTCAAGTCCATAAGGGACGGTTGTGGGACACGGCAGTATGAAAGACTACCAGAAGTTTAAGATTCGAGTTGGGATTTAGATTCAAGCAATCAAAGTTTATAGATTGCCCTGTCTAATCGTTGCACTGAGATCAGTCAAGAGGTACAAAGCCTTCTCAAAATTAGAGAAGAACTTCAACAACTCCAACAACGGTTTTCTAAGATGGAAGCCAGTATAAATGAATTTGAACAGAGGTCTCGGATCAACAATATCGAGATTAAGGGTGTTCCATCGCCCTCGGAGAATTTGTTTGAAGTAGTTGGCAGGATTGGAGACGTCATTGGCTGTACAATTCCCAAAGAGCATATTAACTATATTGCGAGGATTCCTACGCGCAATGACAAAGGCAATAAGTCCATAATTGTCTCAGTACATAGCAGATATTTGAAAGAGGATTTCGTTGCAGCAGCTAAGAAGCGGACTATCCTTGCATCTAACCTTGGGCTTCACGGTGAAAGTCGTATATTCGTTAATGACCATCTTACCCTCCAGAATAAATTGCTTTTGAATAAAACAAAGAATTTAGCTAAAGAGCGGGGTTTTGCCTTTGTATGGGTGAGAGGGTGCAAAATTTTTACACGAAAAAACCCCACGGCACATGTTATTCGTATCATATCAGAATCAGATTTAAAAAAAATAATTTAACTTCCTTATTTTTTCTGATACTATTTATGTTAACTTTTGTTTATATAGTTATATTTAAAAATAACGTTTGTGAAAAGTTTAAGAAACACAGACTCGCTCGCAAACCGGTATTACGCCAACACAGTTGCTTAGCGCACGCGCATCTCTTTCCGCTTATAGCCTACGCTATCGCCTTATCTCGCTCGGTTAACTGCCTATCTCTCACTTATTGCTACTTTGCCAATGCTTTTTACCATACTGCCGTCTTATATTATTATTTTTTGTTTTTTGCAACTGGTTCATTACCTTTGTATGGCGTTAAGCCAACTCACAGTTATTATAATAACATATTGTTTGCCCCTTATTGCCTTTCTATCGCTTATCAATGCCTATTTTTAACCTGTTATAAATGATGCTTAAAATATATTATCAGAACGTCCGCGGTTTACGTACAAAAACATCTACCTTCTATCGAAACGTTTGCATGAACTATTGTTATGACGTTATATGCTTAACGGAGACTTGGTTGGTGCAGGGGATAAGTGATAGTGAACTTTTTGACGATCGTTACATCGTATGGCGACGTGATCGTGATTATGGTAGAACCAATCAAACCTTGGGAGGGGGTGTCTTGATCGCAGTTCGGCGTGAACTTGCTTCAGAGGCACGTAGTGACTGGTGTTCAAACAAAGAAGATCTATGGATAACCTTAACACTTCACTGCCGGAAACCCAATGTAAGGTACAAATTGCATTTATGTACAACCTATATCTGTAATCAGGGCGCTGAGAGTTCACTTTCTGCTCAACTAGCTACCTTTTCCAGTTATCTCCCGGATATAATTTTGAAAAACCCCTCTGATAAATTTATTATAATTGGTGATTTTAATATGCCTAACTTAAGCTGGCAAATGTCTGACGAGGGCTGTTATACAGCCTGTGGTACTCAGAGCTCGGCACAGACAGAATTATTTGATAATCTTAATCTGTGTAACCTGTCGCAATACAACTCTGTTACTAATACTAATAATAAGCTTTTAGACCTAGTTTTTAGTAATAGCTCGTTAACCGTAACACGTTCCCACGACTCCCTTGTACCAGAGGACTTGCACCACCCGGCACTTAACATATCAGCAGATTTTGTTCAACTGCACACCTTGTGCCCTCTACCCTATACCAAATACCTATATCATACTGCCGATTATAACGCTATTACATCCGAAATAAATGCGATTAATTGGCATAACGAATTGTTTAGCAGAACCTTAGAAAACGCGGTAACTTTCTTTTATGATACATTAAATGAACTTCGCAACAAATACATTCAATCAAAAACAATATTTCCCTCGAATAAATATCCACCTTGGTACAACAAACCTCTTGTAAAAGTAATAAAAGAAAAATATAAATATCACAAAAAATATAAAATATACAATAATTGTTCGGATTTCCAATCTTTTACAGTTCTTAGAGACCGTGCGAAACTGTTAGAATTAAGTCTGTTTACTGATTACATAACTAACATTGAGAAGAACATATCCAAAAATCCGAAAGCGTTTTGGTCCTACATAAAATCGAGAAATCGGAATAACGCAGTTCCAGCTGTATTGCGGTTCGGACAGCGTTCCTCGGGCTGTGGAAGAGAAATCTGTAACATGTTCGGCGATTATTTTCACTCGAATTTCTTAAATAGTGCTGACTCCGAGAGCTCATTCAATTCCCTTATCGAACCGGACATCACATTATCAGTAGTTGATATTGGACACATCGAGGTCGACCCTGTAGAGGTTTGTGAGCTGTTGGAGTCGCTAGATTTAAATAAATCAGCCGGTCCAGACAGCATACCAGCTGTCTTTATATCCAAGTGTGCTAAAAGCCTCGCACTGCCACTTTCACTATTATTTAGGCGTTCTTTGACAGAGGGTGAGGTACCGTCTATTTGGAAATCCGCGTTTATCACTCCTATCCACAAAAAGGGACCAAGGGATGACGTAATGAACTACAGACCTATATCCAAACTCTGCCTTTTTGCTAAAGTATTGGAGCGAGTTTTTTATAAGCAGTTATACGCGTGCCTAAAACATACCTTCATAGTACAACAACATGGTTTTATAAGAGGCCGATCCACTGTGTCAAACCTGGTTCTGTGTAGTGACTACCTATCAAAACATATGTCGGAGCCTTCTCAAGTCGATGTCATATATACGGACTATAGTAAATGTTTCGATAGAATAGATCATATACTGCTGTTGCGTAAACTCCAATCCATGGGCATAAGGGGTAACTTGTACCGATGGCTCACATCTTATGTTAGGAACAGATGCCAAACTGTGGTGCTTAATGGATACACCTCATTACCCATGCCAATACCATCTGGAGTACCTCAGGGCTCGTTGCTCGGTCCGCTTTTATTTAATATATTTGTAAATGATATCTATTCGTGTTTCCATAACTCCAAAATTTTGCTTTACGCTGACGACATGAAAATAATATGCCCAATAAAGTCTCATCAATGTACTCAGCTATTGCAAGACGATCTTATTAGGTTTGAAAATTATTGTTTTGAGAATAAATTGGACTTAAATGTAAATAAATGCTTTATATGCTCATATACTCGTAAGCCATTACCAATCATATCCACTTATAAGTTAAAAAATACAGATTTAACTCGGGTTAAGTCTATTCGTGACCTAGGAATAGTGTTCGACTCCAAATTATTATTCGATGAACATATTAACACTATCGTAAATAAAGCTTCGAAAACCCTTGGATTTATTTTGCGTATGTCAGCGGACTTCAAATCTGTCAAAATTTTCAAAATTTTATATTGTGCTTACGTTCGAAGTAACTTAGAATATTGCTGACAAGTCTGGAACCCAGCGTATAATGTTTATAGCACACGCATTGAGCGGATACAGAAAAGGTTCCTAGGTTACATACAATTCCGTACAAATCTATATATACCTAATTATACGAACCGTTGCAAAAAGTTTCATTTATATTACCACTATATGAGAGACGGCGTATAGCCGACCTTGTTTATTTAATTAAGATCGCTAATGGCTCGATCGATTGTTCCGAACTTTTGCATGCTATTGGTTTAAGTGTTCCATATTCTTGTAGACGACCAGCTACACTTTATATACCTGAAGCCAAAACCAATTATAGGCAAAATAGCTACCTGATGCGAGCGAGTAGATGTTTCAACGACGTTTCTACGCAGTTCGATGTTGACCTATTCTGTACATCGCCTAGACAACTAAAACAAATTTTTAGTAACAATTTTTTTAATGAAGTTTAGTTTTTAAGCGACTTCCAAAAAAGGAGGAGGTTCTCAATTCGACACGTATGTTTTTTTTTTTTTTTTTTTTTTTTTTTTATGTATGTTAGCTCAGAACTTTTGACTGGGTGAACCGATTTCGATCAATTTTGTTTTAATTGAAAGGTTTTGCGTGTCATGTGGTCCCATTTTAATTTAATTGAGATCTGACAAGTACTTTTAGAGTTATATCTAATAATGCGTATTTACGTGACTACTTTTTCGTCGACCTACGTTATATTATACCGCATAACTTTTTACTCGGTGTACCGATTTCGATGATTCTTACTTTAGTCGAAAGCTAATACTTGTCTTGTAGTCTTGTTTAAATTAGATAGAAAACTGATTACAATTTTTTAAGTAATCTTTAATAGCGCGTATTTACTTGACTATTTTTTCGTCTTATTACGTTGTATTACTTGTCGATGTAATTGAAGTCGCTTTTTTTTCGTTTGCGAGCAAACACAATTATAGATTCTCATGTTAAATTTAATAATACATATTAATTTTTTTTTTTGTTGAAAAAGTTCTTTAGTATTTTATTGTCTAGTTTAAGTTTCATACTGTTACAAATATTTTTTGTTTTTCTAAGTAATACTTACTTATTACTATAATTTGAAACATGTGCAGTTAATTGAATAAGTAGTTGCTGTTTGATCGTTGTAGCGCAATACCTTTTAGTTTACACTTTATTAATGTTTACCTAACAGTGAAAACTTGTAATTGGCCTTTAGTAGTAATTCCAAAACTATAATAATAATTGTCTAGCTGTAAGTTTTCCTAAAATAATACAATAAAATAAATAAAATAAATAAAACAAGAGAACCCAACCTAGATGAATATATATGTAAGTACATAAAATATTATAATTTTTATTGGGAATAATGTTTTATAAGTTACAAAATATCGGATAATAAAATTAGTAATTATACGAATACACGCTTAGATCATCAATTATTTTATAAAAAGATTTAAACTTAATTTAAACAATGCTTTAATTTACTTTCAAAATAATAATATCTAGGTACCAATTTTGTTTCAGTAATTACCATTAGGTAATTACTGAAACAAAATTGGTACCTATTTAATGTTAGGTACATTAGTAACATTAAATATAAGACTGCATACTTTAAAAAAAAATTATTATCAAAATTTATACAAACTCATATTTAAAAAGTTCTCATATTTATTTGAAATGTTATGTTTTAATTACAGTTTGTTCGGACTGTAAGGATTACGTGTATGAGTACTGCGCCATACACGGTCCTCTGCTTGTTATACCTGACGACAAGGTAAGAAAATTGCACAAAACATGGAACAGTAACTGAGGCATTAGAAAGAAGGTTGTTGTACTCTCAACATATATGTATAAACTTTGTTTTATCTATATGTCAAACCTCAAATTATTTGTACATTTTTATTTAAAAAAATTCAATACAAGTCAAAAAAATATAATTTTTATTTTCTCATTTTGCAAAATTGCTCTATAAATATAAAGGTTGTGGAGAATATTGATAAACTTTAACAATGCTGAATGAAAGCATAATGCTTTTTAACTGTACATATAGTAACAATCGTCAAATTGATCTAAAGATGCTCCGATGCTGGTCTCTATAGTTCTGTGTCGGTCTGGTTCAACTGGAAGCTTTATTAAACAATACAAACTCAATTTTCTAAACACTTTAATGTCCTATTGTGCTCTGACAGAACATTCAATACATTCTTGGAACAGAATTGGTTCTGTTTTTGAAATGTTCTATTTTTAAATATTTGTTTCATTTAATATAATTGGTGCAACTGGCCAGTTTATAAAATTAGTATGATGGTACCTATACAGACTTTTTGTTAAGTACATACCTTTAACAATGATAATGTATATTTATCCAAAACTCACAGTTAAACAAAATAGTAAAAATAAATTGCAATATGAATGTTATAATATCTCCTTTACATCTAAACTTTAATCTAAAGGAAGGTTAATCTGAAGGAACCCATCCTGTGTTTTTATTTTTTATTTTTAGTAATTTAAATTTTTTTTATGGCACTGGAATGTCATCAAATACAAGAAGCCTATTTACTATTAAATAGCATTCAGCCTGTAAGACCCCAGTGCTGGGCATAGTCCTCTCTCTCCATGTAGGAGAAGGATCGGAGCTTAATCCACCACGCTGCTCCACTGCTCGTTGCCGGATATATTCCCTACTATGAGTAACATTCGCTATCAGGTGTACATGATAACAACGGACCGACTGCATAACGTGCTCTCCGAGGCACGGCGGGGAGACCCACAAGGACAGATATCCAAACCGGAAAGAAATATTTGTGCAAATATAAATATCCTACTCCAGCGGGAATCGAACCCACAAACTGTCGGTGTTTTAGGCGACCACTCGCACCACTACACCCGAGCGGTATGTAAATTTATATTTTCTAAGTAAAAAAAGTATTTGTTGGGTGTCGTCAAAAATATGACATAGCGTGACCAAATGGGAGGGAGGGGGTTAAAATTGTGAAATTTTGCATGACGTATTTTGTGGACTAAGGTTTTTTTTTATACCACTAAATCGGCAAACAAGCGTACGGCTCACCTGATGGTAAGACCGTAGCCTATAGACGTCTGCAACACCAGAAGCATCACAAGCGCGTTGCCGACCCTATCCCCAATCCCCCCCAGGAGCTCTGGTCACCTTACTCACCAACAGGAACACAACACTGCTTGACAGCAGTATTATTTAGCTGTGACCTTCTCTAACTTCTCTAAGGTCGAGGTACTACCCCAGTCGGGCTGCTCCATATTTTGAGCAGGAAATTTCCTGCTGTGCCCTACCTCAGTAAAAGACGACCATTCAGACGTCAATGTGGGAATCCCCCCTCTCCCCCCCCCTCTTCATCCCTCTCCCATGTAACGTATGTCTTATGTCGACCGCAAGGTGCCGGCGCAGTCCCCATACCCCCCCTGCGTCCCCCGCTCCGCGCTCTCCATACCCCGCGTATTCCTTCACCTCGCTTGGTCCTCCATCCCAGGTAACCGGATCAGTCAACTGTTGCCTGATCTATGCTATACTATTATATTTCTAGTGTTGTTGTTTATATTTATTACTTTTTAACCGGCTTCAAAAAAAGGAGGACGTTTTCAATTCGAATGTATTTTTTTATGTTTGTTACTTCAGAACTTTTCGAAGTAAAACTTGTTTACGCACGCTTGACTTGAGGAGTAAGCTGGTCAAAGGTCGTTACGAAAAGTGTGATCGGGCGAGGCGAACGGAAGTTGAGAAGGAGATAAAAGTTAGATGGAGCTAAAGAAGTTTTACTTCAGTCGTGTGGTCTAAAGCACATTCTTTTTTCAATTTCAATTATCAATACTTTTAGTTTTTTTTAAAGACTAACTGCGGAGCTTATTGCAGACTCTACTCTGCAGAATCTACATCTTGAATCGGCGGTAGTTTCACATTAATTTTTATTTAGAAAATGACTATTTAAAAGTGTTTACCACACATTTGGAAATATTTTAATTATATTAGTATAATTTTTTTAATATCATATCAAAAACCGACCGACCTAGCGGATACATCGTTCCATAGCCATATCAGTTCCGTGCCGGGCGTGTCACGGTGCGCACGCGCTCGCTTCTGTTTTTTTGATTAAATCTGTAATACTCGCGTGTAGTGTAATACCTACGTCGCGAAAATGACGTCGTATACGGTGAAGTGTAATTTATGTAACATTGTTATTGATGAAATGTTATCATACATTCAAAATAAGATTTCAGTAATAGATGAGTGTTGTGATTTTTACCAATTTAATTGTAATTTACGATAAAAAGATTGTATTGTTTTATTAAAATATAATTATTTTTAATCTTAGTGTTAAATATTGTAAGAATCTGGCAACAAAATCAATTTTCATTTGAACCAATCGAAATCGATAAAGTGGGGGTATCTTAAGTAGGGATAATTTGTTGGTAGTCGAAAGAAGAGACTGGGGAATTCATTCTGGTGGACAGATTTGAAGCGAGCACTAGTTGTCTCATTGTAAACTTAAATTCATAATAATTGTGTATTAATCATATTGTTTAATATTGTATTGTATATCCAATTAATTGAATAAGAGAATCAGTCAGAAAGAAAAGGTGTTTAATTTCATCACATATCAGAAGCGGAAAGAATCTACTGCTCACAAGGGTACGTTAAATAATTATTTATTAGTCGTAATCTTAATTTATTATTGATATCTTTATGACAACTTTCATTATGTATTTAACAATATATTAATTTTAATCATTGTAGGTAGTTGTTAAAAGTTACAACAAATAACTCTTTACTAAACGGCGGTTTCAATCGGAATATCATTCGGTCAAGCTACTCTTGATAGTGATATTCTGTGTAGTATTGCATGGATCATTTGGTCAGGGCTACACTCTGACAATGACGCTATGATATACAGAACCATGCAGATTAGTTTTTGTATTTTTATGTTGTGATGATGTGGAGTATTGGATAAAACTTGGCCAAGGCGACTCTTTGGCAGTTTTATGCTAATATTCTCGTGCTGGGCTGTGGCTAAAATTTAGATTAGGAACGGTGGATTTACGGGGATTTGGGGGGTGAGGGGGGAAGGGGGTGGGGGGAACTGCCCCCAGTACCACTGCCACACTTTGAAAATCCATGGTTATGGAGATAACTATGGTTAAAATTTTACTCACTTTTCTCTCTCATGGTTACTCATGCTCTGTTCCGTAGCTATTAAAATGTAATTTTTGACATATAAAATTTCACTTAACTTCACTTTAAAAGAGTTTAAACACTATTTTAATGTTTTTACAAGCTATTTTCGGCCATTCTCCGAGAAGCAAATTTTAGGTGTCCGGGCTTGTTTAACCCGTAATGTTATCATATTCAATCATAATTTTTTTATATATATTAGAAAGCATCCGTATCTAGCTGTAAAAAAAATATTGGCTTCTGTTGTAAGTAATTAAGACTAAATTAATTTAACTTATGTTCAAAGAACCTCTGTTCTCTAATTACCGTGGCGTGTCCGCACACCAACTTAATCTTAAAAATTGCTTGTAATTTTTATAACGTAAAGATTTACTTTGATTCATTCAATGTTTTAAATGATATTAAGTAACGTGTATCGCACAACAAAATATCGACTCAATAGAACCAGTCTACAAATAATTATAATTAAGTAATCGCATGTCCAATGGAAAGTTATAATTCCCGTAACATTTGCTGTTCTCGGGTGCACATCCCTAAATAAAAGTATTTGGACCATCACTACCGTACGCGTCGCGTCTCCTCAGTGTGTGTCAAGGCCCATCAGCATCTGAATGTCTCTATGTTTAGTGTACCTCCAATGAAGCACGTGAGTATATAATTACCGTAGCCTTGGTTAAAAACTTTTCTAATTACCGTTGTTCTTAGTTTAATACTTGATTTTTAAGATAGACCCAAGTTGATCATGTAAATGAAGACAGTACTTTGGCCTCCGTACGTTGTAATACGCTAGTATTTGCATACTGTGTTGGTTTTCGACATTTTTAAGAAAATCTATCGTTTTCTAATTACCGTATACTAATTACCATATGTTTATAATTACCGTTGTATGAAAAAATAATACTTGTTTACTAACTGGAACCGCAATCAACGCCGGCAACAAATTAAAAATGACCCTTTTTGTATCAGCAATCAAAATAAAAGGAGAAAGAAAGGTACAATAAAAGAAAATCCGCAATGCTTGAAGACCAAAATCTTCGAGCAATGCGTCCTGCCTGTGTTGACATACGGAGCCAAGACATGGACACTGACGAAGGGACTGGTCCACAAGCTTAAAATCGCTCAAAGTGCAATGGAACGGGTTGCTTGGGGTTTCTCTCAAAGTTAGAATTAGAAATGAGACTATCCGTGAGAGACAAAAGTAACCGACATAGCCCACAGAATAAGCAAGTTGAAGTGGCAGTGGACTGGTCATCTGTGTCGCAGGACCGATGGCAATTGGAGCAGACGGGTCATGTAGGGGAGACCGGGTCTTGGCAAACGCAGTGTGGGACGTCCTCCGGCACGTTGGACCGACGATCTACGTAAGATTGCCGGTGTAGGCTGGAGATGAGGATTGCGGAAATTCAGGATGTCTGGCGCGAACATGGGGAGGCCTATGACCAAGCAGTGGACCGCAATAGGCTGAACTGTCTGACTGACTGAATAAAAGTAAACGAGATAAAAAAATACTACCTGTCTGCGAAATGTCACCAAAAAACCGGAAGAAAACTCACACATACTTATAAAATTACTCACACACACGTCACACACTGATAAACTTACTCACTCTTATAAAATCAGCAACTGGACATTTTCCAAGATGCGACCATTTTGGGTCGTGATTCCAGAGTCTTGCACTTTGAGTCCTTCACTCATAGACATGACGCAGTTGCAGTATGGAGTCATCTCATACGTTCAATGACCTTATAGAAGGTCATTGCATACCTGTCTTAAATTTCATTGAAAATGAAGCTCCTCATGTAAATGTCTTTCATTTTATATCAGATTCTCCGACTGGCCAATATCGAAATAAAAAAAATGTTGAATGAATGAAAATGCTAATGATGGCGTAGGAGCAACGATAAAAAGAACTGCAAATAGTATCGTTGCTCAGTAGGCCTAGCATGCGCGCCAAAACAAAATTTTGTCTACCCCTTTACTCGTATTATCTCTCTATGTCTACAGTAGCTAACATGCGTGCACGTGATACTCTTCTCGTTACATCAATAGAAGAGACAACAAGAAATTGATTGAGTGTTCTAATTTTTATTAAATTAGAGCAATGATAAAATCTCTTTTTCACTATTTGTAGGTTATGGTTATGAGGGACATCGTTAATTCTTTCGATTTAATTATAATTATATGTGAACGAATTATTAATGTGTGTTATTATCATTTATCATATTTTACATAGACTTTATGTTATTTTCTAATTACCGTTACATTAAATATAAAAACATTTCTAATTACCGTACTCATAAAATTTTTAAGTCTCATTATCTAGAAAACTACAATTAATTGTTACATGCCAAATTAATTATTGAATTCGTATCTTTGATTTGTTTCATATTTTAATGTGTTTAAGTCAAATCAGTGAAAAATAAAAAACGTCACGGTAATTAGGCAAATAACGCCGAATTGGAGAATGGCCGTTTTAACAAACGATACAACTTGTAATTTATGTTTAATGATAAGGATAACGCATGGTTACTCATGCTCCGTTCCGTAGCTATTATAATGTAATTTTTGGCATATAAAATTTCACTTAACTTCACTTTAAACGAGTTTAAACACTATTTTAATGTTTTTACAAGTTATTTTAACAAACGATACAACTTATGTACCTAATTATGTTTAACGATAACGACTGAGAGATTTTTAATAAAATGGCGCGTAATTTAGCGTTCGCTCAAATTTCATTCGCATTGTTAATAAGTCTGAAGTCTGTAGTTTAGGGTTGCCATTAAAATCATTTTTAATAAACAAATAAATGGATAATCGATAATCGATTACATTAATAATCGATTATCGATTTTAAAAGTAATAGAAGTTAATATAATTAACTCTTTGCTTTTTATTTATTCAATAACAATGTATCTAAAATAGTTTATTTTTCATCAGATTTAAATTTTTTTTTACTAAATGCACTTTAAACTGGTAAAACTGATAATCACGTATAATCAAGATTTAATTTGTGAACATTTTTGTTTTTTTTTTTTTTTTTTCGTATGAATTCTGTTCACGCTGGGCCGAAAATGGACAGTCCCCTTTATCTATAAATTATTACCTAAATTATTGTTGAAATTACCTAAATTACTGTCGAAATATGCTGGTTTAACAAAGAAAAAATTATATATTTAAATGAATACTTTTGTACTGTAGGACAAATTAGAATGACATAATATACTTGTATGGTACAGTTATAGTTGAGTGAGAGATGACGTATGTGAGGGAAGGTTATGAGGTAAACCAAACCCAATGAAAGTCGATCCAACACTAAGTTTATTATGATAGATTTAGAGTATATATAGGCAGAAGTACAGACGTCATACGTTTCATACAAATAACAATTTCATTAGAAATCTGTATTAGGCAAATAATAATGTTTTGAGAAATAAGCTAATTTAAGTAGGTGATTACTTTGCATCCGTTTTAGTCAATAACAATTTCGTAATAAATAAGCTAAATTAAAGAGGTTGCAAGACAATCATATTGCTCAATGTGCGTTGACCCGTACATCCTGCCGACTCAAAGAAATGTGCGTTAACCCGTACATCCTGCCGACTCAAAGAAATGTGCGTTAACCCGTACATCCTGCCGACTCAAATAAGGAAGATAACCTATATTAAAGTTTACAATAATAAAATACAATTAAGACTTAAATAAGTAGATTTAAATAACTTATATAATGATCGTCACTGCAAGAACGCACGCACGAATCGCGGTCGCGCCTCGGGGGAGCAGGGGCTCCTGTTCTTCGTTTGTATCTGCTACCACTGGAACTGAGGTCGTGGAGACATCGCATGGTCCCGTACAGACATCCTTTTATCGTACAACCTTGACCGATTTGTAAAAGGCTATTCCCGGTCAGTGTCGTCATTATAACTCCAGTGTCAATGCAAAATATGCGCACTGTGCATTTCCCACAGCAAGAATAAAGCCACATGTTGTTATGTAATTGGACACAGCGCACGCGACACGGGTCCTCCTTTGTTTTAATAATTAAGTTCATTGCGTTTTTCCTTTCTGATGACGAAAGATAATTTTGTTGAGGAATTTGTTTACGTTGCAGCCATTGTGTATAACGTGTGAGCCAGCCGATTGTAGTGGTTAAGCGCTCTATTGAGCTACATTCATTCAATAATTGCAATGCTAAATCATTTTTATAAGATAAGGCGGCAGTCACACTGGATGCTTTTATTTCTAAACGTGGCGGTTGATATATTTCTTCTTTCAAAGTACTTGAATCAAATGTTAACAACCACTGCGGGCCTTGCCACCATAAATGGTGTTCTAATAACTGCTGTGTCGACAGTCCTCTCGAGGCGCAGTCTGCAGGGTTATCTTCAGATTTAACATGATGCCAAGACGATGACGGAATTATATTGAGTATCGTACGAACTCGGTTAGCCACGAACTGTTTCCATCTATTGACATCTCCATGTAACCAACCAAGAACCACCATGGAGTCGGTCCAGGCATATACCTGTAGGTTCTCAGGCATAGTTTGGGTTACCTTTTTTATGAGCCGTGATAGAAGTAGTGCTCCACATAGCTCAAGCTTTGGCAAAGATAGTTTTTTCTTCAAGGGCGCTAATTTTGTCTTAGCAGTCACAAGCGTCGATGTGAACTTGCCCTTAGAATTTATCGTGACGGCATAAATAGCGCAAGCGTATGCTTTTTCGGATGCGTCACAAAATCCGTGAATTGTATAATGATTTTTATCGCCTATATATCTAGGGATTTTAAACTGGTCTATTTTTTGATAGTCATGCTTCAGCTTTATCCATTCATTCGTTATGGATTTTGATAAGTGTGTATCCCAATCAGTGGTTTCTTCAGACCAAGTTCGTTGGAATAAAAGCTTTGATCGAACAGAAAGAGGACTGAGAAATCCCATGGGATCATATACCTTTGAGATGTTCGAAAGGAGTTGTCTTTTAGTTATGACGTCATCACTGTTCTCATTTTCGAATATATTTTTGAATACAAATATATCTGACGACGGGATCCAGCGTAAGCCTAAGGTTTTTCGGTTTTCTAGACCCTTAAAATCCAACGGAGTGTCTAGTTGATTAGCGGATAACCTTTCAATCAGTTCCCTTGTGTTGCTGGACCACTTCCGAATATTCATGCCGGCTCCCTTCAGGATATCGATGACCTCTCTTTGTAACTGTTTAGCTTGAGCGATATTATCACAACCTTCGAGTAGGTCATCCATGTATAGTGACGTCATTAGCGCCTTAGCTGCCAGGGGAAACTTGTGCGCGTCATCCATAGCTAGCTGCCTTATAGTACGCATAGCGAGATAGGGGGCCGCCTTTGTACCATACGTGACCGTAGTTAACTGGTACTCTCTTAAGGGGGCCTCTTGTACGTTTCTCCAGACAATACGTTGAAGATGTTGATCGGGTTCTCGAATCATAATTTGACGAAACATTTTCTCTATGTCAGCGGTAACGACGTACTTGTGTTGTCGCCATACTAAGATGAGATGCTGTAAGTCCTTTTGCAAATTTGGACCACGCTCCATTAAGTCATTTAAGCTGAATCCACTCGATGTTTTTGATGATCCATTGAATACTGTTCGTAGTTTAGTTGTTGTAGAGTCGGTTTTTTGTACACCGTGATGAGGAAGATAGTGTACTATCGAATTACGTTTTGTAACTGGAGACATGTGACCACTTTGTTCGTATTCTTGCATAAAATTTTTGTAGCTTTCCGAGAAGCAATCATTTTTATTCATCCTTTTTTCTAAGTTGTAGAACTGAGCAATTGCCTTTGTTTTTGATTCACCGAGGTTTTGTTCAAATCCCGGTTTCATTGGGAGGGCAACTTCATATCGTCCGTTTGATAAACGTTTTGTCGTGGACTGATAGAATTGCTCACAATACTCTTCGTCTGGTGTCATTTCGATAGAAGAATCATTGACTTCCTCTAGTTCCCAATATTGAGAAATCGCTGATAAGTCTGTAGTAACCACGTGACATTTAAACGTTTTCACGCTACCCGATAGTATCCAGCCTAATTTCGTTTGTTGAGCTATTGGAGCCATGTTCGGGCCCTTGATCAGGCCGCTCATTATAATCTCAGAATATATACTTGCGTCTAGTAATAGATCGATAGGCCTAGATACATTGTATTCCGGGTCGGCTAGTTGTATGTGTTGTATATGAGGCCACGATTCTTTCTTGAAAGATATGTTGGGTAAATTGTTGATGACGTGATTGATGACTAATGCTTGCGTCGTAAACGCGTAGTCTTGGTAAATAGATTGACATTCGAGCTTGACGACTCCTTTGCTATGTTTCGATCCGTTACCAATACCAGATACCGAAGCGTGGTATCGTTGCCGAGGCAAGCCCAGCATCTGGGCGGCGTTTTCCGATATTAGGGAAATCTGAGAGCCTTGGTCGAGCAGACATCTCAATGTCATATATGTTCCATCAAAGGCCTTAACTCGGATAGACAGGGTAGTCAGTAAAATCTCTTCTTCATCCGTAGCGACGTGATTAACGCTATGTTGCTTAGTATTTTGTTGCATCGAAACTTGATATTTTTGCGGAGTTTCAATATTCGTCTGGGTTGATGACCCACTGGATATGTCAGTCAGCGTATTTGTAGACTGTTTATTAAAGTTCATTGTATAGGCGTCATGTAACATTGTATTATGACTCCTTTTACAAACTTTGCATTTTTTAGTTGACGCGCATAAATTCTTGTTATGTGCGTACAAACAATTATTACAGTAGTGAAGATCTTCGATAATTCGTAATCGCTCGCCCGGTGTATATTTGATAAACTTGGCGCACTTGTATAAGGGATGTTTCTCGTCACAAATCGGACAACTTGACATGTATGTCGCAACACTATGGAATTCCTTATTTATTAATTTGCCATAGCGAGGTTCCTTTTGATATTGAGGCTTGTAAGTCTTGTTATTCAATGATTTTTGTTGATTATATTTTTTGAATGATGACGACGTTTCTCTATCTTTTGTGCCGATTGGTTCTAAAGCGATGAATTTGCTCTCTAAGAAGTCCATTAGCTCCGAGAGTGAAGGTAACTCTCGTGGCATTTTCCGGGCTTCTTTGTAGTCGCTATAGGTGACTGTATCTAGTTTCTTTGTAATAATATGAACTAGTAATGGGTCCCAGGTACTTGTATCGATACCCAGGTTTTTTATAGCGTATATACATTCCATGGACGTGTCATAAATACGCCTAATCTCGTACGCTGATTGTTTTTGAGCGGCTGGCAGATTGAGAAAGATTTCTATGTGTTTAGTAAATAATAAATGTGGATTGTTGTATCTATGTGTTAACAATTCCCACGCTGTATCGTAGTTTTCTGCTGAGATGTTTAGATGCTGTATGAGTCGTTCAGCATCTCCTCGTAATTTGCTCTTTAGATGTTGCATCTTCTGAGTTTTCGTAAGCAAATTATTATTGTGGATACTTTCTACATATAGATCGTAAAAAGTAGGCCATTGTGTATATTTGCCTGTAAATGTAGGCAAGTCGATCTGTGGAGTCGATTTTTGCTGATGAACTGTCGATGTGAGTTTGAGATTCAAAGCCTTCTTGATTGATTTGTATGAGTCTTCGTAGTCGTTAAACTCACTATCGTACTGGGTATCCGATCCTTGTAGGATATTGTCTATTTGTAAATGCAAAGCGTCGATTGCATTCCAGCGCGTTTGTAAGTTGCGTAATTCGTCTTCCAGCTCCCACTTGTCCTGGATTTCATCTACTTTTAAGCGATTTACTTGTCGATGAAAAGCTCGGAAGTTTGTTCTTTGGAGTGACATTAATGATAATGCCTGACCTTGATCTGTCGGCGAGGTCGTAGCGGCATTTGAAGTTGTTGGCAGTGTGAGTCTGGGCTGTAGCTTAGGCATGGTCGGAACTGCAGGTGATTCCAGCGGTTGGCGAGCTTCTGGTGCTGGTGACACAGAAGTCTCTCTTGCCGGCGAAAATGACGCTACCTTGATGCGTACAGAGTCAAAGTACTCTCTTGCCTGTTCGTATTGATTTTCCTTAAAATAAGGATCAGTATCATTATGGTAGAGTGACAATCGTTGGTTGTTTCCTTGGAACTCAGCCCATAATTTGTCAAGAGCATCGAGTCGCTCGTCCAAGTATTTACGGGTCTTCCGGGATACTGGATCTTTGCTGAAGTTCCTTTCTATCCTTTTTATTGCTTCGACAATTTCTTGTTGTCGTTGCAGTATACTCTCCATATTATTATATATGGTTTTATGGTTATGCTGATATAATTGATAGGACCGGCTTCAGTGGTCCGGGCCAGTCTGTCAGTGGATAGTGCGACCTTGTATGCGCCTTCTCAATTGAACTGGTGGAACCCGCTTCTGGGAAGCCAGTCAACCGATTCGCAGTCACACAATTTCCACGTGAGCGTTATGGCCGCTGTATCTTTTGGATTCTCCAAACGTCGCTTCGTTGGAAATCCTTTTGAGTTGATAGTCTTGATTGACTTGCTGTCTTCTTTATTCTTGAGTGATTTTTCTCGAAGAAAATTTTTTCTCGAAGGACCAAAATAACTGGTCTATGTATCCTCGAAGAAAGACTGCGTGCAGCAGCAAGGCTGTATTCTCGAAGGACCAAAATAACTGGTCTATGTATCCTCGAAGAAAGACTGTTGTCTTGTAAAATGCTTGACGGTTGCTCGTTGAACCAAACTGCTTTTTCTCAAAGGACCAAAATAATTGGTCTATGTATCCTCGAAGAAAGACTGTTGTCTTGTAAAATGCTTGACGGTTGCTCGTTGAACCAAACTGCTTTTTCTCAAAGGACCAAAATAATTGGTCTATGTATCCTCGAAGAAAGACTGCGTGCAGCAGCAAGGCTGTATTCTCGAAGGACCAAAATAACTGTATGGTACAGTTATAGTTGAGTGAGAGATGACGTATGTGAGGGAAGGTTATGAGGTAAACCAAACCCAATGAAAGTCGATCCAACACTAAGTTTATTATGATAGATTTAGAGTATATATAGGCAGAAGTACAGACGTCATACGTTTCATACAAATAACAATTTCATTAGAAATCTGTATTAGGCAAATAATAATGTTTTGAGAAATAAGCTAATTTAAGTAGGTGATTACTTTGCATCCGTTTTAGTCAATAACAATTTCGTAATAAATAAGCTAAATTAAAGAGGTTGCAAGACAATCATATTGCTCAATGTGCGTTGACCCGTACATCCTGCCGACTCAAAGAAATGTGCGTTAACCCGTACATCCTGCCGACTCAAAGAAATGTGCGTTAACCCGTACAATACTAATAAAATTAGAATATAGATATAGAAATCCGAAAAATACCCAAAACCGAATCGGAGCACCCCACTATCCACGTGGTCTTGGTCTGTCATACTCCTAGAGTGTTCTGCAGAGAGCCGGAGCGGATAAGGCTGGTCGCCGAAGGCGACCAGCCTCATCTGCTCTTAACGCATTCGTTCGTGCACTTTCCCACAGCGGGCGAGGATTATCCTTCCTCCATGCCGGAGCCTAGCGTTATTCTAACCTTAAAGGTGGTTGGTTAAATTTTTTTTGGCTTGTCTTTAGATTAAGATTGTTTCTGTCACAAAAACTATGCCGATAAACGGTCTAATATTGAAACTAGATAGGTTAGGGTTATTTTTTTTGTTTCTGTCACAAAAACTATGCCGATAAACGGTCTAATATTGAAATTAGATAGGTTAGGGTTATTTTTTTTTGTTTCTGTCACAAAAACTATGCCGATAAACGGTCTAATATTGAAATTAGATAGGTTAGGGTTATTTTTTTTTTGTTTCTGTCACAAAAACTATGCCGATAAACGGTCTAATATTGAAATTAGATAGGTTAGGGTTATTTTTTTTTTGTTTCTGTCACAAAAAGTATGCCGATAAACGGTCTCATATTGAAATTAGATAGGTTAGGGTTAGTTTTTTTTGTTTCTGTCACAAAAACTATGCCGATAAACGGTCTAATATTGAAATTAGATAGGTTAGGGTTATTTTTTTTGTTTCTGTCACAAAAACTATGCCGATAAACGGTCTAATATTGAAATTAGATAGGTTAGGGTTATTTTTTTTTGTTTCTGTCACAAAAACTATGCCGATAAACGGTCTAATATTGAAATTAGATAGGTTAGGGTTATTTTTTTTGTTTCTGTCACAAAAACTATGCCGATAAACGGTCTAATATTGAAATTAGATAGGTTAGGGTTATTTTTTTTGTTTCTGTCACAAAAACTATGCCGATAAACGGTCTAATATTGAAATTAGATAGGTTAGGGTTATTTTTTTTTTGTTTCTGTCACAAAAACTATGCCGATAAACGGTCTAATATTGAAATTAGATAGGTTAGGGTTATTTTTTTTTGTTTCTGTCACAAAAACTATGCCGATAAACGGTCTAATATTGAAATTAGATAGGTTAGGGTTATTTTTTTTTTGTTTCTGTCACAAAAACTATGCCGATTCGTTTATCGGTTATTAAACAGTCTACGGGTCTTAATCTAAAGACTAACTTTTTTTTGTAATTTAATTAATAATTATTCCGATAAATAGTTTAATTTTAAAGTTAGATAGGTTAGGGTTATTTTTTTTTTGTTACGAAATTCTGTTGATAAATGGTCTAAATTTGAAGTAAGATAGGTTAGAGTAATTTTTTAATTTAAATAAATAGATAATCGATAATCGATTAAATCGAAATTAATATAATAAATTAACTCCTTGCTTTTTATTTATTCAATAACCAATGTATCTAAAATAGTTTATTATTCGTCAAAGTTAAATGTTTTTTTTTAGCAAATGCACTTTTGTAGATAACTTTTTCTTATTAATTTGATTTAGCAATATTTTTAATCGATACTAACAAAAAATCGATTTAAAATTATTTTAAAGTTGATTGTTTGTTTATAAGTATTATATTTTTAAGACTGGCAATGAGGCGTAATCAAATCAACGGAAATAAACTGGAAGTATATATTATAATTAATGAATTAAAATACTTATTAAATAAAAATTTATTCACCAGTATATATTGGTACAACTGAAAATCACGAATAATTATATTTTAATTTATGAAAATATTTGGGTATATTTGTTTTTTTGTATGAATTATGTTTACCATGGGTCGAAAATGGATAGTTCTCTTTTTATCCTTAAATGTTTGAAAAGGTCAACTGTCAGTTTTCTTTCAGTCGAGATCGTTTTCACGTACTCCTGTTCGAAAATTAACGGATGATTACCATGGCATCTCCAAAGCCCCATGCTTCTGTGTCTGAAGAGTTGAGTGTAGTGCAAGTGTTGGACTCAATAGAGCCGCTTGTCACGGCCTCCTCTTCTACGCCGTCTTCGAGTAGTGCGCGAGTGATGGACTCAATAGAGCCGCTTGTGCCTACTGGTACTGTGCAATCTATTCTTGAACCGGTTGCTGGTCCTAGTGGCATAGTATCTGGTTCCGGTGGTAGCCAACTGCTAGCTGTCGCTAGTGATTCAGACGAAGACGAGTTTGTTACGATACCGGTGTATAGACCTACTGGGTCATCTGGTAGAAGATTGAATCCCTACGCGGATGAGTTAAGGTAAATTTATTTAATTTAACGGCTAGTCTTTAGATTAAAACTTGCGTCGGTATAATTTTGAAGTTTGATAGGTTAGGGATATTTTTTTTTGTTTTTTTTTTTTTAATGAAATTATGCCGATAAATGGTCTAATATTGAAATTAGATGTCATGATGTTAGGGTCTTAATCTAAAATGTATTATATTTAACACATAACATTTGGACATTAATCCAGTTGCAATGTATTATATTTAACACATAACATTTGGACATTAATCCAGTTGCAATCTCATTTCACATATATTTTAATTTGTTTCAGATCTATGTGGAATTGGCATAGAATATTTACTGAATTGGGCACACATGATCAGTGTGTTCAATTTGCTGAGGAGAGGGGTTTGCTGCCAAAACAAAAGATGTGCAAATACCATAAGAGACCGATGAAACTTCATACGAAAGGAACGGGCCAAGTAGGGAAATTCAGATGTATGAAGAAGGGGTGCACGACCAAGGATGTGTCCCGTGCTATTGGAACGTGGTTTGAGGAGGTGAGATTATCTCTCACATTGGTCTTTCAAATCATGTATGCGTTCAGTGAGGGACTATCTTACCGTCAAACAAAAAAACAACTGGCACGTAAAGACACTGAAATTGTTTCCAGCAGCACAATCGCTGACTGGTTTAATTATTGTCGAGAAGTCGTTGCCATTTACGAATTGCAACATGAAAGGGTGCAAGGAAAGATAGGGGGCCCTAATAAAATAGTGCAAGTGGATGAATCGAAGTTTGGAAGAAGAAAGTTTAATCGGGGAAGACCGATTGAAGGACACTGGGTCATCGGAATGATAGAAGATGGTAATGATGACCTTAGACTTGAACTGTGTCCCGATAATGAGAGATCGGCAGAAATCTTGGTGCCACTTATTAAAAAACATGTTGCAGAAGGGTCCATAATTCATACTGATTGTTGGAGAGCTTATAATAGCCTGTCTGAGCATGGATATACCCATAAAAGGGTTAATCATAGTGATCCCATTAATAAATTTGTGGCACCAGATGGGACTCATACTCAAAGAATTGAAAGCCAGTGGAGGGGTCTGAAGAAACATTTCAGACAAGGACAAAACAAACAAGATTTTGTTCTTTGGCTCGCAGATTATTCGTGGAGGAGACGGATTTCTATAGAACATTTAGATCCTTATGAGGAATTAATAAAAGCTATCAAATATGTATATGTATTAAAAAGTTAAAATAAAAATTAAAAAAAAACTGCCACACAATAACCTGTGTTACCTTTAAAAAGTAAAAAATAGTAAAAATACTCAATCTTAAAGTACCTAAGTATGTATAGTGTACCTAAGTATTAATAATAATAAAAAAAAACATCATGTTGAGGGACTGCTCCTCTTATTTATTACCTACTATTTGTTTTTTCATTAATATCACATGCACGTTACATTAGCTTAGACCATTTGTAATTAAATTTTTCAGAATTATTAATACTCGTACATATTTAGGTACTTTAAAGTTGAGTTTCTTTCATTATTTTATACTTTTTATAGGTACACACTTATTATAATGTAAATTTTGTTAAGTTATTAATGCTGTATAGATTCTTATCGAACATTTTTAAATTTATATTTAAGGTAAAGATTACATCGGATTTCCATCCGAATTTGAAGCAATAGTTTGTTATATTGTTTTTCTTTATAGGTTTGTAATGATAATAATTTGTAATATAAAACTTTAAACTGATTTAAAATAAATAATTATAATTCTGATTGTGAAATACAATGTATTTGAAGCAAAAGTTTTTAATGTTTTTCTCTTTATAGGTTTGTAATGATAATAATTTGTACATAAGTGTAGAAATGATGTATTAAAAAAATAATTTGTAATGTTTCATAAAAAATAAATTTCTCTTTTCAGAGCAACAGTTTTAGTTTTTGTTTCAATGAACTACGTATCATATACTCGTATATTATAAATAATTCTTTATTTTATTTATTTTAACTATGTAGATACATTAAGCCCATAATTTTTATATACCAGATTAAATTAATACTTGTGCACTTTAGAACAAACTAGAATGACATAATCTCTATATCTCTATCTCTATATATATAATGAATATATATATGATATATATAATGATATATATAATGAACTACGTATCATATACTCGTATATTATAAATAATTCTTTATTTTATTTATTTTAACTATGTAGATACATTAAGCCCATAATTTTTATATACCAGATTAAATTAATACTTGTGCACTTTAGAACAAACTAGAATGACATAATCTCTATATCTCTATCTCTATATATATAAAAATGAATTGCTGAATGTGTTGCTAAGCGTAAATCTCGAGAGCGGCTGAACCGATTTCGCTAATTCTTTTTTATATTATTTCTTGAAATACAAGAATGATTTTTACGGAAAGAAAAATTTAAAAAAAATGCCTGAAAAAGTCTAAAAACAACACTTTTCTATATTCTTATACAAAAGATTCGTAATAATACTTAAAAGTCAATTTTAACTTTAATACCATACTATAAAGTTTAAGTGATAGTTGAGGGGTTCCAGGAAGGATAAGTATTAATAAAGAATCGACTGCTAGGCGGTACGAAGTTCGCCGGGTCAGCTAGTATTGTAATAAAATTAGTAAGATTGTGTGCTAGAATATAGGTATATAAATTCGAGATACCCAAAACCGGTTATGTTTTATTTTTTGTTACGAAATTTTGCCAATAAATGGTTAAATTTTGAGCTTTAATATGACTGTGTTACCTTTTGTTTTATTTCATGTCATGTTTTTATTTCAATATACTCGTACATTTTTATTTGTTTACTGTCATATTCAACAATTATTAAAAATGAAACGAAATATTGAATATTTTTCGTATATATAACAATAAATATGTAAGTAAAAATAAAATATATTTAAGTAAAAAACGTAATATGAAATAAGGCTGTCTGGCGTTAGACATTTTGCATTTGTGCTTATATTGTTTTTGAACGAAGCGATAAGTTCGCGCCATTTTGTATCAAAGCATCTATCTCTAATCGTCAGTCTCAGTCTAACATCAGTTATATCGATTTTTAAAATAACTTGTAAAAACATTACAATAATATGTAAAACTCTTAAAATGAAGTTAAGTGAAGTGTAAAAATGTTAATTAACAAAATTACATGCAAAATCTGTGGAACGGAACATTAGTAACGTAAGTTGTATTGTTTGTTAATCTTGCCGTTGAAATCGTTTTTACGTATTTCTATTCGAAAATATTGTGTAAAAATAATGTGTGAAATGTGAAAATAACTTGTGAAAACGTTAAAATAACGCGGGAAATGTGAAAATAACGTGGAAAAAGTGAAAATAACGTGTGAAATGCGAAAATTTTAACGTGTGTAAGCTGCGGAATTCTTCTTCTTATCTCAAAATTTTAATCATAGATATCTCCATAATCATGGGTTTTCAAAGTGTGGCAGTGGTACTGGGGGTAGTCCCCCCCACCCCCACCCCCCCTCTTCCCCCAGATCCCCGTAGATCGACCGTTCTTAGTCTAAATGCTTACCTGGGCTGTTATAAAATCATTTGATCAATCATTTGACCTTGATATTGGTCTGTAACAGCCTTGGGCACGTGTAACGCTTTTTCACAACAAAAAAGAGGGTACCTATCTACATCAGGTATAAATATTGAATGTTGGATAAAACTTGGCCAAGGCAACTCTTTGGCAGTTTTAGACTAATACATCGTACTGAGCTATTATTAGATCATTTGATCAGGGCTACACTTTGATAATGGTCTATAATAGCCTTGGGTACGTATAAAATATTACAAAGAAAAGAGAGGGTACCTACATTAATGTTCAGTGTCATTTTTATTATAATACTATTAAACGAGCAATTCTTGTATATATACATTTATTTATTTATTTATTTTACTAATATACATGAAATACAAATTATAATTACATATAATAAGATGTCATATAAACTCGTTTGACTTTTACCGGTCATCTGTATTGTCGACATTATCAGTAGTAGGTAACTAGGAAAATAATAATATATTCGACATAATATTGAAGTACATAATTAAATTTTTTATTTAAATTTGAGGTTTTTCAGTAGTGTAATTTTTTAGGTTTCTTTTTATGTTTTTGTTGTTAAAGATTCCCGTAAAGCTAAAGGCAATTATTTTACAAGATGTGGTATTATATTATAGCTTAATTTTCTTTGCCGTATAAATTATTGTATTTCTGTAACAGTAACATGTACTCGTAGTTACCTTTTGTCGGGTGACTATATTATTGGGGTACACATTCTTAAATGCATACTTTTAAGGATTCGTTAAAAAATCTTTACATTTAATAAGGTGAGCTTAATGTTATCACGTATAGGTATTATTTTACAATAATGAAATAATTTGTGGTAATTATTTTTGAATTTATTTTAATTTGGATAGGGATAATTTCTTTTAAAATTCGTAACTAATTGAGTTTTATACGTTCTGCCAATCTATATATATAAAAGAAAGTCGTGTAATCGTGTTAGTTACACTATTTATAACACAAGAACGGCCGAACCGATTTGGCTAAAAATTGGTGGGGAGATAGCTTAGAACCAGGAAAAGGACATAGGATACTTTTTATCCCGTTAAATTACAGTTTTTTTTCAGACTAATATAAAATTTTACACTAATGTCACTGACACAACTCACTTTATTGACGGGTAGTGAAGTGCCCTGTGTCAACAAAATTAACAAACAACCACAGACTATGAAACAGTTCTTGAAATACGATAAATCGATCATATGATAAAAATAATTTTGTTTCTATAAATGTAATAAAAAACGGAAATAAAAATAGTATCTATGACTCCAAATGAATTAAGTCGAAATCTTGGAATTTAATTTCAAACCATGAGTAAAGAACAATAATTCTGTTTTTTGACAACTGCCAATGTAACTATGCATGCGTTAGTGAAATTTAACTTTAAAATGCGTGGTTTATAAAGTCTAAATCAAGTTTATATCAAGAGTTAAAAATAGAACTAAAAATATTTCATTAAATCGATTAAAAATTTTTCTTACTTAGGTATAATATATCGATTATTATTTCAAGTCGAATCGGTAAAGTGTTGAGCTACGTAATTGGGTATACAAATGAAATAATTAAAATTATTTAATAAACTAACAAAATAACTAATCAATTAAAAATATTTAATTAAATCGATTGAAAATTCTTCTTATATCAATTATTATTTCAAGTCGAATCGGTAAAGTGTTGAGCTACGTAATTGGGTATACAAATGAAATAATTAAAATTATTTAATAAACTAACAAAATAACTAATCAACTAAAAATATTTAATTAAATCGATTGAAAATTCTTCTTATATCAATTATTATTTCAAATCGAATCGGTAGCGCATTGGACCCGATAGGTGGCGCTGCTATCGATATGTAACTCCGAAACTACTGAACCAATTTGTATCAAATTTTGTAAGCATCTCTAATTTGGTCCAACTTGGGAGATAGGGTAGTTTTCATTTCGATTGGACCCGGTAGGTGGCGCTGCTATCGGTATGTGATTTCGAAACTAATGAACCAATTTTTATCAAATTTTGTAAGCATCTGTAATTAGGCCCAACTTGGGAGATAGGGTAGTTTTTATCTGAATTGGACCCGGTAGGTGGCGCTGCTATCAAATCAAATTTGGTAGCTGTTTTCCGGGCAGGACAACGTCTGCCGGGTCCGCTAGTAACTATATAAACCATAACTTATTATCGTCTCAACAAGAGATTTATTATTTGTATGAGGTTGGCAAGTGTAACTGTATTCTGGCTTACCCGCTGTCGGAGGAAGCCAGAATGTTGTATAAAATTGTGAAAGTAGCTGTTAAGCGTAGATAGCGTTGAATATTTTTGTAAGACCTATGAGGGTGGCAACGTCAGACTGACGAAACCCTCCATAAATAATAAAGAATTGTAAAATTGTAGTCTAAATGAGTACCTATGGTATTTTCAATTTCAGTAATGAAAATTTCGCTAGACATAATCATAATATTATACATATATACGGGAAATTTAGTATGCAGGGGATTTCGGGGCGAAAAATTCATCTAGCTAGGATTTATTTTTGGAAAATGTCGTTTTATTCCTATTTTAGGCAATAAAAGAAAAAAGGTACTTTGTCATTGGAATACAAAGGTAAATTTCGCCATTGTCTATATAGTTGTAATAGCTCAATTAAGAAATCGTGTCTCCAGATCGATTATTCGACATATAATTCATATTTGATTAATTGTATAGATAACGTATTTAGTAATACGGAAATTTCTCTCTTGATGAGAAAATTAATATAAAGTCTCGAAGAATTACACGTAGACCAATAACGGTAAAGAAAACAGATTGTTTTAGAGATATTATAGTGCAAAAAAAATATGTAAAATAGATACAGGATCCAGATGTAATCTATAATTCAGTTTTCAAATTAATCTTAGAGGAATTCTATAACATTTTAAAACTTAAAACTGAAAATATACATAAATATAAAATTAAAATTTTAGCGAATGGGCTTCTGCAGGTATTTATAAGAGCAGAAATATGTTGTACGAACTGTACAGTATGAAGCAAAGGAATCGGGAGACTAGATTTTTAGATTATGTAAAACAATATTCTAAGACTTTAAGAACTGTTTTGGAAAACGTAAGAAGCAAACTATACCAATGGAATTAAATATAACTGGTGCTATTGTAAGCTCAGATGACAAGTTGGCAAACGCTTTTGAAGCCTTTTTCGATGAAATACCCATTGACTTGACTTCTCGACGGAATCTTCAAGTAATTCTACCCAACTTCTTTAAAATAATGTTAGCAAATGTAATGTTGATTTTTCATTCTCGCGGGTTGATTTTTAGATATTCTAAAAGCATTTAAGTCTTAATATTAAAATTAATTAGTACTATCATTGACACCTCGCTCCGTTCTTAGCTTTAACTTTTAACAATGCTATTAAAGTGCGTTCTTTTCCAGATTTGCAAAAATATAGTCAGGTTTTACCAATTTTCAAAAAAGAGACACCGCAGTGATCCCAGTAATTATAAACCCATTTCAATCCTACCGTCCTTAAGTAAAACTTCAAAAAATATACTAAATCAACTCTTTTCCATTTTAAAGTTAATGGAATTTTCCCAGTGAATAATATAGTTTCACTAGAGGTCGCTACGACAGATGCTTGTGTGACACTTCTCAAGCATATATATGAGGCTTGGGAGAGGTCACAAAATGCTATTGGTATATTTTGTGAGTTATCAAAGGAATTTGATTGCGTGATTTTATTAAGTAAACTTCTGGATCTATGCTAAAATGGGCGTTTCAGAGGGATCAATTCTAGGTCCTTTTCTTTTTTTTTAAGGGTATCTGTGATATATTGTTATTTGCAGCTGATGATACACCCATATTTAAAGTATAAAGAAAAAAAAAAGTAAATTATGATTATATTATATATTTATTGAACAGTTCTTTATCGTGAATTCAAGAATGATTTAAAACAAACAAAAACGAGTGAGTTGTGTTTTCGTTGCCTAATGCATCTAAATAATTATAATTTTGAAATAAATAACGAGAGGCTTATTGTCAATTATTCTACAGTTTTCTTAGGGATAAATTTGGACTCAAAACTCCAGTGGAATTCCCATTTGTTGTCCCTGAATGGTAGACTCAGCTCCACGGCATTCGCAAATAGAAAAGGTACGACAGCTGACCGACGTTGCTACTTTGCGTTTAATATATTTTAGCTATTTCCATAGTGTTATGTCTTACGGTCTAGGTTTAGGTCGAGACTGTATTTATTTGCAAAAAGGGGCTAATCGCAGACAATTTTGGAATTATCTCAACATATTTAAAAATTTTATTAAAAAGAGATTAATAGATAAAGCGTGTTATTCGGTGCAGGATTACATAGCTGATAAGGATGTGTAGACTCACTGACGCTGTATTTCATGCAAGATATTACTAATTTTGTACTAAAACAGCGGTGGTAGATTTACTTTTACAAATAAATAAAGTTATTTTTGATTCCGATTTCGATTTTTTTTTATTTTGATTCGTAGTTGGATATGATTTCCAAAAAAAATGACTTACTAAGGCTTATAAGGCTAAGATGACTTACTAAGGCTAAGACTTATAAGGCAGCGTAGGGTCTGGTGACATTCGAAAAAAAAAAGCTATTGTAGCTAATTCAAATTACACCACGTTACTTTCTATTTGGTAAAGGCTACAAAACGCGGTTATATACTCTTTGAAGGCTACCTTTGACAGTGTTTTGATAACGTGATGTATGATTTTGTGTACCTATTATTTAGTTTGTAACATAATTGTAATAATCCAAGAATATACTTGCGACTCTGCGTAATTAGTGCATGCTTGTTAAATTTTGAAGGTTCCATGTACTGTTTTATTTAATTATATTATATTTGTTTAAAAATAACGATATTCATGTTGATATAAGTGAGACTATTAGTGTAGAACATTTATAACAAGTTTAGTGAGGTTAAATAATCAATTATTTAAAATATATGTACTAGATGTACATACTACGAGGCTATGCTTGTGCAATAAAATAATATATGTACATATAACCTATGGTTAAATTATACGTAGCTAGTATGTATACATTATTGTGTATTACATAGGCTAGATGCGCTTGTGTTTTATTTATTTTATATGTTTATTTTTATGAGGCTAAATGCGCCTCCGGTTTACCGGGGCTAGATGCGCCTTGGTTTAGGGCGATTCCGTAGTCGCGGGTGCAACATTTAGACTCACTCAAGGCTTCTTACTAAGAAAATAAAAACTCTTTTTCAAGAAATGAGTGGTCGCAGGATTACATTGTAATCTGTTTTACAAAAATTAATATAAAAAACATTTAATAAAATCTATAAATAGACACAGGAGAGGTTCAAAGTGCTATCGCGGGTGCAACGAAATCGGCCCACCATTAAAGGTCATGAAGCTAGAATGAAAAAAGTCTGTTAATTATGGAATATTTGTTAAATTATTTATACATTGTTTAAAAGAATACAAAACAAACTAATTATTAACTTAAATAAAATTATTAAAAGAAATAAATATTATAAATTATTCACGTTTTATCCAGTCGCGGGTGCAACGTAAAATTATCGCGGGTGCAACACGTCTCACTGTAGTGAATATAAACATTTCCATGTAATATTTAAATGAAAGATATGAGATGATAGATGCTGTATCACTAATTAGCACTTTCCTATGTAACTTAAATAAATTATTTATTTGGAATAGTCGGTGATTTATCAGCCTTATAGTTCATTTTCAGAATCGCTGTAAACATCAGAAATGCGTAACTTTTGCGTAAATTTTTTTTTGCAACTTTATTACGTTTTTTTAGTAGCAGTTGTCAGAACGAATTTGCTTTAGTTTTCGCCTATATTTTTGAGAAGTAGTCTCCTTTTGCTGTTGTTCTGCCATTTCATTTATGATCTATTTACACAAAAAATTAAAAAATTAAAAATAAACTCTTATTAAATAGGAATCGTTAATTATAAATAAGATATAAAGTTATCAAAAACTTGATAAATGAAAAATATATGACAAATAACAATGTAATCGTAAGAGTCATTACTGTTGCACCCGCGATTCTAATATATTTATCGCGGGTGTAACTCATTTTAGTCTACGTTAATTTTAATTAAAATGACAACATACCTTCTATTGCGATTGAATCACGTTTTTCTTTTATTTCTTCTTACTTCTACAAAGTTTCAAAAAATTACCAGTTTATTTCTTCAAGAAAACCAAACTTTCATCTCTTTTATATCGCGGGTGCAACTGACCAACAATGGTTTCTTATTTAATCAATATTATTAGAAAAAAAATAATAAATATTTAATTTTTTTATATAAGGCAATAAACCAATGTTATAACTTCAATATTCATCAGTGAAATATACAAAAAACCACCGGTAATAGCGATTTTGTGTAAAAATTATCAAGTGTCGACGAATGGTTTGCATCAAGTCTTCAGGCGCCACCATTTCGGAGCGCGCCAAAAAATTCAAATAATAACTTAAGTTCTTAAAAGACTTTTTATTATTAAATTTATATCTTTCTCTTTGTATTGCTATTTAAAAAAGTAACGAATACTGTGATTTAAAAATTTATGTCAAAAATCGTCTCCCGCGGAATCGACCTTTACACTAGGCCAGATGCACCTGTGTTTTATTGATTTATTATATTTATTTTGTTTATTTATTTATTTTTATGAGGCAGGTTAGATGATCCTGTGTTTTATTTATTTATTTTATTTAAATGAGTATATTTGGGCCTCCAGTTTACCTGGGCTAGATGCGCCTTGGTTTACACTAGGTTAGATGCACCTGTGTTTTATTTATTTATTGATTTATTTATTTTTGAGGCTAGATGTGCCTCCAGCTTACCTTGGTTAGATGCGCCTTGATTTACATAGGCCAGATGCACCTGTTTTATTTATTTGTTTTTATCTATTTTTATAAGACAGGCTAGATGCTAAATGCGCCTTGGTTTACATATGCTAGATGCGCCTATGTCTTATGAGGCTATATGCGCCTGTATCTTATGAGGCTAGATGCGCCTGTGTTTTATGAGGCTAGATGCGCCTGCGTTTTATGAGGCTAGATGCGCCTGCGTTTTATGAGGCTAGGTGCGCCTGTGTCTTATGAGGCTATATGCGCCTGTATCTTATGAGGCTAGATGCGCCTGCGTTTTATGAGGCTAGATGCGCCTGTGTTTTGAGGCTAGATGCGCCTGTGTTTTATGAGGCTAGATGCGCCTGTGTTTTATGAGGCTAGATGCGCCTGTGTTTTATGAGGCTAGATGCGCCTGTGTTTTATGAGGCTAGATGCGCCTGTGTTTTATGAGGCTAGATGCGCCTTCGATATACCTAGATCTTTTGTCCAATGTACAGAATTAAACTCTTCTTCAGTTTTATTACTTGTAAAAATAACTTACAGTAAAATGTCAATAGTTTATATGAAGATTATACAAGAAATTTTGTTTAAAAATTACGCTTATTCTGATACTATTGTATTTTTTGAGGTTACCATGAGACAAAGGGGACAATATGAACAACATAGGACACCGTCGTGAGAACTCGTTACCAGCATCGCGGTCGGCAAGTACGCAGGGTTAACTCACCCCGACATGGACGGTGGAACACATCGAACTCGCATCGAACACCAGTACCAGGGACATGACGGTTGCAGTGGTACCGGCCGGGAGCCGCGGCCGGCGCGAAAAATTTTTTTCGAAATTGTTTGTTCGTACTTTGTTCGTACTTTATAGTTTTTAAACCGCTTTTATAGTAAGTACATTAGGTTGGATACTATTAGACTAAAACCATAATTTATCAAGTCAAGAGTAACCTCCTGTTTGTATTGTCTAATGACAAAAAAAGCTGTGAAAGTTGTATATAAAGATATTCTGTAGTACCTATATTTAGTATAAACATTTCACTCGTGCGAAGCCGGGGCGGGTCGCTAGTAATAAATATAATATACTAGTAATGACTCGAATGTTGTGATTTTTATGTGCACCAGGAGGTTGCACATATTCGGATGGCCGAATGTTGTGATTTTTACCAATTTAATTGTAATTTACGATAAAAAGATTGTATTGTTTTATTAAAATATAATATAATTATTTTTAATCTTAGTGTTAAATATTGTAAGAATCTGGCAACAAAATCAATTTTCATTTGAACCAATCGAAATCGATAAAGTGGGGGTATCTTAAGTAGGGATAATTTGTTGGTAGTCGAAAGAAGAGACTGGGGAATTCATTCTGGTGGACAGATTTGAAGCGAGCACTAGTTGTCTCATTGTAAACTTAAATTCATAATAATTGTGTATTAATCATATTGTTTAATATTGTATTGTATATCCAATTAATTGAATAAGAGAATCAGTCGGAAAGAAAAGGTGTTTAATTTCATCACATGAGGAAACTTTAGTTCGGATTTGTAGAACGGCATTTACTAGTGAGGAAATCAATAGATCGAAGTCGTTACTTTTCGAATCTGTACCGACAGAACGACGAAAAATTCAACGAAAGAGGGATGGCAAGGAGCAAAGAGATCTAATGGACATTATATGTGTACTGAAGACCACGGAGCCAGACCTTGTGCCAATTTTTGTAGCACGGCAGTTGGAAAAACTACCGCCTGTGACATTTGATCACCTTGACTGTACAAAGTTGCTGAAGGATTTGGTTCGTCTTCAAGATGAAGTCAACAGTATTAAAGATACCTACGCTACAGCAAAACAGGTTGAGAACCTTCAAGCAGAGATACAATTACTGCGTAACTACTCTCCGCCGAAATTACCGTTATGTAGTATAAATGTAAAGAGGGGTGCATGGTGTTTGGACAGTGGCCCCATGGGCCTGTCTCAATGTGTTGAGAAGGAAAATGAGCAAGACCCAGAACATAAAAGCGCAGTGTTTTCATCATTTTCATCATCTTCAAAAAAGGAGAAATCTACCTCCAACGCGGGTGATAAAAATATTGTAACGACTCAAACGAATCAGATTCAAACGAACTGGGTGAGCGAGACACCCAATACGTGTGTGAAAGAGAAAGACGCATCCATGTGTCAAAAACACACAGAGCCGACAGCGCCTGCGACTGTTCGAGTGTCAGATGACGGAGTTGTCAATGTGAATGATAATAACCAGAATAACTGGCAAACCGTTGAGCCTAGGAAGAAAAAGAAATTGTCCTATCGTTATCTGGGACAAAGGGGAGCAGCGGAGTGTGAAGCTAGCAAATTTAAGGCAGCGGAAAGGAAAATTGCGATGTTTATTACCAACATACATAAGGACACCAGTGAAACGGACATATCAGAGTACATAATGTTGCGAACACAAGAATGTGTTACACTGGAAAAGATCGCAATGAAAACTGGAAGAAATCACAATGCCTACAAATTTTTCGTGTCAGAGTGTAAACTATCCTTGTTTTTAGATGTAAATCTGTGGCCTAAAGGTATTATTTTCAGAAGGTTTATGCATTATAGACGTAAACAGAAAACCGGGTTGACACCGGTTGCCGGCGCAACACCTACACGTAATGGATAGTAGTTTTCACAAAATTGCCAGCTTTAATTGTAGGGGTGTAAAACGTTCGATAGAGAGTGTAAAGGGCCTATGCCAGATAGTGGACACTATAGTACTACAGGAGACCTGGCAATGCGAATATAATGCTTATAAGCAGCAGTCAGCGTAAGAGCGGTCATTGAGCAGGATCATATATAATTCAGTCCGAAAAAAATTAGTGTTTTTCGTTACTTATATTACGCAGTTTTCAATAACTTTAGTGTATTTGTTTTTATTCATCCTTATGTGACTTGGTGGTGTATACTGGTGCGTAAAGTCGTGAAGTTTTATGGTTTTAAACGTGATTTTAAGTGTAAAAACTGGATATGATATTGATATGACATTGTTCTAAGTTTGCGGTCACTACCCTCTGCTTCAATCAATAGTTGTTCTTGTCCGTAGTATTACATAGTGGTGTCATAATTCGCTGCGTTAACGTACTGCTGTCGCAGTGTATTGGTTACAGCTACGATTTTTTACTACCTAATCGTCGAGCGAAACTGGGTTCAAATCCTCCGGTCTAGTCACTTTCGTTTATTTGTTTGTGTTTAAAATTTATTTCTATAAATTTAAATTTTCAAGTCACTATCCGAATTTAAAATGAAGTACGCTTGCTGCAATTCACCGACAGGTGGAGCCACCAATACCATTACGTGTACAAAATGCAAATTGAATTACCACATTCAATGTCTCCAGGCCTCCGGTATTAAGAAAGATGGCAAAATAGAGACACGAAAACATTGGCTTTGTCCGGAATGTACAATAACCGGGCCACGCAGGGGTAATGGTGACAACACGCCAGTCCGTGCAGTTTGCAACCTCTCGAGCTCGGATGAAGATAGCTGTGTGGATAATGACAATGTTAATTTGAGGCGAGGTGGTTCGTCCTACACGAATATGATCCTAGATCCCACTTGTGGTACGGAACACGGTGAATCGTCTTTGATTGAATTAATACGATCTGCTGTTTCATCAGAAATTTCAATTTTAAAAGATGATTTTAAAAAGTCTATGATTCCCTTGCAAGAGGAACTAAAATCTATACGCGAAGAGTTCTTAAGCATGAAAGAATGTTTTGAGTTCATTAATTCTAGTTTTGATAATTTTAATAAAAGAGTTGAGAGTTGTGAAAAAGATGTTCAAAAATTAAATAAACAATTTTTGGAACTGGGTGAAATCAGGTCATCTATAGCTACCCTGAAGGAGGAGAACAACGTTCGTGAACAATGGGCTCGCAGATCAAATGTGGAGATCTATGGTATTCCTGAGAATAAGAATGAAAACCTACTTTCCATCTTACAAGATATATCAGAAAAAATTAAATGTAAATTTAATCCTAATACGGATATAGATTTTGTAACGAGGGTAGCATCGAAAAATAAGGATACGAAAAAAACAAAACCTATAATAGTCAAATTCTTATGTCGTTGGAAAAAAGATGACTTTTTATCACAGGTACGAAAATTAAATTTGAAGTGTAATGATTTAGGTTTTAGTGGAAATAGTAATTCAGTTTATTTTAATGATCACTTGACAAGTGTTAACAAAGCCCTATTACAGACTGTTAAAAGAATTGCCAAGGAAAAAAACTATGAGTTCGTTTGGGTCAAGAATTGTAGTATAATGGTTAGACGGTCAAGTACTACTGCAGTGTTACATATAGGACGAGAGAGCGATTTAAAAAAGATTGTTTGAGAGCTATTTGTATTTGTTATAGTTTACTGGTACATGTTTACTATCATGTTGTTGTAGCTATTGTTTATATTGTTTTTTGTTTTTGCATACACTTTGGCGTTTTAATTCATTTATGTAAAAACTTTATAGTACTCCTTTATAAAATGTTTGATTACTGTAATTATAATTTTCTTCGTTGGGTTTTGTACGTGCTTATAGCGTTTGTATGTGTGTGTAATCAAGCGTGTTTTACGGTGCGTGTTTGCGCATATATGGTAACTTATGGGTATGTGTGTTTGTGTGGAGGTGTATCTTTTGTTTACTCGTATATCTTTTGTTTTGTGAAGTATTATGCATTGTTATCTTTCAGTTATTACAATGGATAGCACCCTGAAAATTTATTATCAAAACGTACGTGGGCTACGAACAAAAACTAATGCCTTCTATAAAAACTTGCTTCAGGTTGACTATGACGTTATTTGCTTGAGTGAGACATGGCTGCATGAGAACATCTTTAGTGCTGAACTTTTTGACTCACGATATTCTGTCTACAGATGTGATCGTAATTATTCCGAGTGTGGTAATGTATTGGGGGGCGGTGTATTGATTGCAATTAAATCAAATATTTTAATTCGTTCATCCTCCACGTATATTGATACGTATGCAGCAGAAATTATCAAGGTCTCGATTTTTAGTAATACAGCTCCATGTACAAGAATGTTGCACATTTTGTGTTGTTACTTTCCACAAGGTTCAATGCATTATGACACGCTTTGTGATTTTTTTGACAGAATTTCAGAAGAAATATTGCGCAATTCAAACGATAATTACTTAATAGTAGGAGATTTTAATATCCCATCAGCTCAATGGACTGATATGGACGGAAATTCACATTTGAGTATGGTGGGTGAAGGGGATAAATTTGCATACAGCTTGTCGAACTTTCTAAATTTTTCAAATTTAAAACAATTTAATAAAATACGTAATATTAACGGTAGGCTTCTTGACTTGATATTTACTGATATGGACTGCTGTGTTTGTTCTTGTACTTTTCCATTAGTGGGGGAGGATAATCATCACCCTGCGCTTCATGTCAATTTGAAAAAGTGTATTTTCAAAGAGCTACAGCCTTCGTGTAGAACTATACGTTTATTTCATGCGGCGGATTATGAAAGAATAAATGAGGCTCTGGCCACAGTTGATTGGCATGATATTTTAAGCGACTGTGATGTTGCCACGGCTGTGGATACTTTTTATCAAACAATAAATAAAATAGTCTCAGATTTGGTACCAATTAGAATTAAATATGGGAATGGCTTTCCATGTTGGTACTCCAAATCATTAATAAAAATTGTTCGTGAGAAATTAAAGTACCACAGGAAATGGAAGAAGTACAATAGATTATCGGATTATAACCAATTTAGTATTTTGAGAGAACGTCAAAAATCAATTCAATTAAAATGCTACGAAAATTACATTTGTTTATCAGAGTTGAAAATTAAAAAAAACAGTAAATACTTTTGGTCCTTCATTAAGTCAAAAAAATCTTCAAACTCCATACCTAATCATTTAACATTCAATGAGAAATCTGTTACTGAAGGGAACGAGATGTGTATTTTATTTAATGAATACTTTAAATCGGTGTACGATTCTGCGGAACTTGCTACCGATAGTCCTATAAACAACGATTCTTCAAAACCTACTTTAAAAAGCACGCCAACTTTACCTAACCACATTTCTGTTGGCACGATCTCTCTATCAACTCAAATTATTGAGAAATACCTGAATAAGTTGGACACAAATAAAGGACAGGGCCCGATGGTTTACCCCCTTTATTTCTGAAAATGTGCAGTAAACAACTTTCTTATCAATTATTTTTATTATTCTCCAAATCACTTAGTCAGGGTGAAATGCCGAAGGTATGGAAGAAGTCGCTCGTGACTCCAATTTTTAAATCCGGTGATAGATATAATGTTAAAGATTATAGGCCAATCTCAAAATTAAGTACTATTGCTAAGCTTTTCGAAAAAATTGTCGTTGATAACATCTTTCCTGTTTTACGCACCATACTTGCTCCTCAACAACATGGTTTTGTGAGTAGAAAATCTACCGACACTAATCTCTGTGAATTTGTACATCACGTTTCCATTGCCATGGATCAAGGTTATCAGGTGGATGCCGTGTATACTGACTACTCTAAAGCATTTGACAAAATATCTCACAATCTTCTAATTATTAAACTCGAGGAAGTTGGTATACACGGCGACCTCCTACGCTGGATATCCTCTTATCTACGAGATAGAAGCCAAGCTGTTGCGATCAGAGGTTTTTGTTCAACATTTGTCCCAGTTACGTCAGGTGTTCCCCAAGGCTCTCACCTCGGACCTCTTCTTTTTAACGTGTTTGTTAATGATATTCGTTATATTTTTAAACACTCATCAATACTTCTTTATGCAGATGATATGAAAATCGATAAAAATATAAATAATTCTAACGACTGCATGCTGTTACAGAATGATTTAGACGAACTTTCCAAATATTGTGGTGATAATCATCTGCTGCTCAACATTAAAAAATGTAAAATTATCTCATACTCGCGTAAAAAAACACCAGTTGTATTTAATTATAAATTAAATGGAAAGGTACTGAGTCGTGTCTCCGAGGTGAGGGATTTGGGTGTACACCTTGATAGCAAATTAACATTTAAACCACATGTAGACATTATTGTTGCAAGGGCCTTTCGTACTCTTGGCTTCGTTCTGAGGGCTAGTAGAGATTTTAAAAACGCGGATACCCTAATTACATTATATACCTCATTAGTACGTCCAATTTTGGAATATGGTTCAATCATATGGAACCCTCAATATAAAATATACATCAATGAAATAGAAAGGATCCAACGAAAATTTAAAAGAAGTCTTGCTGCCAGATTCACAAATATTGATGCATGCCTTGTCTCGCTCGAACAGCGTCGTATGGAGAAAGACCAAATGTTTTTGTATAAGTTGCTGAACAATATGATAGATTCACCGATTCTTTTAAATAGCTTGAACTTTGGATGCCCTACTAAGTCCTCGCGCTGTAAGTCCACTTTTAACATTCCCCTTACGAGAACAAAGTACGCCAAAAACAATTTTATATATCGTTCATGTGCTCGATACAATAAAGTGTATGCAGAAATAGACTATTTCTCAGTTCCATTGGGATTAGTTAAGAAAAGAATTAAAGCCCTCTCCAATTGTTAGTGATTAAATATTATATCATTGTTAACAATAAGATTATAACATAATTATTGATGTTTTTTGTGTGACTGTCTAACTATATCGTTTTTTTTTTTGTTTTTTTTTAAATTGATTAATCATAATATATATTTGGTAATAATTAACCTTAACTAATTAATGTTTGTATTTTGTATTTTGCAATATCATATAATAACATTATTTATAAATGATTGATTACAGATTTTAAATAAATTTAATTACAATTATAATTTTATTCAAGCAGTAGTTGGTACGATTGATTTTGTAGTATTGTATAAAATCTAATTTTTTATACTTTAATAATTTAACATAATATAATTTATAAATAATTGTCTGATCCTATTCGTTTTTGTTTCGTCTTATTATTGATTTTACTTGTTGTTGTTTGAATTATTTATATTTCTAAATGTAATTTTTCGATTATTTCTAGGTGTAATTATTGATTCTTTCTTGTTAATGTGGTCTTGCTCCTTTATGAATGGTTTAATGTTGGAATCTTTGTTGGTCTGTGTATTGTCTGTGTGAATTTTTTATATTGTATTATTGTACTGTTTGGTTCCAAAAAAAAAAAATTAAAATTAAAAATAAATTTTTTGTATTACAAAGTAAAGTCCCTCTGTTCTTGGACGAGAGTCTATGGCCAAAAGGGATTATTTTTCGTCGCTTTATTAACTTTAAAGTGTCACGAAATAGAAATATCGGCACAGATAAAAAAAACACAAAATGGATAATAAAAATAAAAATATTTATAAGTTTGCTACATTTAACTGTAAGAACGTAAAAAGATCTGTAGACAGTATCCGTGATTTATGTAAAACAGCTGATGTTGTGGCGCTCCAGGAGACATGGCTGTTGCCTGACGAAATACCTTTTCTGAACACCATCAGTGACGAATTCAGCTCTACAGGCGTGTCAGCCGTTGATACCTCGGTGAGGATCCTGCGTGGTAGACCTTATGGCGGTGTAGCCCTGCTGTGGAGGCGTAAGATCTTTCAAAATGTAACCGTCGTACAGTGTAATAGTTCTCGTGTATGTGCATTGAAAATGGTGTTAAATCAAAGGTCAATCTTAGTAGTGAGTTTATATATGCCGACGGATTCACTGGTTAACTTAACGGATTTTACGGATGTAATGAGCTCGGTAAGTGCAATTATAGACAATTGAAATGTAGACTGTGCTTATATTCTTGGTGACTATAACGCTCACCCCTTCGAGCGATTCTATGACGAGCTTATGGCGTTTTGCGATGACCAAGAATGGTTATGTATAGACTTTGAAATGTTAAATCCTGTTTCTAATATTTACACTTTTATTAGTGAAGCTAATGGCTCTAAGCGATGGCTGGACCATTGTGTGGTGACCAAAGCAGCCGCTCAAACAGTTAAAAAAGTGTATGTAAACTATGATATGACGTGGTCGGATCACTTTCCCTTAATTGTCGAATGTAACTTGAATATTATTCCAATAATAAAAATGCAATCTAAGTTAAAATGCAGTAAAGTTGTGTGGGGTGACAGGGACCCACAACAGATTGAAACTTACCTGAAGGGATGTCATGAAAAGTTAAGTTTAATCGATTTCCCACAGGAACTTTATAAGTGTAATGACATCATTTGTCATGATCCGAGTCACAGAAGTATCATTAGCAACCTTTACGAAAATATTGTAGTAGCTTTAAGTGAATCCGCCATTACAAGTTGTGTACGTAGGAGGGGTGGCAGGCGGGTAGTACCTGGTTGGAATAAACATGTCGCTGCTGCTCGCGCGGATGCCAGGCTACAGTTTGAGCTTTGGTCGTTGCAAGGAAGGCCGACAAACGGTTATTGTTATCAGAGAATGTGTGAGGCTAAAAGGAAATTTAAATCGCGTTTAAAATGGTGTCAAGACCACGCGGAACAAATTAAAATGGATATATTAGCATCACATCATACTAAAAAAGATTTTCGTTCCTTTTGGAAGCAAACTAACAGATTGCAACCAAAGCCGGGTATCCCTGTGAGCGTCAGCGGATTAACTGATCCTGAGCAGATTGCTAATCTTTTCATGGATCACTTTTCTGTAAAGTCACCACTTGGTCGATCGAATTATGTGCAGGATGCTGGGACCGGAGTGAACAGGTTGACAAAAATAACAACTGAAAGTATTTCTAAAACTATAATGTCAATGACCAGAGGTAAGTCACCTGGTCACGATGGTCTTAGCATTGAACATTTACAGTCGGCTGGTCCCCACTTACCCCGTGTTCTGTGTATGTTTTTTAACTTATGCCTAAGTCATAGTTATATGCCGGATAATATGATGCGTACGGTGGTGGTTCCTATAGTAAAAAATAAAACGGGCGACAACGCCGATAAGAAAACTATAGGCCCATTTCGTTGGCGACTGTCATTTCGAAAGTATTTGACAGCATTCTTAATACACAGCTTAACGTGTACGTCCAACAACACGATAATCAGTTTGGTTTTAAGCCGGGTCTTTCAACAGAAACCGCAGTGCTGTGTCTTAAGAGTGCTGTCACCTACTACGTAAAGAGAGAAACACCAATTGTTGCCTGTTTCCTTGATCTCTCTAAGGCTTTCGACCTGGTCTCATACAATATTTTATGGAAGAAACTACAGAAAAGCGGTTTACCTGTAGAGTTCATTAATATTCTAAAGTATTGGTATGGGAACCAGGTCAACTATGTACGATGGGAAGGAGCGTTGTCTCGGCGGTATGGCCTGGAGTGTGGTGTGAGACAAGGGGGCTTGACTTCGCCAACTCTTTTTAACATCTATATGAATGAGTTGATAGCTGAGCTCAGCAGTACCTGAGTTGGCTGTTACATAGATGGTGTATGTGTGAATAACATTAGCTACGTTGATGATATGGTGCTGCTGAGTGCTTCCGTCTGTGGCATAAGAAAATTATTGTCAATATGTGAGTCATATGCTAAGTCACACGGCTTAATTTATAATGTAAAAAAGAGCCAAACAATGGTGGTTAATGTCCGAGGCAAGTTTACGAAAGAATTACCACCGGTATTACTTAATAATTGTATTCTGGATAGGGTTACTTACTTACTTACTCCTCTGGCTCAGCGACCCGTAGTGGATCTTGGCCTCCGACACCACAAGTCTCCAGCGATCCCGGTCCAGAGCTATCTCGCGCCAGTCCGCTGTCACCAGCTCGCGCAGGTCTCTCCGTACCTCGTCCTCCCAGCGATATTTGGGGCGCCCCACGGGCCTACAGCCGTCAGGTTTCCCCAAGTATGCTCTCTTCGCTGCGCGATCGTCTCCCATCCTTACTACGTGGCCGAGCCAGCGGAGTCTTGCTGCTTTAGTCTCTCCGATGATATTGGGTTCAGCCACTAGGTCTTCAATCTCCTGGTTCTTTCTCACCCGCCATCTTCCATCAGCTTCTTGGGTCGGCCCCAAGATCTTTCGGAGTATTTTCCGCTCTGCCACAAGGAGCTTATTCTCTTCTTTAAGGGTTAGTACCCAAGTCTCGCATCCGTACATCAGGATTGGTCTGATCACAGTTTTATAGATCCTAATCTTGGTTTTTCTGGAGAGTAGCTTGGATACCAACACCCTATGTAGGGACGCAGTACATCGTAGGGCGTTTTGTATACGAGTATCAATCTCAAGTTCCCTCGTATTAGTGTCAGTTACAGTGCAACCTAAGTACTTAAATTTATCCACGCCTTTATAGACTACGTCCCCTACCACAAGATTCTTGCGTGGTACACGAATGTTTTTGAAGCGCTTCATGTGGAGGTATTCGGTTTTCTCCTTACTTATCCCTAGGCCGATCCTAGCTGCCTCCAGGTCCAGGACTCTCACCACATTTTTGGCCTCATCTTCACTATGTGCAAGCAGTGCCAGATCATCGGCGTATCCTATCACCTTATGTTGTCCATTCAGCTCTACACCGCTGGCAACTGCCATGATTTTTCTTATCACGTGCTCAAGGGCCAAATTGAACAACACAGGCGACAGAGCATCTCCTTGTTTAAGCCCGGTTACGACGTCAAATTCTTCCGTCAAGTCGTTATCAACTCGGACCCTCATTCTGCTTACACTGGTGGCCACTCGGATCATCCGGACCAACTTTTTCGGGATTCCGAAATCACCTAAGATGTTATACAATGCATTTCTGTCAATGCTATCATAAGCTTTCAGGAAGTCCACGAACACCAAATGGATACTTTGCGCGTACTCCCACCTCTTTTCCATTAACTGCTTCAGTAGGAACAACTGGTCTACCGTGCTGCGGTTACATCGGAATCCACATTGGTAATCACCAAGAATTTCTTCCGCATACGGTTCCAGTCGTTTCAGCAATATGTAGGAAATAATTTTGTACGCAGTAGGTAGTAACGCGATTCCTCGATAATTCGTGCACTTTTTCTTGCTTCCCTTTTTATGGATAGGACAGATGACTCCGATATTCCATTCGGAAGGAAGTTGTTCCGTTTCCCACACCTTTCTGATAAGCTGGTACATTTTTGTGTAAGCTGCGTCACCTCCATATTTCCACAGCTCTCCTGGAATTTCGTCAATGCCCGGGGATTTATTATTCTTAAGTCGGAGAATAGCTTTTCTCACTTCATTAAATGTCAGTGGTTCCGTCTCCGATTCTCGCTCCTTATTTGATGATGTCGCTGACGATTGCTGTTGAGATCCCAGTTGAGTGCAGTTTAACAGCTGCTTAAAGTATTCTTTCCAAAGACCCTTGATTATATTGGGGTCTGTAACCAGATTTCCTTTGTCATCCTCCAGCATAAGTGACGTTGGTTGGAACCCTTTTCTAACAGTCTTTAGTTCTTGGTGAAACTTCCTAACTTCCCCCGCTCCGATCAGTGTTTCCAGATCCCTCACCATGTTGTCCAGATGTGCCCGTTTTGCTCTTCTGATTATGTCTCTTGACTGGGTTCTTATTTGGTTATATTGATTTGTCCATTTGTCGTCCTGGCTTGCCAATAGTCTGTATTTTCTCCGTTCCTCGACCACTCTTTCACACTCTTCATTCCACCATTTCTTCCGTTTTCTCTTTCTTTTCCTTCCCAAAACCCTCATGCCAATATCTTTTATGTCCCCTTTAAGGGTATCCCAGGTTTCATTTATGTTTCCTTCCCCAATTTCTAAGCTTTCAAATCTGTTTTTAATTTCTAACTGAAACTTTTGCCTAACATCTTTGTCTTTGAGACTTTCCGTGTTGATGCGTACTACTTCTCGTTTTTTGGTTTTGTGTCCCAGCCTAATTCTTGCTTTAACCTTTATACCAACCATGTAGTGGTCACTGTCACAGTCTGCTCCTCTGAACACTCTTACACCCTCGATGGTACTTTTGTGTCGGTTGTCAATTAACACATGATCAATTTGGTTAATGGTGCGACCATCTGGGGACTTCCACGTGCCCTTATATATCGTTTTAAGGGGGAACATCGTACTTTTCACTACCATTGATTTGGCGGTCGCGAAGGTAATAAGTCTCAGGCCATTCTCCGAGGTTTTTTCGTGCTTACTATGCTTTCCTATTGTGGGTAGGAACACGTCTTCTCGGCCGATCTTTGCATTAAAATCACCTACTAGTATTTTAGTATCATATTCTGGGATTTGATCATACAAGCATTCTAGGTCTTCGTAGAAGTTATCCTTACTCTCTTCGCTTCCTTGTTCTGTAGGTGCATAGGCGTTTATAATCGTGATATTTGAGAATTTTCCGGCAATACGGATTGAACACAGCCTATCCGACACGGCATCAAATCTCAGTATGTTCCCGACAATGTTTCCATCTACAATAAACCCAGTGCCATTAATATGCTTGCTGGTATCAGAGCCACTATAGAACAGCGTTACTTTGTTATCTAGGCTGCATTCCCCTTGTCCTGGCCATCGAACTTCTTGCAGAGCAGCTATGCCAATGTTGTATCTACACAGCTCCCTAGTTACTTGGTATATGGCACCAGGTCTGTATAAACTTCGCACATTCCATGAGGCCAATCGGAGTTCCTTATATCTATGCCGTAAGTCGTCGTGTATGGGATCGGATCGTTTCTCTTTAGTAATCGGTTTCGTAACAATGTGTTTTTCCGTGGGCGGGGCGTTAACCCACCGCATAACCCCCATAATGCTGGAGGACCACACCCGTCGTTGGTCAGCGAGTCCATCGGACTTAGCCGAGTAGTGTAGCTAGGCTGTACTATCGACCACTCCCCTATCCGCCACCCAGGGGACGCTCCTCTACGCCAGACGGGACAGCGCGAGGATAGGGTTGATAATTTTAAATATCTCGGACACTATCTGACTCCCGATTTAAAAGACGATGCTGATATTGAGCGGGAGCGGAGAGCATTGTCGGTGAGAGCGAATATGCTTGCTCGTAGGTTTGCACGTAGTTCACGCAACGTTAAAATAGCATTATTTAGAGCATATTGTACATCTGTTTACACGTGCAGCCTATGGGCGAGATATACTCAAAAATCCTATAGTGCTCTCCGGGTTCAATATAATAACGCGTTCAGGGTGCTGTTGGGGCTACCTCGATACTGCAGCGCCTCAGGGATGTTTGCTGAAGCGCGTGTTGATTGTTTTTACGCTGTCATGAGAAAAAGATGTGGGTCTCTGGTGCATAGGGTGCGGGGTAGTGCCAACAGAATTCTGGGCATGATATCTGATAGACTAGATTGCATATACGCGAATCATTGCTGCGCCGTTGCCAACGGGATGGTGTAGCGATGATTCGATAGTATTGTAACATTTGTTTATAACATAAAAAATTGTAATAACTAACATAGTGCGTAAGAAATATTTTTATTACTAACCATAATGAGTCACAGGTCACTTAAATAAAGAATATTATTATTTATCTATACTTAATATAATAAAGCTGAAGAGAGTTACGATCGTTGCAGCCGCAGGTGCCAAGAAAAGGCAATTTACTTATAATTACATTTATTAATTAAAATTACAATTAAAATTTGCTATTAAAACTACATGATTAAAAATAAGTGATTCCCTACTGATGTTAAGTAAGAGAATGATTTAATAAAAAGAAGTTAAAGAAAGGTTTCCTCGGTGTGGCCGTCGCGGCGGTGGTCGCTGCGGTGGTCTCCAATCTTCATCCGAAATTATGTTGAAATCTTGCAGGTGCGCGGTACAGAGTAATAAGGCTGTGAGCACACCTGGGTTTCTAATATTTAAAATATATTGTTTTAATTGTCTTCCTATGAAGTAAAGCTGAAGGCACACCGATACCGTGGGGTTAGGTTAGCCGAGTGTAACACCTCCCCCCGTAGAACAGCGTCTGTTGAAGACTGATGTCGTAAACTGCGCTGGAAGATGATCAGGATCCACCCTTCTGGTACCTGGGACAGCGTCGAATTATTTTCTTTATTTTCCTTCATAGTCTTATCTAATGGTCCGGTATGGCGCTTCCAATGGTACACGCTAAGAAGGGCGCATGTTCTTAAAAGTATGGTTACATACGTAGGTATCGTAGTGTGATAGATACCATAGTTTTTTTCGGCTTTTAACTTTATAGGTTGCTGCATGGAGATTCTAGTATTAATTTTTTGAAGGTTTTTAAGCTTCCGTCTCCATATAACATTGCTTGGGGATTATGACAAGATAACTGCCGTGAAGAGTTTCATAGGAGTGTCGCTCGCAGAACAAGTGGACCTTTGTTAATTCAGGAAAACTGACTGTGTAATTCTTTTCATCCAATTCTTTATATGCTGCGTGGCTCAAAGTGACAGTCATAAGCTTATATAACGTACTACGCTCCTGCGTTGTTATAAATTGTTGTATGCAGTTCTCTATGATTGATGAAGATAGTTCGGCTTTTCTATACATAAATGCCACTTGCTGGCCTTCGGGCATTCAGCCTCTATGTACCTGAATTCATTCTCATGGATAACTAGGAAAGGAAAGGTGGGTGATAGGACCTGATGGTATTTATTGGGAATAGATAACTATAACAAGAATAGATAACTAATATATAACTTATATAATAAGAATAGATAACTAATATAAATTATAGATAAAAGATATAACTATTGGGAATTGAAAAACTAAAACTATCTCGTTACCTACGTAAAATAATCGTACCTTAATTATGTCATAGTATTCTCTTATGTCTAAATTAATTATATGCAGCTTATCTATAATAGAGCGTAAGGTGGTTTGATCTAAAGTCAAATGATGTAAAGTGACAGTTTAAACAAACGCTAGAATATTCTGGAATTTAATTATCTCCTGTGAAATATAATCTACATTGTCACTCAATATCATTACTGTTTGAGTAAGATGAGCATATTTCATTAGATCAAGGTCATGCTCCGCATCGCTTCGACTAATTTTATTGAAAAGCAAGCAAGCAAGGCAGAGTAATAGAGTAGTCGTTTTTACTAGGAGTGTGCTGGAACCTTGCGTCTGTATCGAAAGGTCACTATAGAGTGCTGTCTCAAATAAATTAATTCTATTTGAATTTAGCCTAATATTACTTAACTTACTATTCCTAATTTCTCGCGGATGAAAAATTTTGGAATCTATAGGTAAATTAACACACAGCTATATAAATTATATAAAATATGTACGAGTATAATACGGCTAAAATTCACACATAAAAATTATGCAATATAATTTTTACGGATTACTTAAATATAATAAGTGAATTAAAATTAACAGACAGCTATATATAATAATTCTATAAAATATCTATAATACGCCTAAAATTCACACAAAAAAATTATGCGATATAATTTTTACGGATAACTTAAATATAGTAAGTGAATTAAAATTAAGACACAGCTATTTAATTATAAAAAATGTGTATAATAAGTCTAAAATTCACACATAAAAATTATGCGATATAATTTTTACGGATTAATTAAATTTAATAACTGACTTAAAAATTAACAGTCAGCTATGTATATCTTATTATACTCCTATAAAATATGTATACGGCTAAAATTCACACATAAAAATTATGCCATATAATTTTTACGGATTAATTAAATTTAATTACTGACTTAAAAATTAACAGTCAGCTATGTATAATTATACTCCTATAAAATATGTATACGGCTAAAATTCACACATAAAAATTATGCTATATAATTTTTACGGATTACTTACATATAATAAGTGAATTAAAATTAACTCACACCTATAAAATATGTATAATAAGGCTAAAATTTATACATAAAAATTATGCGATATAATTTTTATGGATTAGGATTACTTATAGGATAGGTTTGGGTAAGGAACTTGAAAGATTCAAGGTACTTACAATTGCATTTTTCTTAGCCGAATCGATTTCTTGATTCCCTTTGGCTGCAACTTCCGTAGATTCTTCTTATAGTACTCGATCGTAGTTCGATAACCACACGGGTGGCACCCCCGGGGTGATTCCCGCGAACCGGCCCGCGAGTACTATCCTACCGACTGCGCCAGTTACGATCGTTGCAGACGCAGGTGCCAAGAAAAGGCAATTTACTTATAATTACATTTATTAATTAAAATTACAATTAAAATTTGCTATTAAAACTACATGATTAAAAATAAGTGATTCCCTACTGATGTTAAGTAAGAGAATGATTTAATAAAAAGAAGTTAAAGAAAGGTTTCCTCGGTGTGGCTGTCGCGGCGGTGGTCGCTGCGGTGGTCTCCAATCTTCATCCGAAATTATGTTGAAATCTTGCAGGTGCGCGGTACAGAGTAATAAGGCTGTGAGCACACCTGGGTTTCTAATATTTAAAATATATTGTTTTAATTGTCTTCCTATGAAGTAAAGCTGAAGGCACACCGATACCGTGGGGTTAGGTTAGCCGAGTGTAACAAGAGTTTGTTTGTTTGATTGTTTGTTTGTTTGTTTGTTTGAACGCGCTAATCTCAGGATCTACTAGTCCGATTTGAAAAATTCTTTCACTGTTAGATAGCCCATTTATCGAGGAAGGCTATAGGCTATATATCATCACGCTAAGACCAATAGGGGCGTAGCACCAATGAAGAATGTTTCAAAATTGGGTTTTTTTTTCGTTTTGAGAGCTTCCTAGCGAATTGGTCTTATTCCACGGGGACGAAGTCGCGCGCAGAAGCTAGTTTATTATATTATTATTATAGCTTAATTGGCTAGAGCACCGACACGGTCAGTCGGAGATGCAGGTTCGATCCCCGCTGGAACGGTCGATTTTTGATACGATATTAAAAAATGTTCAAATAACGTAGTTTAAATATTGTTAGTTTATTATTACCTATCTATACTAAGGATTATTTTTATTTTTGTGTTACCCACACATGAGGAAATTATAAACATTTTAAATCATATCAATTTTTTTCGATCTAGCTGTTATTTTGGTTTATTTTGGTTTTGCTTAAAAACAAAAATAAAAAACAATCATATCAAGAATACCCGACGAGATACCCGGCGGTGACACGGCATGTCAGAGGCGCGGGTTCAAATCCCGCTGGATCGAAAAATTTTGATATGATTTAAAATCTATACTAATATAATAAAGCTGAAGAGTTTGTTTGTTTGATTGTTTGTTTGTTTGTTTGTTTGAACGCGCTAATCTCAGGATCTACTGGTCCGATTTGAAAAATTCTTTCAGTGTCAGATAGCCCGTTTATCGAGGAAGGCTATAGGCTATATATCATCACGCTAAGACCAACAGGAGTGGAGTCCACGCCGACGAAGTCGCGCGCAGAAGCTAGTGTTTATATAAGAAGTACTTATATTTTTATTTGAATACGTAGTAAATATAATAAATGTGTCGGTGTGTCAGACGCGGGTATAGGTGTGTTCAGTTCGCTGACTCTGCCGCGCGGCGTGCGGTTCGGGCCTTACCGCGGCGTCGACACGCACGACCCGCGCCCCGGATACTGCTGGCAGGTACGTGCGAGTTGGAGTTCGGGAGTTTACTACTTGGGAACGGTGTGAGGGAGTTGGAGTTCGAGAGTTTACTACTTGGGAGCGATGTAAGTTGGGAGTTCGGGAGTTTACTACTTAGGAGCGGTGTGAGGGAGTTGGAGTTCGGGAGTTTACTACTTAGGAGTGGTGTGAGGGAGTTGGAGTTCGGGAGTTTACTACTTAGGAGCGGTGTGAGGGAGTTCGGGAGTTTACTACTTAGGATTGGTGTGAGGGAGTTGGAGTTCGGGAGTTTACTACTTAGGAGCGGTGTGAGGGAGTTCGGGAGTTTACTACTTAGGAGCGGTGTGAGGGAGTTGGAGTTCGGGAGGTTACTACTTAAGAGCGGTGTGAGGGAGTTGAGAGTTCGGGAGTTTACTACTTAGTAGAGGTGTGAGGGATTTCGGGAGTTTACTACTTAGTAGAGGTGTGATGGGGTTCGGGAGTTTACTAATTATGAGCGGTGTGAGGGAGTTGGAGTTCGTGAGTTTACTAATTAGGAGCGGTGTGAGGAAGTAGGAGTTCGTGAGTTTACTACTTAGAAGCGGTGTGAGGGAGTTGAGAGTTCGGGAGTTTACTACTTAGTAGAGGTGTGAGGGATTTCGGGTGTTTACTACTTAGTAGAGGTGTGATGGAGTTCGGGAGTTTACTAATTTTGAGCGGTGTGAGGGAGTTGGAGTTCGGGAGTTTTCTACTTGGGAGCGATATGAGGCGCACGCGGACTAATGTGGTGGGCAGTGAAGCTTTACAGCGCTTCTAGCCGTACCAAGGTGCTGTGGCGGACAGTGAAGCTTTACAGCTCTTCTAGCCGTACCAAGGTGCTGTGGCGATACGGACAGCGGGGCTCGTAATAATAATCTACATATATGACGGTAATCGTTCTTAAGGAGTAAACTCATGTTGTGTGTCGAAGCTGATACACACACTTTATTTTTACTTATCATATCACTAAGGTAACAACCGAGAGTACGGTCAGCTCGATGGTAAGTGACTACCGTAGTGTAGTAGATGGTAGATGGTAAGTGAGTACCGTATCTCAATATAATTTAACTGCATGTTTTGTTATTGAAGTTTGTCACATTCAATTCTGAGGCGGTACGAAGTTCGCCGGGGCAGCTAGCGATGACAATATATCGACAATAATAATATATGGACAGATACACGACGGTAACAACAAGCGCTCACACTACGTGGACGCCTCGGACGCGAACAACTCCAACTGGACGCGATACGTGAACTGCTCGAGACACAGCTCCGAGCAGAACCTCATCGCCTACCAGTACAGAGGGATGATCTACTACCGGTGACTACTCTTGGACATAATGATCAGCCTGGGACATCCCATCACTGGGCGTGGGCCTCTTTCTCCGTGTAGGACAGGAGTCGGAGCTTAATCCACCACGCTGCTCCACTGCGGGTTGGAGGGACATACAGATCTTGACAGCTTGACGTGCTAAGAAACCCACACGGGCAGACATCCAAACCGGAAATAAATATTTGTACCCATACATATATCCATCCCGAGCGGGAATCGAACCCGCAAACCGCCGGTGTTCGGGCGCGTATGTGGTGCTGCACCACTGTGTGACCACAAAAGTATTACCGTATAATTGTTTGCTCGTAAACTAAATAATTGTGTTGTACATAATGTTAGCATTTACTGACAATTATTACAATATTGGATTTTGTATTGATATTACTTTCATCGTATATTCGCTTAACACCGGAATAGTACAAAGATGTCGCCACCATCTTCCGAATGGTTAATATTTATTTACGATTAGTCAGTTGGTATCTTTATTGTTTAGTTTTACAGGATAGTTACTCAATAAATACTGTTATCGTTTAATTTATGCTTCTACTAATTTTATAAGATGGTTTATGTTGTTTTACTGTAATTATTACTTGTTAATGTATCGAAAGAGCATATAGATGGAGACACCATCTTCCGAATAGTTAATACTAATTTCATGATTGGCCAGTCGCCGTCTTTGTGATCTATTGGCGGGATTGCTGTCCTATAAATACGATAATTTGTAAGTGAAGAGTCAGTTATTGTTTAATCATTGTGCGGCTAGCGTTGCTGCTCGATAAGTATAGTATAAGTGATTAGTGTGATAATGTTTCAATGTAGTTAAAAGTGTGAGTTGTGAATAAATAACTATAGACTTGTAGTGAGAATTACTTATTCCTTTGAGTGTTTTCAGCTATTGTTCTACATCTCAGAAGTGGGATGAACCCATTTAACCCACTTAATTTGTTATTTTGGTGCTATTGATTGTATTTTTAGTTCAGAGTTTTGATTTCTTTGTTTAAATTCTATTTTTACTGAGTGTGCAAGTAAGTTGCAATATTTCATGGTGATTAGTGGGTACACCGATATTTTAGTTCTTTTCGGTTGTTCTGTTGCATTCTCATCGGTGTACAAGTGCTTACGTTATTCTATTTACCGGTTATTTGTTGAATTTAGTTCTGTTTTGGGGTACGTGGGTAGTTGTGATTCATTTTGCTAACAGATTTTTTTTTTCTTTCTTCCGATTCAGCATTTGTTTCGATTGTAGAACAATAGCTGAAAACACTCAAAGGAATAATTAATTCTCACTACAAGTCTATAGTTATTTATTCACAACTCACACTTTTAACTACATTAAAACATTATCACACTAATCACTTATACTATACTTATCGAGCAGCAACGCTAGCCGCACAATGATTAAACAATAACTGACTCTTCACTTACAAATTATCGTATTTATAGGACAGCAATCCCGCCAATAGATCAGAAAGACGGCGACTGGCCAATCGTGAAATTAGTATTAACTATTCGGAAGATGGTGTCTCCATCTATATGCTCTTTCGATACATTAACAAGTAATAATTACAGTAAAACAACATAAACCATCTTATAAAATTAGTAGAAGCATAAATTAAACGATAACAGTATTTATTGAGTAACTATCCTGTAAAACTAAACAATAAAGATACCACCAACTGACTAATCGTAAATAAATATTAACCATTCGGAAGATGGTGGCGACATCTTTGTACTATTCCGGTGTTAAGCGAATATACGATAAAAGTAATATCAATACAAAATCCAATATTGTAATAATTGTCAGTAAATGCTAACATTCGGCCATCCGCACAAAATTCACGTCCCCGTGAATAATAGCAAAACACAATTATTAGAGAAAAAAAATAACTTAAGAATGTAATAACAAAAAATATCATGGTAGTTTGCAATTACATACGGTACAGGTCTCATCTACCCTGAAACCGTGAAACTTAACACAACAATAGGGTATTCCACTATGTTTGAAAAATTACTTCAAAATGTTGATTTTCTAATAAAAAGCCACAAAAAAAATATATTTCGGCAAAATAAACACGCGTTCATGCCATAAAATTGATTTAAATTTTAAACCTTTTTTATTACCGCGAAAACGCTACAGCCATTTTGGTGACGTAATATGTGCAATAACAAAACTGTATGACGTATGTAAGAGAGTAACGTAACCTACCAGCCATCAACAAATTAGTAATGAATGCATATTATTTCAGTTGGAACAAGATATGAAGAGTTATTATACGAAAAAACACAACTATTACTCCTTGAAGTTAAAATTGATAGATATTACAGATATTAGATATGTACCCTAGCTGTTGACAGCACTGACAGAACTATGTTATTGCCCGTATGACGTCACACCGTGGCGGCTCGTGTTTTAGGTCACGTGATATACAGATTAAAATATACGACTTTTAATTTCAATATAATAAACCAATAATGTGCTTTTATGATTCCAAATCAGAATATTTAGGTGTATTTCTCTATACATTTTAGTTTTTATCAAATTTTATAATTTATTTTTCACTACGGAAAGTACTCTATTACATACGGTACAGGTCTCATCTACCCTGAAACCGTGAAGCTTATTTCAACAGTAAAAGTCGCTTCTACCTTTAAAACAATCACATACGGTACAGGTCTCATCTACCCTGAAACCACGAAGACTATTTCAAAGGCACAAGTCGCTTCTACCTTGAAAACAAAATCACATACGGTATAGGTCTCATCTACCTTGAAACCGTGAAGCTTATTTCAACAGTACAGGTCGCTTCTACCTTTAAAACACTCACATACGGTACAGGTCTCATCTACCCTGAAACCGCGAAGACTATTTCAAAGGCACAAGCCGTTTCCACCTTATTTCAATAGTACAGGTCGCTTCTACCTTTAAAACAATCACATACGGTACAGGTCTCATCTACCCTGAAACCGCGAAGACTATTTCAAAGGCACAAGCCGTTTCCACCTTATTTCAACAGTACAGGTCGCTTCTACCTTTAAAACTATCACATACGGTACAGGTCTCATCTACCCTGAAACCGGGAAGACTATTTCAAAGGCACAAGCCGTTTCCACCTTATTTCAACAGTACAAGTCGCTTCTACCTTTAAAACAATCACATACGGTACAGGTCTCATCTACCCTGAAACCGCGAAGACTATTTCAAAGGCACAAGCCGTTTCCACCTTATTTCCGCCGACAAAGCGGTCAGCAGCTGCGTCGCCTGGTCAGGCGGCGCCCGAGGCCCGCAACCGGCAGGCAGAGCAGCCCGCAGACAGAAGACAGTCAGCAGCTACGTCGCCCAGTCAGGCGGCGCCCGAGGCCCGCAACCGGCAGGCAGAGCAGCCCGCGGACAGAAGACAGTCAGCAGCTGCGTCGCCCAGTCAGGCGGCGCCCGAGGCCCGCAACCGGCAGGCAGAGCAGCCCGCAGACAGAAGACAGTCAGCAGCTGCGTCGCCCAGTCAGGCGGCGCCCGAGGCCCGCAACCGGCAGGCAGAGCAGCCCGCAGACAGAAGACAGTCAGCAGCTGCGTCGCCCAGTCAGGCGGCGCCCGAGGCCCGCAACCGGCAGGCAGAGCAGCCCGCAGACAGAAGACAGTCAGCAGCTGCGTCACCCAGTCAGGCGGCGCCCGAGGCCCGCAACCGGCAGGCAGAGCAGCCCGCAGACAGGAGACAGTCAGCAGCTGCGTCGCCCAGTCAGGCGGCGCCCGAGGCCCACAACCGGCAGGCAGAGCAGCCCGCAGACAGGAGACAGTCAGCAGCTGCGTCGCCCAGTCAGGCGGCGCCCGAGGCCCGCAACCGGCAGGCAGAGCAGCCCGCAGACAGGAGACAGTTAGCAGCTGCGTCGCCCGGTCAGGCGGCGCCCGAGGCCCGCAACCGGCAGGCAGAGCAGCCCGCAGACAGGAGACAGTCAGCAGCTGCGTCGCCCAGTCAGGCGGCACTCGAGGCCCGCAACCGGCAGGCAGAGTCCGACAATCAAACCCAAGATAACAAATAAAACACGGACAATGTTTACCACGCAAACATATGCCACACACACCACGTCTCGTCAGAGGCCAACCCGTGGCATGACCCTGCGTGTTCAAATCCGCTATAAACTAAAGATGCGTTATAGTCTATTAACTATATTTTTCTAGCGCGCTATTTTATTTGCTATCATTATAACACGCTATTACAAAACCTGGCTGCAGTCTCAACGCGGAGACCAACGGAGACATTATTATTTTATCTGACAACACGCTAGTTATCTTGCAACTTAGCAACTACTCGCAACGCGCTGTACTGTATTAAATTCTATCGCAAAACTTAAGCTACAATATTGTTGTTCGAATTTAGTAGGGAAGTGGACTGAGGTTGCCAATCAAAGAATCAAATCATAAATTATGCGAGGTTTCGATCTTTATTCGACCTTCATCAGGCATCTGTATTAATACACAATGAAAGAGTCATTATACTACAATTATACGTATATTTAACAAGAAACTAATAAAACAACGTAAATTACCTTTATAATTGATATAATTGACATCTATTTTTCGTTTGAAAATTTTTATTAATATTACTTTATATTCTCAGATACATTCGAAATTCTTTTATTTCTTTTTAATTTTTATTATCGTGACAATATACTATATTTTTGTTAAAGCATTCTAGGATCTAAAATTATGTATTCTCTTGACTCATTAAAAAGTGATATTTTTCCCCATAGAACGTCGTTTATTCTAAAAAAAAATATACATTTAATCATTATAGGTTATTGTTTCTTTACCAAGGTAGCAAACAAAGTTCAGGTAATATTACGAATTATTACCTTGTCAAAATTTACATTATAATTCGTTATATCCATTATTTCATCAATTGCTTGTCTAATACTTTGTCCAGCAGTTAATATAATAAAAATAAAAAAAAACAATAAAACAATTTTTAATATGTCATCAAATTTCGAACAATTAATTGTACCAATACCTATAAAGATTCACTATACCAACCATTATTTATATCCTAGTAGTTAAATTATATTGTTTTATAATTATATTTTATCAAACTGTTTCTAGAATTCATTACATTCTCAATTTTTTAACCAAAGAAAGTAAATATAATGTCGTTTTCTCTAATCACAAACAACTAGTCAATATAGGTTCTCTGTTATTTACTATAATACCTAACCAAATAAGTTAATACTATAAAATTTAATGTTACCTTGTCAATAGGTACATATTAATTTCTTATATTCATTATTATTTGTCAGGCAGTTACTGTAATCCAAAACCAAAAAATTAATGCAGAGTATGTCTAATACATTAAAATCCAAACATCTAATTATTCCAACAAAAGCACTAATCATTTGTACTTACAGATCATTATATATTGTATTAATTTTACTTTTATTACTAAATTTCGTTACATTTTGAACAAAGGAAAGGTCCAATTTATGTTACCATTACATGTTTAAACCTATAAAAATTATATTTTTAATTATACTAATTTTAAAAGAACTATTTAATTTTTATTTGTAATTCTATTCTATTATTACGTTACTTCTAGACTTTATTAATCCTTACAATAATTGAACGTTTCAACATAATATTTTTTTTTTAATTAAATTAATTTTGAAAAAAGAAACAAGTTGATTGTTTTGTTATTTAATTCTACTTTTATATTCTTTTAAAATATCCTTATATAAAATACTTAAACCGTTTGTATCCGTTCTTTTATTCACTGTCTCATTTACCTTTATAAATATCATTTCGCTTATGTTCCGTTTTAGCCAATTCCCTTCATAGCCCAAAATTTCTACATTATTAATATCAAAATTGTGATGATGTTCAAAATTATGTGACGCAAGAGCTGTCTTATTTTCGTTCAGAATATTGACATTTTTGCAATTATTTCTATGTTGTTTAATTCTAGATTCCAAGAACTGCTTGGTCTGTCCTACATAGCACAAATTACATTCACATGGGATTTTATATACCACACCACAACGTTCCTCTTTATTAAGTTTATCTTTTAATTTTGTGTATACACTTTTTACTTTTAACAAATTATAACAAGCTAGTCTCACATTAGTCCACATAAACTATCTGTTAACATCATAATTCATAAGACAACTTAGGCAAGAAAGGGAAACGACAGTATGTGATAGTGTTTACTGTTTTTACATAATTATTTAGTCGTTTAATTGCTTGTTTAAGTTACAACTATTATTTATTATAGGCATATTTAAAAGTTCATTGATTGTATTTACAAAAAATAATTCCACAAAGCCGTTTTATTGCCTTCACTGGACTTCTCGAAAAAGTTTGGTGAATCGCTACCGCGTGGCATTTTACTAATTCTTTGAAAGTTAAGCCATTCAAAAGTACTTATTACTTAACTACCAATTTAATTGTCTAAAACGTATTTACAAATCACTATCCACAGTTTCACTTTGTCACACAGTAACATCCTACCTATTTACAATTCTTAAAACGAACAGACACTATTGTTTGTTTTTTTTTGTAACTTTGTGTTGGTATGTAAAGAAGTGTAAATAAATAAATAATATTTACAATAGCACGAGGAACGTACGAAACATGAGAAATATTATATTTACAATTACAGTACTGTAGTACAGCTAGCACAGCAACCAAATTATTATTTAAGAAAAAAAAAACCGAACGTGCGAACGCCTTGTTGTTCACAAAACAACGCGTACGTAATAAGATAATAATAATAATAATAGATAGAGTATGCCGACACGTCATAACTCACTGCCAAAATAAATCAAATAACTCACTATTAAACATAGCAGAGCACACAGCGGGTGTACACTTTCCTTGCCACGGAATCATGTATTCAGCAGCCGCTTGTGTTGATTTCCCGTAACGGCCGGCCGCGAGCTTAATCTCATAGCGACCGTGAGGAAGAACTCTCACCACACGGTAAGGCCCTCGCATACAGGAATCCAGCCTCCTAGTCGATTGTGCCTGTTTTCTAACAAAAAAAAATAATGAACTCACTTCAAAAGTACGGAGCAGCTTACGACCTTGGTTAACGTATGCATCTTGACGCTGTCGATTAGAAAGCTGTCGTTCAATTTTGCGACTACCACGACGGCTCACACTATGATCTCGCTCACGATCTGGCATTGTAACTAAATCGAAACAAATGCTGAATCTGAAGAAAAAAAAAATCTGTTAGCAAAATGAATCACAGCTACCCACGTATCCCAAAACAGAACTAAATTCAACAAATAACCGGTAAATAGAATAACGTAAGCACTTGTACACCGATGAGAATGCAACAGAACAACCGAAAAGAACTAAAATATCGGTGTACCCACTAATCACCATGAAATATTGCAACTTACTTGCACACTCAGTAAAAATAGAATTTAAACAAAGAAATCAAAACTCTGAACTAAAAATACAATCAATAGCACCAAAATAACAAATTAAGTGGGTTAAATGGGTTCATCCCACTTCTGAGATTTAGAACAATAGCTGAAAACACTCAAAGAAATAATTAATTCTCACTACAAGTCTATAGTTATTTATTCACAACTCACACTTTTAACTACATTAAAACATTATCACACTAATCACTTATACTATACTTATCGAGCAGCAACGCTAGCCGCACAATGATTAAACAATAACTGACTCTTCACTTACAAATTATCGTATTTATAGGACAGCAATCCCGCCAATAGATCACAAAGACGGCGACTGGCCAATCGTGAAATTAGTATTAACTATTCGGAAGATGGTGTCTCCATCTATATGCTCTTTCGATACATTAACAAGTAATAATTACAGTAAAACAACATAAACCATCTTATAAAATTAGTAGAAGCATAAATTAAACGATAACAGTATTTATTGAGTAACTATCCTGTAAAACTAAACAATAAAGATACCACCAACTGACTAATCGTAAATAAATATTAACCATTCGGAAGATGGTGGCGACATCTTTGTACTATTCCGGTGTTAAGCGAATATACGATAAAAGTAATATCAATACAAAATCCAATATTGTAATAATTGTCAGTAAATGCTAACACGATTTAGTTACAATGCCAGATCGTGAGCGAGATCATAGTGTGAGCCGTCGTGGTAGTCGCAAACTGAACGACAGCTTTCTAATCGACAGCGTCAAGATGCATACGTTAACCAAGGTCGTAAGCTACTCCGTACTTTTGAAGTGAGTTCATTGTTTTTTTTTTTTGTTAGAAAACAGTCAGGCACAATCGACTAGGAGGCTGGATTCCGGTATGCGAGGGCCTTACCGTGTGGTGAGAGTTCTTCCTCACGGTCTCTATGAGATTAAGCTCGCGGCCGGCCGTTACGGGAAATCAACGCAAGCGGCTGCTGAATACATGATTCCGTAGCAAGGAAAGTGTACACCCGCTGTGTGCTCTGCTATGTTTAATAGTGAGTTATTTGATTTATTTTGGCAGTAAGTTATGACGTGTCGGCATACTCTATCTATTATTATTATTATTATTATTATTATCTTATTACGTACGCGTTGTTTTGTGAACAACAAGGCGTTCGCACGTTCGTTTTTTTTTTTTTTAATTAATAATTTGGTTGCTGTGCTAGCTGTACTACAGTACTGTAATTGTAAATATAATATTTCTCATGTTTCGTACGTTCCTCGTGCTATTGTTAATATTATTTATTTATTTACACTTCTTTACATACCAACACAAAGTTACAAAAAAAAAACAAACAATAGTGTCTGTTCGTTTTAAGAATTGTAAATAGGTAGGATGTTACTGTGTGACAAAGTGAAACTGTGGACAGTGATTTGTAAATAAGTTATAGACAATTAAATTGGTAGTTAAGTAATAAGTACTTTTGAATGGCTTAACTTTCAAAGAATTAGTAAAATGCCTCGCGGTAGCGATTCATCAAACTTTTTCGAGAAGTCCAGTGAAGGCAATAAAACGGCTTTGTGGAATTATTTTTTGTAAATACAATCGATGAACTTTTAAATATGCCTATAATAAATAATAGTTGTAACTTAAACAAGCAATTAAACGACTAAATAATTATGTAAAAACAGTAAACACTATCACATACTGTCGTTTCCCTTTCTTGCCTAAGTTGTCTTATGAATAATGATGTTAACAGATAGTTTATGTGGACTAATGTGAGACTAGCTTGTTATAATTTGTTAAAAGTAAAAAGTGTATACACAAAATTAAAAGATAAACTTAATAAAGAGGAACGTTGTGGTGTGGTATATAAAATCCCATGTGAATGTAATTTGTGCTATGTAGGACAGACCAAGCAGTTCTTGGAATCTAGAATTAAAAAACATAGAAATAATTGCAAAAATGTCAATATTCTGAACGAAAATAAGACAGCTCTTGCGTCACATAATTTTGAACATCATCACAATTTTGATATTAATAATGTAGAAATTTTGGGCTATGAAGGGAATTGGCTAAAACGGAACATAAGCGAAATGATATTTATAAAGGTAAATGAGACAGTGAATAAAAGAACGGATACAAACGGTTTAAGTATTTTATATAAGGATATTTTAAAAGAATATAAAAGTAGAATTAAATAACAAAACAATTAACTTGTTTCTTTTTTCAAAATTAATTTAAAAAAAAAATATTATGTTGAAACGTTTAATTATTGTAAGGATTAATAAAGTCTAGAAGTAACGTAATAATAGAATAGAATTATATAATATATGTACAAATAAAAATTAAATAGTCCTTTCAAAATTAGTATAATTAAAAATAGAATTTTTATAGGTTTAAATATGTAATGGTAACATAAATTGGACCTTTTCTTTGTTCAAAATGTAACGAAACTTAGTAATAACAGTAAAATAGAATTAAATTAATATAATATATAATGATCTGTAAGTACAAATGATTAGTGCTTTTGTTGGAATAATTAGATGTTTGGATTTTAATGTATTAGACATACTCTGCATTAATTTTTTGGTTTTGGATTACAGTAACTGCCTGACAAATAATAATGAATATAAGAAATTAATATGTACCTATTGACAAGGTAACATTAAATTTTATAGTATTAACTTATTTGGTTAGGTATTATAGTAAATAACAGAGAACCTATATTGACTAGTTGTTTGTGATTAGAGAAAATGACATTATATTTACTTTCTTTGGTTAAAAAAATTGAGAATGTAATGAATTCTAGAAACAGTTTGATAAAATATAATTATAAAACAATATAATTTAACTACTAGGATATAAATAATGGTTGGTATAGTGAATCTTTATAGGTATTGGTACAATTAATTGTTCGAAATTTGATGACATATTAAAAATTGTTTTATTGTTTTTTTTTATTTTTATTATATTAACTGCCGGACAAAGTATTAGACAAGCAATTGATGAAATAATGGATATAACGAATTATAATGTAAATTTTGACAAGGTAATAATTCGTAATATTACCTGAACTTTGTTTGCTACCTTGGTAAAGAAACAATAACCTATAATGATTAAATGTATATTTTTTAGAGTAAACGACGTTCTATGGGGAAAAATATCACTTTTTAATGAGTCAAGAGAATACATAATTTTAGATCCTAGAATGCTTTAACAAAAATATAGTATATTGTCACAATAATAAAAATTAAAAGGAAATAAAAGAATTTTGAATGTATCTGAGAATATAAAGTAATATAAATAAAAATTTTCAAACGAAAAATAGATGTCAATTATATCAATTATAAAGGCAATTTACGTTGTTTTATTAGTTTCTTGTTAAATATAATTATGTATAATTGTAGTATAATGACTCTTTCATTGTGTATTAATACAGATGCCTGATGAAGGTCGAATAAAGATCGAAACCTCGCATAATTTATGATTTGATTCTTTGATTGGCAACCTCAGTCCACTTCTCTACTAAATTCGAACAACAATATTGTAGCTTAAGTTCTGCGATACAATTTAATACAGTACAGCGCGTTGCGAGTAGTTGCTAAGTTGCAAGATAACTAGCGTGTTGTCAGATAAAATAATAATGTCTCCGTTGGTCTCCGCGTTGAGACTGCAGCCAGGTTTTGTAATAGCGTGTTATAATGATATGCGGGATGTGGTCAGAACTTGCAATGGTCAAATTGAAATTAGCTCCAGAACAGACAAGAGCATATTCGATCAATCCCGTTTCAGAGCTAAGAGACAAGTTTCCAAGCTCTCTGTTCTAGACATTTTATATGCCGACGATGTTTGCCTTATGGCCGACTCAATAGAGTCTCTTCAAGCCTATGTGGACTCCTTACACGCGTCGTGCCGCAGGTTTGGTCTGGTTATAAGCACCAGCAAAACTCAGGTTTTAAAGCAACCTGCTCGTGGTTGTCTTGCTGACCAATCCGCTATCAACTTGGATGGCTCTGCATTGGAGGAAGTCCCATACTTCAAATACTTAGGTAGCAGACTAAAGCATGACAACACACTAGAATCAGAAATAACAGCCCGAATAGCAGGTACTGCAGCGGCCTTTGGCAAACTTAAATCCCGTGTCTGGAATTCACACGACCTCAAATTGCAAACTAAAATATTAGTGTACAAAGCGATTGTCCTGCCTACATTACTGTACGCTTCAGAGACATGGTGCTGCTATAAAGCAGATATCAAAAAGTTAGACACATTTCACCTCAAATGTCTAAGATCCATATTGCGCATTAAGTGGCAGGACCGAATTTCAAACACCGAGGTATCACGTCGTACAGGTATGTCTGGAATTGAAGCTCTCGTAATGAAAAGTCAACTGAGATGGAGCGGTCACGTCCTACGCATGCCCGATAGCAGACTGCCGAAGGCAGTCTTCTATTCTGAGCTCTCAAAAGGAAAACGAAAACAAGGCGGGCAATACCTTCGCTATAAAGACGTGCTCAAACGCAATCTTGTGGCTTGTCATATACCAACTGAGAGTTGGGAGGGTCTGGCACGTCAAAGACCGGAATGGCGTCGAACCATTCACAACAGTGTCGACCGTTTTGAATCTGCGCGTCTAGAAGACCTTGATGCGAAACGCCAAGTACGGAAGACTAGGCCAAAACCCTCCTACTTTTACACATACGATTCAGCTGGCCAACTATACTGTGCATCTTGCAACCGAGTCTTCAAAACTAAATTCGGTTTCGCTAGCCATATTAGAGCCCACCAGCGTAATTTATAGGAGTCGCCGTCACCGGATACGGTGTGGACGACATGTGTAATGATATCAAATAAAATAGCGCGCTAGAAAAATATAGTTAATAGACTATAACGCATCTTTAGTTTATAGCGGATTTGAACACGCAGGGTCATGCCACGGGTTGGCCTCTGACGAGACGTGGTGTGTGTGGCATATGTTTGCGTGGTAAACATTGTCCGTGTTTTATTTGTTATCTTGGGTTTGATTGTCGGACTCTGCCTGCCGGTTGCGGGCCTCGAGCGCCGCCTGACTGGGCGACGCAGCTGCTGACTGTCTCCTGTCTGCGGGCCTCGGGCGCCGCCTGACTGGGCGACGCAGCTTCTGACTGTCTCCTGTCTGCGGGCTGCTCTGCCTGCCGGTTGCGGGCCTCGGGCGCCGCCTGACTGGGCGACGCAGTGCTGACTGTCTCCTGTCTGCGGGCTGCTCTGCCTGCCGGTTGCGGGCCTCGGGCGCCGCATGACTGGGCGACGCAGTGCTGACTGTCTCCTGTCTGCGGGCTGCTCTGCCTGCCGGTTGCGGGCCTCGGGCGCCGCCTGACTGGGCGACGCAGCTGCTGACTGTCTCCTGTCTGCGGGCTGCTCTGCCTGCCGGTTGCGGGCCTCGGGCGCCGCCTGACTGGGCGACGCAGCTGCTGACTGTCTCCTGTCTGCGGGCTGCTCTGCCTGCCGGTTGCGGGCCTCGGGCGCCGCCTGACTGGGCGACGCAGTGCTGACTGTCTCCTGTCTGCGGGCTGCTCTGCCTGCCGGTTGCGGGCCTCGGGCGCCGCCTGACTGGGCGACGCAGCTGCTGACTGTCTCCTGTCTGCGGGCTGCTCTGCCTGCCGGTTGCGGGCCTCGGGCGCCGCCTGACTGGGCGACGCAGCTGCTGACTGTCTCCTGTCTGCGGGCTGCTCTGCCTGCCGGTTGCGGGCCTCGGGCGCCGCCTGACTGGGCGACGCAGTGCTGACTGTCTCCTGTCTGCGGGCTGCTCTGCCTGCCGGTTGCGGGCCTCGGGCGCCGCCTGACCAGGCGACGCAGCTGCTGACCGCTCTCTGTCGGCAGAAATAAGGTGGAAACGGCTTGTGCCTTTGAAATAGTCTTCGCGGTTTCAGGGTAGATGAGACCTGTACCGTATGTGATTGTTTTAAAGGTAGAAGCGACTTGTACTGTTGAAATAAGGTGGAAACGGCTTGTACCTTTGAAATAGTCTTCGCGGTTTCAGGGTAGATGAGACTTGTACCGTATGTGATAGTTTTAAAGGTAGAAGCGACCTGTACTGTTGAAATAAGGTGGAAACGGCTTGTGCCTTTGAAATAGTCTTCGCGGTTTCAGGGTAGATGAGACCTGTACCGTATGTGATTGTTTTAAAGGTAGAAGCGACCTGTACTATTGAAATAAGGTGGAAACGGCTTGTGCCTTTGAAATAGTCTTCGCGGTTTCAGGGTAGATGAGACCTGTACCGTATGTGATTGTTTTAAAGGTAGAAGCGACCTGTACTGTTGAAATAAGCTTCACGGTTTCAAGGTAGATGAGACCTGTACCGTATGTGATTTTGTTTTCAAGGTAGAAGCGACTTGTGCCTTTGAAATAGTCTTCGTGGTTTCAGGGTAGATGAGACCTGTACCCTATGTGATTGTTTTAAAGGTAGAAGCGACTTTTACTGTTGAAATAAGCTTCACGGTTTCAGGGTAGATGAGACCTGTACCGTATGTAATAGAGTACTTTCCGTAGTGAAAAATAAATTATAAAATTTGATAAAAACTAAAATGTATAGAGAAATACACCTAAATATTCTGATTTGGAATCATAAAAGCACATTATTGTTTTATTATATTGAAATTAAAAGTCGTATATTTTAATCTGTATATCACGTGACCTAAAACACGAGCCGCCACGGTGTGACGTCATACGGGCAATAACATAGTTCTGTCAGTGCTGTCAACAGCTAGGGTACATATCTAATATCTGTAATATCTATCAATTTTAACTTCAAGGAGTAATAGTTGTGTTTTTCGTATAATAACTCTTCATATCTTGTTCCAACTGAAATAATATGCATTCATTACTAATTTGTTGATGGCTGGTAGGTTATGTTACTCTCTTACATACGTCATACAGTTTTGTTATTGCACATATTACGTCACCAAAATGGCTGTAGCGTTTTCGCGGTAATAAAAAAGGTTTAAAATTTAAATCAATTTTATGGCATGAAAGCGTGTTTATTTTGCCGAAATATATTTTTTTTGTGGCTTTTTATTAGAAAATCAACATTTTGAAGTAATTTTTCAAACATAGTGGAATACCCTATTGTTGTGTTAAGTTTCACGGTTTCAGGGTAGATGAGACCTGTACCGTATGTAATTGCAAACTACCATGATATTTTTTGTTATTACATTCTTAAGTTATTTTTTTTTCTCTAATAATTGTGTTTGCTATTATTCACGGGGACGTGAATTTTGTGCGGATGGCCGAATGTTAGCATTTACTGACAATTATTACAATATTGGATTTTGTATTGATATTACTTTTATCGTATATTCGCTTAACACCGGAATAGTACAAAGATGTCGCCACCATCTTCCGAATGGTTAATATTTATTTACGATTAGTCAGTTGGTATCTTTATTGTTTAGTTTTACAGGATAGTTACTCAATAAATACTGTTATCGTTTAATTTATGCTTCTACTAATTTTATAAGATGGTTTATGTTGTTTTACTGTAATTATTACTTGTTAATGTATCGAAAGAGCATATAGATGGAGACACCATCTTCCGAATAGTTAATACTAATTTCAAGATTGGCCAGTCGCCGTCTTTGTGATCTATTGGCGGGATTGCTGTCCTATAAATACGATAATTTGTAAGTGAAGAGTCAGTTATTGTTTAATCATTGTGCGGCTAGCGTTGCTGCTCGATAAGTATAGTATAAGTGATTAGTGTGATAATGTTTCAATGTAGTTAAAAGTGTGAGTTGTGAATAAATAACTATAGACTTGTAGTGAGAATTAATTATTCCTTTGAGTGTTTTCAGCTATTGTTCTACATCAAGTAGACGAAATAATTGTGTTTGCTCGCAAACGAAAAAAAAACCGACTTCAATTACATCGACAAGTAATACAACGTAATAAGACGAAAAAATAGTCAAGTAAATACGCGCTATCAAAGATTACTCAAAAAGTTGTTATCAGATCTCGATCTAATTTAAACAAGACTACAAAACAAGTATTAGCTTTCGGTTAAAGGAAGAATCATCGAAATCGGTACACCGAGTAAAAAGTTATGCAGTATAATATAACGTAGGTCGACGAAAAAGTAGTCACGTAAATACGCATTATTAGATATAACTCTAAAAGTACCTGTCAGATCTCAATTAAATTAAAATGGGACCACATGACACGCAACACCTTTCAATTAAAACAAAATTGATCGAAATCGGTCCACCCAGTCAAAAGTTCTGAGCTAACATACAACATACGTGTTGAATTGAGAACCTCCTCCTTTTTTTTGGAAGTCGGTTAAAAAATTAACAAACACTAGTCGTCACTACGATTTTCAAATGTTCCCCTCGATTTCTCTGGATTCCATCATCAGATCCTGGTTTCCTTATAATGGGTACCACCCTTGGGATATCTCCTTTCGAACAATAAAGGATTACCAAAATCGGTTTATAAACGACGAACATATCCGCGAACACAATAAATAAATAGAAATATATAGGTACGGTCGAATTGAGAAACCTCCTTTTTAACCGACCCCAAAAATGAGGAGGTTACTCAATTTGACCGTATATATATATATATATTTTTTATGTATGTTCGGGGATAACTTCGTCGTTTAAGAACCGATTTTGATAATTCTTTTCTTTGTTGGAAAGGAGATATCCCAACTTAGGTACCATGATAAGGAAACCAGGATCTGATGATGGAATCCCAGAGAAATCGAGGGAACCTTTGAAAATTGTAGTGACAACTATTGCGTTTGTTATTTTTTCAAGCTTTTACTTAACTTGCAATGTATGTATGTATGTATGTATGTAACTTTAATGAATGTTTGTTCGGGTGAAATCTTGCAACTCAATTTTGAAGCAGATGTCTTCAACCAATTGAGCTGAAATTTTGTATACAGGTTCAATTTGGATGACAATGCATGGTTTGTATGTATGCATGTATGTATGTTTGTTCGGGTGAAATCTTGCAACTCAATTTTGAAGCAACCAATTGAGCTGAAATTTTGTATGCAGGTTCAATTTGGATGACAATGCATGGTTAACTTTGTGACGTCATTCTAAATCCAGTATGGCAGCATATCCAAGAGTGCGGACTAGTTATTTTTAGTGCATTTCTACAATATGGGTATCAAATGAAAGGGCTTGCTAAGAATAATTGGAATAAAGTGACGTGATAACCGACTAAAAAGTCAAAAATAAATTAAAAGTAAAAAACCTTTTTTAAAAAAAAGCTTTTATTTGAATGTGCTAAAACGGAAAAAATAAATTTTTACTTTAAAACTTTTACTATCTACTTATAAAGTCATTACACATAATCTATATGATATAAAAGCTTGTCTCGAGATTTGCTTGTAAACAAGTAAATTAAATAAATTGAAGTGATTGATTTAATAGTTAACTATTAAAATTTTCAAACTAAGGAAATACGAGTACCTACTCATATCTCGCGACAAGCTTTTCTATCATATAGATTATGTGTAATGACTTTATAAGTAAATAGTAAAAGTTTTAAAGTAAAAATTTATTTTTTCCATTTTAGCACATTCAAATAAAAGCTCATTTTTTAAAAAAAGTTTTTTACTTTTAATTTATTTCATCTACTTACGTTGTATTACTTGTCGATGTAATTGAAGTCGCTTTTTTTCGTTCGCTAGCAAACACAATTAGTTGACATCGACTAGTAATAAAATGAGAAGTCAAATACGCATTAGTACTAACCGTTATAAATATACGTAATATGTTGGTAGTAAAAACTTTTTTGATTGTAATTTATTTGTTGAATGTTTATAATAGGTACTTATAATTTTTGCTAATTTATTATTACAGAACGATAGAGATAATACCAAAGTTTACAGAGCTGTTGGTATTCTATGGCGGCGAATTTGCTCATCAACTCTACATTGATATAAAAAAATATAATTCACCCATGGGATATGCTCGGAAACTAGGTAATTATATATTTAATTGGTAACTTATAACGCTTCAGCCTGCACTATCCCACTGTTGGGCATAGGCCTCTTTCCCCATGCAGAGACCCACAAAGACTAAAACCCATACCGGAAATAAATATTTGTTTCTGTTTGTAATCTATACTAATATATAAAGCTGAAGAGTTTGTTTGTTTGGTTGTTTGTTTGTTTGTTTGTTTGTTTATTGGTTTGTTTGTTTGAACGCGGTAATCTCTGGAACTACTGGGCCGATTTGAAAAATTCTTTCAGTATTAGATAGCCCATTTTTCGAGGAAGGCTATAGGCTATATATCATCACGCTAAGACCAATAGGAGCGGAGTCCACGCCGAAGAAGTCGCGCGCAGAAGCTAGTTAAATATAAAAGTTATGTTACAATGGCTATTTGCTTACGTTTCGACTCACTGTACTTATTCTACGTCTCGTTGTTAGTCTGTAATGTTTAATGTGATGGGTCACGTATTTTTTATGTTACTATCCTATTAAGTTTAATTTTGTTTCTCAAGTAACTTTAATATCGGCTTTCAATACTTCCCTTTTGTAACAGTACTAACATGTATAGATAGGATAAGAAAACCTATTATTGGCCTTATTGTTGTTAATATTATGTTAAATTTTATATAGGTATATACGAATTGTAACGCTGTTGGTTTTCAAATAAATAAATAAAGTATAAACACAAATATCCACTCCGAGCGGGAATCGAACCCGCGACCGTCAGTGTTTACGCTCCGCCGACACGACACACGCAACATCATGTTAAGTAACTTATAGACGAACATTATCACTGTGTACTAAATAACAAGAACTTTTCAGGTGCCTTTCATCCTCTGAAACTGCCAAACAAAGAAAAAGCGAATGAAGTAGTTAAAGTCAGTAAAGGAGATGTTCTTGAAAAACCAAATCTAATACTAGAAAATAAGCCAAAGGAAAGTAACGAAACTATTTTAAAAACAAGTGCATTAAATAAATCCAATAAAGACTCAAATAATTTAAATAAAATATCTTAAAATAGTAAGAAGGTAAAAAAGTATGAGCCTCCGAAAAAAATAGAGAAAGATTCTTTTTTAACTAATTCTAACAATAGTCTTGTAGAAAATATAGGTTTTTTAGTGTACTGTATATCAAAGATCTCGCTGATAGATAGTGGGCGGTTGACTTGATGGCGTTTATAATGCAAAACGACGGTTTTTTTACACTTAAATATTTTATTAATTTTTACACACAAGAAACACATCTGCCTCGCCGGCGATCCAAAATTCGAGAGAGAGAGTGACAAAAATGACAATGACAGATTGAATAGATAATAATCAATGTTACTATCTTAAAATTAATACACATATTATGTTTTTGTTGGTGTTTCCAACATGCTGCCCGCCTACGCGGCAAACAACTTATTTTGTGTTATTTTACAAAATAAAAGAATGAAAATATATAGTTTCTTAATTTCTAACACCCTACCTTACAGTACGGTTATACAATTTAACTCAAATTATAGGTTAACCGGATTTGGGGTGGTTGGGGTCTACCTCCTAGCGGTCCACCCTGGGCAACGGCGCCACTAACTTACTTGTGGCGGCGGCTGAACGACCCCCCACTACGCGGTGGTAGGTCCCGCAGGGGGCCGCCTGGCAGCGACCACCCTCTCGCCGGAACCAGGCGCCAAGCAGCTTGCTGCGTTCCGTCTGTGCACGAGAGTACCAGTGCCTTTGGGGGATGGAAGAGTGTCAGTTGCGCAGCTTGGCTCAGTTTTTCGGGATCTTGAGCGACGCTGTACCGGGTAGCTCATACTGGAGGGTAGCTGGATCCAAGGCACGGTCTTGCCGTTGACCGACCGCAGGCAGTAGGGGGCCCTAGCGCGCTAGACGCGTGGCAAAGGCTGCCCCGCCACCTCGCGAAAAATCCTGGGATGGCTCCACCGTGCCAGTTGGCGACTGGTTGGGAGGACCCGGTGGCGATTTCCAGGGCGGCTCGGGCGTCCCCGCGGTCTCCAGATGAGCTCCCCAATGGTCGGCCTAGCCCAGGGGATCCGCATGGTAAAGGCTGCGCCTCGACATTCGACTGTTTCCCCTTCATCACTCTTCGTCATGAACAAAGCACAAATAAAGAAAAAAGTTAAAAAACGGCTGCACTTCCTCCCACTGAAGGTGCACCTCACTAACATCCGAGGTTTGCACTCCAACATTGACCTGGTCCACCACCACCTCGAGACCGCGAAGCCGCAACTGTTTTTCTTAACGGAGACACAAATCAAATGCCCAGCAGATGCGATGTACCTCAACTACCCATGCTACTCATTAGAACATAAGTTCAAAGAACACGCTGGGGTCTGTGTGTACGTCCGCAATGACATTTGTTATAAGCGACTCCGGTGCTTTGAAACAACCGGGTTCTCCACATTGTGTTCACATTGTTGGGTGGGTTCTAGTGGACACTGGCGTGGACAAAACTGTCTACGCCTGTGTTTATCGGTCGCACAGTGGAGATCAGGAGACAACCAGGCTCTTCGACCACCTCACAGAAATGGCAGACAAAGTGCAGCAACGATATCCGACGGCGGAACTTGTTTTTCTCGGGGACTTTAACGCTCACCACGAGCAGTGGTTGTTCCCGTACGAGAAAACGTGTCACGCTGGAAGGGAGGCCCGTAAATTCGCGTTAGCACTGGACCTCACCCAGATGGTACAAGTTGCAACACGGGAACCGGATATCGCTAGCCATACAGCCAACTGCCTGGACCTTCTGCTGACTACAGATCCAGACAGACACTCAGTCTCAGTATCTGCCCCGCTGGGATCATCTGACCACTGTCTGGTGAAATCCGTGTCGACATGCTCTCCTCCGGACAACTGTCCAAGGGGTACAAGAAGAGTATGGCGATATGAGTTAGCAGACTGGGAAGAGATGCGGCATTTCTATGCATCTTTCCCTTGGCGGCAAGTCTGTTTTTCCTCGGGTGATCCCTCGTGCCCGGCTGAGGCGGTTGCAGACGTGATTCGGCAGGGAATGGAATACTATATCCCATTTTCCGACATGTCGCTCGACCACAAATCCCGGCCTTGGTACAATGCTGAGTGCGCCCATGCTGAGGCCCTAAAAGAGTCTGCTTACCAAGCTTGGGTACAAGTCCGCGACGCCAAAGCTGCAGGGGTTCACACGAGGAAAAAAGCTTTTAATTCAGCAGCCAAGTCCTGCAAGCGCACACTGCAAAGAGCTCGATCTGACCATGTCCGACGTATAGGTGCTAAACTTGCCTCCTACCCCCCTGGTAGTAGACAGTTCTGGTCTCTTTCGAAAGCAGTGGAGTCAAATTTCTGCCGCTCTACATTGCCTCCCCTGCAGAAACCTGATGGTTCGCTAGCTCACTCCGCAGTAGAAAAGGCCAACTTGTATGCATCTCTCTTTGCGAGCAATTCGCGTCTTGATGCTGGCTCTACGCAACCACCATCCCTGCCTCGATGTGACTCCTCTATGCAAGAGATCACGATCCACAATAAAGAGGTCCGTAGAGTTTTGCTGAAGCTGGACGTGAACAAAACTAGTGGTCCTGACGGTATACCTGCGCGAGTCCTAAAGGCCTGTGCACCTGAGTTGTCTCCTGTTCTTACGCGCCTGTACCGCCTCTCTCTCCAAACTAGAACGGTGCCAAAATCTTGGAAGGTGGCTAATGTGCAGCCAGTACCCAAAAAGGGTAGCCGAGTCAATCCCTGTAACTACCGACCAATCGCCATCACCTCCATGCTTTCCAAAGTCATGGAAAAGGTACTTAACAGCAAGTTGCTACACTACCTAGAAGACAATACACTCCTCAGTGACCACCAATACGGCTTTCGTCAGGGGCGGTCTACTGGAGATCTTCTGGTGTATGTCACTCACTGCTGGAGCGAAGCAATTGAAAAACGTGGTGAGGCGCTTGCTGTATCACTAGATATATCTAAGGCCTTTGACAGGGTTTGGCACGCAAGTCTCCTTAGCAAGCTTTCTACTTACGGCATCCCTGCTGGCTTTTGTAGCTGGATTTCAGACTTCTTGAGTGAACGGTCGATCAGAGTGGTCGTCGACGGCTGCTCTTCTGACCTGATGGGTATAAACGCCGGTGTTCCTCAAGGTTCTGTTCTCTCTGCAACCCTTTTCCTGCTCCATATTAATGACATGCTGCAACCAGGCATTGTTGGATACGCAGATGACAGTACGGTTGTAGAGAGATATATGTCCAGCGCAAAAGACGACAGGGACGTAATACGTTCTCAGAGAGAGGCCATGGTAGAGCGAACGAACTTAATACTAGGGCATGTATCCCAATGGGGCGATTGCAACCTGGTCACGTTCAACGCTGCCAAAACGCAGGCTTGTTTGTTCTCCGCCAAACGGAGTCCTTTCAACTTAACTCCTACTTTCAGAGGTACACCTGTTCCTGTATCCGATACCCTCGACCTCCTTGGCATGGAGTTGAGTTCTACTCTCAACTTTGGCAATTACATTGAGTCCAAAGCACAAACTGCGGCCAGAAAGCTTGGTATTTTAAACAAGGTTAAGCGATATTTCACGCCTGGGCAGCTTCTAACGCTGTATAAAGCTCAAGTCCGATCATGCATGGAATATTGCTGTCACTTGTGGGATGGATCAGCTAAATATCAACTCGCCACACTGGACTCAGTGGAATGCAGAGCCAAGCGGCTAATCGGTGACGCCAGTTTGGTGGAGTCTCTTCACACTCTGGCTCACCGAAGAAAAGTTGCCAGTCTATCGGTGTTTTACAGATTGTACTTCGGGGAGTGTGCCCTGGAGCTGCACGAGCTCATACCCCCATCTCCTTTCTTCCATCGGACTTACAGACGTACCGCAGGCTTTCATCCCCACCTGGTTGATATACCCTTCATACGTACAAAGCGCTTCAAATCATCATTTTTAATGCGCACGGCCAAGGACTGGAATTCCCTGCCGGCGTCTGTATTTCCGAGCACATATAACCCGAACTTGTTTAAAGCGCGAGTGAACAGGCTTCTTCTGGGCGAGCTCGCTCCATCTTCGACCTCGTCTCTGCTGTTGAGCTAGACTGGGGTCAAGAGTAAGCCCATAGTATAATAAAAAAGAAAAAAAAAAAAAAAAAGAATCGAAGTTAACTAAATTAAAATAAACTTACATTAACGCAATAACAAGGTACAATACTTAATAATAACATTTTTTTTGAAAATTAATATTAAGGTTAATTCAATACAAGGATAAATTGAATTGAACCCTTTTATGACCATCAGGTACAAATAAATTTTAAATAGGAATTTAACAATCTTATAATGCAAAGTTTTGTTAGTCTTTACAATGTTAATTAACAAATTACAATAATAAAACTTAATGGTTACTATTATAATTAAAAGGTAAAATACAGATACTTGACAAGAACCTATTGTAAATTTTCCCATTTGGAATTTGTAAATTTAACGCTCTAACTTTGCCATCCTTACCAGGAAAAACCTTTACTACTCTTGCCATTGGCCAAAACAATGGCGGCGCGTTTGGCTCTTTTAAAATTACTAACATGCCTTCAGTTACATTAGGTAGATTATCGCGCCACTTAGGCCTATTCTGCAAGATATTTAAATAATATTTGTGCCATACATTCCAAAATTGCTGAGTCAATTTATTACACATTTGCCAATGCTTAAATCTATGCACAGGTACATCAGTAACATTGCTTTCAGGATATGCAACCATAGAGGTTCCTATTAGAAAATGACCTGGCGTCAGGTAACTAAAATCAGAGCTCAGATCAGCAGACATAGGTAATAAAGGCCTAGAATTTAAGACTGCCTCAATTTGAGCCAGAACGGCGATTAATTATTCATAGGTTAATATAGATTTTAAAATGATGCGCTTTAAATGGAATTTCATGCTCTTTACAGCTGCTTCTGCCAGTCCAGCAAACACTGGTGAATAGCTTGGTATAAAATGGAATTTTATGCTTTGGTTAGAAGCATATTCTTGTACCAAGGTTTGATGACCGGCAGAAGCGAACAGCTTATACAAATCAGCCAACTGGTTGCCTGCCCCTCTAAAACACCCGCCGTTGTCGCAATAGACTTCGCTGGGTAACCCGCGACGAGCGATAAATCGTTTAAAACAGGCTAAAAACGCGTCAGTTGACAAATCTGAAGAAAGTTCAAGATGAACAGCCTTAGTAACAAAGCAAACTATTACACAAACGTAACCCTTGGAAACTACGGCGCGTCGTAATCGAGAATTTTTAACATCTACGGGGCCAGCGAAGTCTATCCCGACCCTTTCGAACGGTCGAGCGGCAGTAATATGCTGCTGAGGCAAGGAACCCATCAGCTGCTTTGCGGTGCTGACCTTTAATCTGAAACACGTAATACATTTATGTGTTATCTTTTTTTTTTCTCGTACACCGTTTATAATCCAATATTTTTGGTTTAAATGAGCCAGCATCAATTTAGGTGCGGCATGTAACAATCTTAAATGCTCATGGCTTATTATAAGATCAGTTATAAATGAACCTTTTGGTAATATTATTGGATGATTTTGTGCAAATGAAAAGTCTGTATTTTGAAGACGTCTTCCTAACTAACTTCCTTCTAACTAAACCCTGACTATCTAAGAAGGGATGTAATGGTTTTAGGGGACCCTTAACATTTTCATTAATTTTTAAAGCCTTTATTTCATCCTTAAAATAAATATGTTGTTCATTTTTTATAATTAACATTAAAGCTTGTTGTAATTCAGAACTATGAAGAAAAGAATCTAAATTTTTATTAACGTTTGGTCTGAGATTGTTTATGAATCTTATTACATACGCCATTATTCTAATAACTTTATTAAGGTTGGAAAATCTAGTTAAAAATTGGAAACAGCCCTGATCACTTTGAACAATCAAAGCAACTGCTGAATCAGGAACAACCTTTAGCTCAGGTAAGTCACCAGGCAATGCTACATCTACATTACTTGCTTCGACTGAATAAGTAGGAGAGTGCAAAAACGAGGGCCCGTGCCACCAGAGGGCGCATGAAGATAATTCACAGGGATCTACTCCTTTACTAATTAAATCAGCAGGGTTGTCCTGTGACTTTACATAAGACCAGTTCCAAGCTAATGTTTTTTCTTTAATTATTTTTACTCTATTTGCAACATAAGGTAATAATCTTGTTATTTCTATTTTTAGCCAAGCTAAAACAACCTGAGAATCTGAATATAACGTAACACTATCAATTTTAACTTTTACCTTTAAAATATTATAGACTCTGTCAATTAATAAAGAAAGCAAATGAGCAGCATTTAGTTCTAATCGTGGTACTGATAACCTTTTACTTATAGGATTGACTCGCGACTTGGAACAGAGTAACAATACCTTAACCTCGCCTGAAATGTTGACTACTCGTAGATATATACAACACCCATAGCCAACGGTGCTGGAAGCATCAGCAAATCCAATCAACTGCACCGAGACAGCTGACTCAGGGACTGGAACATTTCTCGGTATTTCAATAATATGCATTTTAGACAAACTGTCAATGAAATGAAGCCAATCTACTCTAATACTTTCAGGTGCAATATCATTCCAGCCTATACCCTCTGACCAAAGTCGTTGCATTAATGCTTTAGCTTTAATAACTATAGGACTAATAAAACCCATGGGATCATAGAAACGTGCTATATAACTTAAAATATCCCTTTTCGTAGGTTTATCAGTATTAGGTAATGTAGGACAATTGATTTTAAAGCAATCTTGTTTCATGTTAATTGTTAAGCCTAATGCCTTCATGCTACATTCTTGTTTTCATAATATTTAGATTTGAGTCTGCATAAAAATTCAAATTAAAAAATTCAAATTATTTATTTCGCCATAAGGTATATGTAATACACTTAACGAAAGTCAATAATTGTGTTTGCTCGCAAACGAAAAAAAACCGACTTCAATTACATCGACAAGTAATACAACGACAAGTAATATAGCTACGCTAGCGCCTAGCGGATAATACAGCGCACTACGTTGCATCCTTGGATTGATTCTAAACTGAAGTAGTTTTAACATAGTCCCATAGATGGCGTTGCGTAGCGAGGCGCTCGTAAATACGTATCATCAATGATTACTCAATTACTCAAAAAGTACTAATTATATCTCGATCAAATTTAAATAAAACCACATGATAAGTATTAGCTTTTGATTTATAAAAGAAATATCAAACTCGGTGCACTCAGTAAAAAGTTATGAGATATAATACAAAAAACAGTCAAGTAAATACGCGTTATCAAAGATTACTTATAAAAGAAGACATTAGATCTCGATCAAATTTAAATAAGATTACATTACAAGCATAAGGTTTCGAATAAAGTAAGAATTATCAAAATCAAAATCAAAATCAAAAATATTTATTTCGTCATAAGGTGGTATTGTACACACACTTAACGAAAGTCAAAATAAAAATAAATAAATAAATAAATCATTTACAAAAAAAAAACTACACAATGGATTAGAAAGTTAAGGCAGCAAACAATCAAACAATAAAATAAAAAATAAAATGTATATCTTAACATTAGGTACATTACAAACTTACGTAATGTGCCCAGTGTTATAAGCAACCTTAACTTAGTCAAAATATTAAATTACTAATGTCTCGGTAGACATTACCTATCTACTTTATCCTCGGCTTTATTAAATATTACAATAAGTAACGTCCCTATTAGTGTAGGCCGAGAGAAAAAAAGCCGGCGGAAAAAAAACTCTCGGTACTCTTTTAAAAAATTCAAAGAGAGATACAAGATAAAAACGCAGTAGTGGACCATGAAATGATCAGGACAAACACGAGACAGCCAATCGTGCGTGCCGAGACCATCCCATGCCACCTGCTCACAATGTTTGTAACTATCTAATATACAAGGCGGGTCATAGACATAGCCTGGTCGAGCTTTATTCAATCCCATGCCTTTTCATCATTAAGGTATTCATTAATTGTATAATAGGCCTTATTGCATAATGCTCGCTTTATAATTTTTTTAAACTTCAGTAAAGGCAGAGATTGAAGCGCAGCCGGAATCTTATTATGTATTAAGATAGACATTCCTATAAAGGAACTACTTTTCTTTTTGAGCCGGCATTTAGGAAAAATTAATTTGTGGTCGTTCCTGAGCTTTACATCATTTGAGGCATTTCGATCACTACGACTAACAAACAAATGCCTATTCTTCCGTATGTACATTATATTTTCATAAATATACTGCGATGCAAAGGTCAGGATGTTGATCTCTTTAAACTTCTCTCTCAGAGACTCCTTACATCCCATTTTATAAATATAACGGATAGCCCTTTTCTGCAGAATAAAAATGACGCTAATATCAGCCGCATTGCCCCATAGCAAAATGCCATAGGACATTATGCTATGGAAGTAGCTAAAATAAACTAATCGGGCTGTATCGATGTCCGTTAATAATCGTATTCTTTTCACCGCGTATGCTGCAGAACTCAGTCTATCCGCCAATTTACAGATATAGGGTCCCCACTGTAACTTTGAATCAATGGTGATTCCAAGGAAAACAGTTGAGTTAATTAAGTTGAGTTTATCACCATTGAGTTCTGGTTGCATATCAACCTGTTTTACATTTTGCTACGGGTTTAGAATGGTTTATGGGTTTAGAGAGCGTCCCACCATTCCAACCCGAGCTCAAAAGTTAGAGAAGAGAAAAAGTAAACTACAAATTAAATTAAATTTAGCATTAGAGGAAAGAAAATAAAAAATTACTTCAATTTTAACAATTTATTGACCGGATCCTAAATTTTAAACCACAAGATACAAACTAGATTTGAAAAACTATAACCTTAGTCCTGGCACGTGGTGCATGGAGAGATAAGCACTTAACTTGAGTCCTTGGGTTGACCCCGACGGCCCTTGGATCACGTCGGAGACGCCTCGCACGCCACGTGGTCCGGCGTAACTCCCGTCGATGCTTCCAGGTGCCGGTAAAAAAAACTGGCTGGGTCGACCCGCCGTCCGTCGCTCACACCCAGGTATCGAGAGAGAGATACCTGGGGCGGATTCCTCTGGTTACGTGGACTGGTTTGGATGTTAGGTGGGTATGTGGCACCCCCAGGACCCCAGAGAGAGATACCTCTGGTTAAGTGGGTTACCCAGGTCCCAAGAGAGGGGAACCTCTGGTATGTGTGGTTCAAGTGGGGCCCCTGGCCGAAGGCAAGGCCACGTGGTTGACTCGATCTTCGCACCGACCGCCAGACGCCACGCCAAGGACCCTGGAATGACACACCCAAAAGGTGAGCCCTTCCGAAGCCAACCCTCCACTAACTCCGGGTTGACAACGGAAACGGCCCATTAGAGACATGGACACGTTGACATTGCATGGCATAAATCAAATCAGAAGACTGTTATATTAACTACACAGACACAAAACAAAAATATACAATTCTTTCTTTAAATTTACTTGAACAAATTAAATTTAGATTAAACACAGAAAAAGGCATATTAAGATCTTTGTACTACAAGAACTCACCCACTACCAAGTCACACGACACCACAGCAGTTATGTAAAAACGGACAATGAAAAGGAGAGGTCCAGCCACGACAGACGCTTATATAGCAAGCCCAAACCCCTACGTCGCTAACCTCGCCCCGGAGCACGGTCCATTTGACGAATATACTGGACGAAGTCCTACGCGTTACCACGCCAGAAGCCCACTTCAATAAGCACCGAATACATATAAAAAATATATATGTTACAATACCCCCCCCGTCAGAGAAGAATTTTGCGTCTCTAGGCAAAATTCCGAAGACTCTAAAAAATCTAGGAAAAATTTTGGTTCAGCTCAACAGAGAAAAGAGGAAAAAAAAATTAAATTCAAATTAAATGTTTTAATAATTACAAAGTCAAAGCGAAAAAAATTTTTTAAGTTAACAATAACTAAACCAGAAAAAATTTTTGATATATTATTAATATGTATTAAAAACACTAAGAGAAAAAACCAATTAAATTGAGAGTTAGAGAAAATACTAAATTGCGCTATGTGCTATAATAGTACTGCAACACTGACATACATCCCCATTATAATCTACTAACATACCTCATCATGCAAAACCTCACATTCCTCAACATACAAAATCACGCACACTTCACCTAACAATGTGCGTTAGTCGACCTAGACAAACGCCCTAACACACAGAGTAACGATCTATAGATGAACAATACTCAACAGCTACTAAAAAAACAACAAGCAAATAACTACGTATTCCATGATGTAGGCTTTTGAATATAAATATATATTTTTGGAATCGCCACCCGTTCCAAGAGATAAAGGCGTAGGCTTTAATAAATACACATAAGGAATCGCCACCCGTTCCAAGAGATAAGGCGTAGGCTTTAATAAAATAATACGAGTTATTGCTCAGTGGAATAACCTCATATAACAACACAATGAGTACATTAGAGATGTACCCAACACACCACTAGTCAAGTCATTGCTCAGTGGAATGACCCAACAATCAAATCAACATGAGTACATTAGAGATGTACTCACCACACAACTATCATAAGTCATGTACACATAAATGCACAAAATAATAAAAAGCGATCATCACCCGTCGCTAATTGGAATACGAGTAAAAAATTATAATTTTAGAAAAGAACTACTATTTAAATATATTAATTAATCATTATAAAATATCAAATCTATAAAAAATTAAATTAAATTAACAAAGAAAACTACCAAAACTAGCCATACTTCGAGCTGACCAAAATTCCCTCTGACGGTAACATAATTAAACTGCAACATCTACCTATTTATAAAAATTAATATCGAATTTAAAAGTAAAACCCATTTATCAAAAAACAAAAGTAATTTAGACATAAGCAAAACATCGATCCTAATACGGTGAGTCATTGTAGTACAATTACAAAAATCCAAACGAAACAAAAGTACAACAAAAAAAAGTTCAATTTAAATGAATGTTAAAATATTATAAAGATGCACAAAGTATTCAAAAATATTAGTTAATACAAGGTAGTTAAAAATATTTAGTTACGGCAAAACTATTGAGTAAGAAATAATTAACACAAAAGTAGGTAAACTGAGAATTTTAACAAAGAATCGATTAACAATGGAAAAACCTCGACTATGCTCGTACAACTTTTAAATTTAAATAAAACTTTGAATATAAACAAGAAATTTTAACTTTAAATTTTTTAAATTTATATTTTAAACACTATAAGTACACAATCTAAACGAAACCGTAGTAAAATTTAATTAACAAAATTAAGAGTAATAATTTTAACACTAAACACAAAACATATAAGGACATCAGACAAAACCGTTTCCGAACCCAGAGAAACCACGAGCCAGGAATAAGAAAAAAAATAATTTAAAATAATTTACGAACAAACAAACGATTATAAATATCAAAGAATCACGAGAATATTAGAGAATTTACGTTGGGCGCCAGATGCTGAAGTTAAAAATGGATAATGAGAATAGATGATGAGATGATGATCACGTTGGGCGCCAGTTGCCGCGGGTTAAAATGGTATTTGGGGTTAGAGAGCGTCCCACCATTCCAACCCGAGCTCAAAAGTTAGAGAAGAGAAAAAGTAAACTACAAATTAAATTAAATTTAGCATTAGAGGAAAGAAAATAAAAAATTACTTCAATTTTAACAATTTATTGACCGGATCCTAAATTTTAAACCACAAGATACAAACTAGATTTGAAAAACTATAACCTTAGTCCTGGCACGTGGTGCATGGAGAGATAAGCACTTAACTTGAGTCCTTGGGTTGACCCCGACGGCCCTTGGATCACGTCGGAGACGCCTCGCACGCCACGTGGTCCGGCGTAACTCCCGTCGATGCTTCCAGGTGCCGGTAAAAAAAACTGGCTGGGTCGACCCGCCGTCCGTCGCTCACACCCAGGTATCGAGAGAGAGATACCTGGGGCGGATTCCTCTGGTTACGTGGACTGGTTTGGATGTTAGGTGGGTATGTGGCACCCCCTGGACCCCAGAGAGAGATACCTCTGGTTAAGTGGGTTACCCAGGTCCCAAGAGAGGGGAACCTCTGGTATGTGTGGTTCAAGTGGGGCCCCTGGCCGAAGGCAAGGCCACGTGGTTGACTCGATCTTCGCACCGACCGCCAGACGCCACGCCAAGGACCCTGGAATGACACACCCAAAAGGTGAGCCCTTCCGAAGCCAACCCTCCACTAACTCCGGGTTGACAACGGAAACGGCCCATTAGAGACATGGACACGTTGACATTGCATGGCATAAATCAAATCAGAAGACTGTTATATTAACTACACAGACACAAAACAAAAATATACAATTCTTTCTTTAAATTTACTTGAACAAATTAAATTTAGATTAAACACAGAAAAAGGCATATAAAGATCTTTGTACTACAAGAACTCACCCACTACCAAGTCACACGACACCACAGCAGTTATGTAAAAACGGACAATGAAAAGGAGAGGTCCAGCCACGACAGACGCTTATATAGCAAGCCCAAACCCCTACGTCGCTAACCTCGCCCCGGAGCACGGTCCATTTGACGAATATACTGGACGAAGTCCTACGCGTTACCACGCCAGAAGCCCACTTCAATAAGCACCGAATACATATAAAAAATATATATGTTACAATTTGGAGCAGAAAATTTAATACAATTCGTTTTTTTACTATTGAGAAGCAAGTTATTTACGCTAAACCAATGAACCAATTCAGAGAGAGCATTGTTTACATCGTCATAGTTTGTTTCTTGTCTACGCAATTTAAATATTAATGAAGTATCATCAGCAAACAATACAATCTCATGCCTCTTCTCTATTAAATATGGTAGGTCGTTAATATATATTAAAAATAAAAAAGGACCAAGAATTGAGCCTTGTGGGACCCCCATCTGTATACGAGACCCAGATGACTTAGTACCATCTACTTCAACCCTCTGAGTTCTATCACTAAGATAAGAACTCAGAAGTTTTAGTGCGGTATTTTTAATGCCATAGTGACTGAGTTTCCTGATTAATGTGTCATGATGAACACAGTCAAATGCCTTGGATAAATCACAGAACTAAAGCATCACGTGACTCCTCCCAAGCATTGACTATCGAAGTAAAAAGCTCTACACCGGCATCAGTTGTGGAGCGTCCTCTAGTAAAACCGAATTGCTTATTATGTAAGAGTTTATTTCTTGAGAAATGACTTAATAGCTGACCAAGAATCACTTTTTCAAACAGTTTACTACAGGCAGGTAAAATAGAAATGGGCCTGTAATTCGTTGGATCAGTATGACAACCGGACTTAAACAAAGGTATAACTTTACTATGCTTCATTAGATCAGGAAACTCACCACTCATAATACATTCATTAAATATAATCGCTAAGTGGGGTGCTATGATATCAATAATTGTACCAATAATTTTAACAGATATACCCCAGAGGTCAGCAGTGTTCTTAATTTCTAAAGTTTTAAAAGTTTTAACAATTTCATTAGCATCTATAGGTCTGAAAATAAAATCACCTTTGCACGCATTTACATTTTGTTTAAGCAACGATTCAGCGACTTCGGGCGAAGATATAAGCGCCTTAGTTGTCGAAAGTGGAATGTCGGCAAAGTGTTTTTCTAAAGCTGTTGCCACTTCATTAACCGCTTTAATAGATTGATTATCAATGATGAGTTCACTGACACCATTACGTTCTTTAACTCTTCCAGTTTCGGCATTTATAATATTCCAAGTAATTTTAATTTTATTTTTACTAGATTTAATTTTATTTCTAATGAATATTGACTTGGCCGCGGCACAAACAAGTTTAAAAATTTTAGAATAATTTTTGATATAATTACAAAAAGCAATGTTTGTATTATACGATTTCTCATGTAAGAGATCATATAATTTTTGTCTACTTTTGTGGATTCCCGGAGTCGCCCAATCATTGAAAGACATACAATACTTAGGAGAGATTTTTTTTGGTATAAATACAGTCTTAAACACACTGTTTATATGATCGCATAAAACTTTATATTTGTCATTAACACTACCTACTAATGGTATCTCAATTTGGTTTTCAACAGTGTTTCTAAATCTCTCCATACGTTTCATGTTCACTGGAACGACCACTTTCCTCTTACTAACCTGCTTTTCCATATTATAATTGAAGCTGACTAATTGGCCACAGTGATCAGAGTGTAATTTATTAATAATTGCTGAGAAGGACGGAGTCCCATTTGTAAAAATGTTATCAATACATGTGGCTGAAGAGTTAGTTACCCGAGTAGGCTTGAGGAAGAGGTTAGTAAGATCACAACATTTGAACAAACTTAAAAATCTTTTAGTGAGTACAGTATTTTCCAATAAATTGATATTAAAGTCACCACACACTATAATGTCTTTGTTACGTTTAGCAGTTAACTTCGTTAATAATTCTTCTAATACTGCTTCAAATTGTTCATAACATGCACTGGGTGGTCTATAAATACTGACTATTATACAATGCGCTAACTCGATACAGGCTATCTCTATAGTTCGTTCAATGGAAAGGCTCACAATATCTCTACGTACCTTAAATTTTAGGTCTTTATTGACTATAATTAATGAGCCACCGTGTATAGCTGTCTTCCTACAGAACGAACTGGCAACTTGGTGCTTATCAAAATTAAAAACAACCTGGTATTCTTTAAGCCAGTGTTCGGTAATACAAATTATACTAATATTATATTTATTCAAACCCAGTTCTAGTTCCAGTTCCTTACCCAACAGGCCCTGTATGTTTTGATGCACCAAGTTTAAACAATGTTTGTTGCATAAGTATTTATCACTTAATATATCACTTTTTATTTGAAATTGATAGCAAGAGGCTTTTGCCTCTGTTGTCTGCTTATTTAATTTAAATTATTATTACTAGAAGTAGTACTAAAGGTACTACTGGAGTATGTCAGTGTTTTAGACTGCTCAATAGAAGCAGCTGTTAAATTAATAGTCATGTCAAACAGTAAATAATGTGATAGCAAACATGCTATCTGTTTATAAAAATAAGTAGATAGAATAAATCTATCCTGTCTCATAACAAATGAGTCATTTTTAAATATTAAATTAATGTCAATTAATCTAATTAAATTTTCTGAATTATTGCTTAATGTAACATTATTATTTCCAATTTTATTATATATTAAAAGATTTAATTTATATCTTATTCTATTTTCATTGCAATTATCCTTAATGTATGGAAATGTGAACAAAATAATCTTTTTTACGTTAAGTGTACATAATTTGTCTAAGTAAAAGGATAACTGCTGTTGTTTTAAGTTCCCTCTTCTACCGAACAGTAATATTAAGGTAGTGGAGGGTTCATACGTACTGTTTAGTACCTTATCCATTATTTCAACTACAGTGGCTCCCGGCATACAAAAATTACAAATTGCACTATTACTATACACATGGTTCAACCTAGTACCCATATTTTTACCTAGATTATCACTATACATTAATATGTTATTTTTGGTTACAGGCATAGTAACTATGGAGCTGACATCATTTAATTTTCTTATTTCACATGATGGCTTTGTATGAACTGTGTTTGAGCATTGATGTTCATGCTTAACAAGAGAATTGAAGCGCTCTTCATTGTATTTAGAAAGTTGTATTAGTCCATCCAATGCCAATTCATGGTCACTAATCTCCTTCCTAGCAGAGATGTATTTTTCAGTCATATCGTTTAGACTATAATTTAAATTACTAATTTTTAAATTTAATGCATTGATGTCAGCTTCATAGGCTTGCTTAGATTTTTCACATTCTACAAGAAATAATTTATACTTTTTACTTAAGTTTAAGTGATTTTTTACAATATTGTTCTTTTTTACTAATTTACTTGTCTTTTCAATTAATTTATTCAGCTTAACATACTTTTTGATTTTATTTTTGCTACCGAGGCTGACTCTTGAAGGCGTACCACATGCTGTTGATTCGTCGCCTGTCAAGTCAATGGTGACAGGCTGAGATGACACAGGAGGAGTACCGGATACATTTATCAACTCGGAGAACAAGTTCTGCGTACATTGAGAACTGGCCTCGGAGGCCTCTTGTTCTAAATGTTCCACACGCTCCAGGGCACTCGCGAGCTGAGAACGAAGCAGGGCTATAGTTTTTAAATTGTTATCGTACTCATCGTAGCACTTGTCAAAGTCCCTGGATTGCCGCTTAAGGCAGTCACGTTCCTCACGAATCTCCTGGAGCTGCGCATGTAGCTCAACCATTTCATTTTTAATAGCACTATTTTTATTGACTATTTCTATAATTTCTACTTCACTTTCTTCTCTCTCTTTCACCAATTGCTCACACTGCTTTTTGTACTCATTCAGCTGTTGGAGCGCGACCTGGAGTTGGCTTTCCAGCTTGCGGGCCATTGTGCTGCGAGTATTCATTTTTTAAATTTAAACAATTACACTACTTAAAATACTTTAAATAATTAAGATTTATTACAAAAGCAGAGAAGCAACGGTGTGAGTTTTGAAACAATGGATAAGGGTCAAATCTAAAGACTAGAGAGATAGTCTTCAAAGAGAAACAAAAAACAAAAAACTACAAATGAAAAGAAATAAAAAAAACAAAAAAAATTAAATTAAATTTGTTCGTATCCCTATTAATTAAATAAGTATATTAAATTAAATAAATATGTAATTTATAGTACCACTATACGAATTTTAAAGAAAATATAATTTATTTTAAATAAATATGTAGGTAGTCTATAACTTAAAATATCAATATAAACTTAATGTTGACCCTTTTATATTAGTTAAAATAGTTCTTTAGATATTAACAGAAAAGGAGATAATTATAATAGATTAGATACAACCAATAAGATCAGTATTTAAACAGTTTGAAATATAATAATTAACAAAGTTGATACTTTTATGAACTGACTATCTATTACTTCACTTAAGGGGTTTAAGTGTAGAAAGATAGATTTGTTAACTTATAAGGTATATTCTTATTATATATATAGGTATATAACTATTTATTTAGTATTTGTTTAAATTATGTAATTTTATATTATATTAATAACACAAATACGTTAGGCAAATATTTTTAGTCTACCAACTTGCTTCTCATAATAAAAGCAAAGTGAGACAAATATGCTAAAATTGCAAGATAATTAATATACTTGTAATAAGTGTTATAAGAAATTTAGGGATAGAACAAATATACTCCCTGGGTCTTCAAAGAAAATTTAAACTTATGTTCAAATAGCGGGTGTTGATCTTGACAGCTGGACCGCCAAACTATAAAATTTTAATTATTCACTTCTTAGGAGTTGAAGATGAAACCGAAACACTACGATTAAATTATTTTAGTACTTATTATAATTATGATACTATGTTTTCATAAAATTTAGTGAATTTACAATTAATTTCAAATAAAAATCATAAGAGCAACAGAATAACACGTATTAGTCACAGATGACAGCTGTCAAGTCCATCATCAAAATCGATAAACCCAGTAAAAAGTTATGCGGATTATTACAACGTAGGTCGACGAAAAAGTTGTCAATTAAATACGCATTATTAGATATATCTCTAAAAGTACTTGTCAGATCTCAATTAAATTTAAATGGGACCACATGACACGCAAAACCTTTCAGTTAATTGAGAACCTCCTCCTTTTTTGGAAGTCGGTTAAAAAGAAAAAAAAATGATTTACAAAAAAAAAAAAACTAAACAATAATAACAGAAAGTTAAGGCAGCAAAAAATCAAACAATAAAATAAAAATTTATATCTTAACACTAGGTACATTACAAACTTACGTAATGTACCCAGTGTTTGCCGCCTTAACTTAGTCAAAATATTAAGCTATAATGTCTCGGTAGACATTACCTACCTACTTTATCCTCGGCTTTATTAAATATTACAATAAATAAAATGGCCCTAGTGTAGGCCGAGAGAAAAAAAGCCGGAGGAAAAAAAACTCTCGGTACTCTTTTAAAAGATTTAAAGTCAGATACAAGATAAAAACGCAGTAGTGGACCATGAAATGATCAGGACAAACACGAGACAGCCAATCGTGCGTGCCGAGACCATCCCATGCCACCTGCTCACAATATTTGTAACTATCTAATTTACAAGGCGGGTCATAGACATAGCCTGGTCGAGCTTTATTCAATTCCATGCCTTTTCATCATTAAGGTATTCATTGATTGTATAATAGGCTTTATTGCATAATGCTCGCTTAATAATTTTTTTAAAATTTAGTAAAGGCAGAGATTGAAGCGCAGCCGGAATCTTATTATATATTAAGATAGACATTCCTATAAAGGAACTACTTTTTTTCTTGAGCCGGCATTTAGGGAAAATTAATTTGTGGTCGTTCCTGAGTGTTACATCATTTGAGGCATTTCGATCACTACGACTAACAAATAAATGCCTATTTTTCCGTATGTACATTATATTTTCATAAATATACTGCGATGCAAAGGTCAGAATGTTGATCTCTTTAAACTTCTGTCTCAGAGATTCTCTACATCCCATTTTATAAATATAACGGATAGCCCTTTTCTGCAGAATAAAAATGACGCTAATATCAGCCGCATTGCCCCATAGCAAAATGCCATAGGACATTATACTATGGAAGTAGCTGAAATAAACTAATCGGGCTGTATCGATATCCGTTAATAATCGTATTCTTTTAATCGCGTATGCTGCAGAACTCAGTCTATCCGCCAATGTACAAATATGGGGTCCCCACTGTAACTTTGAATCAATGGTGATTCCAAGGAAAACGGCTGAGTTAATTAAGTTGAGTTTATCACCATTGAGTTCTAGTTGCATATCAACTTGTTTAACATTTGGTGCAGAAAATTTAATACAATTAGTTTTTTTACTATTGAGAAGCAAGTTATTTACGCTAAACCAATGAACCAGTTCAGAGAGAGCATTGTTTACATCGTCATAGTTTGTTTCTTGTCTACGTAATTTAAATATTAATGAAGTATCATCAGCAAACAATACAATCTCATGCCTCTTCTCTACTAAATATGGTAGGTCGTTAATATATATCAAAAATAAAAATGGACCAAGAATTGAGCCTTGTGGGATCCCCATCTGTATACGAGACCCAGATGACTTAGTACCATCTACTTCAACCCTCTGAGTTCTATCACTAAGATAAGAACTCAGAAGTTTTAGTGCGGTATTTTTAATGCCATAGTGACTGAGTTTCCTGATTAAAGTGTCATGATGAACACAGTCAAATGCCTTGGATAAATCACAGAATACACCTAAAGCATCACGTGACTCCTCCCAAGCATTGGCTATCGAAGTAAAAAGCTCGACACCGGCATCAGTTGTGGAGCGTCCTCTAGTAAAACCGAATTGCTTATTATGTAAAAGTTTATTTCTTGAGAAATGACTTAAAAGCTGACCGAGAATTACTTTTTCAAAAAGTTTACTACAGGCAGGTAGAATAGAAATGGGCCTGTAATTCGTTGGATCAGTATGACAACCGGACTTAAACAAAGGTATAACTTTACTATGTTTCATTAGATCAGGAAACTCACCACTTATAATACATTCATTAAATATAATCGCTAAGTGGGGTGCTATGATATCAATAATTGTACCAATAATTTTAACAGATATACCCCAGAGATCAGCAGTGTTCTTAATTTCTAAAGTTTTAAAAGTTTTAACAATTTCATTAGCATCTATAGGTCTGAAAATAAAATCACCTTTGCACGCATTAACATTTTGTTTAAGCAACGATTCAGCGACTTCGGGCGATGATATAAGCGCCTTAGTTGTCGAAAGTGGAATGTCGGCAAAGTGTTTTTCCAAAGCTGTTGCTACTTCATTAACCGCTTTAATAGAGTGATTGTCAATGATGAGTTCACTGACACCATTACGCTCTTTAACTCTTCCAGTTTCGGCATTTATAATATTCCAAGTAATTTTAATTTTATTTTTACTAGATTTAATTTTATTTCTAATGAATATTGACTTGGCCGCGGCACAAACAAGTTTAAAAATTTTTGAATAATTTTTGATGTAATTACAAAAAACAATGTTTGTATTATATGATTTTTCATGTAAGAGATCATATAATTTTTGTCTACTTTTATAGATTCCCGGAGTCGCCCAATCATTGAATGACATACAATACTTAGGAGAGATTTTTTTTGGTATAAATACAGTATTAAACACACTGTTTATATGATCGCATAAAACTCCATATTTGTCATTAACACCACCTACTAATGGTATCTCAATTTGGTTTTCAACAGTGTTTCTAAATCTCTCCATACGTTTCATGTTCACTGGAACGACCACTTTCCTCTTACTAACCTGCTTTTCCATATTATAATTGAAGCTGACTAATTGGCCACAGTGATCAGAGTATAATTTATTAATAATTGCTGAGAAGGACGGAGTCCCATTTGTAAAAATGTTATCAATACATGTGGCTGAAGAATTAGTTATCCGAGTAGGCTTGAGGAAGAGGTTAGTAAGATCACAACATTTGAACAAACTTAAAAATCTTTTAGTGAGTACAGTATCTTCCAATAAATTGATATTAAAGTCACCACACACTATAATGTCTTTGTTACGTTTAGCAGTTAACTTCGTTAATAATTCTTCTAATACTGCTTCAAATTGTTCATAACATGCACTGGGTGGTCTATAAATACTGACTATTATACATTGCGTTAACTCGATACAGGCTATCTCTATAGTTCGTTCAATGGAAAGGCTCACAATATCACTACGTACCTTAAATTTTAGGTCTTTATTTGTTATGATTAATGAGCCACCGTGTATAGCTGTCTTCCTAGAGAACGAACTGGCAACTTGGTGCTTATCAAAATTAAAAACAACCTGGTATTCTTTAAGCCAGTGTTCGGTTATACAAATTATACTGATATTATATTTATTCAATAAAAGTTCTAACTCTAGTTCTTTACCTAAAAGGCCTTGTATGTTTTGATGCACCAAGTTTAAACAATGCTTATTACATAAATATTTATCACTTAGTAAGTTACTTTTTACTTGTAATTGATAGCAAGAGACTTTCGCCTCTGTTGTCTGCTTATCTAATTTAAATTATTATTACTAGAAGTAGTACTAAAGGTACAACTGGAGTATGTCAGTGTTTTAGACTGCTCAATAGAAGCAGCTGTTAAATTAATACCCATGTCAAAAAGTAAATTATGTGATAGCAAGCATGCTATCTGTTTATAAAAATAATTAGATAGAATAAATCTATCCTGTCTCATAAAAAATGAGTCATTTTTAAAAATTAAATTAATGTCAATTAATTTAAATATATTTTTTGAATCATTGTTCATTGTCAAATTATTGTTTCCAATTTTATTATACAACAAAAGATTTAAATTATATCTTATTTTGTTTTCATTGCAGTTATCCTTAATATATGGTAATGTAAACAAAATAATCTTTTCTACTTTAAGTTTACATAATTTGTCTAAATAAAAGGATAACTGCTGTTGTTTTAAATTCCCTCTTCTACCGAATAGTAATATTAAGGTAGTGGAGGGTTCATACGTATCGTTTAAAACCTTATCCATTATTTCACCTACCGCGGCACCCGGCATACTAAAGTTGCAAACTGTACTGTTGCTATATATATGGTTCAACCTTGTACCCATATTTTTACCCAGTTCATCGCTATACATCATTATTTTCCTTTTGGGTACAGGCATAGTAGCTACGGAGCTGACATCATCTTTTCTTGTTTCACATGAAGGCTTTGTATGGACTATGCTTGAGCATTGATAGTCATGCTTTACAAGAGAATTAAACCGATCTTCATTATATTTCGAAAGTTGTATGAGTCCATCCATTGCCAATTCATGGTCACTAATCTCTCTCCTAGCGGAGATGTATTTTTCAGTAATTTCATTAAGACTGTAATTTAAATTACTAATCTTTAAATTTAATTCATTGATGTCAGCTTCATAGGTTTGCTTTGATTTATCATATTCTTCAAGTAACAATTTATGTTTTTCACTTAAGTTTAAATGATTTTTTACAATATTGTTCTTTTTTACTAATTTGCTTGTCTTTTTAATAAATTTATCTAACTTAACATATTTTTTGATTTTATTCTTGCTACCGAGGCTGACGCTCGACGGCGTTCCACATGCTGCTGATTCGTCACCTGTCAAGTCGATGGTGACAGGCTGAGATGACGCAGTAGAAGTACCGGAGACGTTTAGCAACTCGGAGAACAAGTTTTGTGTACACTGCGAACTGGCCTCAGATGCCTCTTTTTCTAATTGTTCCACACGCTCCAGGGCACTCGCGAGCTGTAAACGAAGCAGGGCTATAGTTTTTAAATTGTTATCATACTCTTCGTAACACTTGTCAAAATCCCTGGATTGCCGCTTAAGGCGGTCACGTTCCTCACGAATCTCCTGGAGCTGTGCATTTAATTCTACCATTTCATTTTTGATAGAACTATTTTTCTTTATTATCTCTATAATTTCTACTTCGCTATCCTCTCTCTCTCTCACCAATTGCTCACACTGCTTTTTGTACACATTCAGCTGTAGGAGCGCGACCTGGAGTTGGCTTTCCAGCTGGCGGGCCATTGTGCTGCGTGTATTCATTTTTTAAAATTTAAAAAAAAAAAAAAAAAATTTTATACTACCTACTTAAAATACTTTAAATAATTAAGATTTTAATACAAAAGCAGAGAAGCAACGGTGTGAGCTTTGAAATAATGGATAAGGGTCAAATCTATAGACTTGAGAAATAGTCTTCAAAGAGAACAAAACAAAAAACTAGTCAATGAAAGGAAAAAGAAAATTTAAATATGTAAATCGTAACCCTATAGCTAAATATATTAAAATAAATAAATATATAATTTATACCAATATTATACTAATTATGTAATACTATAGGTATAATTTATTTTCAATAAATATGTAGTCTATAACTTAAAAATATCCATATAAACTTATTATTGACCCTAGATAACAATACTAGATACCTAAAGCTTATAAAACAATACTTTTAATCTTATTTTAAATTAGTTAGAATAGATTTTTAGATATTAACAGAAAAAGAGATTAATTATATTAGATTAGATATAACTAATAAAATCAGTATTAATTATAAGTCAAAATATAATATGTAATTAGTAAAGTTAATATTTTTATGATATTACTATCTATTACTTCACTTAAGGGATTTAAGTGTAGAAAGATAGAATTTAATGAACTTCTAAAGTAATATTTATATTAAAGTATATAATATTTGTTGAAATTAAGTATTTTCATATTATAATTATAAGACAAATACGTTAGGCAAATATTTTAGTCTACCTACTTGCTTCTCATAAAAAAGCAAAGTGAGACCAATATGTTAAAATTACAAGATAATTAATAAACAAGATATAAGATAATTAATAAACTTATAATAGCGTTATAAGAAATTACGAGAAAGAACAAATATACTCCCCGGGTTTTCAAGGAATATTTGAACCAAAGGTCAAAAAGCGGGCGTTGATCTTGACAGCTGGACCGCCGAATTATAAAATTGGGATTATTCACTTCTAATATGAGTTGAAAATGAAAACAAAACACTCCGACTCAATAACTTAGAACTTATTACAATTTTAATACTATATTTTCATTAAAATTAGCGAATTTAAATTTAATTTCAAATAAAAATCTAAGAGCTACAGAAAAACACGTATTTAGTCACAGATGACAGCTGTCAATGCACATCATCAGCATAAAGCACATCATCAACATAACAGTTATTAAGCAAAATAAGCGCACCTAGCGGATAATTATTCCCAAACCTTATTACAAGCTCTTTCAAGCAACGTGTGGCTAGATAAGCTGAGCTTTTCAAACCATAAGTAATAGTCTTAAGACGTAAGCATTTTATTTCTTCCTCTGTGTTATTGCGAAAAAGAATATTTTGTAGCGGTGTAAATTGAGGATTAAGCATTACACACCTATACATTTTCTGAATATCAGTTGAAATTTGAAAAAGTATAATCACCAAAGCGAAACAAGAGAATAATATCAAATAAGTAGCTCTTTTTGAACTGGAGGCCCATTCAACATTAAATCATTAAGTGAAACTTTATTTTTGTCTGCATAGAAGCATCGAATACTGCCCTAACCTTTGTCGTTTTACTACTTTCATTTATAACAGCATGATGTGGTAAAAAATATACAGAATCCTTATTTAAATTGTAAGAACTAAGCTCCACATATTCAGCATGACCTAATGTTACAAACTCATTAGTGAATTCATTGTATTGTTACGTGTTAGGGTTCGAACGATTTGGAGAGAAAGACCTGCTGACTCTTTTAGAGACTTTATTCACTAGCACTAGGTCCGACACAAGCACTAGGTACAAATACTACGCACTAAATACAAGCACTAAGTACTAGGTACACTCACTGATCACTAGGTACACTTCACTAAGCACTAACAATGTCCGAGGTCGTAGCCAATGTCGTAGGTTTCCGCTGGTATCACTTCTTGATCACTAGTATTCACTTCGAAGTCGCTTCGTCGTTAGCTCAAACTGAACTGAACTCCGCTCGGCCTCAATCGGCCTTTTTATACCGGGCCGAGCCTACACCCAGACAGTTCTAGAACCTTCGTGCGTGTACTCGATCCTGAGTTCATTCACCTATATGTCCTCTAGCGCCATCTAGTATTGAGTGGATGTTTCACGTTGTCTTTGTAACAAAGTGGTTTGTACAGCACACAACGTGGTTCCTTCGCTCCCCGCTAGATGGCGCAAGCTCCTTTTTTTGTGTACTCGTAACACTACTCCCCTCTTAGAGATGCTCGTCCCGAGCATCGTTGTTACTGCCATGGTAACGCACCAGACGGTCTATGTGTACCACTTTGAATGTCCCTCTTGGTTGCTTTTGAATTCTATAAGTCACATCATTCATTCGGGTAACCACTTTGTATGGACCGTCCCACTTGGTCTGCAACTTTGGAGATTTCCCTTTCCGGCGGGTTGGGTTATGCAGCCACACCAACGACCCTTCCTCGAAGCCGCTTGTGTTCGATTTCCGGTCGTTAATAGTCCCCTGTGTCGTAAGACTATTCCCGCTGCATGCCTGGAGGATAACAGTTTTCAGGGTTTCCACCGCGTCAGCCAGAACTCGTCTCTTAGTTCTAGCTTTCATTCGTTTCCCTTGATCCCGGGCAGGGAACGAAGCCCTTTGCTTTTTCAGCTCCTCTATTTGTTCCTCGATCCTTTTCATCCTTGCCCTCTGGGTCTTCTTCTGCGGGCAATTGAGCTGAAGATGACCCCTCTCGCCGCACTTGTAGCACATGACTCCAGAACGTTTCTTCGTAGGAGCCTTAACCTCCTTCTGTGGGCAGTTGAGCTGAAGATGACCCCTCTCGCCGCACTTGTAGCACATGACTCCAGAACGTTTCTTCGTAGGAGCCTTAACCTCCTTCTGTGGGCAGTTGAGCTGAAGATGACCCCTCTCGCCGCACTTGTAGCACATGACTCCAGAACGTTTCTTCGTAGGAGCCTTAACCACCTTGACTACCTCAGAGACCTCACGGATCTCATGGGTCTGCCTTATGTCATGGCGAACAGCCTCGACCTCCAAAGCATGCGCCAATGCTTCCTTTAGCGAGGTATGGTGACGAAGCCTCACTGCAGCTCTGACCTCCAGGTCTTTGATTCCGTCCACAAATGCTTGAACAATATTCGTGTCCACCATCTTGCTGTCGGCTCCTGGGTGTGCCTTCCTGACGAGTTTTTCAATTTCTAACGCCCATTGTTGTAGTCCTTCTCCTGAGCGTTGGACTCTGTCACGCAGTTGGGCACGGAACACGTGCTCCAGGTGTCGCTCCCCGTATCTGGATTCAAGTGCCTCTATCAGGTCTTGAAACCCATGTCCTGTATGTGGCAGTGCTTCCAAGACAGACAAAGCTTGCCCTCTGAGCGCAACCGTAAGCGCGGTCAGGCATTGTTCTTCCGTCCATCCGTTGGCAGCAGCAACAGTCTGGAATTGCTGACGATAGGCTTTCCACGAAGTAGTACCGTCGTAAGGCGGCACTTTCACTCTTGGTCCTTGCGCAACTCCGGTAGTTCCACTAGACATCGCAACTCCCGTGGTTTCAAGGCGCGCTACTCTCTTCTGTAGTTCAGCGAGGACGGTTTTCACATTTTCGACATCCAATCCTAACCCGGTAACTCGTTCTTGCACTTCGTCGAACTCTTTTCGGAGCTTACCCACCGTGTCACTAACGTCTTTTATAGCCAAAAGCGCTTTTTCTTGGAGGTCTTTTTGTTGCTCTTGTGATTCTTGCAAAGCCTTTTGTGATTCTTGCAAAGCGCTGAACTTGCGTTCCTGTGATTCATTCATTGCCTTTTGTGATTCTTGTAAAGCGCTGAACTTGCGTTCTTGTGATTCTTGCATTGCCTCTTGTGATTCCTTCATTGCCTTTTGTGATTCATGCAAAGCGCTGAACTTGCGTTCCATGAATTCAATTAAACTTCCTAATTGAAGTGCCACTTGAGGGTCTGTAGTAGCTACGGTGCCGCTGGTGGGCGTGGCCTGTCCGGTGGGCGTGGCAAGGAGGGTGGAGCCAGTGGGCGGGGCTTGAGCCAAAGTGGGCGGAGCCTGGGGGGCGTGGCCAGTGGGCGGGGCCTGAGGGGCGTGGCCAGTGGGCGTGGCCTGGTAGGCGGGGCCAGTGGGCGGGGCTTGGCCCACAGTGGGCGGAGCTTGGCCCCCAGTGGCATCCGCAGCTCGTTGTGCCCTCGTCCTGACCCTCTCCTTGGAGTTCTCTCTCGGAGTCAATGGCATCTCCAAATCCCACTTCTGACACCAGTTGTTACGTGTTAGGGTTCGAACGATTTGGAGAGAAAGACCTGCTGACTCTTTTAGAGACTTTATTCACTAGCACTAGGTCCGACACAAGCACTAGGTACAAATACTACGCACTAAATACAAGCACTAAGTACTAGGTACACTCACTGATCACTAGGTACACTTCACTAAGCACTAACAATGTCCGAGGTCGTAGCCAATGTCGTAGGTTTCCGCTGGTATCACTTCTTGATCACTAGTATTCACTTCGAAGTCGCTTCGTCGTTAGCTCAAACTGAACTGAACTCCGCTCGGCCTCAATCGGCCTTTTTATACCGGGCCGAGCCTACACCCAGACAGTTCTAGAACCTTCGTGCGTGTACTCGATCCTGAGTTCATTCACCTATATGTCCTCTAGCGCCATCTAGTATTGAGTGGATGTTTCACGTTGTCTTTGTAACAAAGTGGTTTGTACAGCACACAACGTGGTTCCTTCGCTCCCCGCTAGATGGCGCAAGCTCCTTTTTTTGTGTACTCGTAACAGTATTTAATTTTCAATAAAGAATTTTTTTGTAACTTTTTTTCTAAGTTAAGAAATCTATGATATGCAGAATCGAAAGAGTTACCAAGTGTATTGTTTACATCCTCTAATGGTACCTTCAAAGGCATATCAACATAGAATGTTTTGTTTACAATTTGAACTGAATTTTGAAAAATACTCTCAGCGAGCTCGTGTTCAGTTAATTTTTCATTAAATGTTTCCGGGACCTGTTCAGCCTTCCAAAAGCGTTTTAAAGTTTCATTAACATCAGTCTCGCATGTTAAGCAAAGCAAAGAGGTTACCTTAGGCTTAGAGGCCTGCTGTGCAGGCAGCCCTCCCGCTACTACATATCCAAACCTTGTGTTTATTAGTTGTGGTTGTGTTATATTCTCGTTCTCAGGTGGCAACAAGACCTGGAAAAACACATCCGCACCAATTAACAAATCTATTTCAGATGGTGTTTGAAACGTCTTATCCGCCAGAACAGTATTGGTAGGGATATTTATTTTAGAAATATCTATCCTGCTATGGGGGAGTTTACACGTTATTTTCTTAACCACTTGGCAAATTAAAACACAAATCACTTGTATAATCCAATAGGTGACAAAGTCATATGTGGGTATGATAATAATTATTGTGTTATCGTTCACTATAAACTAACATTAGATCACTCCAACAGTTATTTGAACTTTTGTTTAAAGTTTAAAGTTTCTGCACCACAACGAATTACACAACAATATTCTTGCACTTTTGAGTCAGTTCAGGACAAAATATAATATCGTATTAATCTCACAGTATAGTATCAACTTTATACTCATTAAATTTGCATTTATTTACGGAGCAGATTAACACACGTCGTTCTACGATCACCGCCAAAATAATGATGAGGGTTAACGCAAAAAGGTGTTTGTACCCCTTTTTCCAAGATGGCGGGCGGGGCACAAGGGCGGCAACCCCACAAACTTGGCGTTAAGCTTCTATTGACCCCCCATACATGTCCCAAAAATAAAATTGCGTCCTCTAACAAATGCAAAGCTCATGTAACATTTCAATGGACTAAGTCAATAGAAATGGGATCGATTTTAGTTGGAAAATTCATATAAATATTATTTATAATAATCATATAATTTATGGAGAATTTTAAGTGTTTAATTTATATCAAACAAATTGATTTAATACAAACTTTACCTTACAAAGTTATAAACTTTACCTCTTTATAACATTAATTAGTATAGATATATTTATGTTCTGAAATACAGTTTCATTTTTAATATTTCGCCTACTTTGTAGTCATTTATTTTCTATTGTGATAAAATCATATATAATAATTATTTATTTATTTCTTACAAATATTTATTGAATGAATTTAGATTTTTTTTCACTAATGCTAACACGTAGTTATACTTAACACTATGAGCGTTATAGCCGGCAGTACATTGCTAGCTTAATTATAAGCTAGCAGTTTTCTATAATCAATTCCAAAATCGAAAAAAATAAAATGTTTTTCTGCATTTCTTTTGTATATATTTTCAGCACTTAAGAGGAACGGATACCGGCTCTTTCTCCATACAAACGTAGTCGACTGTTTTCTCCCTGGATAATGACACTAGATCAAATATTTTTGTAAAATAAAACTTTTACCTGCTATAACCATGCCCTTACGTTTTGTTTTTTTTTTTCATATTCTTATTATATTAGGTAGTAGGAGTCTTCAAAAACTAGAAATATTGCCTAATTTTTTGTACATTTTCAGACACTCATAAAAAATAATAATTCATATTTACAAAAAAAAAGAAAACCGAGCGGCATAGCTGAAGGCTTTGTTTATTTACGTAAAAAAAATAAAAAATAAATTGGCATGTTTCGGGGAGAAAACAGTCGACTACGAAATGATGTTTTGGTCAATAATTATCTACCTAAAACGGTCTGAGCTGCAGTTGTCCCTTTCTTGCTGTTTGTGGGATTGGTCTGGGGGAGGAAAGGGTCAAAGTAGTACGTATACACGCCAGCGAAGTGATGCCGCATAGTCGATAATTATATAGATACACTAGTGATGTATTATTTTGTCGATATTTTCAAAAATTCGTATTAACAAAATTAAATAATCTCTCTTTTCATAAACTACAATAAAACCTTATTTGGATGCGGTTTTCATTGTAACATTGTGCAAACCTGGGCTAAGGGTAGGGGTAGGGTAGGGCTAGGGTTTCTCTAACAAATAAAAATGATAATTATGGTAAATAATTTAAATAATTATGTTGTTTATGTTTTTGGTTTGACTATAATTTTGGCTAACGGTAGTCTGATTACTGAGGCAAAGGAAGGATACTGTAGAACGACTGACGGACAGACACTAGGAAAAGTAGGTTAACTAAATAAAGCTACAAAATTTCAAAATAAGAAGCATTATTTTATTCAGTTCAAGTAGGTAAAGAGTTATTTAATTATTTCTTTTCCTTTCCCTTAAGGCAATCATAGTAAAATTTTTCTAATATTGGTTCTATTAAGTTCCAGAAAGCATCTTTCATTTTAACCGACTTTTAAAAAAGGAGGAGGTTCTCAATTCGACTGTATTTTTTTTAATGTATGTTCTCAGAACTTTTGACTGGGTGGACCGATTTCGATCAATTTTGTTTTAATTGAAAGGTGTTGCGTGTCATATGGTCTCATTTTAATTTAATTGAGATCTCACAAGTACTTTTAGAGTTATATCTAATAATGCGTATTTACTTGACTACTTTTTCGTCGACCTACGTTGTATTATAATAACAACCGCATAACTTTTTACTCGGTGTACCGATTTTGATAATTCTTATTTCAATCGAAACTAATACTTGTCATGTAGTTTTGTTTAAATTAGATCGAGATCTGATTACAACTTTTTGAGTAATCTTTAATAGCGCGTATTTACTTGACTATTGTTTCGTCTTATTACGTTGTATTACTTGTCGATGTAATTAAAGTCGGTTTTTTTCGTTTGCGAGCAAACACAATTACCAATTTTTTGTTAAATGATTCCTTTAGGGCTCCACAAAATAAAATAGCAGTAACTTCGTAGCATTTCCAATATTTTTTTAAAATAAATTCGGACTACTCTGTAATGAGTTATGCATGGTCAAACATTAAAAAAATTATACGTGGCGACTTTAGAACCTCCTCTGTTTTTCTTAGTCGGTTAAAAATTCTTAATCAACCACAAAATAATGAAATAAAAAATCAATAAGTGGTCCTGAAAATCTGTGTTAGGGTTTATCCCTAACTGAAGCTTGAAAAAAAAAAAAAAGCCGAGGACTTATCTTTTGTGAGACACACTGCCACCTTTATTAGTGACTATTATTTTAAATGTCTTTATTGTTAGTTATGTGTTCAGTTGTTTTAATTTCTTTTTTATTATTATTATTTTATTTTATTTATAGTTTGTTTTTCCACATTTATTTTGATGTTTTTTTTTTTTGTATTGTACTAATTTTTATCTTATGTTCATCGTTTGTATTTCAGTGTGTTTCGCAAATAAAGCGCTTATTATTAGGTATTACTAGCTGTACCCGCGACTTCGTCCGCGTGGAATTTAACAAAAAAGTTAAAAAAAAGTTCGATAAAATGATCTTTGATATTCTTTGATTTCCTTTAATAGCATGAGCAGGCGGTCGAGCGATGCGGGGCAGAGGGGATTGACTCGCCCGCGCCGTTATAGGCATCTCAAGGAAAGAACGTTCAACGCTGTCTCGCCGAGCATTAAATGTTTCGCTGCTACTTACTTCTAACGACGATATCTCAAAAACTATTTATCTGATTAATATAGTGTGAAGACCAATTTTAATCTGCATTAAATGCCTAAGCTAAATAACATATTCATTTGGATAAGGATTAATACTGAACTAAAGAAAATATCTTTAAAAATAACGTAATGTTTTTAATTAAAAATTTGAACATAAAAGTGGTTATTGTAAGTCAACCCTAAGAGATAGAGATATGCTATCGCGGACTTTTTTGTAGCATTTTTATAGATTTTGAATTCGCTGGTATATTATAAAACGATATCTTTGCTAGTTTACGCAGCGTTCGCGTGGAAAGCTCCCCGTTGGCGAGATTTTTTGCGACCTCTTCAACATTTATCGCCGTATTTCTGCTAATTTACATTAAAACATAATAAATTATGTATTTAAACCTTCCTCAAGAATCACTCTTTCTATTGTTGAAAACCGTATAAAAATCCGTTGCGTAGTTTTCGAGTTTATCGCGTTCAGACAGACAGGGACTTTTTTTTTAACCGACTTCCAAAAAAAGAGGAGGTTCTCAATTCGACTGTATGTTTTTTTTTAAGCTATTGCATAGCTTCTATCGCAGGCCTTGAGCGCGGGGACCGAATTCAGAAATTCCGTAACAAAAAAACCTCACGCTCCCCACTCCGACGGGCACGGAGGTGTGGCTTGAAGGCCGTGCATCGTCTAACGTCGTTTCAGTTCGGCAGTCTTCGATGGTCTTCGACACGGCGTTGTGTGCGTGCGATTAGACGTATTGTACGACTCTACGAAACTCGCACGAATCGAGACGAGCTGCTCCGAAATCGGACGAATACATAAGCAGCTGTTTATGAGAAAGTATATAGGTGTATGGGTATTTATGTACTACAGTGAATAGCTGTACTTGTAAAATTTGTGTATAAAGTGTTTTGAATATGAATCACGCTCAAAAAGTGTAACTTGAATTGATATCAAAGAAAAAGAAATACTGCATAAATAAAATAAATAAATAATTATAATTGCATAAGTTGATACAAAATGCTATGCAATAGCTTTACCGCGGCCGTCCCCGAGTGCCACACGTCTTTTTTTTATGTATGTTAGCTCAGAACTTTTGACTGGGTGAACCGATTTCGATGGATTTTGTTTTAATTGAAAGGTGTTGCGTGTCATGTGGTCCCATTTTAATTTAATTGCGATCTGACACGTACTTTTAGAGTTATGTCTAATAATGCGTATTTACTTGACTACTTTTTCGTCGACCTACGTTGTATTATACCGCATAACTTTTTACTCGGTATATCGATTTTGATGATTCTTACTTTAATCGAAAGATAATAATACTTGTCTTGTAGTCTTGTTTAAATTAGATCGAGATCTGATTACAACTTTTTGAGTAATCTTTAATCGCGCGTATTTACTTGACTATTTTTTCGTCTTATTACGTTGTATTACTTGTCGATGAAATTGAAGTCGGTTTTTTTTTCGTTTGCGAGAAAACACAATTATATAATAAGTATAGATAGATGATCATGCTACTTGGGCGTAAAATTTGATACTGCAGCACTAAATTAGCTCTTAAAAAGCACTAAATTTTTAGAAAAAATTTTAGTGATTCTGCCCATAATTATGACTATTCTAGCTTTACAGCCGTATTTTTCTATAATCAATTAAAAAATTTAAAAAAAAAATTTTCTCTGTGATTCTAGTACATATATTGGAAGCACTCAATGAGCTCTAAATTATTAATGCTAACACCTAGGTCTGCTTAACACTATGAGCATTATAGCCGGTAGTCCATTGCTAGCTTACGTGAAAGCTAGCAGTTTTTAACCGACTTCCAAAAAAGAAGGAGGTTCTCAATTCGAGAACTTTTGTATTTGGATTTTTCTTTTACTATTTTAACCAAACATCTAGAAAACCAAGGAGGATAGTGATCCCTAAGTCTAGAATTTTTCTGTGGGACGTATTTTACAATTATTTCCTCCAGTATATTATAAAAGATCTCCACAGCATCATTAATAGAATCTGTCCCATACATTGTTTCCCAATCAGAAGTACTCAACGCTCTATTTATATCCTCATAGTTGGCCTTATGAAACAGTCGCACAATCCGTGGCTGCGGTTCTAACCCGCCATGTGGGTAGTGAACTTTTATTTCCAATGCAGGATGGTGCAGATCTTCCTCCACCATAGCATCGCTACAGTGAACTGACTCACAACAAAGATTACTCAAAACCAGGTCTAAAATTCTATTACTATTATTGAAAATACCATTAAATTGATTAAAGTCTATGAAGCTTAAGAATGACATTAGAGCAGCAATAAACTTATCACTGTATTGATTTCTTTCTAATTTCATTATAGACGAGTCGGTACTCTGCCAGTGCGCATGTGAAATATTGAAATCACCCAATATTAAGCAATCAGATTCCGAGTTTTCCGTGACGGCAGCAGAAACTTTGTCAAAGAACTCGCATAAAGCGTCGTACTGTTGCGTATGGTGCGGGAAATAACAGCAATAAATATGTAATACCTTGTTATTAATTTCTACAGTAACCTCAATTATTTCGGCAATACCCCCTACTGTGTCTATAGCACGAGAGGAACGAACCGGGATGTTTCTATCGATAGCTAAAAGAACGCCACCGCCCAAGGTAACACCACGTTGGTCGTAATTACGATCTGCTCTGTACACGCAATAGCGGCTATCGAATACCTCCATATCGGATATACCTGGATGAAGCCATGTCTCGCTTAAAGCAACTATATCGTACTCTGACGACAAAAGATTACTGTAAAAGGAATTGGTTTTTGTACGTAGTCCACGAACGTTTTGATAATAAACCAATAAATTATTAAACATAGCCATTTCTACCATTAACAATCAAGTATATTACAGCCACAGTATAAGTAATTTTTTTTTTTTTTTTTTTTTTTTTTTTATGGTACTAAGTCGACAAACAAGCGTACGGCTCACCTGATGGTAAGTGACTACCGTAGCCTATAGACGCCTGCAACACCAGAAGCGTCGCAAGCGCGTTGCCGACCCTATCCCCAATCCCCCCAGGAGCTCTGGTCACCTTACTCACCAACAGGAACACAATACTGCTTGAAAACAGTATTATTTAGCTGTGGTCTTCTGTAAGGTCGAGGTACTTCCCCAGTCGGGCTGCTCCATATTTTGAGCAGGAAATTTCCTGCTGTGCCCTACCTCAGTTAATTGTAATAAAACGCTTATGTAATGTAAAAATATAATATAATAAAAATATATAAGAATATTTTAAGATACAACAAAAACTAAATATATATTTATGATGAATAAACCCTTTTTGAGCATTGGAAAATCGGCCCAACACGCACACGTAAAAAGTATTATGTAATAGTTTAACTCCAAACATTTGAATCTCAGTAGTACAACAACATTTCAACATCATAAAAGAAATGTATCCTAACGCAACCATGAGATAAATTAAAATACAAATAAGAAAGAGAAATGACCTGCAACTCACAAAATACAAGTGTTTACATATTACATTTATTAAAGCTTGTTTAAATCTTTTTCGCTGTTGATATGAATGATATGACTGGTATCTGTATGTCTAGCCATTATAGTACAATTCCGAACCCATACATACTTATAATGTTTTTCTTTGGCGATAGATTTAGCACGTTTCAAAAGAGCTTTGTTGTTACTAGTAAGGTGGTCATTGAAATGAATAGGTATTTTTCCAGATGTAAAACCTAAGTCCGTTGCTGTAATCTTCAGCTTTCGCAGTTGTGCTAGACAATCGTCTTTTCTATATCTACTAATGAAGCGTGCAATTATTGGTTTCGTCATATCTTTGTCTTTATTCTTAGATGATACTCTAGTAACAAAGTCTATATCTTTAGAAGGATCCAAGTGAAATGAAGCCTTTTCCGTAATATCCCTCAACAGTGTTATAAGATTTTCGCCTTTTTTCTCCGGAATACCAAATATTTCAATGTTAGACCGTCTGTCCCATTGATCTCGAATATCGCACGCCGCCTTCAATTTCTCAACCTCAGACCTAGTCGATTGTACCTCTAAATTTACCGATGACAATTGTTTAATATTGGATTCGAGTTTGTTGAGCTTTGTACTGATTTCATCGTATTTGGTGTTAATGAAGGCTACGGAGTCTTTCAAACTGCAAAACTCCTCTCTTAACCCTTTTAAGTCAGAAGATAGTCTATCCATAAAAGTTGAGGTGAGTTCATGTTTAATTTTTGAAAACTCCTCGGCAAATATCTGTCTAACGGTATCAGGAGACAAGGAACCCTCTAATTCATTATCGCCTGGTGATTGAGCGCAAGAAGCACCTCTACGGAGATTAATGTTTCCACTCGACTCAGACTGATACGTAGTAGTACGCAGGCCCCTCACCGGCGTGTTATCAGTATTAACTTGCCTCGGCATATCCAACGAGCACTTCGGACAGACCCACGCGGTACCCGTACTCAGACCTGGATCGTGTTTGCTCGTGGTAGGGTCAATGCATTGATGATGATAATGACGCTTACACTTAGAGCACGTCAACGTACCAGCGCCGCCATCTAGCGTCGACTTGCAACAACTAAACTTCATCTCTAAGTTTTATTGAAGTCGTACTATGGACCCGATAGGTAATAATTAAGTGGTATTCAAGACGAATATAATATACAAAATTTAAAATTATAATTTCAACTTTTTGTGGTTTGCTGGTCTTGAACTCTGAATCACTGAATGTACAGTAGAAAACCAATGCATTCACCGCTAGGCCAGGACAACACTGACGTCAATTAATGAATAGTTCGTATGTAAGATTCCGTATGACAACCGTTGCGGCAAATTTGTATTTATTTTATAAGCACCCGCAGTTCACAGCTGTTTATTATGAGTTACTATTTGGCACTATTTATAACACTATTAGTTTGTGTACGATAGATAGTTTAATGATTACATTAATTTACTATATTTATCTTCATGGTAGAACTCACAAGTATAATTTTAAACTTTTCGGAAACTTCATTTTACACTAAAAGCCGTTCGATATAAGTCTATATTTCAATATAAGTCTAGTATGATATATTCTCACTATATGACCTGGATAACAATAACACTTGTGAAATGCAACTTATTAAAACACTTCATGCACTTTTTACCTATTATGCAATACTTCTCGATTTTTAATACAACAAAATACGCGGAGCTGATGTAGTGAACTGTGGGTAAATATTTGAAAATGTGCATATTGGCATAGTTATGAAGATTAAGAAAAAAATGTGATGAAAATGATTCTTTATATGATTTTTGTAATCTCAGGGACTTTCTTTTTAAGATAGTATCGAAGGGCATGTCCTAAAATATATACTTTTTGTATAATAGACAATTCAAAATTCATACGAACGGTAGTGATAAATATGGATAATTGGTAATTAGGTCACTTAAGTGTAATGAGTTGTTTTCGAATGGTAATTATGAAAAAAATAAAAAATAGTTGATATTAAGATATAAAAGCTTTATTGAAATGAAAAACAGTTACTAAAACAAAAATTAAAGTTTCTTTTCTATAATGACAATTATGAAAATCAGTTACTAAACAATCATTAGAAAAACGTAGGCAACATGCCTTAAAAACATAAAATAAAAAAAATAAACATTTTCCAATAGAATTGTGTATTTTTATAAGAAATAATAAAATCAGTGTCTAACACAATAAAGTGGAAAAGAAATAAAACTCTTCTCATTGAAAATAAAAACAATTTTTGAACGGTCTTAATGTTAAAGTTTGAGATCAATATTATTACTATAGTAATTATTAAAGCATTAGAAACGTTGTACCATATTATATGATACCTCAGTCATCACAACATCATCACATCGGCATATTGCAGTACACTACTGGACATAGGCCTCCCCAAGTTCGCGCCAGACATCCCGGTTTTCCGCAATCCTCATCGTAGATCGTCGGTCCAACGGGCCGGAGGACGTCCCACACTGCGTTTGCCAAGACGCGGTCTCCACTCCAGGACACGTCTGCTCCAACGGCCATCGGTCCTGCGACACAAGTGACCACCCCACTGCCAATTCAACTTGTTAATTCTGTGGTCTATGCGGTTACTTTCATTCTCTCGCGGTTAGCCTCATTTCTAATTCTATCTTTGAGAGAAACCCCAAGTATAGCCCGTTCCATTGCACGTTGAGCGACTTTAAACTTGTGGACCAGTCCCTTCGTCAGTGTCCACGTCTCGGCTCCGTATGTTAAAACAGGTAGGACGCACTGCTCGAAGACTTTTGTTTTCAAGCATTGCGGAATCGTCGAAGTGAAGACTTGACGAAGCCTGCCAAACGCTGCCCAGCCCAACCGAATCCTCCTATCGGCCTCCTTCTCGAAGTTGTTGCGGCCTATTTGGATGGTATGGCTTAGGTAAATATAGTCCTGGACAACTTCGAGAAGGGTACCATCTACCGATATCGGTCTCGGTATGACTTGGTTGTTAAACATAGCTTTCGTTTTGTCCAAGTTCATACCGAGACCGACTCGTACAGAGGAATCGTTTAGGCCGGCCAGCATTTAGCCTAGTTCATCCAATGTCTCCGCAAAGATGACGATATCGTCGGCAAAACGAAGGTGAGAGATGTATTCGCCGTTGACGTTGATGCCTCGTTCCCCCCAATCCAAGATCATAAAGACATCCTCCAGCGTAGTGGTAAACAGTTTCGGTGATATGACATCACCCTGTCTTACACCACGCGGGAGGAAAATTGGTCAGAGTCGAAGGCTTTCTCGTAGTCCACAAATGCCATACACAGCATCTGATTATATTCTTCTGTCCTTTCAATAATCTGCCAAACAGTATGGATGTGGTCTACGGTGCTGTAGCCATTTCGAAACCCAACCTGTTCCGTCGGTTGAAATTCGTCGAGTTTTCTGGCGAGACGATTCGTAACGACCCTCGAAAAAAGCTTATAGACGTGGCTCAGAAGTGAGATCGGCCTGTAATTCTTTAGCAGAGACTTATCGCCTCTCTTAAAGAACAGTACCACCACACTCCTGGACCACGCCTCCGGCGTGGTACCTCGGTGGATAACGGCTTTAAAGCTCCCATTTTAAGCTGCCTGAGCGCCGCACTAATCTCATATCTACTTCGATGTCCGGGATGTCCTCCGAATTGTGACATAACAATGGTGCACGTGGATCTTCGGTGTCCCATGGCTCGGGCTTGCGTGCGCTGGACGAGTACAACTGTCCATAAAATTTCTCGACCTCTTCTCGGATCTGAGGGCGAGAATTAACATAATACCAGATAATAATAGATTTTTAACATAATTACCATTTCTAAAAAAAACTAATTACCATTCGCTTATGCGAACGGCAAATACCGGTAATGAGACAGATGGTAAGTAGTATTTCTACTATTTTCTTAAATAAATCATTCTTTTGTTAGAAAATTTTAATTCTATTCTCAAAATCCAAAAGGGGTCACTAAAAGGACTACATAAAACACGTCATCAAAAATATGTAATTGATCACTTACCTAAAAAACAATAAATTGTGATTAGAAAATATTTTGACAAAAACACTACGAGGACGAGATAATCAAAATTAGCGCCAAAAAGACTGGTCTTTGACACTACCACTACGCACGGTGTCCAAGCCCTGACTGGCGCCCGCACGGCTGTGTACTTTTGGATTGGAATATTCCAGTTTTTATATGAAAAATCATTACAAAATATTTTGAAATGGTAATTAGTACGTTATCGATGGACATTTTTTAACTGATCTTATTTTTAATAATTTATGTTCTTTGCGTGTTATAGCATGATTTTATGTGTTCATTAACAACTTAAGTTTATGAATATTTAACCAAAAGTGTAATCTTCAAGAAGGATTTAACACTTTTAGGATAATTATTGATTGAAAATGGAAAATGGGACACGGATGGTAATTAGATTTTGGCACTTTGATTTGTAATATCTCTTAACTTAATTTATAAATAAGATTTTTAGTTATCGCACCATATTTGGGATACTTTTTTACATAAGAAATAAATCAAAAAAAGTAAAAATAAAAACGCTGTATCCGTTCTTTATCAACCGCCGCGCGATTTGCACATTTTCAAATATTTACCCCTGTATGTTAAATGTATGTTAGCGTTTCCTCTATTTTTATTAGGTTTTGCTCGACCGCTGCGTATATTAAATTCTCAGTTACGGATATAAATTTTAAATGGTGCAATAATTCGGTAGAGTTAATAATACTTTGGTGTAATATAGATATTCTGCTAAATGCAATAGCGGTCTCGATTTCACCTAATTTAATAAAAATAGTACGGAAAGTACTATCAAATATATTGAACATAGTTATAATATATGTATTATACATCCAATCATTGTCCTGGGAAGCTAGTTGTTTTAATGCGGACTCAACAATTTCCAATCGTTTGTCTAAAATAGCGGAGTTTCTATTCAAAACTTCAGTGGTATTAATAAAGCTTTCGATAACTTGAGAAACCAGAGTCAATTTATTTTTAATGATAATCTGATTGTGAGCAAGTTCTGATGTGATTTTATCGTACCTTAATGCATCAAGATTTCCGGTAACAACCTTAATCAAAGAACCCAAGGGATTAAGAATACCGCTTTTGAATCGTTGTTGTGGGATTAATTGTTTGTATTACTGAATTGTAATATCACGTTAGTATTCTATATGTGTTTTCGGAAGGCTTGAAATTGAAATAGTTTCAGAGTTTAAATCGGGGTTAGAGCTCGCTGTTACTATAGCACTTGTATCAGATATCGAGATTGTGGATGAATCATTGCGTTCGGTCGTCTCCTTAGTCGTCCGTCTTTGTTCTTCATTGTCAACGTTCACTGTCATTGAGTGGAATTCGTCGTCGGAATTCGTGACATTAACCTTGATTCGAGAAAGTGCATCGGCATTTGAATTCTGGTTTCCCTTTTTGTAAACTATTTCATAATCAAAGTCTTGGAGACGTAACCGCCAACGGGTAAGTTTACTACTGGTGTCTTTATGGGAATCGAGCCATGCCAACGGTTTGAGGTCAGTATAGATTACGAACTTTCTCCCATATAAATAAGGGCGAAAATGTTTGATGGCCCAAACGATAGCGAGGCATTCTCGTTCTATCGTACTATACCGAGCCTCAGTGTCGGTGAGAGTACGGCTGGCATATGCCACAGGCTTATCGCCACCTATTGGGCCTTGGGATAAAACGGCACCTAGTGCGACGTTAGAGGCATCTGTCGTCAGGATGAAAGTTTTATCATAATCTGGATATTGTAACAGGGGTGCATGTGTCAAAAGTTCCTTACATCTATTGAACGCATCGATATAATTTTGATCCAAAATTATTTTATTTCGCTTCTTTAAGCAAGAGGTCAATGGTTTAGTTACATGAGCGAAGTCTTTAATAAACCGTCGGTAGTAGCCAATAAGACCAAGGAAAGATTTAATTTGTGTTGTAGTTTTGGGTATGGGGTAATTTAGAACAGCTGTAATTTTGTCGTTGTTAGGTCTAAGTCCCTTGTTAGTTATGGTGTGGCCCAGATAATTAACTTCCTTTCGTAGGAATTCCGACTTGTCCAATTGTACCTTCAGGTTTGTCTGTCTCAGTCTGTCAAAAACGGTTCGTAACTTATCTATGTGTTCGTCTAAACTTGTAGAAAATACAATGACGTCGTCGAGATAAACCATGCAGTGTAGTCCCTGCAGGCCTCTTAGTACATTGTCCATAGCTCTTTGGAATGTCGCTGGGGCTGTTTTAGTCCGAACGGCATTCTTAAAAACTCATAATGTCCGTGTTGTGTGCTAAAAGCTGTTTTTTCTCTGTCCTGTTTTTCTACTTCTATCTGATGATAGCCACTAGCCAAGTCAAGTGTCGTAAAGTAGGAGCCGTTCCCTAATTTGTCAAATAAGTCATTAATGTTAGGAAGTGGGTATCGGTCATCAATAGTAATTTCGTTAAGTCGTCTGTAATCTATGACCATTCGCCATTTAATCTCTCCGGACGCATCGCTTTTCTTGGGAACCAAGTGAACCGGTGCATTCCAGGGGGAATGTGACTCTCGGATAACGTTGTCCTTAAGTAATTTTTCAGTCTGTCTATTAATTTCGGCGGCTTGCGTAGGAGCCTGTCGATATGGTCTGACATAAATTGGGTCTTCGTTTTTTGTGCGAATTTTGTGTTTCACCTGATTAGTAAAACTCAATGGAATTTGATCGCAATAGAATATATCCTTGTATTCATTACAGAGATTAAGTATTTTACTTCGTTCTTCGTTATTCATATGGTCAAGTCTAAGCCTTTGTAAATTGTCTTTAAGTAATTTATCGGTGTCTATTGTTGTACTATGGTCACTAAAATTCAGGTTGCATTCGGTTTTGTCATATTTCATTACCGTGAAGGGTTTAGTTATAGTTATAGAATAAGGTTCTTCTAAAGTGTTCTGAATTACTGTCAGTGCGTATCCATTAACACAATTTACTAAGGCGGAAGGCATTCTTAACCCGGGAGTAAATTCTACAAAGTCAACTATGGCTTCACCTGAGTATATATCCGTGGGGATCCTAACACGGTGTTCACTACGTGGTTGTATTGTTATAACATAATTTAGGTTATTGATAATAGGTATGCAAGTAGTTTTAGTTTTTAACATTAAGTGTTTAAGGTCGATAATCGCATCTAGTTGTTTAAGTAAGTCGTTACCAATGAGTCCTTCATAGCGTTCGTCTACATCATATAAATGAAATTTATGATAGTCAGTAGTGTTAAAAGTCGGTAATAGGGGAATTACAATAGTTTCATCGTGTCGACTGGAGGCGTGGGTACTGACTACCTGAAATGGTTCGTGTCTAATATATTCTGAAAAATATTTGTAAGCAATACGGGGACTCATAAAAGATCTCGTGCTTCCGGTATCTATCATTAACTTAGCATTGATCTCTGGAATATAGATATAGGGTAGTTTGAGATCGGGGTTGCAATTTAATTCTATTATCTCTCTTGCGCAGGCAAGGCTTCGATGTGAAAATTTTTCACCATTTGTTTTAGGTAAGTCATCATTTTTCAATCCGTCCGATTCATCGTTATATTCAATAGGGTTCGACTCTTCATCATACATTTGATATGTCGTGTCATGCTCATATCTGTCATTATTATAATAAGTGTCGTAATAGTCTTGTAAGTCGTCGTTGCCTAAGGTAATTTCATTCAACCTAAAACCCTGTTGAGGTGTCTGGGGCTGCGGCCTTGGGACAGCTGTTCTCACTGAAGCGTCAGTTTCTTGAAAACGGGAACCTACTTGCACTTGGTGTGATTTATAACCAAACTGTTGAGTTTGAAACTGAGGTGGCTTATATCCAATATGTGGGGGGTTGTAGCCAAACTGTTGCTGTGGTTCCAGCTGCGGGCAGTACCCAAACTGTGTATTAGGGCCTAACTGAGGGCGGTACGAAATCTATTTGGTGGCGTCCCAAAATTAAATTTTTGTTGAGGCACGAAATTATTGGGCAACAAGGGTTTATACCCGTTTTGATTCTGTGACATCATAGAGGTGTTACCGAATTTAAAACCAACCGGAGTTATGTTAGCTGGTGGCCTAGGTGTCTGTAAGCCACCATGGATTCGATTTCGCGAAGTATATTGTTCGTGGAAGTTTACTTCCTCCATAACTATTGATAAGGCTTGCTCCAAGGTGGCAGGTGTATTCAACCTTACAACGCGTACTAAGTGTTCCGGTAAATTATATATAGAAATAACGTTTAACGCAGTATGATTATATATTGCGATTTTAGCCCTTTTTATGTCTGCGTTGGTTAATGAATTTACCTTTGAAATAAGCAGTGAGCGAATATTCTGAATTCTATTGCAAAAATCTAAGTAGCTTTCACCCGTCCTAATTTTACATCTTTCTAATTCGATATTTATACACTCCTCACTGCGGGGATCACCGAAATGTTGTTCTAACATTCCCTTAAGGCGGACCAATTAGTTATGTCCTCGCGTTCTGATAACAGCGCGGCTGCGTTATCGGTAAGACGGCTAGTAATCGCGTGGAAAACATATATATTCTGTTCCTCATGCCCTCTATATTTATTGATTGCGTACTCGCACTTTCTAAGAAAAAGATTAAGATGCCTTTTATCACCACCGAAATAGGGGATAAGCCGTAACATTTCATTTGGAATAGGGATAACTAGTACTGGCTCTGGTAAAGGAATATCACTTGCTCTCGGCTCCATTTTAAAAGATTAATCTATATACGAGTACAAGATTTAAACTAATCACTGAAGTTTCCAATGAATATTAATAGCAAGAAAATTAAAATCACAGTATAAAGTACACAATAAAATAGACAGGGATACAATAATGGTATTAAAGTTACATAAGATAAAATAGTAAAACAATATAAAATTATAACTTCTACTTTGATACTATACTTATACTCTTACTTCTAAGTTGATCGATTCTAAGACCAATATAATCTAATCTTTAAAAGCATTGAATAAAACACAATATAAATTATTAGTAAATAATCTGGCGCTTAATAGAATTTATCCTAAGTCACCAGTTTATCTTTATAAATTCTTAATAACTAATCTGCCACTTAATAGAATTTCATACTAAGTCGCCTTAAATAAAACACAATATTAATTTGAATAACTAATCTGCCACTTAATAGAATTTGATACTAAGTCGCCTTAAATAAAATACAAAATTAATTTTAAAGAACTAATCTGCCACTTAATAGAATTTGATACTAAGTCGCCTTAAATAAAACACAATATTAATTTTAAATAACTAATCTGCCACTTAATAGAATTTGATACTAAGTCGCCTTAAATAAAATACAAAATTAATTTTAAAGAACTAATCTGGCACTTAATAGAATTTGATATTATGTAACCAGCATCCGGCACTTAATAGAGTTTGATACTAAGTAACCAGTCACGTTATAATGAGAGAGGTTCGATCCCAATAATAACAAAACTAGATTTAATTTTATCATACGTAAAAAAACCCTTTAATGAAAAATACGGGAGAGGTAATATGGTAAGGATGGCAAAGAATTTTACTTACCAACCGACCGCTACTCCCATACTCGATGTCCTTGGTAGAGCTCGACAAATTTTGTTGGTTCGTAGATCGCCTCACAGCTATTCGCGCCGCACTCACGTATTCCAGGCGAATTTGCACACCCGAAATTATAGACGAAAGACGGCACAGCTTTATCGAAGCGATCCTACCGGCTGCGCCAGTCAAGTATTCCCTTTGGACAAGGGTTTTTAAACTATATTATATTTAAATTAGAGAAATAAAACAAGAAACTTGTTGCCCACTTGGAGGCTGGTATATTTCTGGTTCTCACACAGTATATTTTTACATTCATCTCTCTTCGAAAACAAGTCCAGGAATTATTATTTGATATATGAGATGTTTTGTCTAACAGAGTTAATTCTACGAGCTGACGGTCGTAATGCTATGTCAGCGAAACTGCACGTGCACTAATCTAACACGGAGGTCTGGGGTGCATGCATAACTACATACGCAACGCAAGCCGGTCGCTTGTTGATTCATTTAGTTATGATTCATCAAGAAAGTAGTGATGTGGTAACCTGTACCTATTGTATGTATCGATATATGGTAATGTTCGAAATTTGCTACGACAAATCGATGAGACCAGAATATTAGGGTGACCTAGGATTTTATTTTTATAAAAATTGCGAGATATTTTAAGTATATAATTTTTTAAACTTGGATAATTAATATGTTTATGTAATCTTTTGAGGTTAGTCCGAAATGGGGTATTATAGGCAATTTTAATAGCTTTGTTTTGAATGGTTTGTAATTTATTGTATTTTGACTCTGGTATTCTACACCAAACAGGAGCAGCGTATGTTAAGCATGGTCTTACCAACATTGAGTACATTTTCATTTTAGTGGACGAGCTAATTTTTGTCTTTCTGTTAAATATGGGCCGTAGTGCGTTTATAGCCTTGACACCCTTAAGAACCAGATTATCGGTGTTTTTACTCCAGTTAACTTTGTCGTCAATTATTGTACCAAGATATTTGACTTGACGACTCCAAGGGATGACATGATCATTTATTTTAATTTTCTTAGATGGTACCGAACGTCGTCTAGAGAACATTATACATTCAGTTTTATTGGAGTTTAACTTTAGCTTCCACTTGGTAAAGAAGTCACTGAGTAGATCAATGGAAAGTTGTAGCCGACCGATTACCAAATCACAATCCTCAGATGTTGTATATGATGCTGTGTCATCAGCATAAATAGCGAGTTGTGTATGTGGCTGTTTGGGGATATCGTTTATATACAGTGAAAAGAGGTATGGACCCAAAATTGAGCCCTGTGGTACACCAGCTGGCATATGTTTAAGAGAAGATCTATGATCGCCAATGGCTACCGAAAAGGAACGGTTGACCAGATATGACTGAACCAGTTTTACAAGTCCTGTTGGAACATTGTTAATTAATAGCTTATGCAATAGTCCCTCATGCCACACCGTATCAAAAGCCTTCTCAATATCTAATAAGACCATACCAGTACACTTCTTTTGATTCAAACCATGAGTTATTTGTTCACTTACTCTAGCTAATTGTTGCGTGGTCGAATGATTACGACGAAAACCAAACTGTTCCGATATAAGTAAATGATCCGTGAATTTTCGAAGGTGCATTAGGATTACTGATTCAAATAATTTGCCAAGGCTAGGTAGTAAACTAATGGGTCGATAACTTTTAGGACAGGAATCGCTTTTCGCCGGTTTTTTAATTGGTATCATTTTTGCAATTTTCCAAGAAGATGGATAATAACCCAATATTAAACATCCATTAAATATTTTAGTTAGTAAGACAAGACCTTTTTGTGATATATTTTTTAGCAGATAGTTTGTCAAATCATCTATACCAGGGGCCTTACGAGATTTGAGTTTGCTAAGTAAGGCGCTATTCGCGGCATTTACAACCTTGGAGCTCGAGTCTCCCTGCGGGATGTCTTTCCAAAGGTAGACATATTAACAATTGCGTCGCAATACATTTATAACAATATTATGTATATACACCAGAATATTCATTGTTTTGAAACAAATGGTAATAATCGCAGTGTAAACACGAGAAGGAATAACAAAATTGTAACTCCAAGTTTCCGACTGCGCAAAGTAAACGTCTCCTTTCTGGGTCATGGTATTCGCATGTATAATAAAATCCCACAAACAATTTTGGAATTGTCTCAACATAAATTTAAAGTTTTTATTAAAAAGAGATTAATAAATAAAGCGTATTATTCGGTGCGGGATTACATGGTTGATAAAGATGTGTGGAATTAGTGACGCTGTATTTCATGCACGACATTACTAATTTTGTACTAAATTACAGTTTATACATTATTTTTTTTTTTTTTTAAAGAGTAACTGCGGAGTTTCTTGCCGATTCTTCTCTGCAGAATCTACATTCCGAATCGGTGGTAGCTTCTTAAAAAAAACTTAATAATGACCTTTAATTAAAATTTTGTAAATTGACGATTCGAAAGTGCTCATGGGGCCTATTTGAATAAACTAATTTTTGATTTTGATTTTGATTTTTAATTGCCTTAAAAATTATTAGCATATCTAAGGTTGCTTGATCATCTTTATTGGAGAATTGAGTACCAGTGGGATGTTTTTGGTTGTTTAAGGCTGCTACTTCATTCCAGGGGCGACCATCAACTTGTCCACCTATCAATGATTTAGGTAAAATTTTGGTAGCTTGAGATTTTAAATTTTTCTCCTGGATAAATCGAAGGTAATTCATTCGTACACTGCACTGTCGATAATTTGCAGGGTGACTTTCTCCACAATTACAACACTGAGCTGGTTGTGTGCGATCCTTTTTTGGGCAGTCATTAGTAAGATGTTGTTCCTTACATTTAACACACCGGGGAGTAAGATTGCAGTTTTTCGATGAGTGTCCAAATCCCTGGCAACGAAAACATTGAGTTCCGTAGAGGTTTTTAGATTGGTATTTACGTATTTGAATTACACAATTGCTAATGTATTTTATTTGCTTGAAGCGCTTAATATCACTACCAGGAGGGAGTTGAACAAAATAAGGTGGACATGTGGTATTACTTCCATTCGGTGTTTTCATTTTGCGAACAATGACATCAGCAAAACCAAGGGAGTTGAGCTCTTCCTGTAAGTACGGCTCAACGTAAGCTGGTAGTCCAAAAATCACTGCTTTAGAAGTTCTCTCATCTTTGCGTGAGAAAGTGTGGTAGGGAACATTTTCCGACTTGAGACCCTTTTTAACGGCTTCGTGACTTTCCGGGGAGTAGCAACAAACTGCAACTCTGTTATTGCCTCTATATTGTAAATGAAAGGTTGTGCTATATCTACTGATAAGAACCCGAATATCTTCGTGACTCCATTCTTTTTTGAGTTCTATTACAATAGGTGGGGTCTTATGTATATTCTTACGGACAGTAGTAACATCTTGAAGTCGTTTGTTTGGGTTATCTGCCGATGAGTTATTGGTTTCCAAAGGGGTGAACCGATTTGTGGTGTTTGTTGGGACCGATGCATTTGCTTCCGCTGGACGTGCAGGTCTCTTTGGTATTTCCCAATGCGAGGTGTCACTGGGAAAATCGTTGGGTCGTTTCCCAAGTGAATTCGATCTTTGGAGAAAACGCTCCATGATAACAATAAACTAATCAAAAGTATCGATATCGAGGAGCGTGTTTCCCATCACTAAATTTTTTGTCACTAGTTTTAATTATTGGCTTAGCAAACACGTACGACTACGATGAGCGCGTACCGTATACTATGTATGTCACCGATTGATGATTGATGATTAGATGATTGTTGATTTAGAAACTAAATATGAATAAGTAATTTTTTATATTATAAAAAATAGATAATTTTAACAATATTTTAACATCGAATATATTTATAAGAAGATGTTTTCGGTTCAATAATTATTTTTAAAAATTAGTTACTTTCATGCTGAACACGTTTTCTCAATTAAAACTCAGACAAATTTAAAAATCATGTTTAAATTACATAATAATATGAAATATTTTCTCAATACACAAAACATTCATCTAAAACATGATTAAACATTGGTCACGCATACATAAAGATATTAGTTAACCCATAGTTTTATAAAGGACATTATTTGATTATTTACAGCTTTTTCGATCTTTTAATTCTTGTCTCGTATATAATTATGTAGTCTTCCTTGTTGCGTTATCAGTCAACATATCCAAAGTAATGAGCATAATATCAGTTTACTCTCACGATAAATTACGTTCACTGCTTTGGTGAATGTTGCTGATTTCATTATTTTGATATCTTTTGAAGCTCTGTAATGACACACACCTTAAAATTAAACAATCCAACTAGGTATGAATATAATGAAAATTATACATTGAGTAACAAAAAATCCTCAAATCTAGTCTCCTGTCGTCTAAGTATAGATTAGAAGATCAACAATCATTTTTATATAATTGTGTTTGCTCGCAAACGAAAAAAACCCGATTTCAGTTACATCGACAAGTAATACAACGTAATAAGACGAAAAAATAGTCAAGTAAATACGCGCTATTGAAGATTACTCAAAAAGTTGTAATCAGTTTTCGATCTAATTTAAACAAAACTACAAGACAAATATTAGCTTTCGATTAAATTAAGAATCATCGAAATCGGTACTACGAGTAAAAAGTTATGCGGTATAATATAACGTAGGTCGACGAAAAAGTAGTCACGTAAATACGCATTATTAGATATAATAACTCTAAAAGTACTTGTCAGATCTCAATCAAATTAAAAAAGGACCACATGACACGCAACACCTTTCAATTAAAACAAAATTGATCGAAATCGGTCCACCCAGTCAAAAGTTCTGAGCTAACATACATAAAAAAAAAACATACGTGTCGAATTGAGAACCTCCTCCTTTTTTGGAAGTCGGGTAAAAATTAGTTATGAATAAAAATATATAAAAAAAACACTTACGTTAGTACTTTTTTAGGGTTCCGTACCCAAAGGGTAAAAACGGGACCCTATTACTAAGACTTCGCTGTCCGTCCGTCCGTCCGTCCGTCCGTCTATCACCAGGCTGTATCTCAAGAACGGCTATAGCTAGAGAGTTGAAATTTTCACAAATTATGTATTTCTGTTGCCGCTATAACAACAAATACTAAAAACAAAATAAAATAAATATTTAAGGGGGGCTCCCATACAACAAACGCGATTTTTAGCCGCTTTTTGCCCGTTATTACAATCAATGTACCTAGTCACTGGTACGGAACCCTTCGTGCGCGAGTCCGACTCGCACTTGGCCGATTTTATTGTTCTGTTGTTCGACAGCATGACTGGTGACGCTTTGACGCTTCTGAAAAAAATTACCAAAATATGTTTTATAATATTGATAACGAAAAATAGTTTATGTATGTACACCGTAAAAATTAAAAAAAAAAAATTAAAATTTACAAAACAAAAAGTTTTTTATTCGGTCTACATTGCGTTAATAAATTTACCATAAGTTACATACATAATTTATATTTTATCTTTAACCAGGTGATAGTAACGTAAAACTTTTACAAAAATACAAAATACAAATACTATATACCATATTGAACAACCAGAAACAATACACATGTTACATAGAAATACGACCACAAAAAGTTGTTTCGAAACGCGTAGGCCAAGAGTTACTTCGAAAATAAATATAAAAAAATAGTATATTATATAAATCGAACGGATGCAATATTACAATAGCGGTGGACGAAAAAATGGTAGCTTTCAATCATCTCCTGACCCAGTTATTTGATATACATGCTCCTATTCGGCCTGTGCGTATTAAACATGCTCCTGCTCCTTGGTTAACAGCTGAAATTAGAGCACTACAGCAGGCAAAAAATAAGGCTAAAGCTCGATACAAATCCAATCCGAGCTCATCTAATAAGGAGAAATATAAAACTCATCCAAATAGTTGCAACAAGGCGTGTAGAGATGCACAACGACGCCATATCCACAAATCTATAACAGAGGAAGCAGATCCTGGAAAAATCTGGAAATTTCTAAAAACACTCGGAGTTGGCAAAGTCAAACAATATGCACCTTCAAATTCCTTTGATCTCAATAAGCTTAATAAACATTTTACTTCTTCTGTCACTATAGATAGTGCGACTAAATCTGATACCCTTAGTCATCTTTCTGCCATTGAAACTCCTGAAACGTCGTCAATTTTTACTTTCACTCAATTGTCTGAATGTGATGTTAAGAAGAGCATATTAGTTGTTAGGCTGTACGGCCAAGGAGTGGAACTCTCTGCCGGCATCTGTGTTTCCGGAAAGATACAATCTGGGTATCTTCAAGACGCGAGTGAATAGGCTACTTCTAGGCAAGCGTGCTCCATCCTAGACCGCATTCTCACTTAAGATCAGGTGGAATAGTGGTCAAACGCAAGCCTATCTAATTATATAAAAAAAAATAATAGTTCTAATGCGGTGGGCAATGATAACATCAGCCGTAATATGATCATTCCTATAATTGACTCAGTCCTTCCTGTCATCACCCATATTTTTAACGAATCCTTAAGTTCCAATACCTTTCCTACTTGCTGGAAGGACGCTCAAATCATTCCACTACCGAAAAAACCTAATTCCTCTTCGTTTTCCGATCTTCGCCCAATAGCCATTCTCCCTTTCCTGTCCAAAGTTTTTGAGCGTCTTGTCCATCAACAGCTAACTTTATTTCTTTCTTCTAATAATCTCCTAAATCCTTATCAGTCCGGTTTCCGTAAAGGTCATAGTACGGCTACGGCCCTTGTGAAACTCACTGACGACATTAGGCAGGCAATGGACGGTCAGAATCTCACCGTGTTGACCTTGCTGGACTTTAGCAATGCGTTTAATGCGGTGGATTTTGATTTGCTGCTGGCTGTCCTGTGCTCACTTAACATATCTCCATCAGCAATTGATTGGTTTCATAGTTACTTGTTTGGTCGTCGGCAGCGCGTGCGAATCCAGGATTCTTATTCAGACTGGTCTAACGTGAATGCTGGCGTTCCACAAGGTGGCGTGTTGTCCCCACTCCTATTTTCAATCTTCATAAATTCAATAACTCTCCATATATCTTCTCTCTACCACTTGTATGCCGATGATCTTCTATTCTCACGCTAAATTGACAGATCTACCTACATCAATAGACAACTTAAATAATGACTTGAAGAACTTATATAGATGGAGTAGCTCCTACGGCTTAAACATTAATCCCTCGAAATGTCAAGTCATTATTATCGGTAGTCCTAAGCTTGTATGTCGAATAGACTGGTCGCTTATACCGCCAGTCGCTTATAACCACGCTGTAATCAGTTACAGCGACAAAGTGAAAAATCTCGGAGTTATCTTCGATAGACATCTTTCCTGGGAACCTCAGCTGAGTGAGATGAGCCGTAAGCTATTTGCAGCTATTGGATCACTGCGACGACTCCAATATTTCCTCCCTTTGCCAACCAAAATTACGTTAGCACAGTCACTCCTTCTACCAATTCTTGACTATGCTGACACTTGCTATCTTGATCTTAAAGAGGAGCAATTAAATAAGCTTGAGCGCCTTCAGAATCTTTGCATACGGTTCATATTTGGTCTTCGCAAATATGACCATGTTTCCGAATTTCGCAATTGTCTCAAGTGGCTTCCGATTCGCCTTCGCAGGAATACTCACATACTCTCGCTACTATATTGTATACTTTTTCATCCTGATACACCTCTGTACCTTAAGGAACGTTTTAATTATCTTTGTGATACGCACGAACGCTCCCTTAGATCCGAGTCTACTTTGATTCTCGAAACTCCAGATCACACTACTTCTTTTTACTCCAACTCCTTTTCAGTTAAAGCTGTTCAACTCTGGAATGCTTTACCTCTTCCTATAAAACAAGCCCAATCCTTATCTTGCTCCAAAAAATACCTTAAGGCGCACTATTTGTCATTTATACGTCATAATTGTTTTTAATATCTCTGTTTAATTATTATATATGTCGCAGATCAGAAGTGAGGTGGAAGGATGACCGGACTAATTTAATTAACAATGTAATTTAACACAAGATAGTTACACAGAAACGGGGTGGAGACCCAACTACTAAGTATTAAATGGACTCACCGAGCGGGAACCGTGTCTATCGCGTGGCGGAGGGACAACTCAGAGTCAGTGCCCGGGAGTTACGACCCGAGTCTAGATTTAAGACGGCCGTCTTTAAAATGCGCATTAACGCTCGCCTCCACTGCCCGAGTTGCCCACAATATAATGTAACAATTAATTCGTGTACACAAACTAACCCTTACAAGAGTCGAGGTTAAGCTACTAGCAGGATACACAAGTGCACCGCGCCACGCCAGAGCCAAGACTGCCCTAGCTGCGGTTACATCGGTCTTTTATGCACGAAGGAATGACTCGAATAATAGAATGAGTGAGGGTAGATGAATAATAATAACAACACAGGTACCGTCATTAATAACTATCCGCATTGACTCTCCGACACGGCCATCTTGACAAGTCACACGTCCCCGTGTGATGCCGTAAAAAGCAAAAAGGTTCAAAGTCTGTGCAGTTTCAAAGTCCTAACTCGGCTTATCCTGATTCACACCTAATCAAGGCTAAAGGGATAGTTTATCGAATAACACGTTTGATTTTAACAACAACACTAACACTGGCTTCATCTTATTTCAGATCGTTAATCTCATGTTAATACACAACCTCTTTTTGTCGACACACCATACAACCATACGCGAAACTACCATTAAATCAAAATTGACCAATCGTTTTGATATGAACATTACTCTATTATTGCTTTCCACATATTAGTCGCCACTGTCACCTAAATCGAGCGACAGCAGCTCATGCCACCTCCATCGAGTGACGATAACCACATGTATTGCCTCCATCGAGCAATACAACCAAGACATGTTTCAGCAATGGATACTTAAAAACAATGGCACCAACAAAATTTATCTCAATAAAATTGGTTGTATAGTGGTCTACATTGCTTCATCAGTTAACTTTAATCACAAAAAAACTACTAATCTATCCTACTCGCTCACAGACGAAAGGTTCCTCTAACCGTAATTAAAAAAAATAAAGTTTTATTATTGACACATTTAGATCTGACACATTTAGATCACATACAACGTTCATGGCCCGGCCGCCTTAGCAGCTAGTGACAACTACTATTGCCACCCATATTGTAATCACCTCATGTGATACGACCAACACATATCGTCATCACCTCCTGTGATACGACCAAATTAGCATCAACAACATTAAACAAATCTAATTTAGCAGGTACATCAGTAAAAGGAATCCTTCATCTCAGGCTCCCCCCACTTTGACTCAAGCCCCGCCTACTGGCTCCGCCCACCTTGCCACGCCCACCGGACAGGCCACGCCCACCAGCGGCACCGTAGCTTCTACAGACCCTCAAGTGGCACTTCAATTAGGAAGTTTAATTGAAATAATTCAGGCAATGAAGGAATCACAAGAACGCAAGTTCGAATCACAAGAACGCAAGTTCAGCGCTTTGCAGGAATCACAAGAACTCAAGTTCGAATCACAAGAACGCAAGTTCAGCGCTTTGCAAGAATCACAAGAACGCAAGCTCAGCGCTTTGCAAGAATCACAAAAGGCAATGCAAGAATCACAAGAGCACCAAAAAGACCTCCAAGAAAAAGCGCTTTTGGCTATAAAAGATGTTAGTGACACGGTAGGTAAGCTCCGAAAAGATGTCGACAAAGTGGAAGAACGAGTTACCGGGTTAGGATTGGATGTCGAAAATGTGAAAACCGGCCTCGTGGAACTACAGAAGAAAGTAGTGCGCCTTGAAACCACGGGAGTTGCGATGTCTAGTGGAACTACCGGAGTGGCGCAAGGACCAAGAGTGAAAGTGCCGCCATACGACGGCACTACTTCGTGGAACGCTTATCGTCAGCAATTCCAGACTGTTGCTACTGCCAACGGATGGACAGAAGAGCAATGCCTGACCGCTCTCACTGTTGCGCTCAGAGGGCAAGCTTTGTCTGTCTTGGAAGCACTGCCACATACAGGAAATGGGTTCCAAGACCTGATGGAGGCACTTGAATCCAGATACGGGGAGCGACACCTGGAGCACGTGTTCCGTGCCCAACTGCGTGACAGAGTCCAACGCTCAGGAAAAGGACTACAACAATGGGCGTTGGAAATTGAAAAACTCGTCAGGAAGGCACACCCAGGAGCCGACACCAAGATGGTAGACACGAATATTGTTCAAGCATTTGTCGACGGAATCAAAGATCTGGAAGTCAGAGCTGCAGTGAGGCTTCGTCACCATAGCTCGCTAAAGGAAGCATTGGCGCATGCTTTGGAGTTCGAGGCGGTTCGCCATGACATACGGCAGACTCATAGGATCCGCGAAGTCTCTGAGGAAGTCAAGGAGGTTAAGGCTCCTACGAAGAAAAGATATGGAGTCATGTGCTACAAGTGTTGCGAGAGGGGCCATCTCCAGCTCAACTGCCCGCAGAAGGAGACCCATCTGGCAAGGATGAAAAGGATCGAGGATCAAATGGAAGAGCTGAAGAAACAAGGGTCTTCGTCCCCTGCCCGGGATCAGGAAAACGAATAGAAGCCAGGACTAAGGGGCGAGTACTGGCTGACGCGGAGGAAGCCCCGATAACCGTTATCTCCCAGGCATGCAGCGGGAATAGTCTTGCGATTCAGGGGACTATTAACGGGACGGATTGCAAAATGACTCTAGACACAGGAGCCTCTAGGACAATAGTGAACCCAAATCTGGTAAAAGCCGCAAGGGGACACAAGAGGAGAATTAACTGTCGGCTTCTTACAGCCTCCGGTCAGCCAATACTAGACTGAGATCCCATGGTAAATTGTTGTAGGTATCGTTTTAACCCTGGGAACCAGCTTCTTATGTTTATTTATGATTATGAGAATATATATCGACCAGGGTGCCTATCAAAATGTAGCCACTAGTATTTTTAATTAAATTTTTGTTAATTGATTTTTGTTAAAAGAATACGGACATAACAAACATTTATGATTTATACATATATCAAATGAAAGCTAATTTTTTTCTATTTATTATTATACTAGCATGTATTTTTGGTGCCTATTTAGACAGTCGATCTGAAGGAGTAAACTCCAGTCAGAGTATAATAATAAAATACACTCCAGCCGTGTGTCGGAGCTGACACACACACATTTTTTTTTTACAGAATTTTACACTGGGTAGTAGCTAGCTACATAATATACACTAATCTGTGCTGAGTAGTCACGGTGTCTTATTTATTGTATAAATGCAGATCTAGATATTGAGGACGATTCATATATTTTCTGTAATTTTTTTTATAATTTTACTAATAGTAATAATTAAGGTAATTGAAGTAAAAATTGAATTAAATATTCCTAAAAAACGGCCAGTCTTTAGACAATAGTATTTCGATTTATGGGGTTTTTTGAAAAAGTGGGGGGAGGGGTGTGTGGTGGATTATCCTCTGGTGCCTCTCCCATCCCTAGAAATCTCATGATTATAACGATATCACGGCAAAAAAATTTAAGGTAAAAATTATTTAAATAGTTACCGAATACCTAATTTTTATTGTGCGTATTTTAGCTCCGATGCTGCAAGAAGTGCATTCATACTCCGTTCCGTAGCTTTTAAAACACTTACACATTATAATAATACACGTATGTACGTAGAAACTATTTGTAACACTTTTATACATAATATTATTCGTATTTACGTTAAAACTATCTCTTGATTGACAAGAGTAATATACGCATAGAGTATAGTAAGTATATAGGGAATATACGATACGAAGAACAGATTAATATGAACTGACATATCGATGTAGATGTTTTCGTTCTATCTATCAAACAGGCAAAAGTCTAAGACCATACAGCCTATTCAGTCGGGATTCTTTTCAATACATTTTTTTATATGAAGGCAAAACCTATTTAACCGTAAATCTTTTTAATTTTGAGCTTAGATAAATTAGATTATCCACATAATTTCGTTATATAAAATAAATAAATAACCCTAACCTATCTAACTCATAGTTTTTATATATTAAATTAAATTAATACTTGTGCATTGTAGGACAAATTAGAACGACATAATATTCTAATAAAATTAGTAAAATTGTGTGTTAGAATATATATACAGAAATCCGAAAAATACCCAGAACCCAATCCGAGCACCCCACTATCCACGTGGTCTTGGTCTGTCTTACCCCTAGAGTGTTCTGTTGAGAGCCCGGAGCGGATAAGGCTGGTCGCCGAAGGCGACCAGCCTCATCCGCTCCCTACGCATTCGTTCATGCGCTTTCGCACAGCGGGAGAGGTCTGTCCTCCTTTCGCGCCGGAGCTGTGTTATACTAATTTCAATGGTGGTAGGTTAAATTTTTTTCGTAACGTACTCGTAATTATGTGGATAAACCGTCTAATTTTGAAGTTAGATAGGTTTTGCCTTCATATAAAAAAATGTATTGAAAAGAATCCCGACTGAATAGGCTGTATGGTCTTAGACTTTTGCCTGTTTGATAGATAGAACGAAAACATCTACATCGATATGTCAGTTCAGAACTTCATATCAGTGCTGCCAACTTAGCGCTTTTCGCGCCAGATCTAGCGCTTTTTTTTGTTTCGAAGCGCGTTTTAGCGCCTAGCGCTAAATCTAGCGCTTTTTCAAATTATATGAAACTGTATTTAATACAGCGTAAAACATAATAAATTTAAATGTTAAATAAAATTATTTCTACCAAAATTGAAAAACTAACGTAGCAAACTTTACTAATTTACTTCTTCACTACGATCGTTTCATTCTGTTTATACTTTTATAGTTGACCTACGGTTTACACATTTGCAGTGCTTGATTTATTCACTATAATTAATTTCAACAAATTATAAACAACGTTAAAAGAGTGAGTGGAAGCAGGCATAACGCTTTTAAACATTGATTAAAACCTGTGCCTCGTGACCGTGATCCAAAAAAGCTTAATGTAGGTACTTTTTGTAAACGGGAGTTTTTGGCTTCAGTGATATCAAAAGACATCGTAAAACAGCATCTTATTTAAAAAGGTAAAAAGTTAAAAACATTGGACACAATGTGCGTTTTCCAATTACAGAGCATAATGCGACTCAGTGGCGCACAATACTAAACCACTCAGCCACCACTGAGTTGGTAATTTGGTATCCATTGCAAGCACGCACACGGAAGCCCTACTTTTGAGAGTGTGAAGCGTTGCTGTAGCTTTGGAACTTTCAACGTTGAGCATTGAGCATTATACCGCATAATGCGCTTTAGTGCTGATATTGGAAAACGCACAATATCTCCACAATAAAATAAATTTGCAGTTGGCGCGAAATCTAGCGTTTAAAAAAAAAGTAATTTTTAGCGCTTTCTAGCGCTTTTTTACAGCTCTGACAGCGCGTTTTCGCCAAGACTAGTTGGCAGCACTGCTTCATATTAATCTGTTCTTCGTATCGTATATTACTCTTGTCAATCAAGAGATAGTTTTAACGTAAATACGAATAATATTATGTATAAAAGTGTTACAAATAGTTTCTACGTACATACGTGTATTATTATAATGTGTAAGTGTTTTAAAAGCTACGGAACGGAGTATGAATGCACTTCTTGCAGCATCGGAGCTAAAATACGCACAATAAAAATTAGGTATTCGGTAACTATTTAAATAATTTTTACCTTAAATTTTTTTGCCGTGATATCGTTATAATCATGAGATTTCTAGGGATGGGAGAGGCACCAGAGGATAATCCACCACACCCCCTCCCCCCACTTTTTCAAAAACCCCATAAATCGAAATACTATTGTCTAAAGGCTTACCCTAAAAACTCTTTTGGTATTACAAATTGTCATTTTGTGTAAATATAGAAAAATTAAGTTAACAATTAAAAGAAAATAGTTTTTATTAAATAAATTTTGAAAAAAAAACCACTTATTTATATTGAAATTGTTCCTAAATATTTGACATTAATCACGAAATTTTCTCGCTCGAAAATAATTTTGCTTGGAAACAAATAAATTAGTAAACTTTTTTTTTAAATCACTTTAATTAGAATCTTAAAGTCAATCACTGTAAATAATAACTATTATAAAAGAATTTTATTCAAATATTTTATTAATATAAGAAGAAAAATTTATAATTCTTGTTATTTTCTTTTCCTTTTAAACTTATTTAAACTAAATCGAGAAGACAAGGGTTTTTTTGAAGTTAAAACTTCTTGCGCGTTGTTGCGGCGTTGAGCACTTTTGTGGGATGGGTAAAAACTGTGAAACTCGCGTCAGGACACGTGGGCTGATCGAAAATTCGTAAGACGGTTGGAGAGTATTGTTGTAACATCGAAATCGATTAATCGAACAATCGATTGTTTTCTTTCGATTGTCGATATTTTTAATCGATTGTAAGGGTTTCGATTAATTAAAAAAATATAAACTTTTTAATGTAATATAAATTGAAATGTTTGTGTATATGGGTGCAAATCGCCAATACTTGGCAACTATTGATATTTATATTTTAGTTTATCGATTAAAGTGAATATATTATTATAGAAATGTCTAATTAAATATTTCATGAAATATTTAAGTTATTTGTAAACATAAAAACCGTTATTTATTGAGATCCGATATTTAATAGACACTGTTTCGATTGTTTGAATGTTTTGAAGACGTTTGATGTTTCATTTATTGTTAAAATACTCAATTTACTGTGTAAATGTTCGAATTAATATGTATTAGAATTAATATTATTATTCTGTACCAAACATTATTACTTTATGTTAAGTCTTTCTTAATTTCATTTCGATTATTGCTTACAGCGCCATCAACACTGTAATGTTTATTCAAATTAAATTAATAAACCTTTGCATTATATAAATCATTTGAAGTTATTTGAATTCATTAAAATATTTATTATAAATATTAATCTGTATTTTAAGAATTATTTTACAGTAACTAATTTTATTTGTATGTTTAAAAGGAGTTGTATTTGATATCCATTGTTAAGGAAACTATAAAAGCGGTAGATTTATGTAAAGATTATTCTATTCTGTTCTATACGTGCGATTGTGCGTTAATAAACTAAGAAATACTTTATTTTGTGTTATTTCACTGTAATGGAATCTGAGCGAGGAAACTCTGTCGTATCGCCGACAGCAGCGGTGGGATCACAGCCCCAAGACTTCACAGGGCCTCCAGATGGGACGACCTTCACTATGGAACAAGTGATGGGTCTCCTATCCTCCATATTGAAAACTCCTGCGACAAGCACTGCGAGAGCGACGTTGTGCCAACAACTGGTCACTACATTGAACCACGTGGGAACAAGTGAAGGAAGAGCTGACTCTCATACGTTTGGCAACGAGTTCCGGTACCCGGATGACGTGCAGAAATGGTGCAGCTACACTTCAGACCAAGCGAGCAGCTACGTTGAATATGCTACAACATCCAGGACGCTCTTCAGGAGGGTTCGACCATACGCTGCCGATGCCGAGGTAAAGGATACACTGATCACAGGTATTTATCCTGAGTTTATTCGTTCTGAGTTTTTGAGAAGTACCCCCAATTCACTCTCCAAATTAGTATCAGTACTAAAAACATTTCGAGAATGTAAAATTGAAAATAGAGAGAGTAAATATTATAATTATGTTAAAAAGCCACGTGTTAGGGACCTTCAAATTATCAAGTAGGTAATTTGTTTTAATTGCAACAAGCCGGGTCATTTCTCGTTAGACTGCAAAAATCCCTATAAAAACAACCCTGTTTTGTCACTATCAAATAATTATTCCATTTCCTCTGGCAGTTTTAGTTACGTTAAGGTTATTAAGTGTGAATACTGTCATCGTAAGGGCGACTTAGAGAAAAATTGTTACCGCCGTCAAATTGACGAAGGTAATGCCTCAAATAAAACTTGACTATAGTTCATCTATTAAGCGTAGCCCTTTCAATCTTTTTGATACTGGTGTGACTGTCATTAATTCGAGAGAAAACTGCTAGCTTCGTTGCCGAAAAACGTAAGCAAGTTTATCGGTATTTCAAACAATAATTAAAAAAAAAAAGCATTACGACTATAGTTTAAATTTTTAATATTAGCTTAGAGCTCAGTAGGTTCTAATCTTCTAAAAGTAGCCAGTCTTAGCGTCGCCGTTAGTGAGTACAATATATCTGGTTTAAAATTGACATCCTTTTTGAATTACGAGTAGATACCGACCTTACCGACCAAAATAAAAGTATTCACAGACTTGAGTTTAAAAACTTTTGCCAACGATATGGGATTCAACACCACGTAGTAGTGAAGGGAGCTAGTACGGCTAATAGTCAGGTTGAGCGATCACTGAAAGTTATCATATATATTAATACGCTAACGTTAAGATATTTGATCATTTTATACACAATTGTTTACTCTACCGGCATTGTTTTTGTTAATTAATTATTAAAATTATATCACGGCGTTAATTTTGCAACAACGGCAACATAATTGACGACTGGTAAATTTTTTTTTTGCTCGATTTCAAAATTAGAAAATGGCACACAGCCTTACAATAATTACAATTAGATATAAACTGTAGAATATCAAAAAGTACAGGTAAAACTCCCTTGGAATTATTATTATTAGGAAAAAGATCCCACTTGTCGTTTAAATATTGTAAATTGACAATGACATACTTACAGACGACTCAAGAAGTTAGATTGATTGCTAAAAAACGGATGGACGAGCGGTCCCTTAGCGATAGAGATAGAGGCTCGTTTTGATAAAAGTAAAGCCACAATCCACCCATTTATTTAAATTCGGCGACTTCATCTTAATGCGACGCCATGAACGACATACTACTAAGTTAGGCTCGATAAATGATCGATATAGATTAAGCATGTTTATCTTCGTGGTTGTTCAGAAAAGACTGAAAGTTACGATGCCTTACATCCTGCCCCCATAGTTCAATCAGACCCTTCCAATTGTTCTAAAAACTCAGACGAATTGACCGTATAGGCAGATAAATCAGTGGAGACCAATGGTGCTTCCACTTATCTTGCAGGCAATGTTGCTTCTATATAATTGCATATGACTGTGTTGATAATTTATATGGTTTGTGTAATTATTAATGTGTGTGCGTAAAATTTATTTTTCCTATCCAATATCCTTCCTAAAACGCTGGCTGGCCACCATGCGTATCCTTATAAACCTGGTCTTGTTGGCTAGATCCCAGGATGGGTGATGCCTTGTGTGTTGGCTAGATCCCAGGATGGGTGATGCCTTGTGTGTTGGCTAGATCCCAGTATGGGTGATGCCTTATGTGTTGACTAGATCCTAGTATGGGCTAGGCAACATCTGAAATTGTGTCATAAAAACTTTTGAGTGTAAAGGGTTTATTTGTATTATTTGTAAAAACAGCGCAAGGGACGCGCTGGAGTCAGTATGGCCGTATGGGCGCAAATCGCCAATACTTGGCAACTATTGATATTTATATTTTAGTTTATCGATTAAAGTGAATATATTATTATAGAAATGTCTAATTAAATATTTCATGAAATATTTAAGTTATTTGTAAACATAAAAACCGTTATTTATTGAGATCCGATATTTAATAGACACTGTTTCGATTGTTTGAATGTTTTGAAGACGTTTGATGTTTCATTTATTGTTAAAATACTCAATTTACTGTGTAAATGTTCGAATTAATATGTATTAGAATTAATGTTATTATTCTGTACCAAACATTATTATTTTATGTTAAGTCTTTCTTAATTTCATTTCGATTATTGCTTACAGCGCCATCTACACTGTAATGTTTATTCAAATTAAATTAATAAACCTTTGCATTATATAAATCATTTGAAGTTATTTAAATTCATTAAAATATTTATTATAAATATTAATCTGTATTTTAAGTAACTAATTTTATTTGTATGTTTAAAAGGAGTTGTTACGGCGCAAGACAGTCCAACAGTACTTCAGACGTCGGGGCCCACAGCGACGTCGGAAGCGGGCTGCCTGGCGTCGGGTACTAAGTACCGATGAAATTAAACGGCTGCGCGAGCCGCTAATAAATTATTACAAATTATTACTCACCGTCAAAGGAGGAGCTCGGCTATCCGGTCAAGTACAGTCAGGGTAGGTATGTGTAGGTAGTGGAATAGTGTGGTGACGTTGGTGTGTAATAAAGTGACCTGACAGCACTCGACAGCGCCGCGACTCGACGGCAAATCAGGAACGACGATCACTCCAGCCCACTCGAACTCACGGTCACGGAATTAATAGTCTTATATAACCAAACGTCGGCAGAGAAAAATCCAAGTTTAAGGCACATAAAGATTAACACGCACAATTAATCGTTAAAAGCCGTACGATCGAAATAACCCGCACCGGCATACAACGAGATTAATACAAGTAAGACTAATGCATCAGTCATAAAAAAGCCTCAACAAATTTTAACTTCTCTCATCAAGATGGCGATCACTTTTCGGGGTTCACACAAAGACACCACCGCGCCGCAAAGCATACACGAGGTCAAGCTAAATAGTTTCACTATGCACGAGTTATTCGCGCCGATATACAAGAAAGTTTATCAAGTTTCAAATGCAGGGATTACTACACGTAATGAATTCGCGCTGAAGCTAGTATCGACTTCGTCAACAAGCGCGCGGACCTCACCGTCCGCTCACAGATTGCAACTCCGCAGCGGGACGGACACAGTCCGAGCGCACGTTCGCTCCGCCCCGCTTTCAAAAGGCGACTGACTCCCATCAAGGGCAAGATCACGACCTCGACGCGCGGGCGCTGGCTCGATGCCAGGCCGCTATTCAAAAAAAACCGGTTCCCCGATGAACGCGACCTTGTCATACCGAGAGCGCTTAATCCGGCCATAACAGGAGTTGTATTTGATATCCATTGTTAAGGAAACTATAAAAGCGGTAGATTTATGTAAAGATTATTCTATTCTGTTCTATACGTGCGATTGTGCGTTAATAAACTAAGAAATACTTTATTTTGTGTTATTTCACTGTAATGGAATCTGAGCGAGGAAACTCTGTCGTATCGCCGACATGTACGATAGCGCAATAAATAAATATTGTATTCTACCACATAAATGATAGTACTTTTATATCTATATCTATAATAATATAATAAAGCTGAAGAGTTTGTTTGATTGTTTGTTTGTTTGTTTGTTTGTTTGTTTGAACGCGCTAATCTCAGGATCTACTGGTCCGATTTGAAAAATTCTTTCAGTGTTAGATAGCCCATTTATCGAGGAAGGCTATAGGCTATATTTCATCACGCTAAGACCAATAGGAGTGGAGTCCACGCCGACGAAGTCGCGCGCAGAAGCTAGTTAATATATAAAGCTGAAGAGTTTGTTTGTTTGTTTGTTTGTTTGAACGCGGTAATCTCTGGATCTACTGGGCCGATTTGAAAAATTCTTTCAGTGTTAGATAGCCCATTTATCGAGGAAGGCTATTGGCTAGGTGCGAAGTCATGGTGGAGGTAAGCCGAATCGACACAAGCGTACGCAGTGGTGAATTTTTGAACTAAACGGAGATGTTTTAAGACTCTGTCGTATAAAAAATACACGTAAACATTTTAATTTTTTATCAATAATAAAATTTTAATAAAATGAGCAACCGGAGTTGCTGTGTCGTTAATTGTAGAAATACTAGCAGAAAGAGTGAGTGTAAATTTTATACATTTCCAACTGCGAAATGGAAAATAAATCAAAGAAAAAAGTGGATAGTAGCAGTAAGACGGCGAAAGTAAGTAGTATCATAACCTTAATTTCAGTATTAATAATAAAAGAGTATAACAGGCATTTGGAAACTGGTAAATGTTGTTGACCCAATAATATATTATCTAAATTAGTAATTTGAAATATAAATGTTTTTACTTGTGGAATTTATCAAAATTTAATAAACTATTGTATGTATTTTATTAAGAATTTCATATAAATAATGAAAAATATTTTGCTACTCTTTAGATTAAACAACGTGTTTATTAAATTTAAAAAATTTAGGTACTAATTTGGAACTCAATTCGATGATTTACTGCTTGAAACCCAGTTTTGATGATGACCTCCATGTTTTCGTAACGACTTAAATAAAAAAATATTAAATTAAAAAAATTAATATTTTACGTTATCTTCAAGATTCAGCTATTACATTATCTTTTTATTTTTATTCTTTACTTTTACCTTTACAATTATATTTATACTCTTTGTTTCCAAAGTTTGTTTCCTTTTAGTTTTGTTAAATATAAATTTACAACTCATATGTACTCAGCTATGCTTTAGAAATTAGAATTGACCACAGATTACACACAGATAGTATAAAACTATAAAGCTAGCTAGAATTGACTTAATCTAATCATGTAAATATTACCTAAATAATTTGTTTATCAATGATACTTACGTTTTTTTTTAAGATATTTAATTCAATATAAAATAGCACGTAATTTCGTCAGTTCGTCACCACATTTTTTTCACATATTGATAGTTATTTTAACAATAAAAAAATAGTAATTATTGTCAAATATCATTAACTAGCTTCTGCGCGCGACTTCGTCGGCGTGGACTCCGCTCCTATTGGTCTTAGCGTGATGATACATAGCCTATAGCCTTCCTCGATAAATGGGCTATCTAACAGTGAAAGAATTTTTCAAATCGGCCCAGTAGTTCCAGAGATTACCGCGTTCAAACAAACAAACAAACAACCAAACAAACAAACTCTTCAGCTTTACTGCCAATCACAGATTATATCTGCCAATACTGTCCCCTTTTAGTTCATACCTCGAGTGGCGCTACCGTCACGCACCTAGCCAATAGGCTATGTGTCATCACGCTAAGACCAATAGAAGAGGAGTCCACGCCGACGAAGTCGCGCGCAGAAGCTAGTTGATAATAAAAGCAATTCGTTCAAAATTATTCCCTAACTATTCCAAAAAATCAAAAATGCACAACGTTAATAATCAAGTTTTCACTTCTGCCGGCACTCCCGGAGTGCAACCGGTTTTTTTTTTAAATTATTTTAAATCTTCGAGTCATAGTCGTGTCTGATTGTTGCAAAATGATTATCAAAAGGGATTTATTCTAGACTAGCTTCTGCGCGCGACTTCGTCGGCGTGGACTCCGCTCCTATTAGTCTTAGCGTAATGATATATAGCCTATAGCCTTCCTCGATAAATGGGCTATCTAACACTGAAAGAATTTTTCAAATCGGACCAGTAGATCCTGAGATTAGCGCGTTCAAACAAACAAACAAACAAACAAACTCTTCAGCTTTATTATATTAGTATAGATATGGCTGCCTAGTTAAATCTGTCCACAAATAAGCGTTTCTGGCTGTTGAAAATGGATTTACCATTTAAACACCTATTAATTTGCGTACGTTACTTCACCGTAAGCAGAGATGGCGTTATTTTTGTTTCGAACCGTCCTATATTGTATAACATTGTGAGCTACATACATTATCCGCTAGATGGCATTGTTTTATAAATAATTTCGATGATGTTTTAATCGAAAGCTCATGCAATTTTGATGATGTTTTAATCGAAAGCTGATGTTTGTCTTGTGGTCTAATTTAAATTTGATTGAGATCTGATAATTACTTTTGTAACTGAAGACGGTTTTTTTCGTTTGCGACCAAACACAATTATTGTAAGCCGTTGCGTAGGTATGTGTCGAATACTAGTGTTCTCAACTGAATAGTTGCGACACAGCGTTTTATGTTTAAATTGATGTTTATTTGTGCATCTAAAAAATATTTAATTAATTAACGTAAATTTAAATTGATAAAGATGAAGTCGTGTTTTCTGTGCAACGAAAAAAGCAATGTACTCGACTTTTATAATGAATCATTCAAAAAGTGCTCGCTAATGTTATTGTTTCGTCGTAAGAAAAAATATAAATATCATGACACTATATTAACAAAATAGATGTACCTATATGATTTATTAATTTTTATTAGTTTGATAATTTTTAGATGGACAAATAAAATAACAATATAAATTTAAAACGCTGTATATTACGAACTCCAAAACAGCGTGGTTTTTATGTTAGAATAAAAATGCTCGCCAATAAAAAAAAAACCTTCTTCAGTTACAATAATTTTATCAGATCTCGATCAAATATAAATGGGACCACAAGACATCAGCTTTCGATTAAAACATCATCGAAATTATTTATAAAACATTGCCATCTAGCGGTTAATGTATGTAGCTCACATTGTTATACAATAGGTAGGTATAGGACGGTTCGAAATAAAAATAACGCCATCTCTGCTTACGGCGAAGTAACGTACGCAAATTAATAGGTGTTTAAATGGTAAATCCATTTTCAACAGCCAGAAACGCTTATTTGTGGACAGATTTAACTAGGCAGCCATATATAATAATATATAGAAAAAAATTAGCTTTAATTTGATATATAAATCATAAATGTTTGTTATGTCCGTATTCTTTTAACAAAAATCAATTAACAAAAATTTAATTAAAAATACTAGTGGCTACATTTTGATAGGCACCCTGGTCGATATATATATTCTCCTAATCATAAATAAACATAAGTAGCTGGTTCCCAGGGTTAAAACGATACCTACAACAATTTACCATGGGATCTTAGTCTATACCCGTCCTAGGAGAAATGTCAGTTACGATGTATGTAGGGGAGTCCTCATACTCCCATAACGTTATCGTAGCTGAGATTATGGATGATTGCATCTTGGGTTTGGATTTTATGAAGAAACACAACTGCAGAATTAACGTCGCTGACGGAGTTTTCAGGTGTGGTGAAGAAGAAATTTTCATTCTCGGAGGCGCCTGCGGGAAAGTCGCATGTATAAGGAAAGTCATTATACCTGGACGAGCGGAAGCTCAGGTGCTGGTGAAACTGCCGCCAGCTGGAAATAAAAAGTCAAACAGATGCGTGTTGATCGAAGACACATCTACCAAGACATCGGCGCAAAAACTGATGACGGCGAGAACCCTTGTTAGTGGAAGCAGTAACGCTGTGGTCAAGGTTGTTAATCTTGGTGATCGCGAGATCTGCTTGAACAAAGGTGACGTCATTGGAAAATGCGAGGAAGTCGTCTGGATGAAAAAGTGTAGTTCGATAACAGGCGCGGACTCAGCAAACAGCAACAACTATGGAATAGTGACTGAGCTGCTCGATGACTGCAAGAGTAACCTAACGTATTCGCAGGGCATGAAAGCTAAGAAGTTTTTACAGCGCTACGCGAATATCTTCTCCAGTCACGATGGGGACCTTGGAAGAACGTCGGTGGTTCAACACAGGATAGATACCGGAAGCGAGAGACCAATTCGTCAACGAGCAAGACGGATACCAATCGCTAAGGAAAAAGAAGTTGAAGGCCTTTTGGAGGACATGAGAAGAAATAAGATTATTGAACCGTCTGCAAGTCCGTGGTGCTCGCCTGTAATATTAGTGAAGAAGAAAGATGGCAGCACGAGATTTTGTGTGGACTATAGGCGTCTCACAGGCCACAGGCGTCTGGTGTGCTGTGTGGTTACGGCACTAAAGAATGTAGCCACCCCCTCTCTTCCCGTGGGTGTCGTAAGAGGCGACTAAGGGATAACACAGTTCCACTACCACCTCGGAACTTAAAAAGCCGACGGATGGCGGGATAACCATCCATGCTGGGTTTGAAATTCACAGGCCGAAGACGGGCAGCAGCGTCTTCGGTGCAACAAAGCCAGCCCTTCGGTCACCAACCCGCCCGCCCAGCGTGGTGACTATGGGCAAAACACATGAGTTCGCGTCATAATATCGGGCGCGAACTTGTGGAGGCCTATGTTCAACAGTGGACTGTGATAGGCTGAAGTGGTGGTGGTGGTGGTGGATAGGCGTCTCAATGATGTATCTAAGAAGGATAGTTACCCGTTACCTCGAATCGACGACACTTTGGACACCTTGAGTGGCATGAAATGGTTCTCGACCCTAGATCTGAAATCTGGATACTGGCAGGTGGAAATTCATCCAAAAGACAAGGAGAAGACAGCTTTCTCGACCGGTAAAGGTTTATGGCAATTTAACGTCATGCCTTTCGGATTGTGCAACGCACCTGCCACATTCGAACGACTCATGGAGTGTGTACTAGCAGGCTTAGTTGGAGAGGCCTGCTTAGTCTACTTAGATGACGTCATCATTATCGGCCGTGACTTCGAGGACCATTTGCAAAACTTGGAGCGAGTTTTCGCAAAAATAGAGGGAGCTAAATTAAAGTTGAACCCGAAAAAGTGTCGTTTATTCAGGAATAGTGGTGGTTAATATAGCATATAGCATAAAAGTATAGCATGCTAAATGTTTATAGCAGATAGCATTTGCTATACTGACTATGACTTCGTGCTAAATCTATAACGTCTCAAACGCTAAACGTACACAGTGCGCTGCAGCGAGGCTAGAGCGGGATAACATTACTTTTTAGCGTTTTATCGTCTCATCTCTGCGAACTTTTGCGTATGTCCACTCACGAAAGAAAACTGTCATTACCAATTTTTATTTTTATTATAAATCAATGTACGAATAAAATTTTCCTAATACAGTGACCAATAAAATAAACATCATAACACTTTAAGATGCTACAAAAATAACTTATAAATTAAAAATTCAATTTCAATACCTCACCTTTCGATAGTGGCAGATTTTTATCACAAACAACACAATAATATTTACACTTAATACTTTTTATACACATTACCATTTATTATTATTTAACACATATTTACAGTTATTATTAATTATTATTTAATCACTGTCGCTGAGGGGGGAAATCCCAAAATCAAATCACACTTAATACTAACACTAAATAAAACAAAATTAATACTAACACTAGATAAAACAATTAAAACTAAATAAAACAAACTGAATACTATAACACTAATAAACTAATTACTAATACTAATAATAAAAATTAACAACAATAAAAACGAAAACTTTTGTAGCCGATAGAGCTCAAGACAGAGATAGTGGCACGAATAGTAACGTGTGAGTGAGACAGATTACCGTATATCGAGCATTTCCGAATAAGCACGAAGCTGTAGCCTGTATGAAGTAAGTTTTTAATTTTAAAAAGAGGTTTTGAATGTTCTCAAATAGTTGTTACTTAAGTAGTCGTTAATAGATAACTGATATTCAAGTAAATCGTGTCTTTCAACTGAGAACATTTAATTTTTGTAGTTTTTTTTTTTTAATTAATGTTTATAGACAGTGATAAGCCTGGAAAGTATGAAGGAAAGTTCATTGATCTATAACGCTTCATGAGATATTATTACATTCTTTCGTGTACAGCGCGTTGGGGGCCATCCATAAATTACGTCACACGAATTTCTCGATTTTTCGACCCCTCCCCAGTCCTTGTCACAGATGGTCACATTTATGAGACCCCCCTAACTAGTGTGACGTCCCATATTTTTCAATTTTGCATGAGCAAACTGATGACAGTTTCGACATTATTTTTATTTTCATTTTAATATAATTGTGTTTGCTCGCAAACGAAAAAAAACCGACTTCAATTACATCGACAAGTAATACAACGTAATAAGACGAAAAAATAGTCAAGTAAATACGCGCTATTAAAGATTACTCAAAAAGTTGTAATCAGATCTCGATCTAATTCACATTATTAGATATAACTCTAAAAGTACTTGTCAGATCTTATTTAAAAAAAATGGGACCACATGACACGCAACTACTTTCAATTAAAATCGAAATCGGTCCACCCAGTCAAAAGTTCTGAGCTAACATACATAAAAAAAAATAAAAAAAATACAGTCGAATTGAAAACCTCCTCCTTTTTTGGAAGTCGGTTAAAAGTCAATTCGCCAACAAAACAAATAAAACTTTAATTTTTGAAGTTAGTTAATGTCTCCGCGTAAGTATAGACTGCGCGGCCAAGTTTTGTAACAATGTGCTATAATTATAGCATATAAAATAGCATGCTAAAAAAATTTAGCATTTAGTCTATAGCATGTTTATAGTTTATAGCAGATTTGAACATCATAGTTCAGGAATAAGGTCAATTATCTCGGCCATGTTATCTCCTGTGATGGAATCCAGACAGACCCGGAGAAACTGGAAGTAGTACAAAAATGGCCTACCCCTAAGGACAAAACCGAAGTGCGGGCATTCCTCGGCCTATGCTCATACTACAGGCGTTTTGTTAAGGGATTCTCAGAGATAGCCAAGCCATTACATCGGCTGACAGAAGATAAACGACAAACGACGGATGAGGATATCGTCAGCGTGGCAAGGGTGGGCCCTTCTTCATTCCGACCTCAGAGTCACGGCTCTTCCCAACTGTCACAGTCACCCCGCCCCCGTGTTATCGTGGCGCGCTTGGCCCGTCGCGCTGTCCGCGATAAGTTATTGCAGTCAGCCCGAGTGAGACGTGGAGCAACAACAGAAGACACTGGTCTGCCTGGTCCCCCATGCCGATTTTACATCAACGAGCGACTCACGAAAACAAACAGAGCGCTGTTTCGACGCGCTCGTGAAATAGGACAACGTCTCCACTGGCGATTTATCTGGACTAAGGAAGGCAAAATATTCGTGCGTCAACATAGCGGTGATAATACGCCGCGGCATCGCCTACGGTCGGAGAAAGACCTCGCTCGTGTTTTTGGGTCCAACAATATTTGTTCTCAAGCTTAATCCCTATTATGTAATGCCATGTCTATATACTTTGTTTTGTTTAGCTCTAGTTTATCTGTATAGTTTATTTTTGTTCATGTTTGTAATTGCTCAATTTTTATATGCTTGGTGTGCTGCAGTGTCGCATGGGTATTTGACTGATTATTATATGCTTATCAACGGTACGATCAATGGCACAAGCTTTATAACACTATGTATTTATAATTATCCACAATACACAAGCTCCCTCCGAACGTATCTTAGATTGTTCATGTACCCCAACACGTATTTATTTTATACTAGCTGTACCCGCGACTTCGTCCGCGTGGAATTTAACAAAAAAGTTAAAAAAAAGTTCGATAAAATGATCTTTGATATTCTTTGATTTCCTTTATTAGCATGAGCAGGCGGTCGAGCGATGCGGGGCAGAGGGTATGGACTCGCCCGCGCCCGCGCCGCCCGTAGGCATCTCAAGGAAAGAACGCTAGCTCGCCGAGCATTAAATGTTTCGCTGCTAATTACTTCTAACGATGATATCTCAAAAACTATTTATCTGATTGATATAGTGTAAAGGGCAATTTTAATCTGCATTAAATGCCTAAGCTAAATATCATATTAATTTGGATAAGGAGTAATACTGAACTAAAGAAAATATCTTTAAAAATAACCTAATGTTTTTAATTAAAAATTTGAACATAAAAGTGGTTATTGTAAGTCAACCATAAGAGATAGAGGTATGCTATCGCGGACTTTTTTGTAGCATTTTTATAGATTTTGAATTCGCTAGTACATTATACAACTATATCTTTGCTAGTTTACGCAGCGTTCGCGTGGAAAGCTCCCCGTTGGCGAGATTTTTTACGACTTCTTCAACGTTTATCGCCGTATTTCTGCTAATTTACATTCAAACATAATAAATTATATACCTAAACCTTCCTCAAGAATCACTCTTTCTATTGTTGAAAACCGTATAAAAATCCGTAGCGTAGTTTTCGAGTTTATCGCGTTCAGACAGGAGGACAGACAGACAGACAGGAGGACAGAAAGACGCGGCCGGGGGACTTATTTTTATAATAAGTATAGATATCTGTAAAGTATATACATATGCTATTTTGCTTGAATCAGTATATTATTATTTGTAATGGCTACTCAAAACAAGTTTTTAAAGTTGGGTCTATTCAATGCGGGCTCATTGAACACGGGTCACCACGATTTCTTATTTGCTATGGACCGTTTCAAGGCTGATATTGTGGCTATCAATGAGACGTGGTTGGCGGAGGGGCAGCAAGGGCGAGCGCCCGCGGTACCCGGCTACCGGTTGCGTAACTCGCCACGTCCACAGTCTGTGCGGCACGGCCGGGGTGGAGGAGTTGGTTTTTACATAAAGCACAATATTCGTGTACGATATTTAAAGCATCCAGAGAATAATATAGAACAGCTCTGGCTTTCATCAAAATTAAACGGCTATCATATCGCTATCGGAACAGCATACAGACCCCCTTGGATGAACATCGATCTCTTTATAGATGCCCTTACTGAGTCGGTAAGTATCTTCTCATACCATGAATTGATCGTTCTACTCGGCGATTTTAATATTAACATGCTAGATATCAACAACAAAAACGTTTCAAAAATGTGTCAATTTTTGGAATGCATGGAATTGAAACAAGTAGTTACAGAGCCAACCCATTTCTCATTCCAGTCAGAAACGCTCATAGATCTAGTGTGTACGAATGCCAAGGTGAAGGAAGTTACTGTCACTAACATTACTGGCTCCCTTGGCCACGCAATGGTAAATGTTAAGTTTCACATTAAAAAAAATAAAATACCACCTAAACTTATACGCTACAGACCTTTAAAAAATATAGTGCTTGAAGATTTTAATAGGGACCTTTATGCCACTGATTGGCAGTCTATTAGTGAATTACCCTCTATAGACTTGGCAGTTGACAGGTTCAATATGCTTCTGTTATCTCTCTTTGACAAACACGCCCCAGTAAAAACTATCAGAATCCGGGAAGATCAAATGTTGCCTTGGTTAACTCCTACCTGTAAATACATGATAGAACTGCGTAATAAAGCTTTTGAAACGTATAGAGAATCTAAATTAGAAGCTCATAAACGATACTACAAAGACCTAAAAAGACTTGTTGAAACTAGTATATTAAATGAGAAAAGGGCATACTTTAATGAATATGTAAACTCTACTATAGGGAATAGTAAACTGTTTTGGCAAAATATTAAAAAGAAGATATTAATAGATCCCTCAAAAAGTGATACCCTTCCAGACTGTTTTAGTGATCCTCATATTATCAATAATCATTTTTTAAATATTCCTCACAGTAAAAATATTCCTAAGACTACTATATCATTTTTTAATACTCATAATTTTAATAACAACTCTATTTTTGAATTATCTACCGTGAGTGAAAATAGCATTGCCGCCTACATTACGTCATTAACATCAAACGCCACTGGCAGTGACGGCATTAACAGAGATATGATTCTGCTTACTCTTCCTTGCACTCTAAATATAATAACCCATCTTGTAAACAAATCAATCACGGATGGTGTTGTTCCTCTCTGCTGGAAATCAGCACTAGTTAATCCATTGCCTAAGGTTGACCGACCAACAAATTTAAATGAGCTTAGACCCATTAGCATTTTGCCATATTTGTCAAAATTATTAGAAAGAGCTGTGTATAATCAGTTAATGAAATATGTTGAAGAGAACAAGATGCTACCGGAATTACAATCTGGTTTCCGAAGGGGTCGAGGCACGGTAACTGCATTATTGGATGTAATAGATAATATTTTAACGGAACGGGACTTGGGCAATGGTAGTATTTTGGCTTTGTTGGATTTCTCCCGGGCTTTTGACTGTCTTGACACCCAACTACTGTTAGCGAAACTGAATTACTACGGTCTAAATGAGCACGCTTTGTCTTGGTTTGATAACTATCTTTCGCACAGACAACAAATAGTTAGGCTGACAATAGATAATGGCAATACCCTATTATCTGATCCTTTACCAGTCACTCGCGGTGTTCCTCAGGGCTCAATACTGGGTCCTCTTTTATTTATAATCTATAGTTCCGATTTAACTCACGAAATTAAGCATTGTAAATTTCACTGTTATGCAGATGACGTTCAACTTTATATTTCTGTACCACCTTGTAATACTACAGTTGCATTACATAAACTGAATAAGGACCTTGACAATATTGCTGCATGGTCAGATAGGAACGCCCTGGTATTAAATCCATCAAAGTCAAAATTTATGGTTCTTGGTACTAAAAATCAAATAAAAAAGATAATCAATAACAGTGACTTGACTTTGACTATAAACAGCCATAAAATAGAGATGGTTACAGAGGCAAAGAATTTGGGTTTACTCATTGACAGTAATCTACGATTTGAGAAACATGTCCAGAATTTAATAACAAATTGCTTTTATAGACTCAAAATACTATATAAAATCCGTGAGGTGCTGTCGGAAAGGGCTCGTATCACCCTCTGTGAAAGCCTTATATTATCTAGGCTAAATTATAGTGACATTGTGTTCGGACCTTGTTTACTAGCCAAAACACAACGACTCATTCAAAGAATACAGAACGCATGCTGTCGCTTCTGCTTTAATGTACCTCAACGCACCCACATAACACCATTTTTAAATGAGGCTTCAATGTTAAGAATGGAAGCCAGAAGACAGTTGCATCTGGCTACCTTGATGTTTGACCTAATGAAATTTAAAAATCCTCAATATCTATATAACAAATTATCATTTCCATTATTTAACGAAGGCTACGGTACACCACGAACTATTCGTCCAGTGTTGTCATTGCAAAGGCATAGGAGTGCGGCTTTTAGAGGGAGTTTTAGATACCAAGCTACCAAATGTTGGAATAATATACCACCACCAATTAGAAATATTAAAAGCAAATATACATTTAAAATTAGTTATAAAAAATATCTCTTTAAAGGACAGGTGCAAATGTAATTCATCTTCATCATTATTAATTTTATTATTTATATAAGGAGCTGCTATTGTTCCGTGATGTCTAATTGATTTTACATGCTATTGTTTTATCCGCATATTATGTTATGTCTATGAAGCCATTTTATGTGTTCTGTAACTTACTACTACTATTAACATATATATATATATATATATATATATATATATATATATATATATATATAATTATGTATGTATCTATTTAAATCGCTTTCCTATTACTATTATTACTGTTGACACTATTATTTATAATACACACTTTAAATATACTCGTATATATATACACAATATTACGTCACAAACCAAGCATTGTGCTCTCTCACCGTAACAGGTAGTAACTGAAAATCAGTCGATCTTTCCTAGGATTGATCTTTTAAGTACTGAGTTACTTACCTTTTTGCGATTCTGCAGCACACATACACTTTATTTTAATGTGTTTTTATTAATCCTACTAAAATGTTTTATTTGATACTTTTTATTTTTATTTTACTTTTACTTTTTTCTTTTTTTAATTGTGTATGTACCTAATGTGGAATTGTAAATAAAGTTTTTATCTATCTATCTAATTTAGTTGGGATGAGACTTGTGAAGATTCCTTTCGGAAACTGAAGAAACATCTGTGTGAAACACCAATCCTGGGATATCCACAAACTGAAGGACAGTTTATAGTCGACACGGATGCAAGCAACACGGCCATTGGAGGAGTGTTATCTCAAAAACAGGGTGATAGAGAAGTTGTTATTGCATATTTCAGCAAATCTTTATCCAAGCCGGAGAGAAACTACTGCGTTACAAGGAGAGAACTCTTGGCTGTTGTCAAGACGCTACAACATTTCAACAAATATCTCATCGGCAGACAGTTTTTACTGCGAACTGATCACGCAGCCTTGAAGTGGTTACTGCAATTCAAGAACCCCGAAGGTCAAGTAGCTCGATGGATTGAACAGCTTCAGGAGTATGACTTCAAGACGGAACACCGCAGCGGAAATATGCATGGGAACGCTGACGCACTCTCACGAAGGCCGTGTTCGGAAGACTGCAAACATTGTGTTAAGCAGGAATCTAATGAAGTAACATTAAAGCTAATGAGAACAAGTCCTTTGGGTCTCTGGGAGAATTATGCTATGAGGGAGGCTCAAGAAAGAGATGACGACCTTCGGCACATCATCACATGGAAGAAACGGGGTGAAGTAAAACCAATCTGGAGTGAGGTTGCACCCACTGGCGCTGTCACTAAGGCGTACTGGGCGCAATGGGACAGCCTGATACTTGAAAACGGAATACTCTACCGGAAATGGGAGAAGGCTAACGGTAGAGAGTTCCATCTTCAGATAATTGTCCCAAGAGCGAGAGTACCAGATGTTCTCCGTGAAGTACATGATGGCGTATCAGGAGGTCATCTAGGTGTCAGGAGGACTTTAACAAAAGTGCGAGAACGATTCTACTGGTTGCATTGTCGAAATGATGTACAGGATTGGTGCCGCAAATGTACTACTTGCGCTGCTGTAAAAGGACCACAGACCAGGAGCCGTGGGAAGCTGCGGCTGTATAACGTCGGTGCACCGTGGGAACGAATTGCAGTTGACGTAGCTGGGCCATTTCCTGTAACGGAATCGGGGAACAAGTATTTTATGGTCGTCATTGACTACTTCACCAAATGGCCCGAAGTGTTCGCCATACCGAACCAAGAAGCTACAACAGTCGCTTCTAAGCTAGTTGAAGAAGTGATATGTCGCTTTGGTGTGCCTCTAGAAATCCATTCTGATCAGGGCAGGAACTTCGAATCGCAAGTGTTCCAGGAAGTGTGCAGAATTTTGGGCATGCATAAGACGAGGACCACCGCGTACCATCCACAGTCCGATGGAATGGTTGAGAGATTTAACCAGACCCTTGAGAGGCATTTGGCGAAATTGGTAGACGACAAAAAAAAGGATTGGGACAAGTATATACCACTCTTCCTTCTGTCGTACCGAACCGCCGAGCATGAGAGCATAAAAGCTACCCCGGCGTATGTCAATTACGGTAGAGAACTACGAATACCAGTAGACCTATTGACAGGAGGGTCACCGGAGGGACCAGAGACCGTACAAGACTATGTCAGCAACTTAAGGGAAAAAATGCGCTACATACACGCCTTGGTCCGGGAAAATGGGTTACAGTCAAGCGAGAACATGAAAACCAGATATGACCGGAAATTGAACACGAGAGGCTTCGAAGAAGGGTCACTAGTGTGGCTGCATAGCCCAACCCACCGGAAAGGGAAATCTCCAAAGTTGCAGACCAAGTGGGACGGTCCATACAAAGTGGTTACCCGAATGAATGATGTGACTTATAGAATTCAAAAGCAACCAAGAGGGACATTTAAAGTGGTACACATAGACCGTCTGGCGCGTTACCATGGCAGTAACAACAATGCTCGGGACGAGCATCTCTAAGAGGGGAGTAGTGTTACGAGTACAAAACTTAAAGGAGCTTGCACCATCTAGCGGGGAGCGGAGGAACCACATTGTGGCTGTACAAACCACTTTGTTACAAAGACAACCTGAAACATCCACTCATTACTAGATGGCGCTAGAGGACTTATACAGGATTACTTTTAAAACATTCTTAACCTCGCAATACGTGATAGCTAGCATTATGTACAACAACATTTGTTCTACGACTTTTGACGTAACTCAATACATTAATTAATAATGATTTTTTAAGTTTTTATTCTATGTCTCTGAATTTTTGTAGTCTGTATCATTCATTATCGAAAGGTCGACGCACGACGCGATGCTCGCGCGCTTTTATTGCTAATAATAGTAATACTCGTAAATAACACTTTCTTTGCCCGATAATTCTAGTTAATAAAAATTGCTTGGTGGGTTTGTAGGCAGTATCACAGTGACTTAAGTGAATAATCAAATTTCTGTTTTATCATGTCCCTGCAATACGTACACTGAGTCCACAATCCCTTCATACTTTTCCAGGCTTAGGACTGGCTATATTAAACAATAAAAAATAAATAAATCGTATGTATAGGAGAGCAACACGGCAACACATCTGCATAACCTCTGGTTGTGCGGTAGACAACCGATAGTCATCAAAAGGCTTCGACTGTCTACGCCGAATATACCATAAAAAACGTAGGTATGTAGATAAGCTATCTTAATTCTGAACATCCAAAATAATATGTGAAAATTATCAACGTAGGTAATTATTCTTTAACGTTTACTAAAGTTTAATGAAACCAATTTAATATCAGATATTGGTAGCTAGGTATTATTCACTTTTCATTGTTTAATGCAGGCGTATTTAAAAAGTGGAATCAGCGTATTTACAATAATTAAAAAAATAAAAAATAATTGACAATAAAACAATATTTACAAATTAAATATTACCTCTAAGGTTAAAGTCTCTTGCATGTCGGTGCCTATCGCGCACATAGCGTTCAAAATAGTCACCATCACAACCAACACACAGACCACACCTAAAAATCAGCTGTTCATTAACACGTGCTAGCACTTCCGAATTAGTTTTTATTTGATTGAACGCACAATTTATTTTGTCAATGAGCATGTCACGGCTCGTAATTTCGCGACCACTGTACACCATTGTTTTAATGTGTCCCCATAAATAAAAATCCATTGGCGTAATGTCCGGTGACCTTGGGGGCCATGCACGAGGTCCCCCACGTCCAATCCATCGACCGGGATACACCGTGTCTAAATGTTGTCGTACCTCACGACAATAGTGCGCTGGTGCGCCGTCATGTTGAAAATACATATCTCGTAAGTAGGCGAGAGGTATACTTTCGTATTCCAACACTGGCAGCGTTTCAGTGAGAAACTGTAAATAGGTTTCACCACTAAGTCGATCTAAGAAAACAGGGCCTAGTAACGTGGAATTTACTATTCCCGCCCAAACATTCACGCTGAATCGGTGCTGATAATTATGTGGTCTGGTGTTCGCGACATCGCGCACCGGTACAGCGCACACGGCGGCTTGCTGCGTCGGCGTCTAGCGAGTAGCGGAGCGTGCCTACGCGCGCCCCACCGCTACTAGCTGTCACTTCTCTTCGATTCGACCTTTTCCTCGTCTAGCCGCACCAGGCTCAACATTGTTTTGTGAATCTTCTCATTCAAATATTGTTAATTCATCAAGGTCTTAAAACTTACCATTTTCTACAACTTAAAAATACAGTCCACTTGGAACATGCATCTATCTTTTATTTAAATCACCAACAGATGGTCCTTCAAGGAAAAAAGAAACCACGACCTATAGCTGCATTATTTCGAGAAATTGAAGAAACCACGCCGCACGGCCATGTTGGATTTATAAGGACAAAGAAAAAGGAACATCAAAAAACGGTCGCCGGCCACACTTCGTGCAGCCCATTAAAAGACGTTTCGAATATTATATTTAAAGGAACAACAAGAAAACCGTACTTACAGACATAAAGAGTGAGTTCGTTCCAATTCCTTTCTTTCCTTATATAAAAAAAAAAAAAAATTTTTCATGTTCCCTAATTTCTTTTCACATTTTATTAACTTCAAATAAAGCAATGCAGCTATTTAATCATCATATTTAATCATTTAACAATTTATAACAGCATATAAATTTCAAATAAAGCAATGCATCTATTTTTTTATTAAGAAAACTTACTTATCTTTTCATCTAATCATTTAACAATATAAAACAGCATATAATAGTAATCCTAGCATATTTAAATCATAATTATACGTAAATTTAACAAATTTAACTGCAGTTTTTCAGCTACCTTCAAGTACCGACTCGAACATTTTAATTACAATATTAAACTTAAATTTTCAGATATTATTCATTTAAAGGTACTGCTTCATATTTAGTAACATTTTATATTAATTTCTACAATCGTCAATTGATTACAAACGTCAATATTTCTACAAACTTCAATATTTCTACAAACATCTTTTGATTTATAACCTCATGACAAATAACCTACCTACATAATTAACTTGTTCATTATAAAGTTCCGCTTTAAACAACAATTATACTTATATTTTCATATTATTCTCTGCTTTGTTTTAAAAATGAGTTCTATTAAAGATTTAATTAAAAAACGTGGAGGCCTAAAAGCTAAACTTACATCTTTCGGAAATTTTTTAAATCTTGTTAAAGGTCACGAAATATTAGCAGATACACAAAAATGTGAACTTGAATGTCGTCTTAGTAAAATTAACACCACGTTTGAACAATTTGATGTATTACAGGCGGAGATTGAAACATTGTCGGAACAAGTCGATGAGGAATATCGCGAGCGTATACAATATGAGGAGCAGTATTATAGTCTCGTGGGTGTGGCGCAGGCTATGCTACATAATGCAACATCGTCAGCCCCTTCTCGAGATGGATCGGTGTCGGGAGAACAAAACGTCAACTATACTCCTAAATTTAATTTACCGGTCATCAATGTACCACAGTTCGGCGGTGACTACCAGGATTGGTTGGAATTTCGAGATACGTATCTTTCAATTATTCATAACAATAATAACATTTCACAGGTACACAAATTTCATTATTTACGTGCTGCGTTAAAAGGTAGTGCATCTTTAATTATACAAAGTCTAGATATAACAGCAAACAACTACCCAATAGCGTGGCAACTATTAACAGATAGGTACGACAACACACGTCTTTTAATTAATAACCACTTACAAGCTTTGTTTAAAACTAATCACATTACTTCTGAATCGAGTTCCGAGATTAGGAATCTAATTGATGTATTGAATAAAAATTTAAGAGCACTTGGAGCACTTGGTGAACCAGTTGATCACTGGGACACACTTATTATTTACATGATGTCGAAAAAATTAGATTCCGTTACAAATCGAAAATGGGAGGAATACAAAAGCAGCACAAATTGTAATTCACCAAGTCTTGAACAATTTAAACAGTTTTTAAATAATAGGTGTGATTTTTTAGATACATTATATACTGAACCATCGCAAAATTTAAATTTCATTAATAAAAATCAATCAAACTTATCGAATAATAACAAAAATTTATACTTTAAAAAAGATTTAGTAACAAGTAATGATAAATATAATAACTATAAGAAAAATATTTCATGCCCCATGTGTTCACAAACTCATTATTTGTTTTCATGTCCATCATTTATTAAACTTGATATCGATGCACGAATAAAAAAGGCCACGGAAAGCAGAATATGCATCAACTGCTTACGTCCAGGTCATAATCGAAATCGGTGTAGACTTTCAAATTGTAAATATTGTAATCTTAAACATAACACTCTTTTGCACAAAGATGGTTTCAAAAAAGAGTCATCATCATCATCTTCTAATGTAGCCCTTACAACAAATGTAACATCATCTCCTTATAGCTCTTGTGTCATATTATCCACAGCTTTGGTGCGCGTGAAAGATAAAGACGGCTACTTTCATACAGCAAGAATGTTATTAGACAATGGGAGTACTTGCAACTTCATTACAGAGGAGCTGTGTCACAGGCTTGGTTTGGTAAGACGTAACACTGACTCCATTATTTCTACAATAAATAGTCATACAACAAATGCCGTAGAGACATGTGAACTAGCATTTGAGTCTTGTTTTGGTGATTACAGTACAAATATCAATTGTTATATTTTGCCAAAAATCACAAACGCTCTTCCTAGTTCTTACATAAACATTACGCATCTACCTATTCCCCCAAAAATTAAATTAGCTGACCCTACATTCAACATACCTTCTTCAATTGACATTTTAGTAGGGGCAGAAATATTTTGGGCAGTATTAAATTCAGAAACCTGTAACATTGGTTCATCATATCCTAAATTACATTCTTCTAAACTAGGATGGCTTCTGTCCGGTTGCATTTATAATGACTATATACAGAATAATAATGTCTGTTATCATACTTTTAATCATGAATTAGATCAAACTTTAACAAAATTTTGGGAGTTAGATTCTATTTCCTCTCAATATTCATTTTCTAATGAAGAAAAAGCTTGTGAGGATATATTTCAAAATTCTACTTATCGCACTTCAACTGGTCAATTCGTAGTTACTATACCATTAAAGAGCTCACCGGACAGCTTAGGAGATTCATACGCTTTAGCTAAACGACGATTTCTTGCACTTGAAAATAAATTTAAACGAGATAGTAAATTTAAACATAACTATGATGAATTCATTAGAGAATACATTAATCTCGGCCACATGACGTTAAATTTACCTAATTCACACATGGCCAATAAACATAATTATTACTTGCCACATCATGGAGTGATTAGAGAGTCAAGTACAACATCAAAATTGCGCGTTGTTTTTGACGCATCTGCCGTTACGACGTCTGGTAAGAGCTTTAATGATATACAAATGATAGGCCCTAAAACTCAAGATGATCTTTTTTAGGGTTCCGTACCCAAAGGGTAAAAACGGGACCCTATTACTAAGACTTCGCTGTCCGTCCGTCCGTCCGTCCGTCCGTCCGTCTGTCACCAGGCTGTATCTCAAGAACGGCGATAGCTAGACAGTTGAAATTTTCACAAATTATGTATTTCTGTTGCCGCTATAGCAACAAATACTAAAAACAAAATAAAATAAATATTTTAAGGGGGCTCCCATACAACAAACTCGATTTTCTTGCCTTTTTTTGCTCGATATCAATAATGGCAACAGGTAGACACTTGAAATATTCACAAAATACTCAGATGTATTTTTACTTTAATAATAAATAATAAAATTAAAATAAAATGAATATTTAAGGGGGGCCCATACAAAAAACGCCATTTTGCCTATTTTTGCTCTCATACAACAAAAGTGATTTTTAGGCGCTTTTTGCCCGATATTAAAATCAATGTACCTAGTCAATGGTACGGAACCCTTCGTGCGCGAGTCAGACTCGCACTTGGCCGATTTATTCTATTTTGTTACGATTCCGTGAACATAAATACGCTGTAACTGGGGACGTAGAAAAGATGTATAGGGCTGTATTAGTGCATGAATCACAACGCTCTTTACAACAAATTATATACAGATTTAATTCAAATGAACCTTTTAAAACATACACACTTAATACTGTTACATATGGTACCTCATCAGCTCCCTATTTAGCCACAAAATGTCTGGTATCTCTTGCTAATGAAACATCAAATTTAAATGCCCAGCGCTCTATTAAACATGATTTTTACATCGATGATTTTTTAGGAGGTGCGAACTCCATAGAATCAGCTATTGAACTAGCTAAGGATATAAAATGTACTTTAGAATCCGCAAAGTTTAACTTAAGAAAGTGGCAATCAAATAGTCGAGTAATTTTAGAAAGCTTAAATTTTAGTAATGATTGTACAAATAAAAAATTAAATTTAGATTCTTCACCTTCTAAAACATTAGGATTATACTGGGATACTTTAGTTGATACTTTTTATTTTTCAATAAACAATTCTTTTGAGCATAAATATACAAAACGTAACATTCTTTCATTTATCAGTCAAGTCTTTGACCCTTTAGGCTTAGTGGGCCCTTGTATATTACAGGCAAAAATTTTACTACAACACTTATGGTTGCAAAAGTGTGGATGGGATGATGAAGTACCACCTAAAATCAAACACGAATTTACTAACATAATCAGTTGTCTCTCTCATCTAAATTCAATACGCATACCACGTTGGACTTTACAAGATAATCCCCAAGTAGTGCAACTACACGTATTCACAGACGCCTCAGAATGTGGTTATGGTGCGTGTGTTTATGTAAGAACTATCTCTACCAGTGGCTTAATTCATGTTTGCCTTTTAACATCAAAAAATAAAGTGTCGCCTTTAAAACCTACAACTATACCTCGATTAGAGTTATGCGGCGCTTTATTAGGCACGAGACTCTATAAAAAAGTTGTAACATCCTTAACGATAGAGTTTAATGATTGCTACTTTTGGTGCGACTCTACAATAGTTTTGGGCTGGCTCTCGACGGAGTCAGGTTCCCTTAAGCAGTTTGTAAGAAACAGAGTCAATGAGATAAAAGAGTCCACAAGTTGTATGAAATGGAGTTATGTGCAGTCGAAACTAAACCCTGCTGACTTAGCTTCTCGGGGGGTGAATGCTGACTTCCTCAGCGCTTCCGCACTTTGGTGGAGAGGCCCTGACTTTCTACATACATCAGAATTTTGTATTCCTTCTACTCCAAATTTTGATAGCATTTCACTTCCAGAGCTTACGCATCACATACATAATAATAATTCATCAATAAATAATAAAAATTCATTACATCAATTAGTTCATCAAACATCAAATTTTAAAAAATTAATAAGAATATTAGCATACATTTATAGATTCATTTTTAATTGTCGAAATAAATTAAAAAAGCATAACAATTTTTTATCTTCGTCAGAATTACAAATGGCACAAAAACATATTCTCAGTTATTCTCAGCAGGAAATGTTCCCTGAAGAATATTCATTACTCATGGCTTCCAAACCAATACCAAAGGGTAGTAGATTACGAGCACTTACACCTTTCTTAGACTCAGATAATTTAATACGAGTTGGTGGAAGATTAAAAAATTCATTTTACACATACGACATTAAGCATCCTATAGTATTGTGCTCAAAACATCATTTAACTAAAATCATTTTTGAATGTAAGCATAAAGAATTATTTCATGGTGGCGCTCAGTTAATTTTATCCAATATAAGAAATCATTTTTGGCCATTGGGTGGCAGAAATTTAGCAAAATCAGTTGTTCATGCTTGCATTCGATGTACAAGACATAACGCAAAATCACCACAACCCATTATGGGTAACTTGCCAGCGGAAAGAACGTATCTTGAATTTCCTTTTCTAAATACAGGAGTCGATTACGCTGGTCCAATTTTAATAGCTGACCGAAAGGGACGCGGTTGTAAATTACATAAGTCTTATATTTGTGTTTTCATTTGTTTTGCAGTCAAGGCAGTGCATTTAGAGCTTGTGACAGATCTTAGCAAGGAGGCTTTTTTGGCTGCCTTCAATCGTTTCATATCGAGAAGGGGTAAACCTCAAAACATGTATTCCGACAATGGTACAACCTTCGTAGGAGCATGTAATGAACTTAAGCGTTTTTTGAAATCTAATAATCCTTATATACAGACTAGTTTGGCTGAACTTAATATTAATTTTAATTTTATACCACCATATTCGCCTCACTTCGGGGGTATTTGGGAGGCTGCAGTTAAATCTGTTAAGACTCTTTTGTATCGTACTTTAAATTTAACACATCTCGTTTATGAGGAACTTTCAACATGCTTATATCAAATAGAAGCTATCCTTAATTCAAGACCTCTTACGCCTTTGTCTACCGACCCTCTAGACCTTACCTTTTTAACACCAGCCCATTTCCTTATTGGACGACCACTCTTGTCTGTTCCATACCCCCCACTTCAAGATGTGAACATTAATAGACTTCAACGCTTTCACAGAATAGAGAAGCTGAGACAGCATTTTTGGAGCCGCTATACACATGAATATATACATCAACTTCAACAGAAACAAAAATGGCACGCATCTTCTGGTAAACTAGAAATTGGAGACATAGTCCTGATCAGGGATGCCAGTGCACCACCGTTGCTTTGGTCTATGGGAAAAGTAATAAAGCTGATGAAGGGCAGCGACGGAGTTTGCAGAGTTGCCGAAGTACAAACAAAGAGAGGCCCTATAATTAGAAGCTTTAACAATCTCTGTCCTCTTCCAGTGAACCATTCTTGAAGATCATAAATCTTCAAGGCCCGGGAGTATGTTCGCGACATCGCGCACCGGTACAGCGCACACGGCGGCTTGCTGCGTCGGCGTCTAGCGAGTAGCGGAGCGTGCCTACGCGCGCCCCACCGCTACTAGCTGTCACTTCTCTTCGATTCGACCTTTTCCTCGTCTAGCCGCACCAGGCTCAACATTGTTTTGTGAATCTTCTCATTCAAATATTGTTAATTCATCAAGGTCTTAAAACTTACCATTTTCTACAACTTAAAAATACAGTCCACTTGGAACATGCATCTATCTTTTATTTAAATCACCAACATCTGGGTTCATGCGGGTTTTCGTAACACCACAAATGTTCGTTACGTGTATTGAATAAACCCACTCTACCAAATGTGGCTTCATCAGTCCAAAGAATTGTAGGCCGTTCAGCAAGCAACCAGTTACAAAAATTCACTCGTGCTGGTTTATCAGATTCGGTGAGTTCCTGAACACGATGAAGGTGGAATGGGTATTTGCCTTCATTGTGAATGACACTCCACGCGAAGTACTGTGACACGTTGAACCTCCGCGCTGCGTCATTAGTGCTCGCTTCGGGGTCCGCCTCAAAGAACTCCAGGATCTCTTCGTGTTCATGTACAGTGCGCCTTGGGGGACGGCCACTATCCCTCATCCTGTGCTGGAACTGGCCGTAATCTCGTAGTCGCTGTGTGGCTGCTAGCATTGTCTCACGGGCCGGTGTACGTAAGTTCGGAAACCTAGCTGCATATTGCCGACAGGCTTCCGACACATTGTCATCACACCTAGCCAGCATCCTCACCATTTCCGTGTATTCAACATTTGAATAGCGGTACGCCATGGTTATAAAATTACTTTCGATCGATTTACGCGAGATCGTATGACGCAATGACGCAGGCGAATCAAAATCTCCGCGTCGACTGGCGCGGGCCGGCGCGTTCGTGAAATATAAACAAATAAAGTGCCGCTCCGTCCTTACCTCCCCCCTTCGCACCCGCAATTTGTTTGCACCATGTTTGTACCTAATCTTTGGAATGCGCGTACGCGTAGAGTATAAAGCAAAAATTAAATTAATATTTTTTTTGTATGAAAGTAAAATCTAGCAAATTATCATAACTCGTACAACAAATGTTGTTGTACATAATGCTAGCTATCTCATAGTGCGAGGTTAAGAATGTTTTAAAAGTAACCCTGTATAGGGTGAATGAACTCAAGATCGAGAACACGCACGAACATTCTAGAATTGTCTGGGTGTAGGCTCGGCCCGGTATAAAAAGGCCGCTTGAGGCCGAGCAGAGTCAGTTCAGTTTGAGCTAACGACGAAGCGACTTCGAAGTGAAGACTAGTGATCAAGAAGTGATACCAGCGGAAACCTACGACATTGGCTACGACCTCGGATATTGTTAGTGCTTAGTGAAGTGTACCTAGTGATAAGTGAGTGTGCCTAGTGCTTAGTCCTTGTACTTAGTGCGTAGTATTTGTACCTAGTGCTTGTGTCGGACCTAGTGCTAGTGAATAAAGTCTCTAAAAGAGTCAGCAGGTCTTTCTCTCCAAATCGTTCGAACCCTAACACGTAACAATATGTAATGGTAACATCATTTAAAAAAAAAAATTTTCAACGGATTACATTGACATACAATATAGTCTATTTCAAACCACATCACCACATGGCACATGGACCTTTCCTTTGTTTAAAATGTAACGAAATTTAGTAATAACAGTAAAATAGAATTAAATTAATACAATATATAATGATCTGTAAGTACAAATGATTAGTGCTTTTGTTGGAATAATTAGATGTTTGAATTTTAATGTATTAGACATACTCTGCATTAATTTTTTGGTTTTGGATTACAGTAACTGCCTGACAAATAATAATGAATATAAGAAATTAATATGTACCTATTGACAAGGTAACATTAAATTTTATAGTATTAACTTATTTGGTTAGGTATTGTAGTAAATAGCAGAGAACCTATATTGACTTGTTGTTTTGTGATTAGAGAAAATGACATTATATTTACTTTCTTTGGTTAAACATTGATACACTGTGGTGAATGTGTGATCCAGGAGGGATACACTGTGACGTGAACCAAGAGGGATACACGTGGATTGTGGAGCAATTGTAATTGCTGTTTGGAAGGGTGGCTTACATAGTTGTTAGTGTTGTAGAAAATGAATTGGTTATTGAAAGTTTGATTGACGTTGGTACATGACTCTGGATAGTTATATTTGCTTTAAGTTAAGTTTTTGTGGTTACCCACTTGTTTGTGATAAAGTTTTAATATCGTCTTAGCTTGAGTATTTCCGATTACCCTCTGTAACGGATATTTTTGTCTTTACTTCTACTATCTTACACGATATTTCAACTAATATTATTTGTCAAAGTACCCAAAGACCGTAAATTTAGAGACTCCATCTTCCGAATATTTAATATTAATTTTCTGATTTGTCAGTCACCATTTTTATCATTTATTGATGGGATTATTGTAATTTGTAATTTTATGAGCAGCTATTGTACTGTGATAATAATTAATTCGATATAGTTAAAGCACACATGTATCGTGAACTATAGATTAGAGGTGAGAAATTAGTGTTTCATTGAGGGTTTTAGTCTTTTTCTACCTTTGATTGATTTTTTTTAAACTGTTTAAAATTATTTTAGTTGTTCTGTTTAAGAACGTTTAAATTACAGAGAGTTATCAAGACAACACCTTGGTACAATCGTAAACCTATTACAACAATAGTTGTAGGTAGGTAACGTCAGATTAATAATTTTGTTTATGAGTAGGTAACTGTTAAAATTCTTATGTTTCCATCTATGCTAAAAATTATTGAGTAACTTTGAGAAGCAAGGGTTGTAAATGGAACTATATGATTTCGAAAAATTCCTTCATAGAGACAGCTAGGCTTTTTAATATCCTATCGGGGATTTTGTTCTGTTACAAAACGAGGAGCGTAATCAAACGAAACTCGATCCGAAATATCGAGGCCCTTTTCGCGTAATAGAAGTTCTCGAAGGTAATCGGTATATTCTTAAAGCTTTAAATTGTAAACGTACCTACAAATTTGCTCACGAAAGGTTAAGAAAAATGCCAATACGTCATGTATCAGACGATTTTGATATAATTTATGATCTTGTTGACAACGATGATGTTCAGGTTTAAGTAGAGGGAGAGACTTGAGTGAACGACTCTATCGACTGTAATGTGCTCAACCGTACCACGGTAGTTATTTCGTAGTCTTAGCCCTGCAGAAGGTGTCTCTTGGGGAAACCCAAGAGTCTATGGGTGCGCGGTGTGCGTTTAACTCTGGCGGAGTTCGTGGTGTTTGACACCGTAGCGTGTAGTCACAAGAGGTGACTGACTCGGGTGATCCATTCGACAGATATGCGTACTGAGATGTATGTGACTGACACAGTTACTGTGATTGCTCTTCGTCTGGGGAGCCGTGGTGTTAGAGGTCTTTACACGTGGATTTGGCAAGCTTGGTTGTAACTAGTTCTCGAAGTATAATTTTCGTCGTGATGACGTCGATGGTACATGGCTGTGGTATTTGTGTGAAGTGATTCGTTATAATTGGTTTAATGGCAATTACGATTCAGATTATTGTAAAATTCTTGAAACGATCTATATCAGTTTAGAGAGTTTGTATACTTTTCCCTTTTACGTTGAGCTTGGCTGAGTACAAGGTACTGTTGTGACTTTTTCTTCTTATTCCTATATAGGTACTGCCTACTTATTGTACTTACTGCTTAGGTGTTTCATGTGTTACGAATGTGGTTTAAAATTTGTTGGAGTGTCGTCCGAGTCATTGGCCTGTCTAGCAGCAGACGAAATGTGTTGTCCGAGTCATCCAGCGAAGGATTGGCTTGTCGAGCGCTAACAGACGAAATGTGTCGTCCAGGTCATTGGCTTGTCTAGTGATAACAGACGAAATGTGTCGTCCGGGTCATATCCTCTTGAGGATTGGCTTGTCGAGCGCTAACAGACGAAATGGGTCGTCCGAGCCATTGGCTTGTCAAGTGGTAAGCTGATGTTTACAGAACTAACGACAGTACTTAAGAGATGAATAGTAAAGTGAAAAAAAAAGTGAGAAGGGATAAAGAGACAATGCGGGCTAGTATGGTCTCTCCTGCTGTTAGTGGGAGACGATCCATTACTGAAGGGATGATGATAGTATGGTCTCTCCTGTTATTGTGGGAGACAATCCATGATACGCTGTAGGGATCTCGCCTGCTTTAGTGGACGACGACGCCGACCAGCCTGTTTTACATTAGTATGGTCTCTTCTGCTGTTTTGGGAGACGATTCATGATTCGCTGCAGGGGTCTCGCCTGCTTTTAGTGGGCGACGACTCAGACCAGACTGTTTGTAATGATGAGTGAGGCGCTGCAGAAATCTCACCGGCTATAGTGGGTGACGATTTAGACCAGCATGTTTGAACTGTAGTGGTTTTCATATTTTAAACCTAGACCAGTGTTAACGCCTTGCAAGTGTGTGTCACACACATTTGCATACGTCGAGTTATTCATCGGACGCGCCCGCTGCGGCGAACCCACTCACTGCACTACTAGTGACGATAAAACACGTCTATGTATCTTATTTACCAAAGCAATAAATTGTATTTCTCTTAATATCGACTTTAAATACCACCAAGCGAGCATCCACCGACGCAGACGACCAGTCCCATACATTCTGATCCGGCTCGAAGGATGGGTTCGCCGCAGCGGGCGCGTCCGATGAATAACTCGACGTATGCAAATGTGTGTGACACACACTTGCAAGGCGTTAACAAGTTGCCGCCCCAGGAACGAAGTTCTGCTGATCCATCACTGGCAGCGGGCACAGTCGATTAAAGGCACGTCGTACAGATCCCGAAGTGGTAATCACATCTGCTACTCGAGCCACTCCGTCCGAACCGGGATAAATATTTGTCACACGTCCTAGACGCCATTGATTAGGAGGCAGCCGGTCATCCTTGATCAGCACCATTTCGCCAAGTTTCAGTTGGCCACCTTGTTTTTGCCATTTCTGCCAATTCTGTAGTTCGGTTATATATTCCATATAAAAACGATTCCAGAAATGAGCCTTCAGTTTCTGCATTCTCATATAACGTGAGAGTGTATGTAGGGCAGCTGTTTCTTTAACTTCAGGATTTGGGGGTGACGTAAATGTTCGTCCAATCAAAAAATGAGATGGAGTAAGAGCAATAAGATCAGATGGATCTGAAGACATCGGAGTAAGAGGTCTTGAGTTCAAGATAGCCTCGATATGTATGAGGATTGTGTTCATCTCTTAATAAGTTAAATTAGCTAAAGAAACTACTCGCTTTAGATGGTGTTTGACAGACTTTACGGAACCTTCGGCTAATCCATTAAAATGAGGGCTATATGCTGGGTAAAATTTAAAATTAATTGAAGCGTGTGCAGCCTTAGAAGCTATATAATCAGAGCTTTGTTTAAGGAATTTTGCGAGCTCATTGCAGGCGCCTACAAAATTCGTACCATTGTCCGAAAAGATGTTTGGCGGGCCCCCCCGGGCCCCTGCGGGCTATAAAACGATTAAGTGCGGCTAAAAAACTGTCACTAGTTAGGTCGGTGACAAGTTCTATATGTACTGCTTTTATCGCCAAACATATAAAAATACACAAATATGATTTTATTAGCTTGCTACCTCTTCCTTTTCTATTCAAAATCATAACTGGCCCGGCGTAATCTACGGCTGTGTTAATAAATGGAAATTCAGTGTATAAACGCTGAGCAGGGAGATTACCCATAATCGGTTGTGTAGTTTTGCCAGAAAAACGACAGCATTTTATACACTTATGAACTGTTTTTCTAGCAAGGTTTCTACCACCAATAATCCAAAATTGTTGTCTTACTAAAGCTAATAACAGTTGCGGTCCAGCATGCAAAAAAGCTATGTGATAAAATTCAAATATTAAGTTTGCGATGTTGTGTGAAGAGTGAAGCAATATGGGATGTTTAGTTTCATAACAATAGAAAGAATTTGATAGTCGGCCTCCAACTCGCAATAAGTTGTCATTGCAGTCATAAAATGGATTTAAATTAAGTAATTTATTTTTTGCAGGTAAATCTTTTTTATTTTTTAATAATATATATTCTTTAAGAAAATCCTCTTGTTGAGCAAATCTACATAATGATTTTAATGCTAATTTTAGTTCATGAACTTTTAAATATCCACTAAGTTTATTATTTGGATTATGAGAATTATGTATAAATCGTTGAGCATAGGCTATGATTCTCTGTAACTTTCCCAACTTTGAAAAACGTTTAATAAAGTCTGAATGGAAGGTGAAGTGATCATTTTGTTTTGATGTTAAATGACATTGTACTTTAAGCACAGGTAAATTTTGATTTTTAGAACCGATTGGTTGAGCAGGCCACTGTGACTGATTCTGAGAAAGAAAAAATGGTCCTGACCACCATAAAGAACAATTTGCCAATTGCTTTGCATCTGCACCACGTGACCCAATGTCAGCTGGGTTCAAATGCGTTGGTACATAGCGCCACATGGACGCTTCTGACATGTCAAGAATTTCCTGAATTCTATTAAAAACGAATGGTTTTAGTAAATGACTTTTTTCAGATTTTATCCAGCCAAGAACAATTGTGGAATCACACCAGTAAGTATAACCTTTTATATTTAATCTTAATGAACATTTTACCTTTTCAGCTAACCTAGCGGCGAGCAGCGCACCACACAATTCTAGTCGCGGGACCGTTGCAGGTTTTATTGGAGCTACTCGACTTTTTGCTGTTAACAAGTGAACTGCTGCCTGGCCATGAACAGGGATAGATTTAATATAAACACATGCTGAATAAATGCTTGAGTTGATGCGTCGCTAAAGGCATGAATTTCGACCTCAAATAAAGAGCAATCATTTAATACGAATCTTGGAATTTTAATGCTATTTATGTACATTAAAGAATTAACAAAATTATCCCAATCTCTTTGTATTTCGACTGGAACTGTTTCGTCCCATGAGATTTTTAAAGACCATAATTTTTGCAAAATAATCTTTGCTATTAGTATGCATGGATTAATTAATCCTAAAGGATCAAAAATTTGTGACATTACTGATAATATGTGACGTTTACTAATATGTGTATTTTCTTTTATATTGATTGAGAATAACAGCTTGTCTTCTTTACAAGACCAAAGAAAACCTAAAGTTTTTGAACTGTCGCTCTGACTAAGATTAAGTTTTATCAATTATATGTGGATAGTTAGAATACCATTTACGCAAATGAAATCGCCCACTTTCTAGCTGCTGGATTACACCTTTACATATATTTATCAGCTCGGCCTCTGATGCTGCCCCTGTGACAAGGTCATCATAAAAAAAATCGTGCTGTATAACTTCAGATACAGACTTATTAGTACAACCTAAACCTAATTGTTTCAAACATCGAGTTGCAAGGTAGGGAGCAGAGGCAGTGCCATATGTAACGGTGTTAAGTTTGTATTGTTTGAGTTGCTCGTGTGGTTCAAATCGCCACAATATCTGTTGCAACTGACGCTGTTCATTGGTTACGTTAATCATTCGGTACATTTTCTCAACGTCCGCAGTAGCAACATATTTATGCTGACGAAATCGTATTAAGATACTTATAAGATCGTCCTGCACTGTAGGACCTACCATTTGTATCTGATTAAAAGATGACCCAGATGTCGTCGCTGCGGAGGCATCAAAAACGACACGTAATTTTGTAGACAGACTGTTTTCACGAAGAACACCATGATGTGGTAATAAATTTATGTAAGTATCATTTTTCGGACATGTATTCTCTGTCATGTGACCTAAGCTTATATATTCTTTTATGAATTCACAATATTTAATTTTAAATAAAGAATCTTTTGAAAATCGGCGCTCTAAAGACAGAAATCTAGATAATGCTTGTTGATAAGAATCACCAAGTTTGTCGGGAGATTCACATAAAGGAATCGTCACAACAAAACGTCCGTCAGAATCGTAAGTATAGGTATCTATAAATGTTGCTCACATTCTTGTTCCTCTTTGGATATAATATGCTTACGTATTGACACTGCTTCGAATTCAAAAAACTGATTTAATTGTTTATCAATGTTTTGATCAGATGATATGATAGCATGATTGCAATGGACTGTATTTGAATAACACTGTGTTTGTGCAAGACCGGAGATTAACCAACCAAACTTGGTTTCACTTAACGTCGGCTTGTTTTTTCCTAATGAAATATTATTGGAGCAAAGCACACTCCAGAATATATCTGCCCCAAGAAGCATATCTACCTGAGATGGGTAATAGTATGTGGGGTCGGCTAAAGTAATCCCCTTTGGAATAATTATTGATTTACAATCAACTTGCGTAATGGGTAATAATTGTGTGATACGTGGCACTATAAAACATTTAATTTCCTCTTTGTACGTGGAATTAAGCGATGATATAACAACATTACATCGTTTGGATAAGCATGAAGTTTGGCAGTTTAATCCTTCAACTAATGACGAGATCGAAGTGGTTGGTAAGTTAAGTTTATCACATAAGCTTTTCGTAATAAAACTTGACGTGCTGCCATTATCTAATAATGCGCGTATAGTATGTTTTTTACCATTATAGTCAGTAGCTTCGATCAAAGCTGTTGACAACAACACACAGCTTTTATCGATAGCTGACAAGGCTACATTATCATGTAAAGTGTAATTACGTTTTTGAGTTTCAGGTGGGCTGTGCAGCGATGGCGGCGTCGACTGCAGCACTGGAGAAGACATCGACGATGGCACTATATTCGGTGGCGGCGTAGACGGCGGCGCAGAGCAAAGAACTATATTATTATGTGCAGTGATCGAATCACTGGGCGTGTGGGATTCATGTGTGTGTAATAAGCTATTTATTTGCTTATTACATACTCGACAAGGCCCTATTTTACAGGTATTTGTGGTATGACCTTGACGTAGGCAGTTCATGCACAATTTAAGAGATTTCGCTTTTGACATTCGGTTTTCTAACGAAAAAGACCTAAACTTTAAACAACGATATATAGCGTGATTATGTTTACATAACGGACAAACATACGGTTTATTTATATGTGATGAGTTGGAGTTGGAGGTCACTACTAATGATTTTTGACGATTATTATAAGTGACGTCACTGTGTCTACGTTTCGTGTGAGTGTCCTCCATGGTCTCCAACAGATCAGCTTGATTTTTTAGGAAAGTAAACATATTCTCAAGTGTCGGTAAATCCTTTAACGTGTTACGGTAAGTTTCCCATTCACGGCTTGTAACAGGGTCTAACTTCGTAGAAATAATATACACGATTAGTGCGTCCCAGTGTTCAGTAGGTAATTTCAAAGTTTTCAAAGCCCTAAGATTTTTATTTACGATGTCAATAATGTTACGTAACGCTTTAGAAGACTCTTTAGCTATTGATTCAATATTAAAAATCGATTGAATATGATTTGTAACAAGAAGTCGTGTGTTATTATATCGATCACACAAAAGACCCCATGCTACGTCATAATTAGCAGCTGAGAAGTCGAGCGAGCGTATGACTAATGCTGCACTGTCTTTTAAAGTCGCGCGTAGATAATGAAATTTATGTATTTTAGGTATGGAGTTATCATTATGCACAAGAGAAATAAATGTATCACGAAATTCAAGCCAGTCATGATTTTGACCCGAAAAGGTAGGTAAAGGTATAGTAGGTAATTTCAGTTTGGGCCCACCTCCATGCACAGTACTAGAACCTGGTACCGAACCAGAACCGGTGGCGCCGGACTGCTCGTGCCGCGCCAACAACTCCCGGGCAAGCGCGATGCTCTGGAAGTACTGGGACTCAAAACTCTCACGTTCTTTGAATTGGTCCTCTGGAATTTCAGATACATTTTCAAGGTTAGATTGAACGTCATCATATTCTGAATAAAGTTCTTCTATTTTAGCAAGGCGAATGTTGAGTTCGTTAATTAAAAGTGATGTTATCGTGTCTGAATTTTTTAATGACTCTAAATAATTTTTAAAAAGAGTAAGCTTAGCCTTAAATGTTGCACGCCTTTTTACCAAAGTTTTAGAGTCCATTATGAGTTATATGATATGTACTTACGAAATCAGTATAAACTAAATAACACAAATTGAATTTAGGCGTAACTTATTAAAGAAAAATATAGAAAAATACTTAAAAGCAATAATGAAGAGAAGCGAGGGTTCCGTAAGTGTGCGCAGCTAGGTAAAAAAAGCTAAGCGTGCGATGCGAGTAGCCAACGGCGCGATCAGCTGGTGCAAAACCGGTCGGCAACAAACGCGCGGCAAGTGGGTAGCGGCAGAAAGCGGCCGTGCGGCACAATCGCGATCGACTGGAATACGTTAGATAAATAGATATAACCATATAACAAATAATTACGCACTATGCATTAAACACAATCCACACACAAAACGATTAATCCAAATCAAAACCTCTGAAATACTATGAATATAATATAAAAATTCAATGCAAATTATTTGCATTAAAATAACTCCTTTACCTTAATATTTTAAATATAAAGTAAAATGAATAAATACTATGAAGCAGTTTATATTAGGTAACTTAACTTTATAGTAGGTAACTTTATTTCTATGACTGTAAATTATTTTTTATTCCTGATCGTCCCCAAAGGGTAAGAAATGTGACGATTAAGTATCTACTGGTGTAGATTTAAATATGAAATAAGAGTTAGGAGAATAATTGGAACGAACTTACAATAACGCCACCCTGATTCCTTACTATATTATGCACTTCAACCTTCAAGGTAGGTGCAAGGTCGTATTCAATCCAAAGGTAACTTTCCGTTGCGAACACGCTACGTCGATTCGCTCGTTTCCTTTGTCCCAAGAAGAATATGCACTGATTTCTTGTTTAAAGCTTCGGCTCGATGAACCAGAATGTATGGGACTGGTCGTCTGCGTCGGTGGATGCTCGCTTGGTGGTATTTAAAGTCGATATTAAGAGAAATACAATTTATTGCTTTGGTAAATAAGATACATAGACGTGTTTTATCGTCACTAGTAGTGCAGTGAGTGGGTTCGCCGCAGCGGGCGCGTCCGATGAATAACTCGACGTATGCAAATGTGTGTGACACACACTTGCAAGGCGTTAACACCAGTGTTACTTACCATAGTGATATGACTGTAATGATTATGATGATAACCATATTAAGGTTCTATATTTTGGACCCACAAATAATCTTCATGACTATTTGACTACCATCTTACACGACTTAGAAATTCATGCTGAACTAGACAGAGCTGATTAGTAAGTGAGAACGCTTTTTGTTGGTAATTGATGCAGTTGAGTTGGTGGTCGTAGGGACAGTGTCATCCGGGCCATGGGTAGCTGGTTGAAGGGGCCTTGTACGCCCGGGCCACGCTACAGAGTGGGGTGAAGGGGCCTAGCACGCCCGACCCACGGTTGATAAGCTGGTCGAAGTGGCCTTGTACGCCCGGGCCACGCTACGGAGTGGGGTGAAGGGGCCTAGCACGCCCGACCCACAGTTGATAAGCTGGTCGAAGGGGCCTTGTACGCCCGGGCCACGCTACAGAATGGGGTGAAGGGGCCTAGCACGCCCGACCCATGGTTGATAAGCTGGTCGAAGGGGCCTTGTACGCCCGGGCCACGCTACAGATTGGGGTGAAGGGGCCTAGCACGCCCGACCCACGGTTGGTAAGCTGGTCGAAGGGGCCTTGTACGCCCGGGCCACGCTACAGAATGGGGTGAAGGGGCCTAGCACGCCCGACCCATGGTTGATAAGCTGGTCGAAGGGGCCTTGTACGCCCGGGCCACGCTACAGATTGGGGTGAAGGGGCCTAGCACGCCCGACCCACGGTTGGTAAGCTGGTTGAAGGGGCCTTGTACGCCCGGGCCACGCTATAAAGTGGGGTGAAGGGGCCTAGCACGCCCGACCCACGGTAGGTAAGCTGGTTCAAGGGGCCTTGTACGCCTGGGCCACGCTATAAAGTGGGGTGAAGGGGCCTAGAACGCCCGACCCACCGTAGGTAAGCTGGTTGAAGGGGCCTTGTACGCCCGGGCCACGCTATAAAGTGGGATGAAGGGGCCTAGAACGCCCGACCCACCGTAGGTAAGCTGGTTGAAGGGGCCTTGTACGCCCGGGCCACGCTATAAAGTGGGGTGAAGGGGCCTAGAACGCCCGACCCACGGTAGGTAATCTGGTTGAAGGGGCCTTGTACGCCCGGGCCACGCTATAGAGTAGGAAGGGGTGAAGGGGCCCAGTACGCCCGACCCGCTAGTGCATTACGGTCTTAGCGTTTTTTTTTTTGTCAGGAATGACCGAACGGTTGCTAATGTAGCTCACTACAGTTGTATAGGTCGGATTAGTAGCGTCGAGTTTGAGGGTGCGCGACATGGACGCACGAGGTCGTGCGATTGTCAGGATTGGCCGTGTGAGCGCGACCGCATTTCGTCACTACATATTCGAACCCGTGTCGGTACCTGCGCTGTTGTCGATATTCACCTACCCCCGCTCATTCTATTATTTGAGTCGTCGTGTGTGGAACGATCGTTGCGGCCGCGGCTGGGGCAGTCTTGGCTCTGGCGTGGCGCGGTGCACTTGTGTATCCTGCTAGTAGCTTAACCTCGACTCTTCTAATAGTTAGTTTGTGTACACGAATTAATTGTTACTGATTGGGCAACTCGACCGGTGGTGGTGAGTGCCAATGCGCATTTTAAGGCGGCGCCGCCGTAAACCAACACTCGGGTCACAAGTGTAAAACAACAGCTGAAAACACTCAAAGGAATAATTAATTCTCACTACAAGTCTATAGTTATTTATTCACAACTCACACTTTTAACTACATTAAAACATTATCACACTAATCACTTATACTATAATTATCGAGCAGCAACGCTAGCCGCACAATGATTAAACAATAACTGACTCTTCACTTACAAATTATCGTATTTATAGGACAGCAATCTCGCCAATAGATCACAAAGACGGCGACTGGCCAATCATGAAATTAGTATTAACTATTCGGAAGATGGTGTCTCCATCTATATGCTCTTTCGATACATTAACAAGTAATAATTACAGTAAAACAACATAAACCATCTTATAAAATTAGTAGAAGCATAAATTAAACGATAACAGTATTTATTGAGTAACTATCCTGTAAAACTAAACAATAAAGATACCAACTGACTAATCGTAAATAAATATTAACCATTCGGAAGATGGTGGCGACATCTTTGTACTATTCCGGTGTTAAGCGAATATACGATAAAAGTAATATCAATACAAAATCCAATATTGTAATAATTGTCAGTAAATGCTAACATTCGGCCATCCGCACAAAATTCACGTCCCCGTGAATAATAGCAAAACACAATTATTAGAGAAAAAAAAATAACTTAAGAATGTAATAACAAAAAATATCATGGTAGTTTGCAATTACATACGGTACAGGTCTCATCTACCCTGAAACCGTGAAACTTAACACAACAATAGGGTATTCCACTATGTTTGAAAAATTACTTCAAAATGTTGATTTTCTAATAAAAAGCCACAAAAAAATATATTTCGGCAAAATAAACACGCTTTCATGCCATAAAATTGATTTAAATTTTAAACCTTTTTTATTACCGCGAAAACGCTACAGCCATTTTGGTGACGTAATATGTGCAATAACAAAACTGTATGACGTATGTAAGAGAGTAACATAACCTACCAGCCATCAACAAATTAGTAATGAATGCATATTATTTCAGTTGGAACAAGATATGAAGGGTTATTATACGAAAAAACACAACTATTACTCCTTGAAGTTAAAATTGATAGATATTACAGATATTAGATATGTACCCTAGCTGTTGACAGCACTGACAGAACTATGTTATTGCCCGTATGACGTCACACCGTGGCGGCTCGTGTTTTAGGTCACGTGATATACAGATTAAAATATACGACTTTTAATTTCAATATAATAAAACAATAATGTGCTTTTATGATTCCAAATCAGAATATTTAGGTGTATTTCTCTATACATTTTAGTTTTTATCAAATTTTATAATTTATTTTTCACTACGGAAAGTACTCTATTACATACGGTACAGGTCTCATCTACCCTGAAACCGTGAAGCTTATTTCAACAGTAAAAGTCGCTTCTACCTTTAAAACAATCACATAGGGTACAGGTCTCATCTACCCTGAAACCACGAAGACTATTTCAAAGGCACAAGTCGCTTCTACCTTGAAAACAAAATCACATACGGTACAGGTCTCATCTACCTTGAAACCGTGAAGCTTATTTCAACAGTACAGGTCGCTTCTACCTTTAAAACAATCACATACGGTACAGGTCTCATCTACCCTGAAACCGCGAAGACTATTTCAAAGGCACAAGCCGTTTCCACCTTATTTCAATAGTACAGGTCGCTTCTACCTTTAAAACAATCACATACGGTACAGGTCTCATCTACCCTGAAACCGTGAAGACTATTTCAAAGGCACAAGCCGTTTCCACCTTATTTCAACAGTACAGGTCGCTTCTACCTTTAAAACTATCACATACGGTACAGGTCTCATCTACCCTGAAACCGCGAAGACTATTTCAAAGGCACAAGCCGTTTCCACCTTATTTCAACAGTACAAGTCGCTTCTACCTTTAAAACAATCACATACGGTACAGGTCTCATCTACCCTGAAACCGCGAAGACTATTTCAAAGGCACAAGCCGTTTCCACCTTATTTCCGCCGACAAAGCGGTCAGCAGCTGCGTCGCCTTGTCAGGCGGCGCCCGAGGCCCGCAACCGGCAGGCAGAGCAGCCCGCAGACAGAAGACAGTCAGCAGCTACGTCGCCCAGTCAGGCTGCGCCCGAGGCCCGCAACCGGCAGGCAGAGCAGCCCGCGGACAGAAGACAGTCAGCAGCTGCGTCGCCCAGTCAGGCGGCGCCCGAGGCCCGCAACCGGCAGGCAGAGCAGCCCGCAGACAGAAGACAGTCAGCAGCTGCGTCGCCCAGTCAGGCGGCGCCCGAGGCCCGCAACCGGCAGGCAGAGCAGCCCGCAGACCGGAGACAGTGAGCAGCTGCGTCGCCCAGTCAGGCGGCGCCCGAGGCCCGCAACCGGCAGGCAGAGTAGCCCGCAGACAGAAGACAGTCAGCAGCTGCGTCGCCCAGTCAGGCGGCGCCCGAGGCCCGCAACCGGCAGGCAGAGCAGCCCGCAGACAGGAGACAGTCAGCAGCTGCGTCGCCCAGTCAGGCGGCGCCCGAGGCCCGCAACCGGCAGGCAGAGCAGCCCGCAGACAGGAGACAGTCAGCAGCTGCGTCGCCCGGTCAGGCGGCGCCCGAGGCCCGCAACCGGCAGGCAGAGCAGCCCGCAGACAGGAGACAGTCAGCAGCTGCGTCGCCCAGTCAGGCGGCGCTCGAGGCCCGCAACCGGCAGGCAGAGTCAGACAATCAAACCCAAGATAACAAATAAAACACGGACAATGTTTACCACGCAAACATATGCCACACACACCACGTCTCGTCAGAGGCCAACCCGTGGCATGACCCTGCGTGTTCAAATCCGCTATAAACTAAAGATGCGTTATAGTCTATTAACTATATTTTTATCTTGCAACTTAGCAACTACTCGCAACGCACTGTACTGTATTAAATTGTATCGCAAAACTTAAGCTACAATATTGTTGTTCGAATTTAGTAGGGAAGTGGACTGAGGTTGCCAATCAAAGAATCAAATCACAAATTATGCGAGGTTTCGATCTTTATTCGACCTTCATCAGGCATCTGTATTAATACACAATGAAAGAGTCATTATACTACAATTATACATATATTTAACAAGAAACTAATAAAACAACGTAAATTACCTTTATAATTGATATAATTGACATCTATTTTTCGTTTGAAAATTTTTATTAATATTACTTTATATTCTCAGATACATTCAAAATTCTTTTATTTCTTTTTAATTTTTATTATTGTGACAATATACTATATTTTTCTTAAAGCATTCTAGGATCTAAAATTATGTATTCTCTTGACTCATTAAAAAGTGATATTTTTCCCCATAGAACGTAGTTTATTCTAAAAAAATATACATTTAATCATTATAGGTTATTGTTTCTTTACCAAGGTAGCAAACAAAGTTCAGGTAATATTACGAATTATTACCTTGTCAAAATTTACATTATAATTCGTTATATCCATTATTTCACCAATTGCTTGTCTAATACTTTGTCCGGCAGTTAATATAATAAAAATAAAAAAAAAAACAATAAAACAATTTTTAATATGTCATCAAATTTCGAACAATTAATTGTACCAATACCTATAAAGATTCACTATACCAACCATTATTTATATCCTAGTAGTTAAATTATATTGTTTTATAATTATATTTTATCAAACTGTTTCTAGAATTCATTACATTCTCAATTTTTTTTACCAAAGAAAGTAAATATAATGTCATTTTCTCTAATCACAAACAACTAGTCAATATAGGTTCTCTGTTATTTACTATAATACCTAACCAAATAAGTTAATACTATAAAATTTAATGTTACCTTGTCAATAGGTACATATTAATTTCTTATATTCATTATTATTTGTCAGGCAGTTACTGTAATCCAAAACCAAAAAATTAATGCAGAGTATGTCTAATACATTAAAATCCAAACATCTAATTATTCCAACAAAAGCACTAATCATTTGTACTTACAGATCATTATATATTGTATTAATTTAATTCTATTTTACTGTTATTACTAAATTTCGTTACATTTTGAACAAAGGAAAGGTCCAATTTATGTTACCATTACATATTTAAACCTATAAAAATTCTATTTTTAATTATACTAATTTTAAAAGAACTATTTAATTTTTATTTGTACATATATTATATAATTTTTACATACAACACTTGTACTATATTATTTAATTTTTTAATTAAATTAATTTTGAAAAAAAAAACAAGTTAATTGTTTTGTTATTTAATTCTACTTTTATATTCTTTTAAAATATCCTTATATGAAATACTTAAACCGTTTGTATCCGTTCTTTTATTCACTGTCTCATTTACCTTTATAAATATCATTTCGCTTATGTTCCGTTTTAGCCAATTCCCTTCATAGCCCAAAATTTCTACATTATTAATATCAAAATTGTGATGATGTTCAAAATTATGTGACGCAAGAGCTGTCTTATTTTCGTTCAGAATATTGACATTTTTGCAATTATTTCTATTTTGTTTAATTCTAGATTCCAAGAACTGCTTGGTCTGTCCTACATAGCACAAATTACATTCACATGGGATTTTATATACCACACCACAACGTTCCTCTTTATTAAGTTTATCTTTTAATTTTGTGTATACACTTTTTACTTTTAACAAATTATAACAAGCTAGTCTCACATTAGTCCACATAAACTATCTGTTAACATCATAATTCATAAGACAACTTAGGCAAGAAAGGGAAACGACAGTATGTGATAGTGTTTACTGTTTTTACATAATTATTTAGTCGTTTAATTGCTTGTTTAAGTTACAACTATTATTTATTATAGGCATATTTAAAAGTTCATTGATTGTATTTTAAAAAAATAATTCCACAAAGCCGTTTTATTGCCTTCACTGGACTTCTCGAAAAAGTTTGGTGAATCGCTACCGCGAGGCATTTTACTAATTCTTTGAAAGTTAAGCCATTCAAAAGTACTTATTACTTAACTACCAATTTAATTGTCTAAAACATATTTACAAATCACTATCCACAGTTTCACTTTGTCACACAGTAACATCCTACCTATTTACAATTCTTAAAACGAACAGACACTATTGTTTGTTTTTTTGTAACTTTGTGTTGGTATGTAAAGAAGTGTAAATAAATAAATAATATTTACAATAGCACGAAGAACGTACGAAACATGAGAAATATTATATTTACAATTACAGTACTGTAGTACAGCTAGCACAGCAACCAAATTATTATTTAAAAAAAAAAAACGAACGTGCGAACGCCTTGTTGTTCACAAAACAACGCGTACGTAATAAGATAATAATAATAATAATAGATAGAGTATGCCGACACGTCATAACTCACTGCCAAAATAAATCAAATAACTCACTATTAAACATAGCAGAGCACACAGCGGGTGTACACTTCCCTTGCCACGGAATCATGTATTCAGCAGCCGCTTGTGTTGATTTCCCGTAACGGCCGGCCGCGAGCTTAATCTCATAGCGACCGTGAGGAAGAACTCTCACCACATGGCAAGGCCCTCGCATACAGGAATCCAGCCTCCTAGTCGATTGTGCCTGTTTTCTAACAAAAAAACAATGAACTCACTTTAAAAGTACGGAGCAGCTTACGACCTTGGTTAACGTATGCATCTTGACGCTGTCGATTAGAAAGCTGTCGTTCAGTTTGCGACTACCACGACGGCTCACACTATGATCTCGCTCACGATCTGGCATTGTAACTAAATCGAAACAAATGCTGAATCGGAAGAAAAAAAAAAATCTGTTAGCAAAATGAATCACAACTACCCACGTATCCCAAAACAGAACTAAATTCAACAAATAACCGGTAAATAGAATAACGTAAGCACTTGTACACCGATGAGAATGCAACAGAACAACCGAAAAGAACTAAAATATCGGTGTACCCACTAATCACCATGAAATATTGCAACTTACTTGCACACTCAGTAAAAATAGAATTTAAACAAAGAAATCAAAACTCTGAACTAAAAATACAATCAATAGCACCAAAATAACAAATTAAGTGGGTTAAATGGGTTCATCCCACTTCTGAGATGTAAAACAACAGCTGAAAACACTCAAAGGAATAATTAATTCTCACTACAAGTCTATAGTTATTTATTCACAACTCACACTTTTAACTACATTAAAACATTATCACACTAATCACTTATACTATAATTATCGAGCAGCAACGCTAGCCGCACAATGATTAAACAATAACTGACTCTTCACTTACAAATTATCGTATTTATAGGACAGCAATCTCGCCAATAGATCACAAAGACGGCGACTGGCCAATCATGAAATTAGTATTAACTATTCGGAAGATGGTGTCTCCATCTATATGCTCTTTCGATACATTAACAAGTAATAATTACAGTAAAACAACATAAACCATCTTATAAAATTAGTAGAAGCATAAATTAAACGATAACAGTATTTATTGAGTAACTATCCTGTAAAACTAAACAATAAAGATACCAACTGACTAATCGTAAATAAATATTAACCATTCGGAAGATGGTGGCGACATCTTTGTACTATTCCGGTGTTAAGCGAATATACGATAAAAGTAATATCAATACAAAATCCAATATTGTAATAATTGTCAGTAAATGCTAACACAAGTCCCGGGCACTGCGTCGAGTTGTCTCTCTGCTACGCGATAGACGGTACCCGCTCGGTGAGTCCATTGAATACTAAGTAACTATCTTGTGTTAAATTACATTGTTAATTAACGAGTTCGACCATCCGTCATCCTCTTCCTCACTTCTGATTCCTACATATATAAATATATAAAATGAAACTATATTATATAACTAAAATAAACAATAGTTATAAGAATAATAAATGAGTACTTAAGAGATAATATAAGTAACACTACACTAGTCATTACATATTCCCAATCTGCCAGCTGAATGAAGAAACTATAAATGAAGCAGATTTAAAACAATAATTGCACACACACAACAACTTACTGACTCTAATATATATAATTATATACTACATTTGAAAAAAAAAATAACAAATAAAAATCATTACTAAACGTTGAGAAAAAAAAACTATACAATTTGAAAGGAAAAATAAAATAAATTCGCACAGTACAACAAATTAAAATACTTAAATTGAAAAGACAAAAATAAAAGATAAATTAAGAATTATACACGTGTGAATATAACATGTATTACATTATACATTATTTATATAATGTATACTTAAGTTACAATATTATTACCGTTTTTTTTAGAACTGTGAATGCATTATTTACCTTACGCCCATGTGACGGTAGCAACACGGCCTTACATTCTGACTATAGCGTAAAAGTATGGTAAGTTAGGGCTTGTAGAGTTGAGTCGTGTAGAGTTGGAAGGTGGTAACTTTTGGACATTAGAAGCCTTATGTTTTTATTTTAGTAACATTTTATATTCGTTTTTTTGTGGGATAATTATCAAGTATGTTGTAATGTCGATTATTGTAGACTGAATCCAGACTTTCGTTTTTACATTTTTGGACATTAGAAGCCTTATGTTTTTATCTTAGTAACATTTTATATTAGTTTCTTTTCGTGGGATGATTATTAAGTATGTTGTAATGTCGATTATTGTAGACTAGCGACCCGCCCCGGCTTCGCACGGGTGCAATGATGATACTAAATTCTTTCAACAATAAAAGATACGTTAGAAACCTCTAGTCTAAAATTATCAGTGTTTTTCTACCATATTATGTATGTATTATACATATAAACCTTCCTCTCGAATCACTCTATCTATTAAAAAAAACTGCATCAAAATTCGTTGCGTAGTTTTAAAGATCTAAGCATACAGACGGCGGGAAGTGACTTAATTTTATAGGTAAGTACTAATTACTATGTATAAAGATAAAGACGTGCATGTGCAGGCATAGTAGGCGCCGAACTTTAAATGTTTCGCTGTTAATTACTTGTAACGACGATATCTGAAAAACTATTCATCTGATTGATATAGTATAAAGGGCAAATTTTAATCTGCATTAAATTTCTAAGCTAACTAAAATATTTGTTTGGATAAGGATTAATACTGAACTAAAGAAAATAGCTTGGAAAATAACGTAATGTTTTTAATTAAAAATTTGAACATAAAAGTGGTTATTGTAAGTCAACCGTAAGAGATAGAGATATGCTATCGCGGACTTTTTTGTAGCATTTTTATAGATTTAGAATTCGCTAGTACATTACTCCACTGTATCTTTGCTAGTTTACGCGGCGTTTACGTGGAAAGCTCCCAGTTGGCGCGATTTTTTGCGACTTCTTCAACATTTATCGCCGTATTTCTGCTAATTTACATAAAAGTATACTAAATTATATACATAAACCTTCCTCAAGAATCATTCTAGCTATTAAAAAACCGCATCAAAATCCGTTGCGTAGTCTTAAAGATTTAAGCGTACCTACAAAGGGACATAGGGACAGAGAAAGCGACATCGTTTTATACTATGTAGTGACGAAATCCACACTTTCGTTTTTACAGTTTAAATTTTGTTACTTTTAACTTAAATTCATACGGTATACATTTCGGTCAGTTTTCAATATCAATATTTGATGTGTTTTTGTTAATTTTTCAGGAACAAAGAATTATCAGGTAAGCTGCCGATCAACAGAACCCTCAAATCCGATCAAAAGTACTGAAGTAAGTATTTTGAAAATCATAACATTGATTTAATAATATGTACGATATTTCTTATAATTAAAAAAACTTCATAAAAATTAATGATTCTTTAAATCAAAATTTAGATTTGTTTAGTGTAGAACAACAGCTGAAAACACTCAAAGAAATAATTATTTCTCACTACAAGTCTATAGTTATTTATTCACAACTCACTCTTAACTACATTATAGTAGTTTATGCAACTGTCATATAATGAAGGGTATTAAAACACGAGTGTGAGTTTATGAAACGAGCGCAGCGAGTTTCATAATAGTAACGAGTGTTTTAATACCCGTGTTATATGCAGTTGCATACACTACTTTATCTTCACTAATGCAATTAATTTATTAAATTAAATTCACGCGTACGTGTATTGTCACAGTGATTTTGCCGCCATTAAAATGTAACCAATCAACCGCGGCGTGCGCTCGCTGGAGGCGGCGCTGGCGGGCGCGCGGCGCGCGTGCACGTGCAGGCGCTGGCCGCGGCGCGCGCCCGCCGCCTTGGACGCGATGTTATAATGAGATTTTACGATATCGATGTGGATATTATACCATTATGTGAAATTGCTTAAATTGAGTGTTTTGTTGTCTGTGCTATAACAGTAGTAATTATAAGTCAAGTATTGGAAACATAAGTAGAATGTTACAACATTAGTGTAGATAAAATACATTATCACACTAATCACTTATACTATACTTATCGAGCAGCAACGCTAGCCGCACAATGATCAAACAATAGCTAACTCTTCACTTACAAATTATCGTATTTATAGGACAGCAATCCCGCCAATAGATCACAAAGACGGCGACTGACCAATCATAAAATTAGTATTAACTATTCGGAAGATGGTGTCTCCATCTATATGCTCTTTCGATACATTAACAAGTAATAATTACAGTAAAACAACATAAACCATCTTATAAAATTAGTAGAAGCATAAATTAAACGATAACAGTATTTATTGAGTAAAACTAAACAATAAAGATACCAACTGACTAATCGTAAATAAATATTAACCATTCGGAAGATGGTGGCGACATCTTTGTACTGTTCCGGTATTAAGCAAATATACGATAAAAGTAATATCAATACAAAATCCAATATTGTAATAATTGTCAGTAAATGCTAACATTAGTTATCTGTATGAACAAAAATCTAATCTATAAATCTAATCTTATAAAAATATATTCCTTTATTATTGTATTTTACTTACAAAATTAAGATGTCAATAATCTTTTACCGCCCGCTACATCATTTATTTAATTTAAGCCTAAGGGAAGGCGTTTTCCCAACAATTTGGAAGTCCGCACGGATCACACCAGTCTTTAAATCTGGGGATAGATCAAACGTAGTGAACTACCGACCAATATCAATACTGCCGGCCCTGTCGAAGATCTTTGAGAAGCTTGTTCATAATTCTATATATCCATCACTGCACAACATAATAATTCCTGAACAGCATGGCTTCGTCAATCGTCGTTCAACTAATACAAATTTATTAGTTTATACAACATATTTATTTAAAAGTATTGATGAAAATAAGCAGACAGACTGTGTTTACACAGATTTTCAGAAGGCCTTTGACAGAGTTGATCATAAAATTCTTTTAGAAAAATTGGCATTCAATGGTATTCGTGGTAACTTATGGCGCTGGTTTAAGTCTTACATAACTAATAGGACTCAAAAGGTTGTTCTCAATGGTTGTGAGTCAGAGTTTATTTCTATCACATCTGGTGTTCCTCAGGGCTCGATAATGGGTCCCTTGCTGTTCTTATTATTTGTTAATGATATAAAAGACTGCTTTAAGTTCTGTAATATTTTACTATATGCCGACGACTTAAAGATTTACCACACTATAGATAATTTTAATGATCATGTCAAATTTCAAGCAGATCTTAATAAGTTTTCTTCTTACTGTATCAACAATAAACTTGAACTTAGTCTAAGCAAATGTAAGCACATCACTTTCACGAAAAAGAAACATGTTAGCCACTTTCAATATGAGTTATGCAATGTAAAATTAGATTCTGTTAAATGCATCAAAGATCTTGGAGTTCTGATGGACTGTAAGCTGCATTTTGATATGCATATTGAAAATATAAGGTGTAAAGCTTTCAAAATGTTCGGTTTTGTTATGCGAGCATCCATTAATTTTAAGCAGACATCCTCGTATATTACTCTATATAATGCTCTAGTCCGCTCACAGGTCGAATATGCTGTGCTTGTGTGGAACCCGTTTTACAAAAAATATACAGAGACACTTGAAAAAATTCAAGCAAAATTCTTAAAGAGTATGCATTACAGGTGTTGTCTGTGTCGACTTCCGTATGATCAATTGCTTAAGAAATATAGGCTCATTACCCTAGAAGCTAGACGTAGTCAACTTGAAGCTATGTTTGTGTATGATTTGTGTCACAATAAATTTGATTGTCCTAGTCTTGTGAACCAAGTATGTTATGGAGTGCCGAATAAAACCCACTACCGCAATATTCCTAAGTTTTTTGCCACTTCTCGCTGCCGTACAAACGCAGGTAAACGATCTCCACTACATCGAATACTTACTACCTATAACGATCTGTTTAACGCAATAGATATTGCTGCAACGAGTCCCGGCACTTATAAAAAGCTTGTATTGCAATGTTTGAGTTAATCGAATTTACCTTGTAATTATAGCTGTTTGTCTTGAAACTATGATCGACCTATTATTAATGTTTGTAGTAATACGTGGTAAACGGTGTTGGTGTTACGCTAAGTACTTTTTGTTTATATACTAATTGTTGTATTATACCTATTGTAATACTGTTTGTTTACCCAAATAAAGAGAAAAAAAAAAAAAAAAATAATGTAACAAATTATTTTTTTATTAATAGGTACACCTAATATTGAGATGTGACAATTTTTTTAAAATTAAGAGATAACTTTTATTCAAACTTTCAAGTAGCTAGTTCTACAGTTCTAAGAATTTAAATGTGTGTCATTCCAGAACTCAATAGATGTCAAAAGAATGAAATCAGCAACATTCACCAAAGTAGTGAACGTAATTTATCGTGAGTGTCAACTGATATTATGCTCATTATTTTGGCTATGTTGACTAATAACGCAACAAGGAAGAATCAATGATTAGAAGAAAAAAAAAATAGAAAATCGACAAAGCTATTTATAGGCTACGGAACCTTTATTAAAATTTCCACTATTTTTAAAAGTGATGTTACCACCGATTTAGAATACAGATTCTGCAGAGAAAATCGGCAAAAAAATCCAAAGTTACTCTATTTTTAAAACATAATTATAAACTGTATTTTAATACAAATTCGGAATCATCTTGCATGAAATACAGCGTCACTAAGTCCACTCATCTCTGTTACTCACGTAATCCTGCACCGAATAATAAGTTAGCTTTAGCTATTAATTTCTTTTGTATAAAAAGTTAAAATTTATTTAAAGGCAATTGCAAAATCGTTCGTGGAATATTATTACTTAATTTATTTAATTTTATTACCCAGAAAGGAGACGTTTACTTTGCGCAGTCGGAAACTTGGAGTTACAATTTTGTTATTCCTTCTCTTCGTTTTGTGAATATTTATGTACATAGAAGTTTTTAGTTAGAGTATATATTAATGTAATATGTGTATGTATGTAAATTTACGTGTATGTGTTTATGTATATGTCGGAGAGTCAATGCAGATAGTTATTAATGTCGGTACCTGCATTATTATCAATATTCGTATACCCTCACTAATTCTATTATTTGAGTTATTCCGACGTGTATGTCGGTACCTGCGCTATTGTCGATATTCAACTACCCTCATTCTATTATTCGAGTCATTCCTTTGTGCATAAAAGACCGATGCGGCCGCAGCTAGGGCAGTCTTGGCTCTGGCGTGGCGCGGTGCACTTGTGTATCCTGCTACTAGCTTAACCTCGACTCTTGTAAGGGTTAGTTTGTGTACACGAATTAAATGTTACATTCTATTGTGGGCAACTCGGACAGTGAAGGTGAGCGTTAATGCGCATTTTAAAGGCGGTGCCGCCTTAAACCTAGACTCGGGTCGCAACTCCCGGGCACTGACTCTGAGTTGTCCCTCTGCCACGCGATAGACACGGTACCCGCTCGGTGAGTCCATTTAATACTAAGTAGTTCGGCCTCCACACCGTTAACTAATCTGTGTTAAATTACATTGTTAATAAACCAGTTCGGTCATCCGTCCGTTCTTCTCCTATCTACTTCTGATCTGCGACGTCAGAAGTGGGATAAGATCTCAATACGCCCACTTCATTTGTTGTTTGCTGTTGTTAATTGTTTTTTTTTTTTTTTACTTCAGAGTTTTTGGTTTCTTTGAACTTTAAGTTCTATTATAGCGAGTGTCCAAGTAAGTTACAATATTTGGTGGCGATTAGTGGGTATCTCGATATTTTAGTTCTTTTCGGTCGTTCTGTTGTGTCCTTATCGGTGTAAAAATAGTTTTTGTTCAGTGTTCGATTACGTAATTCAATTTAGATATTTTCGGTCGTTCTGTTGTATTCTTATCGGTAAACAAGTGGTTTTTGTTCAGTGTTCGATTACGTAATTCGATTTACCGGTTATTTGTTATGTTAATGAACCGTTTTTACCTTAAAAAAAGACAATTGACAAAATGATCTGCCAACTTCACGCAGCAGATCATTGTCCAGCAGATCAAAAATAAATGTGATTTCTTATCGCATACAGCTGAGTTCTACAGTTCCTGATACTTTTTAGAAATAGTTCCGGCGTTTTTACCTTAAAAAAAGACAATTTTGACAAAATGATCTGCCAACTTCCCGCATCACTCATGAGTAGGAAAATACTGTTTCAGTCGTTTTAAATTAACGCGAAAGGCTAGAACTCTTTCGTTTTTCACTCATACGCATCGGAACTCTCACCTTAAACCCGAATCGAGTCCAGAACTCACGTTTAAATGCCAGCAGAGCACATTAAAGCGGTCTAAAAGTAGGAAAATACAGTTCAATCAAATCAATATGCAAGGCTAGAACTCTTCTGATTTCTATAGATCCGTATAAAAACTAATATCTGAAACTGTCTGAATTTAGTTTTATTGTGATACGTAGGTGGTTGTGTAGTGATTAATTTTGCTAATAGATTTTGCGATTCAGTTTTTGTTTCGATTCAGTCACAATGTCAGATCGTGAGCGTAATCGTAGTGTGAGCCGTCGCGGTAGTCGCAGCGACAGTCTTTAGTCAGTTTAAGGAATATGCCAGAAGGTCATGTACCAATTGAGTTTAATGTAGATGACGATCATAATGGTAAACATCTTAGTGATGTGACAGAAAACTGATGTAAGCACTCTAAAGACTGTAGTGTGTAGTCATCAAGAGGATGACACACTGATGAATGTGTGATCCAGGAGGGATACACTGTGACGTGATCCAAGAGGGATACACGTGGATTGTGGAGCAATTGTAATTGCTGGTTGGAAGGGTGGCTTACATAGTTGTTAGTGTCGTGGAAAAAGAGTTTGGAAGTTAGATTGACGTTGGTACATGACTCTGGATAGTAGTAATACCAGCTTAAAATTAAATTTTGTTTTAATAAAGTTCTTGAAAAAAACTAAGTTTAGATCCGAAATATAAGGAACCGTTTAAAACAGTTGTCTGGTAATAGAACCTGTAGGTATGTTCACGATCGTTTACGAAGGATTCCTTTTACTGATGTACCTGCTAAATTAGATTTGCTTAATGTTGTTGGTGCTAATTTGGTCGTATCACAGGAGGTGATGACGATATGTGTTGGTCGTATCATATCAGTTAATGACGATATGTGTTGGTCGTATCACATGAGGTGATGACAATATGGGTGGCAATAGTAGTTGTCACTAGCTGCTAAGGCGGCCGGGCCATGAACGTTGTATGTGATCTAAATGTGTCAATAATAAAACTTTATTTTTTTTAATTACGGTTAGAGGAACCTTTCGTCTGTGAGCGAGTAGGATAGATTAGTAGTTTTTTTGTGATTAAAGTTAACTGATGAAGCAACGTAGACCACTATACAACCAATTTTATTGAGATAAATTTTGTTGGTGCCATTGTTTTTAAGTATCCATTGCTGAAACATGTCTTGGTTGTATTGCTCGATGGAGGCAATACATGTGGTTATCGTCACTCGATGGAGGTGGCATGAGCTGCTGTCGCTCGATTTAGGTGATAGTGGCGACTAATATGTGGAAAGCAATAATGGAGTAATGTTCATACCAAAACGATTGGTCAATTTTGATTTAATGATAGTTTCGCGTATGGTTGTATGGTGTGTCGACAAAAAGAGGTTGTGTATTAACATGAGATTAACGATCTGAAATAAGATGAAGCCAGTGTTAGTGTTGTTGTTAAAATCAAACGTGTTATTCGATAAACTATCCCTTTAGCCTTGATTAGGTGTGAATCAGGATAGGCCGGGTTAAGACTTTGAAACTGCAGTACCTTTTTACTTTTTACGGCATCACACGGGGACGTGTGACTTGTCAAGATGGCCGAGTCGGAGAGTCAATGCGGATAGTTATTAATGACGGTACCTGTGTTGTTATTATTATTCATCTACCCTCACTCATTCTATTATTCGAGTCATTCCTTCGTGCATAAAAGACCGATGCAACCGCAGCTAGGCAGTTTTGGCTCTGGCGTGGCGCGGTGCACTTGTGTATCCTGCTAGTAGCTTAACCTCGACTCTTGTAAGGGTTAGTTTGTGTACACGAATTAATTGTTACATTATATTGTGGGCAACTCGGGCAGTGGAAGCGAGCGTTAATGCGCATTTTAAAGACGGCCGTTTTAAACCTAGACTCGGGTTGCAACTCCCGGGCACTGACTCTGAGTTGTCCCTCCGCCACGCGATAGACACGGTTCCCGCTCGGTGAGTCCATTTAATACTTAGTAGTTTGGTCTCCACCCCGTTTCTGTGTAACTATCTTGTGTTAAATTACATTGTTAATTAAATTAGTCCGGTCATCCTTCCACCTCACTTCTTATCTGCGACATATATAATAATTAAACAGAGATATTAAAAACAATTATGACGTATTAAGTGACAAATAGTGCGCCTTGAGGTATTTTTTGAAGCAATATAAGGATTGGGCTTGTTTTATAGGAAGAGGTAAAGCATTCCAGAGTTGAACAGCTTTAACTGAAAAGGAGTTGGAGTAAAAAGAAGTAGTGTGACCTGGAGTTTCGAGAATCAAAGTAGACTCGGATCTAAGGGAGCGTTCGTGCGTATCACAAAGATAATTAAAACGTTTCTTAAGGTACAGAGGTGTATCAGGATGAAAAAGTATACAATATAGTAGCGAGAGTATGTGAGTATTCCTGCGAAGGCGAATCGGAAGCCACTTGAGACAATTGCGAAATTCGGAAACATGGTCATATTTGCGAAGACAAAATATGAACCGTATGCAAAGATTCTGAAGGCGCTCAAGCTTATTTAATTGCTCCTCTTTAAGATCAAGATAGCAAGTGTCAGCATAGTCAAGAATTGGTAGAAGGAGTAACTGTGCTAACGTAATTTTGGTTGGCAAAGGGAGGAAATATTGGAGTCGTCGCAGTGATCCAATAGCTGCAAATAGCTTACGGCTCATCTCACTCAGCTGAGGTGCCCAGGAAAGATGTCTATCGAAGATAACTCCGAGATTTTTCACTTTTTCGCTGTAACTGATTACAGCGTGGTTATAAACGACTGGCGGTATAAGCGACCAGTCTATTCGACATACAAGCTTAGGACTACCGATAATAATGACTTGACATTTCGAGGGATTAATGTTTAAGCCGTAGGAGCTACTCCATCTATATAAGTTCTTCAAGTCATTATTTAAGTTGTCTATTGATGTAGGTAGATCTGTCAATTTAGCGTGAGAATAAATTTGAAGATCATCGGCATACAAGTGGTAGAGAGAAGATATATTCAAATTCAAATTCAAATTCAAATTCAAATTCAAATTCAAAATATTTTATTCAGCATAAAATTATTACAATTTCTTACTGAACGTCATGAGTCTACTACCAGTTCGGAAATAAAAAGCCTCTGACCTGAGAAGAACTGGCGAAAGAAACTCAGCGGGACTAATATCATTTTTTTTATCATGTTTTTTTTTTCCAAAGCTGATTGAAATTTACAATATTTTTATAGGTTGAAATAGCCTGGAGGCGATCACATCATTCCCAAGGCGTACTGTCTTCTATAAAATCGTTAATCGAATAATATCCTTTAGTACACAAACGTTCTTTTACAATTTTTTTAAAATTTGGCAATAGAAGCTTTTTGAACGTTTTCTGGGAGCCTGTTGTATAAGCGTATACATTGTCCATAGAAAGAATTACTGACTCGGCGTAAGCGAGTTACAGGCATTACAAGTTTGTGTTTATTCCTAGTATTAATGCTATTCATGTCGCAATTCCTGCGAAATTCTTGTATATTTTTATGAACATACATAACATTTTCGTACACATATTGAGAAGCAACAGTCAATATTTTTATTTCTTTAAACTTATCTCTTAATGATACTCTAGGGCCTAAACAATAAATTGCACGAATAGCTCTTTTCTGCAGGACAAAAATAGTATTAACGGTAGCTGCATTTCCCCATAATAAGATTCCATAGGACATAATACTATGAAAATAACTAAAATATACTACGCGAGCTGTATCTACGTCAGTAATAAGTCTAATTCTTTTTACCGCGAACGCTGCAGAGCTGAGCCTATTCGCTAACCCCTCAATATGAAGATCCCACTGCAATTTCGAATCTATAGTAATCCCTAGAAATTTAGTGGACTTTACTGGTTTTAACATTTCCCCTCCTAATTCTACACCATTATCAACAAGTTTAACATTAGGTGTAGTGAATTTTATTAATTTTGTCTTTTTGTTATTTAATAATAAATTATTTGAATCGAACCAATAGACAACCTTTGAGAGAGCATCGTTTACATCGTCGTACATAAGTAAATTACGTTTCAGATTAAAAATAAGTGAAGTGTCATCAGCAAACAATACTATCTCATGCTTGTCCTGTACAAAAAATGGCAAATCATTTATGTAAATAAGGAAGAGAAATGGACCAAGAATAGAGCCTTGTGGAACCCCCATACCTAGAGGAGCCCCAGGAGATCTCTTACCATTTACATCAACCCTCTGTATTCTATTACTCAAATAGGAATTCAGGAGGTTGAGTGCCTTATTTCTAATCCCATAATGATGCAGTTTCCTGATCAACGTTTCGTGAAGCACACAATCAAAGGCCTTGGATAAGTCACAGAATATTCCAAGAGCATCCTGCGACCTCTCCCATGCCTCAAAAATATTTTTAATTAGCTCAACACTAGCATCTGCTGTGGAGCGACCTTTTGTAAAACCAAACTGGATATGGAGAGTGGATATATTTGTATATGGAGAGTTATTGAATTTATGAAGATTGAAAATAGGAGTGGGGACAACACGCCACCTTGTGGAACGCCAGCATTCACGTTAGACCAGTCTGAATAAGAATCCTGGATTCGCACGCGCTGCCGACGACCAAACAAGTAACTATGAAACCAATCAATTGCTGATGGAGATATGTTAAGTGAGCACAGGACAGCCAGCAGCAAATCAAAATCCACCGCATTAAACGCATTGCTAAAGTCCAGCAAGGTCAACACGGTGAGATTCTGACCGTCCATTGCCTGCCTAATGTCGTCAGTGATTTTCACAAGGGCCGTAGCCGTACTATGACCTTTACGGAAACCGGACTGATAAGGATTTAGGAGATTATTAGAAGAAAGAAATAAAGTTAGCTGTTGATGGACAAGACGCTCAAAAACTTTGGACAGGAAAGGGAGAATGGCTATTGGGCGAAGATCGGAAAACGAAGAGGAATTAGGTTTTTTCGGTAGTGGAATGATTTGAGCGTCCTTCCAGCAAGTAGGAAAGGTATTGGAACTTAAGGATTCGTTAAAAATATGGGTGATGACAGGAAGGACTGAGTCAATTATAGGAATGATCATATTACGGCTGATGTTATCATTGCCCACCGCATTAGAACTATTTTTTTTTTTTTTATAATTAGATAGGCTTGCGTTTGACCACTATTCCACCTGATCTTAAGTGAGAATGCGGTCTAGGATGGAGCACGCTTGCCTAGAAGTAGCCTATTCACTCGCGTCTTGAAGATACCCAGATTGTATCTTTCTGGAAACACAGATGCCGGCAGAGAGTTCCACTCCTTGGCCGTACAGCCTAACAACTAATATGCTCTTCTTAACATCACATTCAGACAATTGAGTGAAAGTAAAAGTTGACGACGTTTCAGGAGTTTCAATGGCAGAAAGATGACTAAGGGTATCAGATTTAGTCGCACTATCTATAGTGACAGAAGAAGTAAAATGTTTATTAAGCTTATTGAGATCAAAGGAATTTGAAGGTGCATATTGTTTGACTTTGCCAACTCCGAGTGTTTTTAGAAATTTCCAGATTTTTCCAGGATCTGCTTCCTCTGTTATAGATTTGTGGATATGGCGTCGTTGTGCATCTCTACACGCCTTGTTGCAACGATTTGGATGAGTTTTATATTTCTCCTTATTAGATGAGCTCGGATTGGATTTGTATCGAGCTTTAGCCTTATTTTTTGCCTGCTGTAGTGCTCTAATTTCAGCTGTTAACCAAGGAGCAGGAGCATGTTTAATACGCACAGGCCGAATAAGAGCATGTATATCAAATAACTGGGTCAGGAGATGATTGAAAGCTACCATTTTTTCGTCCACCGCTATTGTAATATTGCATCCGTTCGATTTATATAATATTAGAATCGCTCCCACGACCCGGCCCCACTACTCAGTGACGTCATGCGATGGAGCGCGGAGGGCGGGGCAATGACGCCGCGTTGGCCAAGTTGCATCATGCCGTTGCATCGCTCTCTTTGCTTCGGGCTCCCGGCTGCGACGGACGTACTCTTTAGTGCCAATAGGACGCGTACTCATAGACTCATACTTGTATTAAGCGTATTCATAGTTCATACTTGTGTTAAGCGTATTCGACTATTCGTACTTGTGTTAATTAATATTTAGTTCATTTAAATAAATTAGTTTTGTAAAGTTACTCCGCTTCTTATTATTTTAAATAAAACTATCTTTCACTTCTGATTTATAAGATCAGAAGTGGGATAGATACACGTGCTTTTCGACCGTTCGCCTTTGTTTAAAATCAACTATAGTGATTGCGTAACCTTTTTTTTGTTCCGTTTAAAGAAAAAAATTACCTCGTGTTGCTCGCTAGGCTATTTGTGTCGAGTGTGGTATTTAGTTAGAAATGTCTGATCGCGATTCTAGGTCTACATCTCGTTACACTCCTTCGGAAGGACGACATAAAAAACTGAATTCGCGTAAATCTCCCTGTGAAGGTACGCGCCGTACGCGTCGCGATATTTCTTATGGCCGTCGCGATAATGTACGACGTGATGATCCTTTTAATCAAATACTCGAGCGGTTAAGTGCACTAGAGAGTAGGTTGCCTACTACGGCGCCATCGACGTCAAGTCCGCTACCGCATCCCAGCGCCAGGGTGTGCACCCCGACTTTCGCACCAAGAACCAACGAGGTGCCTGCTGCCGATGCGGGGTCGCACGCTACAGGTCACGTGCTTCGCGACGACAGCGCAGGGACAGCGGACAGGATTGTTGACGCGCTTTCATCATTAGTTCAAGTAAGATCCAACCATTATTATATATCGAACTTCGACCCTAGTATTCACGATTTTGACACGTGGTGCGCGGAAGTAGACCGCGCTCGGGAATTGAATAACTGGGACAATCGAGAATGCCTGGGTCGCATAGGCGGTTGCTTACGTGGTGATGCTAAAACGTGGCTGGATGAGTGGGTTTCCGGGGACCGCACGTGGACGAACTTTAAAACCGAATTTCGATCGTTGTGTCCACGTGAGATCGATACGGCCACTGTACTGTACGAGGTAATGAGCACAAATTCTAACAAATTCACCACTTATGCAGAGTACGTCCGAAGGTCTCTCTTACATTTGAATATCGTGAAGGGGCTTTCGGACGAATTAAAAACCGCTATAGTGATCCGAGGCATTACCGATCCCCAAGTAAAGGCCGCGGCAACAAATGCTAGATTATAGTCGAATAATATGGTCGAATTTCTATCTGTATATGTAAAACCCAAGAGCGCGCCTCCTACTAACAATCCTGTTCGCTCGACAAGCGATAGTACCTCGTTAAATCCTCGTAAACGTGATGCTATTAGATACGATCGATTATCATGCTACACGTGCGGAAAAGTAGGCCATAAGCAAGCTAATTGTCAAAAAAAAATCAGGACTGATAGTAATAACGTGGGCCTAAGGCCACCTGTGACTCCGACCCCTCAATCGCAACCATCTGAGGTTGATATCAAACCCGTTAAGATATGCACGTTCTGTAAAAAGAGCGGGCATCTTGTTGAATTTTGTTTTTACAAAGAACGCGTAGAATCGAAAGCTAACGGCCATAATAATTCAAATAATGTAAATTTTTGCTCGGAAACGACTACAAACGAAACAACGTGATACCTGCTGTTATTCAAAAATTACCCGTTGACGTGCTGATAGACTCTGGCTCAGATATTTCACTGATTTCCGAATCAGTTTTGAGATATTTTAATTTAAATAAGCTCCCTGCTTATCGCCGACTGCGTGGCATTGGTAGTCAGGACATCGAATCAACATCGTACGTAATTACAACATTAGAATTTCCTGAAATAACCCTTGAAGTAGACTTGTATGTTGTCCCGCGAATTGCATACAGGCACCGATTCTGATCGGCACTGATGCCCTAAACCATGTAGGAGTTACTTACATACGTACAAACAACTCTCAACGCTTAGTCCGAATTGATAATGTACAGAATGTTTCAACTGAAGAGGTCGATATGGTGAAAACACCTTTGAAGGGCGAAAACAAAGATCGTTTATTAGGTTTGATCAGGGAATTCAGTAAAACATTCACTACGGGCACAGCGACCTCTACAATCAGAACAGGTAGCATGGAAATCAGACTTAACAGTGACGTTCCAGTAAGTTATCGGCCATACAAACTTTCGGCTGACGAGAAAGAACGAGTGCGTAAAATAGTCAAAGATTTGTTGGACAAAGGGATCATTCGCGAGTCACATTCCGATTACACAAGTCCTATCATCCTCGTTAAAAAAAAGAACGGGGAAGATAGGATGTGCGTCGATTACAGAGCATTAAACGCTGTCACTGTTAAAGAAAGATTTCCACTACCATTAATAGATGATCATATAGATAAGCTAGGCGGTTTTAAATATTTTACCAGTCTTGACATGGCTACGGGATTTCATCAGGTGCCGATGAAAGATAATGATTCTGTAAGTAAAACTGCTTTCGTAACGCCTGAGGGGCACTAGGAGTATCTCAAAATGCCCTATGGGCTCGCTAATGCACCTATTGTCTATCAAAGAATTATCTCTAAAACTCTACGGCATCTGATAGAAGACGGGAAAGTACTGATTTATATAGATCAGGGATGTTGCAGATGCCGATATTTTCACATCCGCGGATGCGGATACGGATGCAGAGTTTAGCAGGCTCACATCCGCGGATGCAGATGCGGATGCGGATGTATAAGATATTATGTAAATAAAGTCTATTAATGAAGAATTAAAACAATGACAACGTAATTATTAACATTTTTATTGTAATCAAACATAATGAAGTACTTATTTATATGTTAAATATAAGTAATGTATAATGTAACAAATTTTTTAAACTTCACCTACTGTTTTTTATATCAGTAATTGAATTTAAAAATAGGGGCATTATACTTGATGAAGAGTAGTATTGCTGCCTTTTCTGGTTCAAGTCTGTTACGCAGAGGTTCGTAAATTAATCCCGCGCTACTAAATAGTTTTTCGCTAGGAACACTGCCCGGTGGAGCAGATAAAAATCTTCGTTCTATGGGCGATAATACCTTAAATTACCCTCGATGTACACTCCACCAGTTTAAAGGATTTTCATTCACATTTATTCTTTTTTTAGTACGGTAAGCAAGTAACTCTTTTTTGAATACAGCTTCAATGCTACCATTTTCTGGCTCATCTTGACTCTCGTCTTCACTCGACGAATCTAACATCATAGCCAGGTCGTTTTGTAAGCATGGCTTTTTGTTGAAACCTGAAGTCCCTGGTCCTAGTTGTTCCGTATCATATTCCGTGCAATCAGTTATTTTAATTATTTTAGCCCTTTTGGCATTGGTATTAAGAGATTCAAAATTGTCATTCTCAGTATTTATCATTTTTAAAATGTCATCTTTAATCTTTTCTTCAGTCACCGGTGTGAAAAATTTGTGCTTATAGCGAGGATCTAAGTAGGTAGCGATGGTATATAAATTGTTTTCTCCCAAGCGAGAAAAATTTGTTGAAAGTTCGTTTTTCAAAGTCGTAACAGCCTGACGAATCGGATCAAACTCTTGCGATCTTGTTAAATAGTCATCAACTCTTTTTTCAAGCATTTGTATTATCGGTATCACAGATGAAATAGGAGCACAAGAGCTGGTCAGTTCCCGCGTTGCTTCCTCAAAAGGTCCCAGTAATTGAATGAAACTTTCAACTTTCGGTGGTGACATTGTTGACTAAATAGTTAGATAAACTATCAATAACGGAAATCACACTGGAAAAATAACGAATTTCGTCATAAAACGATAATTTTTCCTACAATAAAACGTATTACCGGCGTAATATAATAGAATTTACCTTGTGATCTTATGGATATTAGTCTTAAATAATATAAAGTTTTCTTGTAAACTCTTCTTATTTACACACTGTATCACAACAACATTAAAAATACCTATCTATCTTTATGATACGATAAGTAGTTCACTTTCACTTCACAGCGCAAACAAACACGTAATATTTATTCACTTGCAAGAAACAAATGATGCACTAGCTAGAACAAACAAAGTAACAAACGTGTCAAATCTTGTCACCAATTTCTTCGCTCCCATTGGTTATTGTCACGTGCGACCGGCACGCGTCAATCACCGGCCCCGCCCAATTTCTTTCTTGTCGCTACTTGTATAATATTCGCATCCGCATGAACATTCGCATTGATTAATGCGGATGCGGAAGCAGATGCAGATGTCCAAATCAATGCGGATGTTCCGCATTTGCGGATGCAGATGCGAATGTTCGCAACATCCCTAATATAGATGACGTACTGATTATGTCCAACACAATCAACGATGGTCTAAACACTTTGCGTGAAGTGCTGAAAACACTTACAGAAGCAGGATTTTTAATTAATCTAAAAAAATGTACGTTTTTGGACACTCAACTCGAGTATTTGGGTAGGGTGATTGGTCATGGTCAGGTACGGCCGAGCCCGAGTAAAACAGAGGCCTTAGTTAAGTCCCCAAAACCAACGAATATAAGGGAGGTTCGTCAGTTTTTGGGTCTAGCTGGTTATTTTCGTCGATATATCGCAAATTACGCGTCTAAAACGGCGTGTATTGCTAAACTACTCAGAAAAGGCCAGCCTTTCAGTTGGGGTACAGAACAGGATAAAGCACGTGATTATGTCATTAGGTGTTTAACGGAAGAACCAGTTCTAGCAATATTCGATCCCAAGCTACCCACCGAACTTCATACCGACGCCAGCGCATTAGGTTATGGTGCTATATTACTCCAAGAACATGAAGGAAAGCGAAAGCGAGTTATCGGCTATTTCAGTAAATCTACACAAGGCGCTGAATCACGTTATCATAGCTATGAGCTCGAAACTCTTGCAATTGTCCCCGCGCTACAGCATTTTCGACATTATTTGATCGGAATTAAATTCAAAATTGTTACCGATTGTAACTCGTTAAAGTTGACAGAGAGTAAGCGTGACTTGGTACCCCGCGTCGCGCGTTGGTGGATTTACATGCAAGATTTTCAGTTCACACTCGAGTATCGGAAGGGTTGCCTTATGCAACATGCGGACTTTTTCAGTCGACAGCCGGTTAGCGTCTTAAATATTCAAAATCCACGTAACTGGGCAAAGATTGCTCAAACGGCTGATTTAGAGACTCAAAACCTAGTACAAAAGCTCAGAGAAGGTCAATTAGATGCTACCAGGTTTATGATTCGTAATGATTTGTTATACTATAAGTATGCACCGACAGGCGAAGACACTCGTCTTCTATGCTTTATACCAAAAGGACACAGATTAAGCCTCTTAAGAGTTTTTCATGATGATCATGACCATATCGGGGTTGACAAAACTACAGATCTGATATTGCGTCATTTTTGGTTCCCAGGACTAAGGGCTTTCGTACGAAAGTACATTTGCCACTGTATTGTATGCTTGGCACATAAAAAGGTGCCCAGAGCCCCTAACCAAATCATTGAATCCTGGACAAAACCCGATACTCCTTTCTCAGTCGTTCATGTTGATGCTCTCGGACCGCTCACGGAGTCGAACGGTTTCAAGTACATACTGATAGTTGTCGACTCATTTTCTAAGTACTGCATTTTGTACGCATTATACCGACAAGACACAGAAGAATTGAAACGTGTCGTCACCAATGCTATCTCCTTATTTGGCACTCCGTCTACAATTGTCTGCGACCGAGCCAGAATGTTCGAAAGTAAATCTTTTCAAGATTGGGTTGCGGGCTTAGGCTCCGTGTTACACTTCATTACCCCCGAAGTGCACCGCGAAAACGGCCAGGTCGAACGGTATTGTAGGACTGTCTTAAACCTATTACGAATTGAAGTCAACAATAAAGGAGCCTCCTGGTCTGACGTTTTGTGGAAGGTACAACTAACCTTAAACATAACAAGGCAGTCTACTACTCGTACTTCACCTCTTCAACTATTAACTGGAGTCGAGGGGACCAGCCCGGTCCTAAGATCCCTTGTACGAGATGTCGCGCTGGAGAACTGCAATCCAAACCGGGATGCTTTGATGACGTTACGAAGACAGAGAACAGCAGAACTATTGGCTGCTAATCAACAGAAGCAGGATACTTACGTCAACGAAGGTCGTCGACAACCTCGCACCTTCGAAGTCGGCAGTTTTGTCTTTGTTAATAAGGGTTCGCAAAGCACTGGGAAACTGGACTCAGGAATGCGAGGCCCTTATAGGGTTGTTCGAGCACTGCCGCATCACCGGTACGAGCTTGAGCTACTTGCTGGATCATACGGCAAGAAAACTCAAACTGCTGCAGAACATATGGTTCCGTGGCGCGGCGAGTGGACCCCGGAAGTATGTGAAGCATTCTTTAGCAATGGTAAGTTTGCTCCGACATTGTGGCAATTACTCACCCCGATATTGTAGCGTTTGTTAGCCCCGACATTGTGGCTGTAGTTTGCCCTGACCTTGTGGCAATTGGTCGCCCCGACATTGCGGCGTTTGCTAGCCCCGACATTGTGGCTGTAGTTTGCCCTGACCTTGTGGTAATTGGTCGCCCCGACATTGTGGCTGTAACTTGCCAAAACATCGTGGCTGTCATAAGCTCCGACACTGAGACAATTATTTGTCTCGAACAGTTCTATAATCGTTTTCTTTAATGTTGATAGCTGTTCAGCTATGTGTTTCCGGTTAACATAACATGTGAATACGAGTCGTAGCAAACTATTTTAATCTGATCGCTTGAAATGCACGCTCGTGATCATTTTACAATAGGTGGTTGCCAACGAAAAGAAAGTATGAAACGACAACTAAAAGATTTCTTTTGCTTTAGATGACGATGAGTTGACTGGGGAAAAGGAGGATCAAGCCCGAGAAGCTCATGATGAAGAGGAGCAGAGCCAAGCCGAGGGTAATCAAGCTGACGAGGACGTTCAGCTGTCAGGAGAAGCCGTATTAGAATCGCTCCCACGACCCGGCTCCACTACTCAGTGACGTCATGCGATGGAGCGCGGAGGGCGGGGCAATGACGCCGCGTTGGCCAAGTTGCATCATGCGGTTGCATCGCTCTCTTTGCTTCGGGCTCCCGGCTGCGACGGACGTACTCTTTAGTGCCAATAGGACGCGTACTCATAGACTCATACTTGTATTAAGCGTATTCATAGTTCATACTTGTGTTAAGCGTATTCGACTATTCGTACTTGTGTTAATTAATATTTAGTTCATTTAAATAAATTAGTTTTGTAAAGTTACTCCGCTTCTTATTATTTTAAATAAAACTATCTTTCACTTCTGATTTATGAGAATAATATACTATTTTTTTATATTTATTTTCGAAGTAACTCTTGACCTACGCGTTTCGAAACAACTTTTTGTGGTCGTATTTCTATGTAACATGTGTATTGTTTCTGGTTGTTCAATATGGTATATAGTATTTGTATTTTGTATTTTTGTAAAAGTTTTACGTTACTATCACCTGGTTAAAGATAAAATATAAATTATGTATGTAACTTATGGTAAATTTATTAACGCAATGTAGACCGAATAAAAAACTTTTTGTTTTGTAAATTTTAAATTAATTTTTTTTTTAATTTTTACGGTGTACATACATAAACTATTTTTCGTTATCAATATTATAAAACATATTTTGGTAATTTTTTTCAGAAGCGTCAAAGCGTCACCAGTCATGCTGTCGAACAACAGAACAATAAAATCGGCCAAGTGCGAGTCGGACTCGCGCACGAAGGGTTCCGTACCAGTGACTAGGTACATTGATTGTAATAACGGGCAAAAAGCGGCTAAAAATCGCGTTTGTTGTATGGGAGACCCCCTTAAATATTTATTTTATTTTGTTTTTAGTATTTGTTGTTATAGCGGCAACAGAAATACATAATTTGTGAAAATTTCAACTCTCTAGCTATAGCCGTTCTTGAGATACAGCCTGGTGACAGACGGACGGACGGACGGACGGACGGACGGACAGCGAAGTCTTAGTAATAGGGTCCCATTTTTACCCTTTGGGTACGGAACCCTAAAAAAGTACTAACGTAAGTGTTTTTTTTATATAATTTTATTCATAACTAATTTTTACCCGACTTCCAAAAAAGGAGGAGGTTCTCAATTCGACACGTATGTTTTTTTTTTATGTATGTTAGCTCAGAACTTTTGACTGGGTGGACCGATTTCGATCAATTTTGTTTTAATTGAAAGGTGTTGCGTGTCATGTGGTCCCATTTTAATTTAATTGAGATCTGACAAGTACTTTTAGAGTTATTATACCTAATAATGCGTATTTACGTGACTACTTTTTCGTCAACCTACGTTATATTATACCGTATAACTTTTTACTCGGTGTACCGATTTCGATGATTCTTAATTTAATCGACAGCTAATACTTGTCTTGTCGTCTTGTTTAAATTAGATCGAAAACTGATTACAACTTTTTGAGTAATCTTTAATAGCGCGTATTTACTTGACTATTTTTTCGTCTTATTACGTTGTATTACTTGTCGATGTAATTGAAATCGGGTTTTTTTCGTTTGCGACCAAACACAATTATATAAAAATGATTGTTGATCTTCTAATCTATAGGTACTTAGACGACAGGAGACTAGATTTGAGGATTTTTGTTACTCAATGTATAATTTTCATTATATTCATACCTAGTTGGATTGTTTAATTTTAAGGTGTGTGTCATTACAGAGCTTCAAAAGATATCAAAATAATGAAATCAGCTACATTGACCAAAGTAGTGAACGTAATTTATCGTGAGAGTAAACTGATATTATGCTCATTACTTTGGATATGTTGACTGATAACGCAACAAGGAAGACTACATAATTATATACGAGACAAGAATTAAAAGATAGAAAAAGCTGTAAATAATCAAATAATTTCCTTTATAAAACTATGGGTTAACTAATAACTTTATGTATGCGTGACCAATGTTTAATCATGTTTTTGATGAAAGTTTTGTGTATTGAGAAAATATTTCATATTATTATGTAATTTAAACATGATATTTAAATTTGTCTGAGTTTTAATTGAGAAAACGTGTTCAGCATGAAAGTAACTAATTTTTAAAAATAATTATTGGACCGAAAACATCTTCTTATAAATATATTCGATGTTAAAATATTGTTAAAATTATCTATTTTTTATAATATAAAAAATTACTTATTCATATTTAGTAAGATAGTTTTGAAAAAACAAGTGTGCTTTAGACCACACGACTAATACTTCTTTAGGAATAGGCCTGCACAATAGGCCTGCACTGTGTCTTACTTAAGTTATACAACTTATACAAAACATAACTGGCTATGAGAGAAAGAGAGAAATAAAATCTGACCTCGCACCTCTCTCTCTCTTACTCCGTTCGCCTTTCCCGATCACACTTTTCGTAACGCTCTCGTCACGTATTTACCAGCTTACTCCTCAAGTCAAGCGTGCTAATTTTACTTTAAAAAAAAACAACCGACCCTGCCTCCTCTTCCAGAACTCTCGAAGACGACTCAGTTGTCACATCACCAGAATAACTCGTCAAATCTTCTAAATCAACAATCATCAAATCATCAATCATCAATCAGGAAAAAAGACTAACGTATAGAAAGTGTTAACGCCTTTCAAGTGTGTGTCACACACAAGTGCATACGTCGACTGTATTCTTCGCATGCGCCCACTGCGGCGAATCACTCACTGCATTACTAGTGACGATTGTACAAACACGTCTATGTAATATCTTATGTTTACCTACGCAATAAATTGTATTACTGTTTAATATCGACTTTAAATACCACCAAGCGAGCACGTCTGTTAAGCTAGAATGGTCAAATGGGCAAAACCACTTAAATTTTTGATAAATATTGAGTGCTTTTTAAGTGCTAATTTAGTGCTCCAATATTAAATTTTACGCCCAAGAAACATGATCATAAATTATATAATTGTGTTTGCTTGCAAACGAAAAAAAACCGACTTCAATTACATCGACAAGTAATACAATGTAATAAGACGAAAAAATAGTCAAGTTAATACGCGCTATTAAAGATTACTCAAAAAGTTGTAATCAGTTTTCGATCTAATTTAACCAAGACTACAAAAAAAGTATTAGCTTTCGATTAAAGTAAGAATCATCGAAATCGGTACACCGAGTAAAAAGTTATGCGGTATAATATAACGTAGGTCGACGAAAAAGTAGTCACGTAAATACGCATTATTAGATATAATAACTAAAAGTACTTGTCAGATCTCAATTAAATTAAAATGGGACCACATGACACGCAACACCTTTCAATTAAAACAAAATTGATCGAAATCGGTCCACCCAGTCAAAAGTTCTCGAATTGAGAACCTCCTTCTTTTTTGGAAGTCGGTTAAAAACTGCTAGCTTTCACGTAAGCTAGCAATGGACTACCGGCTATAATGCTCATAGTGTTAAGCAGACCTAGGTGTTAGCATTAATAATTTAGAGCTCATTGAGTGCTTCCAATATATGTACTAGAATCACAGAGAAATTTTTTTTTTAATTTTTAATTGATTAAGTATAGAAAAATACGGCTGTAAAGCTAGAATAGTCATATGGGCAGAATCACTAAAATTTTTGCTAAAAATTTAGTGCTTTTTAAGAGCTAATTTAGTGCTGCAGTATCAAATTTTACGCCCAAGTAGCATGATCATCTATCTATACTTATTATATAATTGTGTTTTCTCGCAAACGAAAAAAAAACCGACTTCAATTTCATCGACAAGTAGTACAACGTAATAAGACGAAAAAATAGTCAAGTAAATACGCGCGATTAAAGATTACTCAAAAAGTTGTAATCAGATCTCGATCTAATTTAAACAAGACTACAAGACAAGTATTATTATCTTTCGATTAAAGTAAGAATCATCAAAATCGATATACCGAGTAAAAAGTTATGCGGTATAATACAACGTAGGTCGACGAAAAAGTAGTCAAGTAAATACGCATTATTAGACATAACTCTAAAAGTACGTGTCAGATCGCAATTAAATTAAAATGGGACCACATAACACGCAACACCTTTCAATTAAAACAAAATCAATCGAAATCGGTTCACCCAGTCAAAAGTTCTGAGCTAACATACATAAAAAAAAAAGACGTGTGGGACTCGGGGACGGCCGCGGTAAAGCTATTGCATAGCATTTTGTATCAACTTATGCAATAATTATTATTTATTTATTTTATTTATGCAGTATTTCTTTTTCTTTGATATCAATTCAAGTTACACTTTTTGAGCGTGGTTCATATTCAAAACACTTTATACACAAATTTTACAAGTACAGCTATTCACTGTAGTACATAAATACCTATACACCTATATACTTTCTCATAAACAGCTGCTTATGTATTCGTCCGATTTCGGAGCAGCTCGTCTCGATTCGTGCGAGTTTCGTAGAGTCGTACAATACGTCTAATCGCACGCACACAACGCCGTGTCGAAGACCATCGAAGACTGCCGAACTGAAACGACGTTAGACGATGCACGGCCTTCAAGCCACACCTCCGTGCCCGTCGGAGTGGGGAGCGTGAGGTTTTTTCGTTACGGAATTTCTGAATTCGGTCCCCGCGCTCAAGACCTGCGATAGAAGCTATGCAATAGCTTAAAAAAAAACATACAGTCGAATTGAGAACCTCCTCTTTTTTTGGAAGTCGGTTAAAAAATAAGTCCCTGTCTGTCTGAACGCGATAAACTCGAAAACTACGCAACGGATTTTTATACGGTTTTCAACAACGCGGACATTCGTTTTGCGATGACAGTTTGTGGCTTTGGACGCGTGCATTTTGGCCCAGTACATTTTAAAAATAGGTAACAAAAGTTAAATTTATAATTCACAACCTAAGAACTAAATATTTACAGATACTATATTAGTCTACATGATCCACTTATTTATTAATTATTTTTATTATATTTTATCTATACTAATATAATAAAGCTGAAGAGTTTGTTTGATTGTTTGTTTGTTTGTTTGTTTGTTTGTTTGTTTGAACGTGCTAATCTCAGGATCTACTGGTCCGATTTGAAAAATTCTTTCAGTGTTAGATAGCCCATTTATCGAGGAAGGCTATAGGCTATATATCATGACGCTAAGACCAATAGGAGCGGAGTCCACGCCGACGAAGTCGCGCGCAGAAGCTAGTTTTAATATATTATATAACACGTATGTACGTACTTACCAATAGCTTATGTTATTTATTTTTTCTCTTGTCTCTTACACTTCCATATAAAATATAAGTATCTGTTACGGCTTTGCTTCTTTAGTTCTGTGTACAAATGTATCTGTGTTGTCTGTCAGTTTGTTGTTGTATTATAATTATAGTTTTATACATATTAACCTCACTGGTATTATACCACTACAGGTTCTGCCAGAATATCAGCGTTTTTGGCAGCAATTTTTTTTTGCTGTCAAAAACAATGCTGAGGCAGTAACCCGTTGGCCTATTTTTTATTTATTTATTTTTTTTTTTTTTTTTGTATTCCTCGTCCTTTTTTTTTTCTTTTTATTTTTATTGTATCATATTGTTGGTAAGCCTTTAGACAATAGTATTTCGATTTATGGGGTTTTTTGAAAAAGTGGGGGGAGGGGGTGTGGTGGATTATCCTCTGGTGCCTCTCCCATCCCTAGAAATCTCATGATTGTAACGATATCACGGCAAAAAATTTTAAGATAAAAATTATTTAAATAGTTACCGAATACCTAATTTTAATTGTGCGTATTTTAGCTCCGATGCTGCAAGAAGTGCATTCATACTCCGTTCCGTAGCTTTTAAAACACTTACACATTATAATAATACACATATGTACGTAGAAACTATTTGTAACACTTTTATACATAATATTATTCGTATTTACGTTAAAACTATCTCTTGATTGACAAGAGTAATATACGATACGAAGAACAGATTAATATGAAGCAGTGCTGCCAACTAGTCTTGGCGAAAACGCGCTGTCAGAGCTGTAAAAAAGCGCTAGAAAGCGCTAAAATTTTTTTTTTTAACGCTAGATTTCGCGCCAACTGCAAATTTATTTTATTGTGGAGATATTGTGCGTTTTCCAATATCAGCACTAAAGCGCATTATGCGGTATAATGCTCAATGCTCATCGTTGAAAGTTCCAAAGCTACAGCAACGCTTCACACTCTCAAAAGTAGGGCTTCCGTGTGCGTGCTTGCAATGGATACCAAATTACCAACTCAGTGGTGGCTGAGTGGTTTAGTATTGTGCGCCACTGAGTCGCATTATGCTCTGTAATTGGAAAACGCACATTGTGTCCAATGTTTTTAACTTTTTACCTTTTTAAATAAGATGCTGTTTTACGATGTCCTTTGATATCACTGAAGCCAAAAACTCCCGTTTACAAAAAGTACCTACATTAAGCTTTTTTGGATCACGGTCACGAGGCACAGGTTTTAATCAATGTTTAAAAGCGTTATGCCTGCTTCCACTCACTCTTTTAACGTTGTTTATAATTTGTTGAAATTAAATCAAGCACTGCAAATGTGTAAACCGTAGGTCAACTATAAAAGTATAAACAGAATGAAACGATCGTAGTGTAATCTATACTAATATATAAAGCTGAAGAGTTTGTTTGTTTGTTTGTTTGTTTGTTTGTTTGAACGCGGTAAACTCTGGAACTACTGGGCCGATTTGAAAAATTCTTTCAGTGTTACATAGCCCATTTATCGAGGAAGGCTATAGGCTATGTATCATCACGCTAAGACCAATAGAAGCGGAGTCCACGCCGACGAAGTCGCGCGCAGAAGCTAGTGTGTAATAAGGGGCAAACAATATGTTATTATAATAACTGTGAGTTGGCTTAACGCTGTTATGTACTGGTATGTACATATACATATGTTTATGTTTTATCTTTTAGTTTTGCTATTGTTACGACATCTGTCAGGATGTAACAGATGAGTCTATTGTTTTTACTCTTACAATTGCTCGCCCATAACTCAGCCTCCATTGTCAAATTAAAGTAAAGAACCCATTGAACTAGCTACTAAATAACTTTACGCACATGTTAATCTATTCAACTTATTGTCTTATTAGTTTGTTATTGTGATCTATGTAGCCATTGTACTTGCGTCAAATCACACTGTCACAGCTTGAAGTATCGACTTGTCACACGCTTAAATTTATAGATCATAAACAATACTAACAATACTCCAACGAACGTTCCCATGGTCATTGTTTTGTCATTACCTCATAAATTGTAATCGTTCTGCGAATGCAAGGGAACCGAGAAAAGTGGGAGCTGTGTAATTCAATAATAAATACCGAACATCCATCGGTAAGCGACAGACTAGATTCAGTATCCATCCGATACAGGCTGAACATATCAGTCCTTAATATCAAAACGCCTCTGTAACCTATAGTGCAACGCTCTCTTCAATGTTAATTGTAACGTGAACATATTTGAATAAACAGTAAATTCAAACAACGTTACTTTCATTATCCTGACAAGAAGTCCATCAAGAGAAATCAATATACCAGCATTCCGCCGGTATATAACAAAATTTTGGTGTCAGAAGTGGGATTCCACTCGACACTTCTCAAGAAAGAAAACAGAAGGTAGTCTCCAGGCTTTTAGTCAAGGAAGAATCCCAAGCTCTGGTGGCACATCCCTTGCGACGGTTTTGGCCTAAGAAAAGCGACAACGCAAGACAGGCGACGACGGCAAAGGAAGCTCTATTCGCGACGGTTTTGGCCTAAAGAAAAGCGATAACGCAAGACAGGCGACGACGGCGACGAGCATCAGGTTCAACACGACGGTTTTGGTCTGGCCTCGACGTACGACGGTGTTTTTCCTGAAAAGAAGAGGAGCGGCTACAGGCGACACTACACAAAGGCTACAGAGAGCAACTCAACCATCCTTCAGCAAAGCAGCTTCAGGCGTGGCCCCGATGAAACTATCGACTACGACCATGATACTACTGTAAGTTCTATAAATTCACTGTTTCACTATTTCATCTGCCAATCTGCTAGTCTCATTATCATTATTATTATATATTTTTTTCTCGATAAATACCTAACGTAACGAATTAAATTATATAATTTTCATATTTTTTTTTTATAATCACTATTATTAAATAAATTGAAGTAACTAATTAAATAAAGACAAATCATTAGTATATAAATAAATAAAAATATATATATAAATAATTTACCGATGAAAATAATTAAAATGGCGCTATCTAATTCATCAAATAATGATCCGATAGTAAATCAATGCGCTAATCCTTCGCATAGCGTAGCGGGAAATTATCAACCACAAGTACGAGTTTCAATCGATACCTTATTAAGATTTATAGATTCTTATGACGGAAATAGAGACGATTTAAGTGCATGGCTCACAAATTGCGATCGTGCTTTTCAAATAGCTTCACAAGACCAAGAACAAATTTTATTCGCGTTTATACAAAACAAATTAACAGATAGAGCTCAATCCGTGTGCTCTAATACAACTTTTGACAACTGGGAAGACCTAAAGGAGTTCCTTAAAAGTAGGTTCGGTAATAGAAAACACGAAACCCATCTTTTATTTGAGTTACAAAATTGCAAACAATTATATAGTGAAACAATCTCACAATACATCTCCAGAATAGAATCATGTTTAAAGAGGTTATTAATGTCAATAAAACAATCTTGTAACGATCCCAAACTGTTACCGGGAGAAATAGAAAACACTAATAGATTAGCACTACATACATTTTTAATCGGTGTTAACCCACAAATTTCATTAATGCTCCGCTCTAGAGGTCCTAACAATCTTAATGAAGCATTCAATATAGCATTAGAGGAAGAGAAATTCCATTTATTACAAAATTCAAAAAATAAAATATGCATGAAATGTAATAAACCAGGACATATAGCAGCGCACTGCCGTAGTTATAACCCTAATAAGAATAATTACCATAGAAACAACTATAATCGAAATAATTTTAATAGAAATCATAATTACAATTTTAACAGAGAATCGCGTAATAAACCCTTATTTCATTTTAAAGGAACTAGCTTTTGTAAATGTTGTAAAAGAGAAGAAAACAGGTACAGTTTCGGTCCTCATAGTCAACTTAATTATCCGCATTACAATAACAGAATTAATTATAATAACCATGATCGACTTCGCAATCATTTTAACGAATTCCCGAGTTCAGTAAGGCGTCCTAACATAGAACAGCAATGTACCGTTCAACAAAATCCAAATCGAGATCGCAGATCACTCTATCATACGCGTGACTTTACTCGAAATATAAGAAATACAAATAATACAAGTAATATTAATTCTTTAAACTCGAACCAGCTCGTGGATGGTGCCGATCCCATGAGCATGGAAAGTCTTATCCAGGCACTACCCCAGTAGAACATAAAACAATTATATTTACCACCGCAAACATAAATATGATAAATATAAATTTACCAATAGTAGAAACGCAGCAAAAACAATCGTTTAATTTTCTTATTGACACAGGAGCCAGTATATCCATTATAAAAATTGAAAACCTCCATCGTAAATTATTAATACAAAGAGACAAAAAATTAACCATTTACGGAATTACGGAATCAAAGGTCCCATGTACAACCTTAGGATATGCGACCTTACATTTAAATTTAAATAAAATAAAAATTCAGCATAACTTTCACGTAGTTAAAGGAGATCAAATACCTACTTTAAAGTTTGATGGTATATTAGGAAACGATATATTAACTAAATTAAATGCTAAAATAGATTACGAAAATAAAACTCTTTCTTTTCTAGAATTTCAAATTCCTTTAAATTTATATAAAGATACCGATATGAATAATACTCTATATACATTGAACGCGCGAACGGAAACGTTGATAAAGGCTAATGTTTTAAACCCCGGAATAAAAGAGGGTTATGTGGAAAATAAAAGAATCATAGACGGAGTATATTTATCTAGTTGCGTCACTAAAGTTGATGAAAATAACCAGGCTTTCGTATCGATTTTAAATTGTTTAGATAAAAAGGTTGATATTAAAGAAATAAAAATAAAGTTAGAATCGTTAAGTTATATAGGCGATGAAAGTTCCGCCAAGTGTTTTAATTATATAAGCGATGAAAATACCGCGAAATGTTTTAATTATATAGGCGACGATAATTCCGCCAGTAGTTCTAAGTATATAGGCGATGAAAGTTCCGCCAAGTGTTTTAATTATATAAGCGATGAAAATACCGCGAAATGTTTTAATTATATAGGCGACGATAATTCCGCCAGTAGTTCTAAGTATATAGGCGATGAAAGTTCCGCCAAGTGTTTTAAGTATATAAGCAATGAAAATACCGCGAAATGTTTTAATTATATACGCGATGAAAATATCGCGAGTTGTTTTAATTGTACAGGCGATGTTAATGCCGCCAATCGTTTAAGTATTATGGGAGATAATAATAATCTCGCCACTTTGTTTAATGATAACTATTCTAAGCTAACATGTAATTATAATTCTAATATTAATGAAAACAGTAAACTCTCACGATATCAAAGGATATGTAATGAACTTAGAACTGATCATTTAAATTATGAAGAAAAACAATCGTTATATAAAATTTGCAATAAATATAGTGAAATTTTCTATTTAGAAGGTGACGAACTGACATGTACCAATTCAATTGTTCACGAGATAAATACTGGACAACAACAGAACCCAATTAACTCAAAAAGTTATCGATATCCGGAAGTTCATAAAGAGGAAGTAAAAACTCAAATAAATAAAATGTTAAAACAAGGTATTATACGTCCCTCCACTAGCCCGTGGTCATCACCATTATGGGTAGTACCTAAAAAGAAAGACGCTTCAGGAAAAATTAAATGGCGCGTAGTAATCGATTATAGAAAATTAAATAATGTAACCATAGGTGATGCTTATCCATTACCTAATATCAGCGAAATATTAGATCAATTAGGAAACTCAACTTATTTTACCACATTAGACTTAGCTAGCGGATTTCACCAAATAAAAATGCATCCTAAGGATATACATAAGACAGCTTTTTCTACACCTACCGGTTTATATGAATATACTCGAATGCCATTCGGTTTAAAGAATGCACCAGCAACATTTCAGAGATTAATGAATAATGTGCTTAGTGGATTACAAGGATTATATTGTTTTGTCTATTTAGATGACATAGTTATATATGCAAATTCAATAAGAGACCATGAAATAAAATTAGAATCAATATTTAAAAAATTACAACAGCATAAGCTTAAACTCCAACCCGATAAATGCGAATTTATGCGACATGAAGTAGCTTATCTTGGACATGTAATATCTAATAAAGGTGTCTTACCAGACCCAGAGAAAACTAAAGTAATAACCAACTTTCCAGTCCCTAAAAACCCGAAAGAAATAAAATCATTTTTAGGATTAATAGGATATTATAGGAAATTTATAGAAAACTTTTCAAAGCTTACAAAACCTTTAACTAAATTATTAAAGAAAGATACACCATTTACTTGGACTGAGGAACAACAAGAGTCATTCGATACGATGCGTAACATATTAATATCACCGAAAATATTACAATACCCAGATTTCACTAAAGAGTTTATACTCACCACTGATGCTAGTAACTTTGCTATTGGAGCAGTATTAAGTCAAGGAAACATAGGGAAAGACTTACCGATAGCATACGCCTCTAGAACATTAAATCACGCTGAAAGTAACTATAATACAACTGAAAAAGAACTTCTAGCCATTAAATGGGCAATTCAACATTTTAGACCATATTTATACGGTAGACATTTCAAAATTGTAACTGATCATAGACCTTTAACTTGGCTTTTTAACGTAAAAGACCCAGGTAGTAAACTTGTTAGATGGCGTCTACAATTAGAAGAGTTTGATTATGAAATTATCCATAAACCCGGAAGAGTAAACTCAAACGCAGATTGTTTATCGCGTATTCAAATAAATACCGTTAATAGTACTTTACAAAATTTAGAAACATATACAGACTTCCAGAATTTTTTCTTACAGAATAATGAATTTACAATAAAAGACTTTCTTGAAATAAATGAACGACTTCTCGATAATAAACATAGACATATTGCCTACTTTACAAGCATAAACCTTGATGAGGAAGACCCTTATGTAATTGAAACTTTTTCCCGAGGAAATGATATTGATATTTTACTTTCAGAACCTAGAGAAATATATAAAATTTATAAAACCTCATCCGACAAACAAGTCATATATCATTGTATTGCTAAATATAATCATTACGATACTTTAACCCCGAAAGACTTATTCTATACTTTACGAAATCTACGCGAAGAACTCATTAAAGATCAAATTAAACTCATATACTTACCGAACTTCAAAGATTCTTATAGTTCTCTTCACCCAGATAAAGTAAAACAAATTATCTTTTATATATTTAGAAATTTAGACATTTCCATTAGAATGTGTCATAATAAAATAATAAACCCGAATGCCGACGAAATACCTATCATATTGAAGGAAAATCATAATAGTACATCATCCGGTCATAACGGAATAATTAAAATGTATTCACGAATAAAAACCCAATACAATTGGCCTAATATGAAATCAGATATAATTAATTATGTAAGAAATTGTAAGCAATGTCAAATAAATAAAACTGTGAGGAAAAGGATTAAAGCACCGATGATCATAACAACGACTTCGACATACGCGTTCGAACGAGTAGCTTTGGATATTGTAGGTCCATTACCTGAAACCTCTAAAGGAAATAAATATATATTAACATTACAAGACGATTTAACAAAGTTCTCGCAATCTTTTAGTATGCCTTCACACGATGCAGAAACAGTAGCTGGAAAACTAATATTGTTTATGACTTATTTCGGTATACCTAAGACAATATTGACTGATCAAGGTACAGAATTTATGTCGAATTTATTAAAAGATATTGCAAATATATTTAAGATCAAAAAATTAACTTCAACAGCCTATCACCCCCAAACGAATGGAGCCTTAGAAAGAAGCCATTCCACATTGAAAGATTATTTAAAACAATACGTTTCAAGCGATAAAAACGATTGGGATGACTATGTTCCCCTAGCAATGTTTGCTTATAATACAAGTATACACAGTAGCAGTAAATTTACCCCACATGAACTAGTTTTTGGACAAAAACCTAACTTACCTAGCTCAATAGAAAATGTTAATGAACCTAATTATAATGATTACATACAGAATCTTAAGTACAAATTGAATAAAACTTTGAAAATAGCGAGAGATAATTTAATAGTTAGTAAGGAAAAATCTAAGGTTAGATATGACGAAAAACATAACGTTCATAAATATAAAATTAATGACGAAGTATATTTAAATTATAAAAGCCCTAATAAGCTCATACCAAATTGGAAAGGCCCTTACACTATAATTGCAATTAAATCTAACGCGAATGTTATAATAAAAACCGAAAAAAGTAAAACGGTAATAAAAAGAAAACCCACAATTAAAAGGATCATTAAACCTCCTGTAGGTTATTCATTGCGATCGCGACGACATTGAAGAATACACAACGTTAATAATGCTATGTTTTATAACGATGGAATCGATAAATAATAATAATCGAATAAATAAAATAAAATAAAGTTTTAACAGACGATAAAGAGATATATATAGTTTAATAAAAAACCAGATTCAAGTCACACAATCAGCAATACAAAACTTTAATTCTACGACTAAAAAATTAAATGAAAATGAAAAATTAATATAAAAAAAAAAAAAACTTTAAGATCATTGATACATTTATAAATAATACTGATGCAAGTTTACCACTTATAAATTTAAAATCAACGGTTAATACTCATTTCATTACATTAAGTTCATTAAGTGAAGAAATTTATGAAAACATCGAAATGTTATTAAATTCAATTTTATTTGCCAAACAAAATGTTTTACACCCATATATAATAACTCCAAGACAAGTATATACTGAATTAATGAATAATCAGCATTACCTGAAACAAAACATTGGAATCATTAAATGATAAGTTAACAAATAATCTTAATAAAACCTTTGAGTTTCTACCTCAAAGCCATATATCATGGATAGTCTATTGTTTATGTATAAGTATATTACTATATTTAATATTTAAGTTTTGTAAAATAACGCAATTATATAAAACACTTACTTGTAATAAACACGACCCCGATAATTGTAGATGTTGCGTACAAATATTTAACCAGTGTAATCGAAGAAATAATAAGGCAGAAGCCTCAGTTAGAATGGCAGTAAGTAGTATTCTGGATGAAATAACTGAAACAGATGATGAGGATAGCATAGTAAGACAACCACTTAGAATAACTAGATCCCCAAGCGTAGAGTCTCATTCTAGATTTAAGTATACTTATAATTTAAATAATTAAGCACTTGTGTTCAATTTAAGGTAGACATGTATTTTATTTTAAAGGAAAATATTAAAGAAAATGTCGTATTAAACAAAAGAAGAAAAGATTTTTATGTTAACCAATAAATAAATAAAAAAAAAAATCATGAAATTGTTGTTAAAACATTGTAATGAAACAAAATAAAGAAAATTTTTATGTTAACTAATAAATAACGAATTATGAAATTTATTGTTACTAATGTGTTTAAGAATAAGAAATAATTGTAAGCCAACATTTAATAGAATTTGTGTAATCTTGTTAGAATAAAGAATACTTACTGTAAGACACACTGTTTATGAGAACATTAAGTTCTGAGACAAGAACTATGTCATTGTGTAAGTTTAATTAGTTGTTATTTTATATTAATGAGAGCGTAACTTTCAATATTTCAGTTTATGTAAACAAACTTTTGTAAACAACTTGTAAACCCCGTTGTTCACTTTAAGTGGGGAGGTGTTATGTACTGGTATGTACATATACATATGTTTATGTTTTATCTTTTAGTTTTGCTATTGTTACGACATCTGTCAGGATGTAACAGATGAGTCTATTGTTTTTACTCTTACAATTGCTCGCCCATAACTCAGCCTCCATTGTCAAATTAAAGTAAAGAACCCATTGAACTAGCTACTAAATAACTTTACGCACATGTTAATCTATTCAACTTATTGTCTTATTAGTTTGTTATTGTGATCTATGTAGCCATTGTACTTGCGTCAAATCACACTGTCACAGCTTGAAGTATCGACTTGTCACACGCTTAAATTTATAGATCATAAACAATACTAACAATACTCCAACGAACGTTCCCATGGTCATTGTTTTGTCATTACCTCATAAATTGTAATCGTTCTGCGAATGCAAGGGAACCGAGAAAAGTGGGAGCTGTGTAATTCAATAATAAATACCGAACATCCATCGGTAAGCGACAGACTAGATTCAGTATCCATCCGATACAGGCTGAACATATCAGTCCTTAATATCAAAACGCCTCTGTAACCTATAGTGCAACGCTCTCTTCAATGTTAATTGTAACGTGAACATATTTGAATAAACAGTAAATTCAAACAACGTTACTTTCATTATCCTGACAAGAAGTCCATCAAGAGAAATCAATATACCAGCATTCCGCCGGTATATAACAACGCCATACAAAGGTAATGAACCAGTTGCAAAAAACAAAAAATAATAATATAAGACGGCAGTATGGTAAAAAGCGTTGGCAAAGTAGCAATAAGTGAGAGATAGGCAGTTAACCGAGCGAGATAAGGCGATAGCGTAGGCTATAAGCGGAAAGAGATGCGCGTGCGCTAAGCAACTGTGTTTGCGTAATACCGGTTTGCGAGCGAGTCTGTGTTTCTTAAACTTTTCACAAACGTTATTTTTAAATATAATTATATAAACAAAAGTTAACATAAATAGTATCAGAAAAAATAAGGAAGTTAAATTATTTTTTTTAAATCTGATTCTGATATGATACGAATAACATGTGCCGTGGGGTTTTTTCGTGTAAAAATTTTGCACCCTCTCACCCATACAAAGGCAAAACCCCGCTCTTTAGCTAAATTCTTTGTTTTATTCAAAAGCAATTTATTCTGGAGGGTAAGATGGTCATTAACGAATATACGACTTTCACCGTGAAGCCCAAGGTTAGATGCAAGGATAGTCCGCTTCTTAGCTGCTGCAACGAAATCCTCTTTCAAATATCTGCTATGTACTGAGACAATTATGGACTTATTGCCTTTGTCATTGCGCGTAGGAATCCTCGCAATATAGTTAATATGCTCTTTGGGAATTGTACAGCCAATGACGTCTCCAATCCTGCCAACTACTTCAAACAAATTCTCCGAGGGCGATGGAACACCCTTAATCTCGATATTGTTGATCCGAGACCTCTGTTCAAATTCATTTATACTGGCTTCCATCTTAGAAAACCGTTGTTGGAGTTGTTGAAGTTCTTCTCTAATTTTGAGAAGGCTTTGTACCTCTTGACTGATCTCAGTGCAACGATTAGACAGGGCAATCTATAAACTTTGATTGCTTGAATCTAAATCCCAACTCGAATCACATTGTGTCGGGGCCTTGTGGCCCTATAAGGCCTCCACCTCCCCTAATAGCCTTACCCTGAATTGCCACACTTGACTTACATTGAGTCTTAAACTTCTGGTAGTCTTTCATACTGCCGTGTCCCACAACCGTCCCTTATGGACTTGAAAACTTGGGACTATAGTTAGATTTAAAGTAATTACTATAAAAGACTCACCACCTCGATGATCTTATATATTATCACCACTTGTAATCGATTCCCGCCATTCTTGTGACTGACAGGTAGAGCACCTTTTTTTTCTACTGCCCACCGGCAGAGTGTGCGCCTCTATGTGTCCTATAGACAATTGTATGTTCGTGTTGCCAGTTAGTAAAAACATCAATACAAATATTGAACTGATTGGTCGTGTAACTTACCGATTGTTTGACACTCGCGTTACTCCGCGACACTCCCGCCGGCAGAGTCTATTGCAGCAGGACCACCAAGTTGTGCGTCCACTCAGCGATTTTCTCTCTCGCTCGAATGGCCGCTTGTCTCATCGGTCTTGTACTCAAGGCGTTATCGTCTGTCAAGTTGGATGCGTCTCTGACGGTTGGATCAGTAACATTCTCGACAGCTGGATCTATCACAGGATTCTCTATCACATCTAACACTTCTTTGTCTGCTTGATTGGTTACGAAATCGTCACGCGATTCACTCATAAGATGATCGGCTAAATCCGTCGCAAGTTCAATTGCAGGATCAATTGCACAGTCCAGCTGCTGTGTCGGACATTCAGGGCTTGGTTGTTGATCTATATCTATTGTCATCGGTTGAGATACAACATCATTCAGCACTTGATCCGTATCCATTGGACACAAAGGCAAAGGGATTACTGGGTCCAGGTTATTCTGTTCTTGTCTATTTCCGTTGTGGTCTTCGACTTCCAATGGGTATAGATGACCAATTGACCTAGTCAATTCCGTATCACCCACCTTGATTTTAGCCACCCGGCATTGTCCATCTTGTCCCTTATCAATGAAGTGATCTTCCCCACCTTCCAAGTACTCCTATTTTTTGAATCCTCCTTTATTTGGACTATGTCTCCAATTTGTGGATCTCTGTCTGAAGTCACGCGAGATTGTTTTACGGATCCTCGATGTTTCTCGCGCAGGCTAGGCAGATATTATTGTTGAAACATTTTCTTGAACTCTGCTAGAATTGTCTGGCCTCGCTTCCATCCATGAACAAGATCCATCTTAGTGGTAGTACCGGTGACGGTCGGAGTAACTCCTGAGGGGGTCATTTTCAAACATTTCCCGAGCGTTAAGAAATCTGCTGGTTTTAAAACATACTCCATGTCAGCTCCCACAGTGGTTAAAGGTCTGGTGTTAACCACTGCTTCGACCTCTTTGATTACAGTGGCCAATTGAGTATCGTTCAGTAATTGCTTGTCTAAGGTCCTCTTTATACAATGCTTGACGATTCCAACAAGTCGCTCGTAGAACCCTCCGTGCCACGGAGCTAATTGAGGGATGAATTTCCAATTTATTTTGTTCTCCGTGCAGTACGAGTTAATAAGTATCTCAGAGGTTAATTTAAATTGCAGGGCGTTGTCCGATATAATAGCGGTTGGTGTGCTCCTAGCTGCTACTAATCGCCTAACTGCAAGTAGGCACTCTTCTGCTGTTAAATCTTTCACCAATTCTCAATGTATAGCACGAACAGCTAAGCAGGTAAACAAACATACCCATCTTTTTTCTCTTACACCACTTGATGTATCAACATACATTGGTCCGAAGTAGTCCACTCCAGTGAATGTGAACGGAGGACTATAATTCACTCGTTCGGGGGGCAACGCAGGTGTTTGAGGTAATCTGTAGGGTCCTCCTCCTTGTTTCAAACATTTCTCACACTTCTTAATAACCTTTGTCACCTGAGCTTTACCTTGCGGTATCCAATATTGCTCACGAATGATATTCAATGTATGTGGTGGACCTACATGGTAGTTCTTTTCATGAGCTTCTCGTATAACGCTGTTGGTAAACTCGCAATTTTTTGGGATAAGAATGGGATGCTTCTTGTCATACGGCCAGTTTGTATTTTTCATGCGTCCACCACACCGCAGGACTCCATCTACATCTAAGGAGAGATCTAGATTCCTCATTAACGCTGTCTTTTTTCCACTGATCTCATCTGGGAAATGATCCTTTTGTAGTCTTCTCAAGATCTCAGTAGTGCTAATTTCTATGTGGTTGTTATCGGTTACTCCTGGTTCTCTATCGGGATCTGTCTCCTGAACTTCTCCTGTAAGGTAATGAGGTGGATCAATTTCATATCCCTTCATTACCATTTCTGGACCATCTATTATGTCCAGGGCCTCCCCAACCGAAAAAAGAATGTTTTGGTCTAAATACATGCTACCCGGCCAGAATTTTGAGTGTTTTAGGAGGAAGGGTGGTCCTGAGAACCATAACGTTTTCTTTTCTTCCCATAGTTCTGGCCTTGTGCCTAGATCAGCCGGATTCTCGTTTGTGTTAATGTAGCAGAACTCTACGTTGTTTAGTTGGTTTATTTTATCAACACGTCTTTTAACAAGTGGTGGTAGCAAGTTGCTGGTCTTTAGCCAGCGAAGCACAACCTGACTATCGGTCCATAAGTACTGTTTGTTAATGGTTAAGTTCAGATTATTCTTTAAATACTTTAATAGTCTACTCCCAATCAAAGAACCTAGCAGTTCTAGCCGTGGGATCTTCAAATTATCCTCATCTAGCTACTATATTTAATAGCTGTATAGAACATGGTGTGTTTCCTGATCTAATGAAACACAGTAAAGTGATTCCTATTTTTAAATCAGGCAGTACCTTAGACCCTAATAATTTTAGACCAATTTCAGTACTCCCAACCTTCAGTAAAATTTTCGAAAAAATCATACTCGGGCAAATGTTATCGCATTTTAATGCACACAATCTACTACATAAGAAACAGTTTGGTTTTACAAAAGGTCGCTCCACAGCAGATGCTAGTGTTGAGCTAATTAAAAATATTTTTGAGGCATGGGAGAGGTCGCAGGATGCTCTTGGGATATTCTGTGATTTATCCAAGGCCTTTGATTGTGTGCATCATGAGACATTGATCAGGAAACTGCATCATTATGGGATTAGTCATCATAATGTTATCGCATTTTAATGCACACAATCTACTACATAAGAAACAGTTTGGTTTTACAAAAGGTCGCTCCACAGCAGATGCTAGTGTTGAGCTAATTAAAAATATTTTTGAGGCATGGGAGAGGTCGCAGGATGCTCTTGGGATATTCTGTGTGTTAATAAAACAACGCTTCCGGTGAGAATGTGCAAAAGAACCACAGACTTTATTAATACTGTCATTTCTACATAGATTATAAATAGTTTACAATAGTGTCAATTCTCGTACAATATACAGGTGTAGGTGTTACTCTTTATTTTGATACATAACAACACCGCGACGCGATAACGACGCCGCGTTGGCGCAGCGGTCACAGCAATGGATTGCGATTGGCTGTTGCGCGAGCGGTTGCGGGTTCGATCCCCGCACACGACAACATTTGTATTGGCCATACAGATGTTTGCCGTGGTCTGGGTGTTTGTGCAGTCCTTGTGGGTATCCCCACCGTGCCTCGGAGAGCACGTTAAGCCGTCGGTCCCGGTTGTTATCATGTACACCTGATAGCGATCGTTACTCATAGTAGGAAATATATATTTGGGTTGTCTGGAAGAAATGGCTAAATAGCCATAAGTCCGCCCATTGTACTTCACAGTCTGTAAATGATATGTGTAGTTGTGATGTACAATAAAGTATAAATAAATAAATAAAAAAAATAAACACCCCCACTTATCAAAATAATGCAGGTACACAAAACTTACATAATTATCTATATCAAACAAAACAAAAACTTAATAATTACACTACTCTTACATCCTGTATCCCTAGTAACTGCATGAAATAATAATGCTTAATGTTACTCAAGCCTTTTGTAAATAAATCTGCTGGCATTTCAGCTGTTTCCAAATATTCTAACTTATTAACTTTATTAACGACACATTCCTTACAAAAATGGTATTTTATATCTATATGTTTGGTTCTTTTATTATAACTATTATTTGAAGACAGCTTAAGTGCACCCTGGTTATCATTATATAATTCAATAATATATGACTCATTTACAATTTCTTTTAACAAATTATTCAAATAAATAGCTTCTTTACAAGCATCAGCCATACCCATATATTCTGCCTCTGTGCTTGAGAGTGCAACTGTTTTCTGCTTTTTTGTCTGCCATGAAACTACACTTCCAGCCAACATAAAACATAGACCTGTATAAGACTTTCTGTCAATAATATTATTCCCCCAATCTGAATCAACAAACCCTTTTAATTTAGAATTACCAACTTTAGTATATTTTAACCCAAAATATTTAGTTTTCTTAAGATATTTCAAAATTCTCTTAGCATATGCCCAGGTTTCATTATTATAACAATTGTTGAACTGACTCAGAAAACTAACTGAATAAGCAATGTCGGGTCTAGTTAATACTGCTAAATACATAAGCCCACCAACTAATTGCTGATAAGGTATTCGACTATCACAATTTTTATTTTCTAAGTTAATATTCAATTTATGTTCTATAGGTGTATTAGCTAACTTACAATCTGTCATATTAAATCTATTTAACAACTGATTAATATAATTCTCTTGACTTAAAGTAATTGTACCCTTTACTTTATCAATATTAACAGACATACCTAAACAATTTTTAACTTGTCCTAGATCCTTTAATTTAAACTTTGATGACAATACTTCTTTCAAATTACTATACTCAATCTTATCATTAGTAAATACAAAAAAATCATCTACATACAGTGTTACTATAGTTCTCATTTTACCTTTAATTTTTGTATACAAACATGGTTCCAGTTTAGAACGCTTATACCCATTGCCAACAAGACATTCGTCAACTTTCTTATACCAGGCCCTTGAAGATTGCTTTAGACCATAAATTGCCTTTTTTAGTTTAAGCACTTTATTATTGTAATTTTGAGAATTTGGTAAACATTCTGGTATTTCCATATAAATTGTCTCCTCAAGGTCCCCGTTTAAGAATGCTGTAGTGACATCAAGATGTGTAACGTTTAAGCCTAGCTTTACAGATAATGCAAACAGTAATCTCAATGTTGAATGCCTAACTACGGGCGAAAAAATCTCTGAATAGTCCACATTTTGCTTCTGCATAAAGCCCTTGGCTACTAAACGCGCACGGTAACGAACACTATTATCACTGTTTAACTTTTTACGCAACACCCATTTACACTTCACTACAGTTTCATTATTCTTTGGCATGTCTACTAGCTCCCATGTATGATTTTCCTCAAAACATTTAAGTTCGTCTTTTAAAGCCTGTAACCACTGTTCCTTTTCTACTCCTTGTAGCGCTTCTTCTATGCATAATCCATTAGCATCATCAAACACGTCCTATGAAATACACATATTTGACATTCCATACCTTTCTGGTTTCTTTCTGATTCTGCTGGGTATGACATGCTGCTCGGGTGAGTTAAAAGCATCCTCATAATCACTAGGAACATAAGTATCATCTGAGTTATCTGATGTTTCAAGAAATGTATCCTCATCCATAGTTGTTTCATACGAATTTCGTTTATCCTTGACAACTGTGTCCCCCACTGAACATGAATTTTCAATAATAGGTATACTGACAAGATTCTTCTCGTCTTCCATTACTACAACATCTCTACTTGTTGTTACTTTCTTTGTTCTGGGGTTATATATTCTGTAACCTTTAATGTCCTCTGGATAGCCCACCAGTATCTGCTCCTCTGACTTTCTGTCCCATTTCTGACGCTTCTCTTTAGCCACATGAACCATGACCTTGCTTCCGAATATTCAGGTTTGCGTCCAGTCCAGACTTCATAAGGAGTCTTTTCATTTAATGCAGGAAGAACAGTACGATTTTGTAAGTATACAGCTGTATTCGTAGCCTCTGCCCAAAACTCTTTACCCATATTCGCATCAAATAATAAGCATCGGGCTTTTTCTACAATTGTTCGATTACTCCGTTCTGACAAGCCGTTTTGTTCAGGGGTGTATGGATTACTCCTTTGATGAATGATACCTTCTTTCTTGAGAAATGAGTTAAATTCTTTGCTACAATATTCACACCCATTATCACTTCTTAATATCTTTATTTTCTTATTCGTTTCATTCTCAACTTTTGCCTTAAACTCTGAAAAACATCGGAGTGCTTCATTTTTATGTTTTATAAAATACACATGTATCATTCGGCTAAAATCGTCAATAAATCATATGAAGTACCTGGAACCTGCAAGTGATTCATGCTCCATAGGTCCACATATGTCAGTGTGAACTAAATGCAACAATTCCTTGCTTCTTGAACCTTCAGTTGTGAATGGTAAACGACACTGTTTACCCTCACAGCAAATTGTGCATGACATCTTGTTAATATTAACGTTTTCTTGGAGGTTCATCCCTTCGACAGCACTTGTCATTTTGTTTAAGTACTTACTATTAATGTGACCCAACCGTCGATGCCAAGTAATCCCTGATGCAGTTAAATTTGCCACCGCACTATCTGGTACTATCAACTTGTATACTCCATTATTTAACACAGCTGTGGCCACCAATTCATTGTTTCTATTGTATACCTCACAGCCATTTGTTGTGAACTGAACTGTATTACCGGACTTTATTAACTGGCTCACTGACAATAGGTTAGTAGTCAATCCTGGAGCGCATAATACATCCTTGACGGGTATCTCAAATTCACATTCATCAGTTTTGGTTATAATGGTCACATCTCCGGAACATAATATTTGCAACCTCTCGCTGTTAGCAACACATATATCCATCATTTTGTGATATATAGCATTCTCAATCCAATCTTCATTCGCTGTTAGATGCATGCTCGCGCCAGAATCAATGTACCAGTCACATTTGTTGAATTTTCCATTTAAGAAAACCGCACTAAACGCATTACTTTATTTACGTTGTATTTCTTTCGCATTCATATTGGTATTATCATTATTTGTACACTGATTCCTATAATGACCGGGCTGTTTGCATCGGTAGCATTTGACATGACTTTTGACGCCGCCATTGACGTTTGTTTTCGTTGCGTTCCGTTCGTTCGATTGGTATCTCTGCGCTTTGGTCATTGACGATTTATTATTTTTCTTATGTTGCCATTTCTGCGTACTGCTTGCGAATGCACCATTCACATGATCTGTTTGACCGCTCACTTCCGTTTCCACCATATCTAAGAGTTTCGTTCTAATGGCGTCCGTTGTGATTTGTATGCCGGAATGCTCAATCGCCATTATCATGGGATTGAATTTTTCAGTAAGGCCCGCCAACAATAAACTGCCGATCCACTCATCACCGATGTTGAATCCTGTCCCACTTAACTTTTGTCCTGTTTCGACTATCTGCGTTACATATGACTGCATTGAAACACAATTCTCTAGCCGAATCGATATCAAATTACGTAAAAGAGATATTCTACGTGTAAATCCCGAATCGTCGAATAAGGCCTTTAATTTGTTCCATAACTCCAACGAAGTCTTCACGTCTTTGATGTGAACATATAACGCACTATCTATAGTCATAATTAATTTTGCCTTGGTTCTCGCCTCATCTGCGGCTTCTATTAATTTCCCGGTATCTGGCTTGATGCAATGCAACTTATCCTCCAGGATTAGAAAATTCTCCGCTGCGAAGATCCACTCATTGTAGTTTTCCCGTCCTTTTAGCTTAGGAACATTTACTAAGTAGTTTGCTGCCATTCTTGCAAATTTTTTATTGCAAATACTGAATAACAATTTACTAATAATATTTCACTACTTTTACTCAAGAATAAACTACTAATTTTAATTAAACAGAACACTTTAGCGGCCTGGGCCCATAACCTGTTAATAAAACAACGCTTCCGGTGAGAACGTGCAAAAGAACCACAGACTTTATTAATACTGTCATTTCTACATAGATTATAAATAGTTTACAATAGTGTCAATTCTCGTACAATATACAGGTGTAGGTGTTACTCTTTATTTTGATACATAACAACACTGTGATTTATCCAAGGCCTTTGATTGTGTGCATCATGAGACATTGATCAGGAAACTGCATCATTATGGGATTAGAAATAAGGCACTCAGCCTCCTGAATTCCTATTTGAGTAATAGAATACAGAGGGTTGATGTAAATGGTAAGAGATCTCCTGGGGCTCCTCTAGGTATGGGGGTTCCACAAGGCTCTATTCTTGGTCCATTTCTCTTCCTTATTTACATAAATGATTTGCCATTTTTTGTACAGGACAAGTATGACAAAGTATTGTTTGCTGATGACACTTCACTTATTTTTAAGGTGAAACGTAATTTACTTATGTACGACGATGTAAACGATGCTCTCTCAAAGGTTGTCTATTGGTTTGATTCAAATAATTTATTATTAAATAACAAAAAACAAAATTAATAAAATTCACTACACCTAATGTTAAACTTGTTGATAATGGTGTAGAATTAGGAGGGGAAATGTTAAAACCGGTAAAGACCACTAAATTTCTAGGGATTACTATAGATTCGAAATTGCAGTGGGATCTTCATATTGAGGGGTTAGCGAATAGGCTCAGCTCTGCAGCGTTCGCGGTAAAAAGAATTAGACTTATTACTGACGTAGATACAGCTCGCGTAGTATATTTTAGTTATTTCCATAGTATCATGTCCTATGGAATCTTATTATGGGGAAATGCAGCTACCGTTAATACTATTTTTGTCCTGCAGAAAAGAGCTATTCGTGCAATTTATAGTTTAGGCCCTAGAGTATCATTAAGAGATAAGTTTAAAGAAATAAAAATATTGACTGTTGCTTCTCAATATGTGTACGAAAATGTTATGTATGTTCATAAAAATATACACGAATTTCGCAGGAATTGCGACATGCATAGCATTAATACTAGAAACATCTATCGCTTATCAATGCCTATTTTTAACCTGTTATAAATGATGCTTAAAATATATTATCAGAACGTCCGCGGTTTACGTACAAAAACATCTACCTTCTATCGAAACGTTTGCATGAACTATTGTTATGACGTTATATGCTTAACGGAGACTTGGTTGGTGCAGGGGATAAGTGATAGTGAACTTTTTGACGATCGTTACATCGTATGGCGACGTGATCGTGATTATGGTAGAACCAATCAAACCTTGGGAGGGGGTGTCTTGATCGCAGTTCGGCGTGAACTTGCTTCAGAGGCACGTAGTGACTGGTGTTCAAATGCAGAAGATCTATGGATAACCTTAACACTTCACTGCCGGAAACCCAATGTAAGGTACAAATTGCATTTATGTACAACCTATATCTGTAATCAGGGCGCTGAGAGTTCACTTTCTGCTCAACTAGCTACCTTTTCCAGTTATCTCCCGGATATAATTTTGAAAAACCCCTCTGATAAATTTATTATAATTGGTGATTTTAATATGCCTAACTTAAGCTGGCAAATGTCTGACGAGGGCTGTTATACAGCCTGTGGTACTCAGAGCTCGGCACAGACAGAATTATTTGATAATCTTAATCTGTGTAACCTGTCGCAATACAACTCTGTTACTAATACTAATAATAAGCTTTTAGACCTAGTTTTTAGTAATAGCTCGTTAACCGTAACACGTTCCCACGACTCCCTTGTACCAGAGGACTTGCACCACCCGGCACTTAACATATCAGCAGATTTTGTTCAACTGCACACCTTGTGCCCTCTACCCTATACCAAATACCTATATCATACTGCCGATTATAACGCTATTACATCCGAAATAAATGCGATTAATTGGCATAACGAATTGTTTAGCAGAACCTTAGAAAACGCGGTAACTTTCTTTTATGATACATTAAATGAACTTCGCAACAAATACATTCAATCAAAAACAATATTTCCCTCGAATAAATATCCACCTTGGTACAACAAACCTCTTGTAAAAGTAATAAAAGAAAAATATAAATATCACAAAAAATATAAAATATACAATAATTGTTCGGATTTCCAATCTTTTACAGTTCTTAGAGACCGTGCGAAACTGTTAGAATTAAGTCTGTTTACTGATTACATAACTAACATTGAGAAGAACATATCCAAAAATCCGAAAGCGTTTTGGTCCTACATAAAATCGAGAAATCGGAATAACGCAGTTCCAGCTGTATTGCGGTTCGGACAGTGTTCCTCGGGCTGTGGAAGAGAAATCTGTAACATGTTCGGCGATTATTTTCACTCGAATTTCTTAAATAGTGCTGACTCCGAGAGCTCATTCAATTCCCTTATCGAACCGGACATCACATTATCAGTAGTTGATATTGGACACATCGAGGTCGACCCTGTAGAGGTTTGTGAGCTGTTGGAGTCGCTAGATTTAAATAAATCAGCCGGTCCAGACAGCATACCAGCTGTCTTTATATCCAAGTGTGCTAAAAGCCTCGCACTGCCACTTTCACTATTATTTAGGCGTTCTTTGACAGAGGGTGAGGTACCGTCTATTTGGAAATCCGCGTTTATCACTCCTATCCACAAAAAGGGACCAAGGGATGACGTAATGAACTACAGACCTATATCCAAACTCTGCCTTTTTGCTAAAGTATTGGAGCGAGTTGTTTATAAGCAGTTATACGCGTGCCTAAAACATACCTTCATAGTACAACAACATGGTTTTATAAGAGGCCGATCCACTGTGTCAAACCTGGTTCTGTGTAGTGACTACCTATCAAAACATATGTCGGAGCCTTCTCAAGTCGATGTCATATATACGGACTATAGTAAATGTTTCGATAGAATAGATCATATACTGCTGTTGCGTAAACTCCAATCCATGGGCATAAGGGGTAACTTGTACCGATGTCTCACATCTTATGTTAGGAACAGATGCCAAACTGTGGTGCTTAATGGATACACCTCATTACCCATGCCAATACCATCTGGAGTACCTCAGGGCTCGTTGCTCGGTCCGCTTTTATTTAATATATTTGTAAATGATATCTATTCGTGTTTCCATAACTCCAAAATTTTGCTTTACGCTGACGACATGAAAATAATATGCCCAATAAAGTCTCATCAATGTACTCAGCTATTGCAAGACGATCTTATTAGGTTTGAAAATTATTGTTTTGAGAATAAATTGGACTTAAATGTAAATAAATGCTTTATATGCTCATATACTCGTAAGCCATTACCAATCATATCCACTTATAAGTTAAAAAATACAGATTTAACTCGGGTTAAGTCTATTCGTGACCTAGGAATAGTGTTCGACTCCAAATTATTATTCGATGAACATATTAACACTATCGTAAATAAAGCTTCGAAAACCCTTGGATTTATTTTGCGTATGTCAGCGGACTTCAAATCTGTCAAAATTTTCAAAATTTTATATTGTGCTTACGTTCGAAGTAACTTAGAATATTGCTGACAAGTCTGGAACCCAGCGTATAATGTTTATAGCACACGCATTGAACGGATACAGAAAAGGTTCCTACGTTACATACAATTCCGTACAAATCTATATATACCTAATTATACGAACCGTTGCAAAAAGTTTCATTTATATTGCCACTATATGAGAGACGGCGTATAGCCGACCTTGTTTATTTAATTAAGATCGCTAATGGCTCGATCGATTGTTCCGAACTTTTGCATGCTATTGGTTTAAGTGTTCCATATTCTTGTAGACGACCAGCCACACTTTATATACCTGAAGCCAAAACCAATTATAGGCAAAATAGCTACCTGATGCGAGCGAGTAGATGTTTCAACGACGTTTCTACGCAGTTCGATGTTGACCTATTCTGTACATCGCCTAGACAACTAAAACAAATTTTTAGTAACAACTTTTTTAATGAAGTTTAGTTTTAGATTCTCATGTTAAATTTAATAATACATATTAATTTTTTTTTTGTTGAAAAAGTTCTTTAGTATTTTATTGTCTAGTTTAAGTTTCATACTGTTACAAATATTTTTTGTTTTTCTAAGTAATACTTACTTATTACTATAATTTGAAACATGTGCAGTTAATTGAATAAGTAGTTGCTGTTTGATCGTTGTAGCGCAATACCTTTTAGTTTACACTTTATTAATGTTTACCTAACAGTGAAAACTTGTAATTGGCCTTTAGTAGTAATTCCAAAACTATAATAATAATTGTCTAGCTGTAAGTTTTCCTAAAATAATACAATAAAATAAATAAAATAAATAAAACAAGAGAACCCAACCTAGATGAATATATATGTAAGTACATAAAATATTATAATTTTTATTGGGAATAATGTTTTATAAGTTACAAAATATCGGATAATAAAATTAGTAATTATACGAATACACGCTTAGATCATCAATTATTTTATAAAAAGATTTAAACTTAATTTAAACAATGCTTTAATTTACTTTCAAAATAATAATATCTAGGTACCAATTTTGTTTCAGTAATTACCTAATGGTAATTACTGAAACAAAATTGGTACCTATTTAATGTTAGGTACATTAGTAACATTAAATATAAGACTGCATACTTTAAAAAAAAATTATTATCAAAATTTATACAAACTCATATTTAAAAAGTTCTCATATTTATTTGAAATGTTATGTTTTAATTACAGTTTGTTTGGACTGTAAGGATTACGTGTATGAGTACTGCGCCATACACGGTCCTCTGCTTGTTATACCTGACGACAAGGTAAGAAAATTGCACAAAACATGGAACAGTAACTGAGGCATTAGAAAGAAGGTTGTTGTACTCTCAACATATATGTATAAACTTTGTTTTATCTATATGTCAAACCTCAAATTATTTGTACATTTTTATTTAAAAAAATTCAATACAAGTCAAAAAAATATAATTTATATTTTCTCATTTTGCAAAATTGCTCTATAAATATAAAGGTTGTAGAGAATATTGATAAACTTTAACAATGCTGAATGAAAGCATAATGCTTTTTAACTGTACATATAGTAACAATCGTCAAATTGATCTAAAGATGCTCCGATGCTGGTCTCTATAGTTCTGTGTCGGTCTGGTTCAACTGGAAGCTTTATTAAACAATACAAACTCAATTTTCTAAACACTTTAATGTCCTATTGTGCTCTGACAGAACATTCAATACATTCTTGGAACAGAATTGGTTCTGTTTTTGAAATGTTCTATTTTTAAATATTTGTTTCATTTAATATAATTGGTGCAACTGGCCAGTTTATAAAATTAGTATGATGGTACCTATACAGACTTTTTGTTAAGTACATACCTTTAACAATGATAATGTATATTTATCCAAAACTCACAGTTAAACAAAATAGTAAAAATAAATTGCAATATGAATGTTATAATATCTCCTTTACATCTAAACTTTAATCTAAAGGAAGGTTAATCTGAAGGAACCCATCCTGTGTTTTTATTTTTTATTTTTAGTAATTTAAATTTTTTTTATGGCACTGGAATGTCATCAAATACAAGAAGCCTTTTTACTATTAAATAGCATTCAGCCTGTAAGACCCCAGTGCTGGGCATAGTCCTCTCTCTCTCCATGTAGGAGAAGGATCGGAGCTTAATCCACCACGCTGCTCCACTGCTCGTTGCCGGATATATTCCCTACTATGAGTAACATTCGCTATCAGGTGTACATGATAACAACGGACCGACTGCATAACGTGCTCTCCGAGGCACGGCGGGGAGACCCACAAGGACAGATATCCAAACCGGAAAGAAATATTTGTGCAAATATAAATATCCTACTCCAGCGGGAATCGAACCCACAAACTGTCGGTGTTTTAGGCGACCACTCGCACCACTACACCCGAGCGGTATGTAAATTTATATTTTCTAAGTAAAAAAAGTATTTGTTGGGTGTCGTCAAAAATATGAGATAGCGTGACCAAATGGGAGGGAGGGGGTTAAAATTGTGAAATTTTGCATGACGTATTTTGTGGACTAAGGTTTTTTTTTATACCACTAAATCGGCAAACAAGCGTACGGCTCACCTGATGGTAAGACCGTAGCCTATAGACGTCTGCAACACCAGAAGCATCGCAAGCGCGTTGCCGACCCTATCCCCAATCCCCCCCAGGAGCTCTGGTCACCTTACTCACCAACAGGAACACAACACTGCTTGACAGCAGTATTATTTAGCTGTGGTCTTCTGTAAGGTCGAGGTACTACCCCAGTCGGGCTGCTCCATATTTTGAGCAGGAAATTTCCTGCTGTGCCCTACCTCAGTAAAAGACGACCATTCAGACGTCAATGTGGGAATCCCCCCTCTCCCCCCCCCCCTCTCCATCCCTCTCCCATGTAACGTATGTCTTATGTCGACCGCAAGGTGCCGGCGCAGTCCCCATACCCCCCTGCTAGTCCAGTAAAATGAGGATTTAAATTGCCAAAAAAAGGCAAGCCTGCATTTTTCAATATAAGTTTATTATGGCATACATTTAAAGGATTTATAGTTAAAAAATGTTGAATTTTATTCAGGGGGTAGAAAATAATTAAAAACCACCCCAAAAATCACTTTTTTGAAAATATCTCAAAAACGTGAAAAGATATAAAAAAAAGGTCCAAACAAAAAATGTAGGGAATAAAATTTTCTATAAAAACGTCTTGAATCACTTTTAACGTTTTTGCAATAGAAACCGAGATATTTGCAAAAAACGATCGAAAATTGCTCATTCGGGTGAGACTACTTCTGTCTCGCACTCTCTCAGTACGCCGCCCCCGCCTTGTTTTGTCTATGTGTGACTATCGTGGTGTTAGTGTGCGTGTCGATTCGCCCGCGATACTTTTGACTAGCGATTTCGAATTTTCGATCAATTTTGTTTTAATTGAAAGGTGTTGCGTGTCATGTGGTCCCATTTTAATTTAATTGAGATCTGACAAGTACGTTTAGAGTTATAATCTAATAATGCGTATATAACCGCATAACTTTATACTCGGTGTACCGATTTTTATGATTCTTTCTTTAATCGAAAGCTAATACTTGTCATGTAGTCTTGTTTAAACTAGATCGAGATCTGATAACAACATTTTGAGTAATCTTTGATAGCACGTATTTACTTGACTATTTATTCGTCTTATTACGTTGTATTACTCTTGTCAATGTAATTGAAGTCGGTTTTTTTTTCGTTTGCAAACAAACACAATTATTCTGTATTTTGCTTGCTTTGTTTGACTAGCCCGTTGGCGCAGTTTGTGGTGGCCCTGCTTTCTGTTCTGCGGGTTGCGGGTTTGATTCCCGCCTGAGTCTGGGTATATTTGTATTTATATATTTATATGTGACAGACGCCGCGTTGGCGCAGCGGTTACAGCGCTGGATTGCGATTGGCTGTTGCGCGGGCGGTTGCGGGTCGATTCCCGCACACGACAGCATTTGTATTGGCCATACAGATGTTTGCCGTGGTCTGGGTGTTTGTGCAGTCCTTGTGGGTTACCCCACCGTACCTCGGAGAGCACGTTAAGCCGTCGGTCCCGGTTGTTATCATGTACACCTGATAGCGATCGTTACAGTAGGGAATATATCCGCCAACCCGCATTGGAGCAGCGTGGTGGATTAAGCTCCGAACCTTCTCCTACATAGAGAAGAGGCCTATGCCCAACAGTGGGATATTACAGGCTGAATCGTGATCGTGATTTATATGTGTATTATTTCTATGTATATTTATAAAAAATATACATATAGTTAGTTATAAGGTTATAACAGTCGGCTGTTGTTACCTGTTACAGTCAAGTATGACCGGGAGCCAGTGACAGGTTGACATGACCAATAACCTCTCAAACGAAACTTCGTAACATGAATAAGGGATTTATTTTATGAATTTTCGTCTTTGTCAGCTGCCACTCCGTGGGTGGCTTGGGCAGCGGCAGCCTCCCAAACATCGAGAAAAAAAAATTTTTAGTCATTTCCTCTCACTTCAAAATTTGTCGGATTATAGTTTACCTAATATCTTGAAGGAAAAATAACGTCAGCTGACTACCTATAACATGGTGGATTATACGTCAGCTGGCTGCTTGAACGTAAATTTTTTTTTCAGTGATTTCCTCTCAACTAAAAATTTAGCTGGTGATAGTTTACATGCTACTATGAATGAAAATTAGCGTCAGCTGGCTGTATCTCGGTGGAAAGTTTGTCAGCTGGTACCTTGAAAGACGTTAAAAAATAAAATAATTTAGTCATTTCCTCTCACTTCAAAATTTGTCAGATTATAGTTTACCTAATATCTTGAAGGAAAAATAATGTCAGCTGACCGTAACATGGTGGATTATACGTCAGCTGGCTGCTTGAACTTGAAAAAAAAATTTTTTTTCAGTGATTTCCTCTTAACTAAAAATTTACCTGGTGATAGTTTACATGCTACTATGAATGAATATTAAAGTCAGCTGGCTGTATCTCGGTGGAAAGTTTGTCAGCTGGTACCTTGAAAGATGTAAAAAAAAAGAATTTAGTCATTTCTTCTCACTTAAACATGGTGGATTATTATGTCAGCTGCTGCGTTACACCTTACCTGAGTATGTACGAGTATTAATAATTCTAAAAAAATACATCGCGTTGGGGGACCGCTCCAAACCTTACAATTAACTTACAAATAGTCTAAACTATCCTAACTAAGCAACATAGATGAATTTAAAAACAAAATTAAGCAAAGAAAGCTTTTATAAAATTACTTCAAAATAAGCGCGGAGCGGTCCCCTGACGCGATGTATTTTTAAGCGACTTCCAAAAAAGGAGGAGGTTCTCAATTCGACACGTATGTTTTTTTTTTTTTTTTTTTTATGTATGTTAGCTCAGAACTTTTGACTGGGTGGACCGATTTCGATCAATTTTGTTTTAATTGAAAGGTGTTGCGTGTCATGTGGTCCCATTTTAATTAAATTGAGATCTGACAAGTACTTTTATAGTTATATCTAATAATGCGTATTTACGTGACTACTTTTTCGTCGACCTACGTTATATTATACCGCATAACTTTTTACTCGGTGTACCGATTTCGATGATTCTTACTTTAATCGAAAGCTAATACTTGTCTTGTAGTCTTGTTTAAATTAGATCGAAAACTGATTACAACTTTTTGAATAATCTTTAATAGCGCGTATTTACTTGACTATTTTTTCGTCTTATTACGTTGTATTACTTGTCGATGTAATTGAAGTCGGTTTTTTTTCGTTTGCGAGCAAACACAATTATTTAGAATGATTAATACTCGTACCTACATACTTAGGTACTTTAAGATTTAGTTTCATTATTTTTTACTTTTTAAAGGGAAATCAGGTTATTGTGTCGGTGTTTTTTTTTTAATTTTTCATTTAATTTTTTCTTCTATTAAACACATGGAGATTTTAATAGAGACGATTATTGGATTTAGCCTACTAGGGAATAGGGATAAGTTCAACTCACTGTTTCTTATTCTTATCAATAATTTTGAAGGCCAATATAATAGCTCGGGAGCCAGGTACAAATTCGGTCAATCATTTCCCCCCAATCGAAAATCCGTAACACGAATAAGGGATTTTTTTTACGAATTTTCGTCTTTGTCAGCTGCGACTCCGTGTGGCAGTGGCAGCCTCCCAAACATCGAGAAAAATTTTTTTTTGTCTTTTCCTCCCACCTTAAAATTTGTCAGATTATAGTTTACCTAATATCTTGAAGGAAAAATAACGTCAGCTGACCATAACATGGTGAATTATACGTCAGCCGGCAGCTTGAACATGCAAAAAAAATTTTTTTTCAATGATTTCCTCGCAACTAAAAATTTACCTGGTGATAGTTTACATGCTACTATGAATGAAAATTAATGTCAGCTGGCTGTATCGCGGTGGAAAGATTGTCAGCTGGTACCTATGCAGTAGCATGTAAACTATCACCAGGCAAATTTTTAATTGAGAGGAAATTTAAAAAAAAAATTATTTTCATATTCAAGCAGCCAGCTGACATAATCCACCATGTTATGGTCAGCTGACGTTATTTTTCCTTCAAGATATCAGGTAAACTATAATCTGACAAATTTTAAGGTGGGAGGACATGAAAAAAAAATTTCTCGCTGTTTGCGAGGCTGCCACTGCCCACCCCACCCACGGCGTGGCAGCAGACAAAGACGAAAATTCATAAAAAATCCCTTATTCATGTTACGAAGTTTCGTTTGAGAGGAAATTGGTCATGTCAACCTGTCACTGGCTCCCGGGCCATAAGTTCAAACTACGCGGAAAGTGAGGAGGAGGGCCCGATTCTTTCCCTATGCACCAGGGCCCTTGTCCCCCTAGCTACAGTAGCTACGCCACTGGTAATTACATGGTTGAGGTGTATGTAAGAATGGGTTTTGAGATACATACATATGTAGTGTAGCGATACATACATAGTAATTAATATGTTGGCTTAGTATAATAATAATATACTTTGCTGCACATTTAAATAAAGAACAAAATTTACATTACAAGCAATTATAGTCACAAATTGTACAACCAGGCGATCTTATTGCTAAAAAGCAATCTCTTCCAGACAACCTGATAATGAAAGGGATATTGCTTTTCAGATGGGCAGGTGGTATATAAATATAAATAATTAAAAAAAGAATATATAACAATCATACATAGGTACATACACACAAGTAAAAAATTTACAAAAAATAAAAAAAAATGAATTTTTAGACTTTTTTTATTATTGAATATTTTTTACAATTGAATTTTTATTACGTATTTTTTTAATCGAAAATTAAAAATTTTAATTCTTAAAACTGTTTTAAACCAGTACGCTTAAAATTTTTAGTATTTTATGGCAACTTATTTAGAGAGAGATGGATGATTAAAAAATTCCGAGCACCATTACAATTTGTCATTTAAAAAATCTTTTTTTTACTTAAAAAACAAAAATAAATTATTTAATTTTTTTTTTTTGTTTTTTTCTTGGTATTTTTATATTTTATTTTTATTTAAATAAAAAATTAAGTGAAATTAGAAAAAAAAAGAAAAAAAAACAATAGGTCAGAGACGGATTTGAACCGTGGTCTCATCGGTTGATCGAGCGACCGATGTTCCACCGAGCTGTTAATACTTAATTAAGAAACGTGAAATTTACCTTCCTAATCTAACGATATCTTAGGCATTTTTTTATTCCCTAAAAACAGGGATAAAACGACATTTTCTAAAAATGATTTCTAACTAGATCAATTTTTCGCTCCCGAAATCCCTTAAATAAATAAATAAATATAAATATCGTATATAATATCGTACACACACGGACCTCTGTTAATAAGGTAAACAACTTAATGCTTGACTGTGTTACAGGTAACAGCCGACTGTTATAACTAAATATATGTATATATGTATATTTTTTATAATTATACATAGAAATAATACACATATAAATACAAATATTACACCCAAACTCAGGCGGGAATCAAACCTGCAACCCGCGGAACAGAAAGCAGGGCCACCAAAAACTGCGCCAACGGGCTAATCAAACAGAACAAGCAAAATACAGAAAAATAGCATTCGGACGCGGGCGAATCGACACGCACAACAACAAAACAAGGCGGGGCCAGGCGTGTGGCGGCGTACTGAGAGAGTGCGAGACAGAAGTAGTCTCACCCGAATGAGCAATTTTCGATCGTTTTTTGCAAATATCTCGGTTTCTATTACAAAAACGTTAAAAGTGATTCAGGACGTTTTTATAGAAAATTTTATTCCCTACATTTTTTGTTTGGACCTCATTTTTTATATCTTTTCACATTTTTGAGATATTTTCAAAAAAGTGATTTTTGGGGTGGTTTTTAATTATTTTCTACCCCCTGAATAAAATTCAACATTTTTTAACTATAAATCCTTTAAATGTATGCTATAATAAACTTATATTGAAAAATGCAGGCTTGCCTTTTTTTGGCAATTTAAATCCTCATTTTAGTGGACTATGCGTCCCCCGCTCCGCGCTCTCCATACCCCGCGTATTCCTTCACCTCGCTTGGTCCTCCATCCCAGGTAACCGGATCAGTCAACTGTTGCCTGATCTATGCTATACTATTATATTTCTAGTGTTGTTGTTTATATTTATTACTTTTTAACCGGCTTCAAAAAAAGGAGGACGTTTTCAATTCGAATGTATTTTTTTATGTTTGTTACTTCAGAACTTTTCGAAGTAAAACTTGTTTACGCACGCTTGACTTGAGGAGTAAGCTGGTCAAAGGTCGTTACGAAAAGTGTGATCGGGCGAGGCGAACGGAAGTTGAGAAGGAGATAAAAGTTAGATGGAGCTAAAGAAGTTTTACTTCAGTCGTGTGGTCTAAAGCACATTCTTTTTTCAATTTCAATTATCAATACTTTTAGTTTTTTTTAAAGACTAACTGCGGAGCTTATTGCAGACTCTACTCTGCAGAATCTACATCTTGAATCGGCGGTAGTTTCACATTAATTTTTATTTAGAAAATGACTATTTAAAAGTGTTTACCACACATTTGGAAATATTTTAATTATATTAGTATAATTTTTTTAATATCATATTGTTACGTGTTAGGGTTCGAACGATTTGGAGAGAAAGACCTTCTGACTCTTTTAGAGACTTTATTCACTAGCACTAGGTCCGACACAAGCACTAGGTACAAACACTTCGCACTAAGTACAAACACTAATCACTAGGTACACACAGTAAGCACTAACAATGTCCGAGGTCGTAGCCAATGTCGTAGGTTTCCGCTGGTATCACTTCTTGATCACTAGTATTCACTTCGAAGTCGCTTCGTCGTTAGCTCAAACTGAACTGAACTGACTCCGCTCGGCCTCCCCGGCCTTTTTATACCGGGCCGAGCCTACTCCCAGACAGTTCTAGAACGTTCGTGCGTGTACTCGATCCTGAGTTCATTCACCTATATGTCCTCTAGCGCCATCTAGTATTGAGTGGATGTTTCACGTTGTCTTTGTAACAAAGTGGTTTGTACAGCACACAACGTGGTTCCTTCGCTCCCCGCTAGATGGCGCAAGCTCCTTTTTTGTGTACTCGTAACACTACTCCCCTCTTAGAGATGCTCGTCCCGAGCATCGTTGTTACTGCCATGGTAACGCGCCAGACGGTCTATGTGTACCACTTTGAATGTCCCTCTTGGTTGCTTTTGAATTCTATAAGTCACATCATTCATTCGGGTAACCACTTTGTATGGACCGTCCCACTTGGTCTGCAACTTTGGAGATTTCCCTTTCCGGCGGGTTGGGTTATGCAGCCACACCAACGACCCTTCCTCGAAGCCGCTTGTGTTCGATTTCCGGTCGTTAATAGTCCCCTGTGTCGTAAGACTATTCCCGCTGCATGCCTGGAGGATAACAGTTTTCAGGGTTTCCACCGCGTCAGCCAGAACTCGTCTCTTAGTTCTAGCTTTCATTCGTTTCCCTTGATCCCGGGCAGGGAACGAAGCCCTTTGCTTTTTCAGCTCCTCTATTTGTTCCTCGATCCTTTTCATCCTTGCCCTCTGGGTCTTCTTCTGCGGGCAATTGAGCTGAAGATGACCCCTCTCGCCGCACTTGTAGCACATGACTCCAGAACGTTTCTTCGTAGGAGCCTTAACCTCCTTCTGCGGGCAGTTGAGCTGAAGATGGCCCCTCTCGCCACACTTGTAGCACATGACTCCAGAAAGTTTCTTCGTAGGAGCCTTAACCTCCTTCTGTGGGCAGTTGAGCTGAAGATGACCCCTCTCGCCGCACTTGTAGCACATGACTCCAGAACGTTTCTTCGTAGGAGCCTTAACCACCTTGACTACCTCAGAGACCTCACGGATCTCATGGGTCTGCCTTATGTCATGGCGAACAGCCTCGACCTCCAAAGCATGCGCCAATGCTTCCTTTAGCGAGGTATGGTGACGAAGCCTCACTGCAGCTCTCACTTCCAGGTCTTTGATTCCGTGGACAAATGCTTGAACAATATTCGTGTCTACCATCTTGCTGTCGGCTCCTGGGTGTGCCTTCCTGACAAGTTTTTCAATTTCCCACGCCCATTGTTGTAGCCCTTCTCCTGAGCGTTGGACTCTATCACGCAGTTGGGCACGGAAGACGTGCTCCAGGTGTCGCTCCCCGTATCTCGATTCAAGTGCCTCCATCAGGTCTTGGAACCCATTTCCTGTACGTGGCAGTGCTTCCAAGACAGACAAAGCTTGCCCTCTGAGCGCAACAGTGAGCGCGGTCAGGCATTGTTCTTCCGTCCATCCGTTGGCAGTAGCAACAGTCTGGAATTGCTGACGATAGGCGTTCCACGAAGTAGTGCCGTCGTATGGCGGCACTTTCACCCTTGGTCCTTGCGCAACTCCGGTAGTTCCACTAGACATCGCAACTCCCGTGGTTTCAAGGCGCGCTACTCTCTTCTGTAGTTCAGCGAGGACGGTTTTCACATTTTCGACATCAAATCCTAACCCGGTAACTCGTTCTTGCACTTCGTCGAACTCTTTTCGGAGCTTACCCACCGTGTCACTAACGTCTTTTATAGCCAAAAGCGCTTTTTCTTGGAGGTCTTTTTGTTGCTCTTGTGATTCTTGCAAAGCCTTTTGTGATTCTTGCAAAGCGCTGAACTTGCGTTCCTGTGATTCATTCATTGCCTTTTGTGATTCTTGTAAAGCGCTGAACTTGCGTTCTTGTGATTCTTGCATTGCCTCTTGTGATTCCTTCATTGCCTTTTGTGATTCATGCAAAGCGCTGAACTTGCGTTCCATGAATTCAATTAAACTTCCTAATTGAAGTGCCACTTGAGGGTCTGTAGTAGCTACGGTGCCGCTGGTGGGCGTGGCCTGTCCGGTGGGCGTGGCAAGGAGGGTGGAGCCAGTGGGCGGGGCTTGAGCCAAAGTGGGCGGAGCCTGGGGGGCGTGGCCAGTGGGCGGGGCCTGAGGGGCGTGGCCAGTGGGCGTGGCCTGGTAGGCGGGGCCAGTGGGCGGGGCCTGGTAGGCGGGGCCAGTGGGCGGGGCTTGGCCCCCAGTGGCATCCGCAGCTCGTTGTGCCCTCGTCCTGACCCTCTCCTTGGAGTTCTCTCTCGGAGTCAATGGCATCTCCAAATCTCACTTCCGACACCAGTTGTTACGTGTTAGGGTTCGAACGATTTGGAGAGAAAGACCTTCTGACTCTTTTAGAGACTTTATTCACTAGCACTAGGTCCGACACAAGCACTAGGTACAAACACTTCGCACTAAGTACAAACACTAATCACTAGGTACACACAGTAAGCACTAACAATGTCCGAGGTCGTAGCCAATGTCGTAGGTTTCCGCTGGTATCACTTCTTGATCACTAGTATTCACTTCGAAGTCGCTTCGTCGTTAGCTCAAACTGAACTGAACTGACTCCGCTCGGCCTCCCCGGCCTTTTTATACCGGGCCGAGCCTACTCCCAGACAGTTCTAGAACGTTCGTGCGTGTACTCGATCCTGAGTTCATTCACCTATATGTCCTCTAGCGCCATCTAGTATTGAGTGGATGTTTCACGTTGTCTTTGTAACAAAGTGGTTTGTACAGCACACAACGTGGTTCCTTCGCTCCCCGCTAGATGGCGCAAGCTCCTTTTTTGTGTACTCGTAACAATATCAAAAACCGACCGACCTAGCGGATACATCGTTCCATAGCCATATCAGTTCCGTGCCGGGCGTGTCACGGTGCGCACGCGCTCGCTTCTGTTTTTTAAGCGACTTCCAAAAAAGGAGGAGGTTCTCAATTCGACACGTATGTTTTTTTTTTTTTTTTTTATGTATGTTAGCTCAGAACTTTTGACTGGGTGGACCGATTTCGATCAATTTTGTTTTAATTAAAAGGTGTTGCGTGTCATGTGGTCCCATTTTAATTACATTGAGATCTGACAAGTACTTTTATAGTTATATCTAATAATGCGTATTTACGTGACTACTTTTTCGTCGACCTACGTTATATTATACCGCATAACTTTTTACTCGGTGTACCGATTTCGATGATTCTTACTTTAATCGAAAGCTAATACTTGTCTTGTAGTCTTGTTTAAATTAGATCGAAAACTGATTACAACTTTTTGAATAATCTTTAATAGCGCGTATTTACTTGACTATTTTTTCGTCTTATTACGTTGTATTACTTGTCGATGTAATTGAAGTCGCTTTTTTTTCGTTTGCGAGCAAACACAATTATTGATTAAATCTGTAATACTCGCGTGTAGTGTAATACCTACGTCGCGAAAATGACGTCGTATACGGTGAAGTGTAATTTATGTAACATTGTTATTGATGAAATGTTATCATACATTCAAAATAAGATTTCAGTAATAGATGAGTGTTGTGATTTTTACCAATTTAATTGTAATTTACGATAAAAAGATTGTATTGTTTTATTAAAATATAATTATTTTTAATCTTAGTGTTAAATATTGTAAGAATCTGGCAACAAAATCAATTTTCATTTGAACCAATCGAAATCGATAAAGTGGGGGTATCTTAAGTAGGGATAATTTGTTGGTAGTCGAAAGAAGAGACTGGGGAATTCATTCTGGTGGACAGATTTGAAGCGAGCACTAGTTGTCTCATTGTAAACTTAAATTCATAATAATTGTGTATTAATCATATTGTTTAATATTGTATTGTATATCCAATTAATTGAATAAGAGAATCAGTCAGAAAGAAAAGGTGTTTAATTTCATCACATATCAGAAGCGGAAAGAATCTACTGCTCACAAGGGTACGTTAAATAATTATTTATTAGTCGTAATCTTAATTTATTATTGATATCTTTATGACAACTTTCATTATGTATTTAACAATATATTAATTTTAATCATTGTAGGTAGTTGTTAAAAGTTACAACAAATAACTCTTTACTAAACGGCGGTTTCAATCGGAATATCATTCGGTCAAGCTACTCTTGATAGTGATATTCTGTGTAGTATTGCATGGATCATTTGGTCAGGGCTACACTCTGACAATGACGCTATGATATACAGAACCATGCAGATTAGTTTTTGTATTTTTATGTTGTGATGATGTGGAGTATTGGATAAAACTTGGCCAAGGCGACTCTTTGGCAGTTTTATGCTAATATTCTCGTGCTGGGCTGTTATAAAATCATTTGATCAATCATTTGACCTTGATATTGGTCTGTAACAGCCTTGGGCACGTGTAACGCTTTTTCACAACAAAAAAGAGGGTACCTATCTACATCAGGTATAAATATTGAATGTTGGATAAAACTTGGCCAAGGCAACTCTTTGGCAGTTTTAGACTAATACATCGTACTGAGCTATTATTAGATCATTTGATCAGGGCTACACTTTGATAATGGTCTATAATAGCCTTGGGTACGTATAAAATATTACAAAGAAAAGAGAGGGTACCTACATTAATGTTCAGTGTCATTTTTATTATAATACTATTAAACGAGCAATTCTTGTATATATACATTTACTTATTTATTTATTTTACTAATATACATGAAATACAAATTATAATTACATATAATAAGATGTCATATAAACTCGTTTGACTTTTACCGGTCATCTGTATTGTCGACATTATCAGTAGTAGGTAACTAGGAAAATAATAATATATTCGACATAATATTGAAGTACATAATTAAATTTTTTATTTAAATTTGAGATTTTTCAGTAGTGTAATTTTTTAGGTTTCTTTTTATGTTTTTGTTGTTAAAAGATTCCCGTAAAGCTAAAGGAAATTATTTTACAAGATGTGGTATTATATTATAGCTTAATTTTCTTTGCCGTATAAATTATTGTATTTCTGTAACAGTAACATTGTACTCGTAGTTACCTTTTGTCGGGTGACTATATTATTGGGGTACACATTCTTAAATGCATACTTTTAAGGATTCGTTAAAAAAATCTTTACATTTAATAAGGTGAGCTTAATGTTATCACGTATAGGTATTATTTTACAATAATGAAATAATTTGTGGTAATTATTTTTGAATTTATTTTAATTTGGATAGGGATAATTTCTTTTAAAATTCGTAACTAATTGAGTTTTATACGTTCTGCCAATAACTATATAAACCATAACTTATTATCGTCTCAACAAGAGATTTATTATTTGTATGAGGTTGGCAAGTGTAACTGTATTCTGGCTTACCCGCTGTCGGAGGAAGCCAGAATCTATACTAATATAATAAAGCTGAAGAGTTTGTTTGTTTGTTTGTTTGTTTGTTTGTTTGTTTGTTTGTTTGAACGCGCTAATCGCAGGATCTACTGGTCCGATTTGAAAAATTCTTTCAGTGTTAAATAGCCCATTTATCGAGGAAGGCTATAGGCTATATATCATCACGCTAAGAGCAATAGGAGCGGAGTCCACGCCGACGAAGTCGCGCGCAGAAGCTAGTGTTGTATAAAATTGTGAAAGTAGCTGTTAAGCGTAGATAGCGTTGAATATTTTTGTAAGACCTATGAGGGTGGCAACGTCAGACTGACGAAACCCTCCATAAATAATAAAGAATTGTAAAATTGTAGTCTAAATGAGTACCTATGGTATTTTCAATTTCAGTAATGAAAATTTCGCTAGACATAATCATAATATTATACATATATACGGGAAATTTAGTATGCAGGGGATTTCGGGGCGAAAAATTCATCTAGCTAGGATTTATTTTTGGAAAATGTCGTTTTATTCCTATTTTAGGCAATAAAAGAAAAAAGGTACTTTGTCATTGGAATACAAAGGTAAATTTCGCCATTGTCTATATAGTTGTAATAGCTCAATTAAGAAATCGTGTCTCCAGATCGATTATTCGACATATAATTCATATTTGATTAATTGTATAGATAACGTATTTAGTAATACGGAAATTTCTCTCTTGATGAGAAAATTAATATAAAGTCTCGAAGAATTACACGTAGACCAATAACGGTAAAGAAAACAGATTGTTTTAGAGATATTATAGTGCAAAAAAAATATGTAAAATAGATACAGGATCCAGATGTAATCTATAATTCAGTTTTCAAATTAATCTTAGAGGAATTCTATAACATTTTAAAACTTAAAACTGAAAATATACATAAATATAAAATTAAAATTTTAGCGAATGGGCTTCTGCAGGTATTTATAAGAGCAGAAATATGTTGTACGAACTGTACAGTATGAAGCAAAGGAATCGGGAGACTAGATTTTTAGATTATGTAAAACAATATTCTAAGACTTTAAGAACTGTTTTGGAAAACGTAAGAAGCAAACTATACCAATGGAATTAAATATAACTGGTGCTATTGTAAGCTCAGATGACAAGTTGGCAAACGCTTTTGAAGCCTTTTTCGATGAAATACCCATTGACTTGACTTCTCGACGGAATCTTCAAGTAATTCTACCCAACTTCTTTAAAATAATGTTAGCAAATGTAATGTTGATTTTTCATTCTCGCGGGTTGATTTTTAGATATTCTAAAAGCATTTAAGTCTTAATATTAAAATTAATTAGTACTATCATTGACACCTCGCTCCATTCTTAGCTTTAACTTTTAACAATGCTATTAAAGTGCGTTCTTTTCCAGATTTGCAAAAATATAGTCAGGTTTTACCAATTTTCAAAAAAGAGACACCGCAGTGATCCCAGTAATTATAAACCCATTTCAATCCTACCGTCCTTAAGTAAAACTTCAAAAAATATACTAAATCAACTCTTTTCCATTTTAAAGTTAATGGAATTTTCCCAGTGAATAATATAGTTTCACTAGAGGTCGCTACGACAGATGCTTGTGTGACACTTCTCAAGCATATATATGAGGCTTGGGAGAGGTCACAAAATGCTATTGGTATATTTTGTGAGTTATCAAAGGAATTTGATTGCGTGATTTTATTAAGTAAACTTCTGGATCTATGCTAAAATGGGCGTTTCAGAGGGATCAATTCTAGGTCCTTTTCTTTTTTTTTAAGGGTATCTGTGATATATTGTTATTTGCAGCTGATGATACACCCATATTTAAAGTATAAAGAAAAAAAAAAGTAAATTATGATTATATTATATATTTATTGAACAGTTCTTTATCGTGAATTCAAGAATGATTTAAAACAAACAAAAACGAGTGAGTTGTGTTTTCGTTGCCTAATGCATCTAAATAATTATAATTTTGAAATAAATAACGAGAGGCTTATTGTCAATTATTCTACAGTTTTCTTAGGGATAAATTTGGACTCAAAACTCCAGTGGAATTCCCATTTGTTGTCCCTGAATGGTAGACTCAGCTCCACGGCATTCGCAAATAGAAAAGGTACGACAGCTGACCGACGTTGCTACTTTGCGTTTAATATATTTTAGCTATTTCCATAGTGTTATGTCTTACGGTCTAGGTTTAGGTCGAGACTGTATTTATTTGCAAAAAGGGGCTAATCGCAGACAATTTTGGAATTATCTCAACATATTTAAAAATTTTATTAAAAAGAGATTAATAGATAAAGCGTGTTATTCGGTGCAGGATTACATAGCTGATAAGGATGTGTAGACTCACTGACGCTGTATTTCATGCAAGATATTACTAATTTTGTACTAAAACAGCGGTGGTAGATTTACTTTTACAAATAAATAAAGTTATTTTTGATTCCGATTTCGATTTTTTTTGATTTTTAATCGTAGTTGGATATGATTTCCAAAAAAAAATGATTTACTAAGGCTTATAAGGCTAAGATGACTTACTAAGGCTAAGACTTATAAGGCAGCGTAGGGTCTGGTGACATTCGAAAAAAAAAAAAGCTATTGTAGCTAATTCAAATTACACCACGTTACTTTCTATTTGGTAAAGGCTACAAAACGCGGTTATATACTCTTTGAAGGCTACCTTTGACAGTGTTGCGATAACGTGATGTATGATTTTGTGTACCTATTATTTAGTTTGTAACATAATTGTAATAATCCAAGAATATACTTGCGACTCTGCGTAATTAGTGCATGCTTGTTAAATTTTGAAGGTTCCATGTACTGTTTTATTTAATTATATTATATTTGTTTAAAAATAACGATATTCATGTTGATAAAAGTGAGACTATTAGTGTAGAACATTTATAACAAGTTTAGTGAGGTTAAATAATCAATTATTTAAAATATATGTATTAGATGTACATACTACGAGGCTATGCTTGTGCAATAAAATAATATATGTACATATAACCTATGGTTAAATTATACGTAGCTAGTATGTATACATTATTGTGTATTACATAGGCTAGATGCGCTTGTGTTTTATTTATTTTATATGTTTATTTTTATGAGGCTAAATGCGCCTCCGGTTTACCGGGGCTAGATGCGCCTTGGTTTACACTAGGCTAGACGCGCCTTTATTTTTTATAAGGCTAGATGCGCCTCCGGTTTACCTTGGCTAGATGCGCCTTGGTTTACATAGGCCAGATGCACCTGTGTTTTATTGATTTATTATATTTATTTTGTTTATTTATTTATTTTTATGAGGCAGGTTAGATGATCCTGTGTTTTATTTATTTATTTTATTTAAATGAGTATATTTGGGCCTCCAGTTTACCTGGGCTAGATGCGCCTTGGTTTACACTAGGTTAGATGCACCTGTGTTTTATTTATTTATTGATTTATTTATTTTTGAGGCTAGATGTGCCTCCAGCTTACCTTGGTTAGATGCGCCTTGATTTACATAGGCCAGATGCACCTGTTTTATTTATTTGTTTTTATCTATTTTTATAAGACAGGCTAGATGCTAAATGTGCCTTGGTTTACATATGCTAGATGCGCCTCTGTCTTATGAGGCTATATGCGCCTGTATCTTATGAGGCTAGATGCGCCTGTGTTTTATGAGGCTAGATGCGCCTGCGTTTTATGAGGCTAGATGCGCCTGCGTTTTATGAGGCTAGGTGCGCCTGTGTCTTATGAGGCTATATGCGCCTGTATCTTATGAGGCTAGATGCGCCTGCGTTTTATGAGGCTAGATGCGCCTGTGTTTTGAGGCTAGATGCGCCTGTGTTTTATGAGGCTAGATGCGCCTGTGTTTTATGAGGCTAGATGCGCCTGTGTTTTATGAGGCTAGATACGCCTGTGTTTTATGAGGCTAGATGCGCCTGTGTTTTATGAGGCTAGATGCGCCTTCGATTTACCTAGATCTTTTGTCCAATGTACAGAATTAAACTCTTCTTCAGTTTTATTACTTGTAAAAATAACTTACAGTAAAATGTCAATAGTTTATATGAAGATTATACAAGAAATTTTGTTTAAAAATTACGCTTATTCTGATACTATTGTATTTTTTGAGGTTACCATGAGACAAAGGGGACAATATGAACAACATAGGACACCGTCGTGAGAACTCGTTACCAGCATCGCGGTCGGCAAGTACGCAGGGTTAACTCACCCCGACATGGACGGTGGAACACATCGAACTCGCATCGAACACCAGTACCAGGGACATGACGGTTGCAGTGGTACCGGCCGGGAGCCGCGGCCGGCGCGAAAAATTTTTTTCGAAATTGTTTGTTCGTACTTTGTTCGTACTTTATAGTTTTTAAACCGCTTTTATAGTAAGTACATTAGGTTGGATACTATTAGACTAAAACCATAATTTATCAAGTCAAGAGTAACCTCCTGTTTGTATTGTCTAATGACAAAAAAAGCTGTGAAAGTTGTATATAAAGATATTCTGTAGTACCTATATTTAGTATAAACATTTCACTCGTGCGAAGCCGGGGCGGGTCGCTAGTAATAAATATAATATACTAGTAATGACTCGAATGTTGTGATTTTTATGTGCACCAGGAGGTTGCACATATTCGGATGGCCGAATGTTGTGATTTTTACCAATTTAATTGTAATTTACGATAAAAAGATTGTATTGTTTTATTAAAATATAATATAATTATTTTTAATCTTAGTGTTAAATATTGTAAGAATCTGGCAACAAAATCAATTTTCATTTGAACCAATCGAAATCGATAAAGTGGGGGTATCTTAAGTAGGGATAATTTGTTGGTAGTCGAAAGAAGAGACTGGGGAATTCATTCTGGTGGACAGATTTGAAGCGAGCACTAGTTGTCTCATTGTAAACTTAAATTCATAATAATTGTGTATTAATCATATTGTTTAATATTGTATTGTATATCCAATTAATTGAATAAGAGAATCAGTCGGAAAGAAAAGGTGTTTAATTTCATCACATGAGGAAACTTTAGTTCGGATTTGTAGAACGGCATTTACTAGTGAGGAAATCAATAGATCGAAGTCGTTACTTTTCGAATCTGTACCGACAGAACGACGAAAAATTCAACGAAAGAGGTATGGCAAGGAGCAAAGAGATCTAATGGACATTATATGTGTACTGAAGACCACGGAGCCAGACCTTGTGCCAATTTTTGTAGCACGGCAGTTGGAAAAACTACCGCCTGTGACATTTGATCACCTTGACTGTACAAAGTTGCTGAAGGATTTGGTTCGTCTTCAAGATGAAGTCAACAGTATTAAAGATACCTACGCTACAGCAAAACAGGTTGAGAACCTTCAAGCAGAGATACAATTACTGCGTAACTACTCTCCGCCGAAATTACCGTTATGTAGTATAAATGTAAAGAGGGGTGCATGGTGTTTGGACAGTGGCCCCATGGGCCTGTCTCAATGTGTTGAGAAGGAAAATGAGCAAGACCCAGAACATAAAAGCGCAGTGTTTTCATCATTTTCATCATCTTCAAAAAAGGAGAAATCTACCTCCAACGCGGGTGATAAAAATATTGTAACGACTCAAACGAATCAGATTCAAACGAACTGGGTGAGCGAGACACCCAATACGTGTGTGAAAGAGAAAGACGCATCCATGTGTCAAAAACACACAGAGCCGACAGCGCCTGCGACTGTTCGAGTGTCAGATGACGGAGTTGTCAATGTCAATGATAATAACCAGAATAACTGGCAAACCGTTGAGCCTAGGAAGAAAAAGAAATTGTCCTATCGTTATCTGGGACAAAGGGGAGCAGCGGAGTGTGAAGCTAGCAAATTTAAGGCAGCGGAAAGGAAAATTGCGATGTTTATTACCAACATACATAAGGACACCAGTGAAACGGACATATCAGAGTACATAATGTTGCGAACACAAGAATGTGTTACACTGGAAAAGATCGCAATGAAAACTGGAAGAAATCACAATGCCTACAAATTTTTCGTGTCAGAGTGTAAACTATCCTTGTTTTTAGATGTAAATCTGTGGCCTAAAGGTATTATTTTCAGAAGGTTTATGCATTATAGACGTAAACAGAAAACCGGGTTGACACCGGTTGCCGGCGCAACACCTACACGTAATGGATAGTAGTTTTCACAAAATTGCCAGCTTTAATTGTAGGGGTGTAAAACGTTCGATAGAGAGTGTAAAGGGCCTATGCCAGATAGTGGACATTATAGTACTACAGGAGACCTGGCAATGCGAATATAATGCTTATAAATTTTTTGTATTACAAAGTAAAGTCCCTCTGTTCTTGGACGAGAGTCTATGGCCAAAAGGGATTATTTTTCGTCGCTTTATTAACTTTAAAGTGTCACGAAATAGAAATATCGGCACAGATAAAAAAAAAACACAAAATGGATAATAATAATAAAAATAAAAATATTTATAAGTTTGCTGTAAGAACGTAAAAAGATCTGTAGACAGTATCCGTGATTTATGTAAAACAGCTGATGTTGTGGCGCTCCAGGAGACATGGCTGTTGCCTGACGAAATACCTTTTCTGAACACCATCAGTGACGAATTCAGCTCTACAGGCGTGTCAGCCGTTGATACCTCGGTGAGGACCCTGCGTGGTAGACCTTATGGCGGTGTAGCCCTGCTGTGGAGGCGTAAGATCTTTCAAAATGTAACCGTCGTACAGTGTAATAGTTCTCGTGTATATGCATTGAAAATGGTGTTAAATCAAAGGTCAATCTTAGTAGTGAGTTTATATATGCCGACGGATTCACTGGTTAACTTAACGGATTTTACGGATGTAATGAGCTCGGTAAGTGCAATTATAGACAATTGAAATGTAGACTGTGCTTATATTCTTGGTGACTATAACGCTCACCCCTTCGAGCGATTCTATGACGAGCTTATGGCGTTTTGCGATGACCAAGAATGGTTATGTATAGACTTTGAAATGTTAAATCCTGTTTCTAATATTTACACTTTTATTAGTGAAGCTAATGGCTCTAAGCGATGGCTGGACCATTGTGTGGTGACCAAAGCAGCCGCTCAAACAGTTAAAAAAGTGTATGTAAACTATGATATGACGTGGTCGGATCACTTTCCCTTAATTGTCGAATGTAACTTGAATATTATTCCAATAATAAAAATGCAATCTAAGTTAAAATGCAGTAAAGTTGTGTGGGGTGACAGGGACCCACAACAGATTGAAACTTACCTGAAGGAATGTCATGAAAAGTTAAGTTTAATCGATTTCCCACAGGAACTTTATAAGTGTAATGACATCATTTGTCATGATCCGAGTCACAGAAGTATCATTAGCAACCTTTACGAAAATATTGTAGTAGAATAGAATAGAAACACGTTTATTCAGGACATTACACAAATTGCAGACAGTTTTTACACAAAAAATAAAATAAAAAATAGCTAAATAGAAATACCAATAATTAATAATAAAAAATTAAACAAATCACAAGTGTAAGTAATATAGGCTACAAAAACAAAAACAAACAAAGAAAACAAAAACAAAATCAATCAATCAAAATAAATCAAATAATTAACAATCCAAAAAAAAAGAAAGAAAAAAATGTATTTCAAAAATATACAAAAAGTTATATAAAAAAAGACGAATTAACTAGAAATATTATAATAAATGTTATATTCAAATAATACCGCCTGCAGCTAAGTGTTGTGCCCCAAAAAGGTGTATCACTCAGCTTGGAGTTGGCTTTCATAGAAACAAAAACCAACACTGATTTTCAGTGATACCCTGGTTCTGACGAGCGCGACAAGTATCATTCCTTTCTTCTAGAAATATAAAATTATATACGCATACATACACCACACACAAACATACATACAATATACATACATGTAGGAATCAGAAGTGAGGAGTAGGACGGATGGCCTGGTTAATTCACAATGTAATTTAAAACAAGATAGTTACACTACTTAGTATTCAATGGACTCACCGAGCGGGTACCGTCTATCGCGTGGCAGAGAGACAACTCGACGCAGTGCCCGGGACTTGTGACCCGAGTGTTGGTTTACGGCGGCGCCGCCTAACAATGCGCATTGGCACTCACCACCACCGGTCGAGTTGCCCAATCAGTAACAATTAATTCGTGTACACAAACTAACCATTAGAATAGTCGAGGTTAAGCTACTAGCAGGATGCACAAGTGCAACGTGCCACGCCAGAGCCAAGACTGCCTTAGCTGCCGTTGCATCGGTCTTTTATGCACAAAGGAAAGACTCAAATAATAGAATAAGTGAGGGTAGGTGAACATCAACAATATCTTAGGTACCGACACGGCCATTCTGACGCGCGTGCGTCCTCGCGCGCTATCTATTAAAATCTTAGGTATCAAACAACACAATATCGCTCGACTATCCTGACAAAAATCTATCCAACATCTTAACATCTGGTCCGGTCCACACTGAACCTTCCGACCAGAAACAACTGGTTTTGGTTCGCCAGTAAGTCACAGTCACAGCAGTCATTTTTTTTTTTAATATGGTTATCATTATCACTTATCGTCATCATCATGACTTATCGTCATCATCACTTATGATCATCATAAACTTATACCTTTTTACTTTCTTTTTTTTAATGCTTTGTTAATGCTTTTTTTAATGCTTTTTTTAATGCTTTTTTAAATGCTTTTTTTAATGCTTTTTTAATGCCTTTTTTAATGCTTTTTTTTTAATGCTTTTTTCATCTCTTTTTTTTAACGCTTTTTTTTTCATCTCTTTTTTAACGCTTTTTTTTACATTTCATCACTTTTTTTTTAATGCTTTTTTTCATTTTTTTTTCAAATTTCTCTTTTTACCACATCTCTTTTTTTTACCATATATCTCCTTTTTTTAAGCATTCATCTGTAAAGTACTGTCGTCAGTTCTTTGAACACCAGCCCGCATCATAATGTTGAATGATTCAGATTGTACAAAGTCAGTATTAGAGTTGGCAGACATAGTACCAGTTAGCAGTCATTGTATCAGTTGGCAGTCATAGTATTTGAATCATAATTATCATCAAACCAATTGTAACTAATTACTTCACACAAATACCACAGCCATGTACCATCGACGTCATTACAACCAAAACTTTAGACGTATGTCTACTTCTTACACCACGGCTCTTTAGACGAAGAGCAATCACAGTACATGTGTCAGTCACATACATCTCAGTACGCATATCCATCGAATGGATCACCCGTGTCAGTCACCTCTTGTGACTACACGCTACGGTATCAAACACCACGACCTCCGCCAGAGTTAAACGCACACCGCGCACCCATGAACTCTTGGGTTGCCCCAAGAGACACCTTCTACAGGGCTACGACTACTAAATAACTACACTGGTACGTTTGAACACATTACGGTCGATAGAGTCGTTCACTCGAGTCTCTCCCTCTACTTAAACTTGAACATCATCATTATCAACAAGATCATAAATTACATCAATATCGTCTGGTACATGACGTGCTGGCATTCCTCTTAACCTTTCGTGAGCAAATTTTTAGGTACGTTGGCAATTTAAGCTTTAAGGGTATACCGATTACCTTCGAGAACTTTTATTACGCGAAAAGGGCCTCAATATTTCGGATCAAGTTTCGTTTGATGACGGTCCTCATTTTGTAACAGAACAAAATCGCCAATAGGATATTAAAAAGCCTAACTGTCCCTATGAAGGAAGTAGCGAAATCATATAGCTCCATTTACAACCCTTGCTTCCCAAAGTTACACAATAATTATTAGAACAGATGGAAACATACTCGTATCAAGACTTTTAACAGTTACCTACAACGACTGCCTTAAAATGTAACTGCTCACGCGTTAGTGACATTTAACTTTAAAACGCGTGGTTAATAAAGTTTAAATCAAGTCTATAACAATATAGTTAGGAAATCACATACCTGTCTACTTATTTATTTAACAAACTGGCTACGTAATTAACTAATATCGATTGAAATTTCTTCTTATATAAAAATCGATTATTATTTCAAATCAAATTGGTATCGTGTGAGGGAGTCACTAATTTCAAATTTTCTTGAACTGTTAAAAGAACAAACGAACGGACAGAGTATAGTAAGAATTTTTAATAGTTACATACCTACTCATAAACAAAATTATTAATCTGAGGTTACCTACCTACAACTATTGGAGTTGTAATAGGTTTACGATTGTACCAATTAGGTGTTATCAATTAACTCTATAATTTAAACGTTCTTAAACAGAACAACTAAAACAACTTTTAAACAGTTTAAATAAATCAATCAAAGGTAGAAAAAGACTAAAACCCTCAATGAAACAATCATTTCTCACTTCTAATCTATAGTTCACGATACACACTTTTAACTATATCGAATTAATTATTATTACAGTAATCACTTATATGCCACGTAATTGAAACTACGTAATTAAACAATAACTGCTTATTCACTTGCAAATTACAACAATCCCACCAATAGATGATAAAAATGGCGACTGAGTAATCAGAAAATTAGTATTAACTATTCGGAAGATTGCGTCTTTAATTTTACGCTCTTTCGGTACTTCGACAAATAATATTAGTTAAAATATCGTGTAAGATAGTAGAAACAAACTCAAAAATATCCGTTACAGAGGGTAATCGGAAATACTCAAGCTAAAACGATATTAACACTTTATCACAAACAAGTGGGTAACCACAAAATCTTAACAAACAACCCAAGTACCACGACTTCGCTCGCAACATTGAATATTGTAACTTTGAACTTAGTTTATTCCTCAGTCATACCAAGTAAAAGTTTATGAAGAGACAGGTTACTACTACTATTAAATCGGTTTAAATGATGACGACTCGACTTGCGCTTCGATCGCACGATAATTCAACTACGGGACTACGCGAACGCGATTCTCGTGGCATCGTGAAATAGATTACTTTTACTCACTGTAGTAAGACTCTTAGTGGGCACGAGAACAGCATCCCATCACAAAAACTTAAAGCAAATATAACTATCCAGAGTCATGTACCAACGTCAATCAAAACTTTTAATAACCAAACTTATTTTCTACCACGACACTAACAACTATGTAAGCCACCCTTCCAAGGCTTCACAATCCAAACAGCAATTACATTTGCTCCACATTCTACGTGCATCCCTCTTGGATCACACATTCATCACAGTGTATCATCCTCTTGATGACTACACACTACAGTCTTTAGAGTGCTTACATCAGTTTTCTGTCACATCACTAAGATGTTCACCATTATGATCGTCATCTACATTAAACTCAATTGGTACATGAACTTCTGGCATCTTCCTTAAACGACTGTCGCTACGACTACCGCGACGGCTCACACTACGATTACTAACTGAATCGCAAAATCTATTAGCAAAATTAATCACTACACAACTACCTACGTATCACAATAAAACTGAATTCAACAAATAACCGGTAAATCGAATAACGTAATCGAACACTGAACAAAAACCACTTGTACACCGATAAGAATAAAACAGAACGACCGAAAAGAACTAAAATATAAAATATCGATGTACCCACTAATCACCACGAAATATTGCAACTTACTATCGGCGCACGACTTTCGCGATGTGGGTCGTTAAGGTTGCATCCCACTTCTGATGTAGGAATCAGAAGTGAGGAGTAGGACGGATGGCCTGGTTAATTCACAATGTAATTTAAAACAAGATAGTTACACTACTTAGTATTCAATGGACTCACCGAGCGGGTACCGTCTATCGCGTGGCAGAGAGACAACTCGACGCAGTGCCCGGGACTTGTGACCCGAGTGTTGGTTTACGGCGGCGCCGCCTAACAATGCGCATTGGCACTCACCACCACCGGTCGAGTTGCCCAATCAGTAACAATTAATTCGTGTATACAAACTAACCATTAGAATAGTCGAGGTTAAGCTACTAGCAGGATGCACAAGTGCAACGTGCCACGCCAGAGCCAAGACTGCCTTAGCTGCCGTTGCATCGGTCTTTTATGCACAAAGGAAAGACTCAAATAATAGAATAAGTGAGGGTAGGTGAACATCAACAATATCTTAGGTACCGACATACACATATAATATATATATATACAGGGTGTTAGGGGAATGGTTAGCCATAGAGGTATGTTGGGTAGGGGGGGTCATTTGGAATCTATTTAGGCTAACTTACCTATATGCAAAGTGTTACGGATTTTTTTTTATGATTATTTTTTCATTTTTCGAAAAAAGTGCCGAAAATTAGTGATTTGACCATCATATCTTTTTTGTTTATTGATATAACAACGCCATTCTTTTTTTGTTTTGATCATCAATACATTGCGCATGTAAAATAAATGTGATTTAATTTAGAAAACATCTACAAAAAAAATTATGGGCCAAAGAAATCTTGACAGAGACAAAAAGTAAATCAAACCTTCAAGTTTAGGTATAGATTAAAAAAAAATTAAAGCCTCCAGACAATTTAAAATAATTTAAAAAACTACTCTAGTTAACACTGTTTTAAATAATATTACTTTCATTCACCTACCTTACTTACTTTTTTTTTAAATGATGAAATAACGAAATGGTTTCTACCTGAACCCGCACTCTACGCTGACAATTATAACAATAATTGTTATTACGCAGGGCGGTATATCCCTGTATAGCACATGGTAAACTACCATCTTGATTTTGGCGACATGTTGGCGCAGCGGTCAGAGCACTGGCTGATGCGCTGGCGGTCGCGCGTTCGATTCCCGCTCACGGCAGATATTTGTATTGGTCATATAGATGTTTGTCGTAGTTTGGGCGTTTGTGCTTGTGTATTGTGTGTGTTTCCGGACCCCCGACACAGGAGAAAATCCTACTGGGGGCCGTCGAGTGTGAATCGTTTATTATTTTTAAAAAAATCTTGACTGCTCTCATCAGGCGAGGATTTACATCCTTATTTGAAGATCATCCTTATTTCTAGTAATGTAGATTATGAAAATTCACGACCGAATTCACTGTATTTATAAAAATAGAATAAATTTGTTACTCGAATTTATGATTTGTTTTATTTTGATACCTACCGGCAGTAATTTCACCCTATGAGAGACATTTGTGATGCCCGTGGAAACTCATACCCCAAATTCCAAGATAAAAAGAGACAGCAAGTAGTTTACCATGTGCCGTACAGGGACATATCGCCCTGCGTAATAACAATTATTGTAGAAATAAGGATGATCTTCAAATAAGGATGTAAATCCTCGCCTGGTGAGAGCAGTCAAGATTTTTTTAAAAATAATAAACGATTCACACTCGACGGCCCCCAGTAGGATTTTCTCCTGTGTCGGGGGTCCGGAAACACACACAATACACAAGCACAAACGCCCAGACCGCGACAAACATCTATATGACCAATACAAATATCTGCCGTGAGCGGGAATCGAACGCGCGACCGCCAGCGCATCAGCCAGTGCTCTGACCGCTGCGCCAACATGTCGCCAAAGTCAAGATGGTAGTTTACCATGTTCTATACAGGGATATACCGCCCTGCGTAATAACAATTATTGTTATAATTGTCAGCGTAGAGTGCGGGTTCAGGTAGAAACCATTTCGTTATTTCATCATTTAAAAAAAAAAGTAAGTAAGGTAGGTGAATGAAAGTAATATTATTTAAAACAGTGTTAACTAGAGTAGTTTTTTAAATTATTTTAAATTGTCTGGAGGCTTTAATTTTTTTTAATCTATACCTAAACTTGAAGGTTTGATTTACTTTTTGTCTCTGTCAAGATTTCTTTGGCCCATAATTTTTTTTGTAGATGTTTTCTAAATTAAATCACATTTATTTTACATGCGCAATGTATTGATGATCAAAACAAAAAAAGAATGGCGTTGTTATATCAATAAACAAAAAAGATATGATGGTCAAATCACAAATTTTCGGCACTTTTTTCGAAAAATGAAAAAATAATCATAAAAAAAAATCCGTAACACTTTGCATATAGGTAAGTTAGCCTAAATAGGTTCCAAATGACCCCCCCTACCCAACATACCTCTATGGCTAACCATTCCCCTAACACCCTGTATATATACTTACGCATACACACACACATACACGCACAGGTACACACATACATATATATATATATAGCAAATAGCATAATAAACTAATATACAAAGGAGCAAAACAAAAAAACTAAATTTCAGTAATAGCAGAGACGATTTATATTTTGCATAAATAAATAAATATGAGTTAAATTATGTGAGGTTACGTCATCGGGTGCGCGGAATGCAGCGTCAGACCGCCGTGCGCGCCGGCAATGGGAAGACGTAAGCCCGATGACGCACGCTTCCATTATACGAATAATATACATATAAAACGAGCTAGGAATAGAGTGAGGCTATTTGTTAAGGTAAGATAATATTTCTTTAAAAATTATATAATGGATCAGATAAAATTAATTATGTAAATCGTTCCTGCTTCCAATGCGTGATCTGATTTTATCTTGCACAACCTTTCATTTACAGGCTACGAAAAAAGGCAATTACAATGAATAAAAAAAAAAAATAAAGAAACAAATGACGTCAACGAGGCAGTCACCGAAGCTCGTGTTGAAACAACCTTACCGCTCGCGACGGAGCCAGCTCAGTTAGGTACTGATAATTTATTATGTGTTTACTTTATTTTACCAACATACCTAGTGGATTAAAAAGTCATATAATAATAATTATCCTAACATACACACAGACTCAAATTTCCTATTTTATAAATAACTAGACATTCTTATTCCCTATTCTACTACTTTCTACATGGTTTGTGACGATTGAATTTGTAAATTATATAAATGCATTTTGTATTTGCAACGAAAAGTATTCTTGGTTAGCAGGTAGTAGCTTTAAGTGAATCCGCCATTACAAGTTGTGTACGTAGGAGGGGTGGCAGGCGGGTAGTACCTGGTTGGAATAAACATGTCGCTGCTGCTCGCGCGGATGCCAGGCTACAGTTTGAGCTTTGGTCGTTGCAAGGAAGGCCGACAAACGGTTATTGTTATCAGAGAATGTGTGAGGCTAAAAGGAAATTTAAATCGCGTTTAAAATGGTGTCAAGACCACGCGGAACAAATTAAAATGGATATATTAGCATGAAGCATCACATCATACTAAAAAAGATTTTCGTTCCTTTTGGAAGCAAACTAACAGATTGCAACCAAAGCCGGGTATCCCTGTGAGCGTCAGCGGATTAACTGATCCTGAGCAGATTGCTAATCTTTTTATGGATCACTTTTCTGTAAAGTCACCACTTGGTCGATCGAATTATGTGCAGGATGCTGGGACCGGAGTGAACAGGTTGACAAAAATAACAACTGAAAGTATTTCTAAAACTATAATGTCAATGACCAGAGGTAAGTCACCTGGTCACGATGGTCTTAGCATTGAACATTTACAGTCGGCTGGTCCCCACTTACCCCGTGTTCTGTGTATGTTTTTTAACTTATGCCTAAGTCATAGTTATATGCCGGATAATATGATGCGTACGGTGGTGGTTCCTATAGTAAAAAATAAAACGGGCGACAACGCCGATAAGAAAACTATAGGCCCATTTCGTTGGCGACTGTCATTTCGAAAGTATTTGACAGCATTCTTAATACACAGCTTAACGTGTACGTCCAACAACACGATAATCAGTTTGGTTTTAAGCCGGGTCTTTCAACAGAAACCGCAGTGCTGTGTCTTAAGAGTGCTGTCACCTACTACGTAAAGAGAGAAACACCAATTGTTGCCTGTTTCCTTGATCTCTCTAAGGCTTTCGACCTGGTCTCATACAATATTTTATGGAAGAAACTACAGAAAAGCGGTTTACCTGTAGAGTTCATTAATATTCTAAAGTATTGGTATGGGAACCAGGTCAACTATGTACGATGGGAAGGAGCGTTGTCTCGGCCGTATGGCCTGGAGTGTGGTGTGAGACAAGGGGGCTTGACTTCGCCAACTCTTTTTAACATCTATATGAATGAGTTGATAGCTGAGCTCAGCAGTACCTGAGTTGGCTGTTACATAGATGGTGTATGTGTGAATAACATTAGCTACGTTGATGATATGGTGCTGCTGAGTGCTTCCGTCTGTGGCATAAGAAAATTATTGTCAATATGTGAGTCATATGCTAAGTCACACGGCTTAATTTATAATGTAAAAAAGAGCCAAACAATGGTGGTTAATGTCCGAGGCAAGTGTACGAAAGAATTACCACCGGTATTACTTAATAATTGTATTCTGGATAGGGTTGATAATTTTAAATATCTCGGACACTATCTGACTCCCGATTTAAAAGACGATGCTGATATTGAGCGGGAGCGGAGAGCATTGTCGGTGAGAGCGAATATGCTTGCTCGTAGGTTTGCACGTAGTTCACGCAACGTTAAAATAGCATTATTTAGAGCATATTGTACATCTGTTTACACGTGCAGCCTATGGGCGAGATATACTCAAAAATCCTATAGTGCTCTCCGGGTTCAATATAATAACGCGTTCAGGGTGCTGTAGGGGCTACCTCGATACTGCAGCGCCTCAGGGATGTTTGCTGAAGCGCGTGTTGATTGTTTTTACGCTGTCATGAGAAAAAGATGTGGGTCTCTGGTGCGTAGGGTGCGGGGTAGTGCCAACAGAATTCTGGGCATGATATCTGATAGACTAGATTGCATATACGCGAATCATTGCTGCGCCGTTGCCAACGGGATGGTGTAGCGATGATTCGATAGTATTGTAACATTTGTTTATAACATAAAAAATTGTAATAACTAACATAGTACGTAAGAAATATTTTTATTACTAACCATAATGAGTCACAGGTCACTTAAATAAAGAATATTATTATTTATCTATACTTAATATAATAAAGCTGAAGAAAAGTTACGATCGTTGCAGCCGCAGGTGCCAAGAAAAGGCAATTTACTTATAGTTACATTTATTAATTAAAATTACAATTAAAATTTGCTATTAAAACTACATGATTAAAAATAAGTGATTCCCTACTGATGTTAAGTAAGAGAATGATTTAATAAGAAGAAGTTAAAGAAAGGTTTCCTCGGTGTGGCCGTCGCGGCGGTGGTCGCTGCGGTGGTCTCCAATCTTCATCCGAAATTATGTTGAAATCTTGCAGGTGCGCGGTACTGAGTAATAAGGCTGTGAGCACACCTGGGTTTCTAATATTTAAAATATATTGTTTTAATTGTCTTCCTATGAAGTAAAGCTGAAGGCACACCGATACCGTGGGGTTAGGTTAGCCGAGTGTAACACCTCCCCCCGTAGAACAGCGTCTGTTGAAGACTGATGTCGTAAACTGCGCTGGAAGATGATCAGGATCCACCCTTCTGGTACCTGGGACAGCGTCGAATTATTTTCTTTATTTTCCTTCATAGTCTTATCTAATGGTCCGGTATGGCGCTTCCAATGGTACACGCTAAGAAGGGCGCATGTTCTTAAAAGTATGGTTACATACGTAGGTATCGTAGTGTGATAGATACCATAGTTTTTTTCGGCTTTTAACTTTATAGGTTGCTGCATGGAGATTCTAGTATTAATTTTTTGAAGGTTTTTAAGCTTCCGTCTCCATATAACATTGCTTGGGGATTATGACAAGATAACTGCCGTGAAGAGTTTCATAGGAGTGTCGCTCGCAGAACAAGTGGACCTTTGTTAATTCAGGAAAACTGACTGTGTAATTCTTTTCATCCAATTCTTTATATGCTGCGTGGCTCAAAGTGACAGTCATAGGCTTATATAACGTACTACGCTCCTGCGTTGTTATAAATTGTTGTATGCAGTTCTCTATGATTGATGAAGATAGTTCGGCTTTTCTATACATAAATGCCACTTGCTGGCCTTCGGGCATTCAGCCTCTATGTACCTGAATTCATTCTCATGGATAACTAGGAAAGGAAAGGTGGGTGATAGGACCTGATGGTATTTATTGGGAAAAGATAACTATAACAAGAATAGATAACTAATATATAACTTATATAATAAGAATAGATAACTAATATAAATTATAGATAAAAGATATAACTATTGGGAATTGAAAAACTAAAACTATCTCGTTACCTACGTAAAATAATCGTACCTTAATTATGTCATAGTATTCTCTTATGTCTAAATTAATTATATGCAGCTTATCTATAATAGAGCGTAAGGTGGTTTGATCTAAAGTCAAATGATGTAAAGTGACAGTTTAAACAAACGCTAGAATATTCTGGAATTTAATTATCTCCTGTGAAATATAATCTACATTGTCACTCAATATCATTACTGTTTGAGTAAGATGAGCATATTTCATTAGATCAAGGTCATGCTCCGCATCGCTTCGACTAATTTTATTGAAAAGCAAGCAAGCAAGGCAGAGTAATAGAGTAGTCGTTTTTACTAGGAGTGTGCTGGAACCTTGCGTCGGTATCGAAAGGTCACTATAGAGTGCTGTCTCAAATAAATTAATTCTATTTGAATTTAGCCTAATATTACTTAACTTACTATTCCTAATTTCTCGCGGATGAAAAATTTTGGAATCTATAGGTAAATTAACCCTTAACACCACTCGCGGGGGACCTAGATCCCCCAGCGCGCTCTTTTTTGCAAATTATATAAATATTTAGAGCGTGATGCGGTCGCGGTTTCGAGTATTCCTAGTGAAGCCCGAAAGCTGGCAGGAAGCGGCCGTGCGTCGTTTTAACGTTAGGAATATGTAAGGTACGTGTAGTTCCGGGACCTAGGTCCCCCTCGAGTGTAGTTACGTAAGTTTTGTTTGTTGATAATAGTCTTTAATATTTGCATATGTTTTAGGTTTGTGATGCAGTATGAATAAAAATTTGGGTTCTCAGCAGATAGAAAGGCTGCTAAATGACCTTGAACTCGACGAGAGTGAAAACGAGACTATTTTTCCCGAGATATTATCCGATTTGAGCGATGCAGAGGATGAAGTCAGTGTTCACGACACTGAAAGCGATGAATCAGCAGATAGTACTTTGAAAAATGAAGAAATAAAAAACACCGAACAGCAGAATAGAGAAGCAAATGAATTCTATGGCAAAAATAGATACAAATGGGCAAAAACACCGCCATCGCCGTCACGAGTTTGAGAGCATAACATAATTTTCCACTTACCTGGCCTTAGAGGTCCTGTAACGGAAGGAGCTGAAAGGTATGATGGACAAGTTCCTACGCGAGGTTGGTGGTGAGATACCTTAAGAGCAACCAAAACAAGATCCGAGCCAAATTAAAATACCAAAGAAATCTAGGTGTCATGTGTCCATGAAATAATACTCCCAAGTGTGCTCAAAATGTATGAAATATGTATGTCGTAACCACTCTATTGATGTAAAAATATGTGCTGAATGTGTGTCATAAGTTTTAATTACATTATAATTATAATTGCCAGCCTAATAGTTGAGACTGATAATATGTTTATAGATAAAAGCTAAAAAATATATTAGTCAATTAAGTCTAGCATTCCCTTTGTGATTTTGCATGTTTTTAAAGTTATTGAAGAGTTTACGTCTGTTTTTGTTTAAGGTTTATATGTTATTAGAAAAAAAGGTGTTTCTTTGTTTCGTAGTTATTTTGTTTATTTATATTGGGCGCTTGAAATAACCCCTATAAATGAACTTTGATTTTTTGTATTTCTTTTATTTGACACTAGAAATAGTAATAATTATTTTTAAGACCTAAATAAAACTGCTTATAGTCGTAGAATATATGTTTTTCATTTATATTGTAAAAATAAATCCTAACATATTCTACATTATAACATTAAATAATGAACACAAAAGTTGGGGGACTTAGGTCCCCCGCGAGTGTAGATCTGTAGGCTGAAAATACCGAGTGGTGTTAAGGGTTAACACACAGCTATATAAATTATATAAAATATGTACGAGTATAATACGGCTAAAATTCACACATAAAAATTATGCAATATAATTTTTACGGATTACTTAAATATAATAAGTGAATTAAAATTAACAGACAGCTATATATAATAATTCTATAAAATATCTATAATACGCCTAAAATTCACACATAAAAATTATGCGATATAATTTTTACGGATAACTTAAATATAGTAAGTGAATTAAAATTAAGACACAGCTATTTAATTATAAAAAATGTGTATAATAAGTCTAAAATTCACACATAAAAATTATGCGATATAATTTTTACGGATTAATTAAATTTAATAACTGACTTAAAAATTAACAGTCAGCTATGTATATCTAATTATACTCCTATAAAATATGTATACGGCTAAAATTCACACATAAAAATTATGCCATATAATTTTTACGGATTAATTAAATTTAATAACTGACTTAAAAATTAACAGTCAGCTATGTATAATTATACTCCTATAAAATATGTATACGGCTAAAATCTATATATATAAAAGAAAGTCGTGTAATCGTGTTAGTTACACTATTTATAACACAAGAACGGCCGAACCGATTTGGCTAAAAATTGGTGGGGAGATAGCTTAAAACCAGGAAAAGGACATAGGATACTTTTTATCCCGTTAAATTACAGTTTTTTTTCAGACTAATATAAAATTTTACACTAATGTCACTGACACAACTCACTTTATTGACGGGTAGTGAATTAGTGCCCTGTGCATAACAAAATTAACAAACAACCACAGACTATGAAACAGTTCTTGAAATACGATAAATCGATCATATGATAAAAATAATTTTGTTTCTATAAATGTAATAAAAAACGGAAATAAAAATAGTATCTATGACTCCAAATGAATTAAGTCGAAATCTTGGAATTTAATTTCAAACCATGAGTAAAGAACAATAATTCTGTTTTTTGACAACTGCCAATGTAACTATGCATGCGTTAGTGAAATTTAACTTTAAAATGCGTGGTTTATAAAGTCTAAATCAAGTTTATATCAAGAGTTAAAAATAGAACTAAAAATATTTCATTAAATCGATTAAAAATTTTTCTTACTTAGGTATAATATATCGATTATTATTTCAAGTCGAATCGGTAAAGTGTTGAGCTACGTAATTGGGTATACAAATGAAATAATTAAAATTATTTAATAAACTAACAAAATAACTAATCAATTAAAAATATTTAATTAAATCGATTGAAAATTCTTCTTATATCAATTATTATTTCAAGTCGAATCGGTAAAGTGTTGAGCTACGTAATTGGGTATACAAATGAAATAATTAAAATTATTTAATAAACTAACAAAATAACTAATCAACTAAAAATATTTAATTAAATCGATTGAAAATTGTTCTTATATCAATTATTATTTCAAATCGAATCGGTAACGCGTTGTGAGGATGTCACTAATTTCAAATTTTATCTCAATTGGACCCGATAGGTGGCGCTGCTATCGATATGTAACTCCGAAACTACTGAACCAATTTGTATCAAATTTTGTAAGCATCTATAATTTGGTCCAACTTGGGAGATAGGGTAGTTTTCATTTCGATTGGACCCGGTAGGTGGCGCTGCTATCGGTATGTGATTTCGAAACTAATGAACCAATTTTTATCAAATTTTGTAAGCATCTGTAATTAGGCCCAACTTGGGAGATAGGGTAGTTTTTATCTGAATTGGACCCGGTAGGTGGCGCTGCCATCAAATCAAATTTGGTAGCTGTTTTCCGGGCAGGACAACGTCTGCCGGGTCCGCTAGTTCACACATAAAAATTATGCTATATAATTTTTACGGATTACTTACATATAATAAGTGAATTAAAATTAACTCACACCTATAAAATATGTATAATAAGGCTAAAATTTATACATAAAAATTATGCGATATAATTTTTATGGATTAGGATTACTTATAGGATAGGTTTGGGTAAGGAACTTGAAAGATTCAAGGTACTTACAATTGCATTTTTCTTAGCCGAATCGATTTCTTGATTCCCTTTGGCTGCAACTTCCGTAAGTAGTGTGTTTGTACCAGTTCTGGCTCACGAGCCAGAACTGGTACAAACGGTCGGTCCTCTGATCGAGTGATCCTAAAAAAAAAAAAAAAAAAAAAAAAAAAAAAAAAAAAAAAAAAAAAAAAAAAAAAAAAAAAAAAAAAAAAAAAAAAAAAGGTTTTGGGGTCATCTAAATCGATTGCACGCATCCATTTTGTGCTAACTCTAACGATTCGCGACTTAGGTTTCTACATTTCCAAACTCCAGTACCCTTAATTACCTCTATTGTCCGCTTATCTATCGTTCCTCGAGCATCGTCGCTATTGTGCTCCATCCATTGTTTCTCGAAAAAGGTCGTTGCCGCTCTTATCTGTTTCTAATGATGCACCTTGCTTATCTGTGCTATTGTATTATATTATTATCATTCTTTGTTATTCTCAATGTATATATATATATATATATAAAAATAAATAAAATTGGAGTGTCTGTTTGTAATATTAAAATAACCGTGTTTTACTAAACTCATATGTATGCATACTCAGTACATATACCAAAATATTTATTTATAATTTTTGTGTGTCTGTCACTGAACAGTAACTATTTTGTAAAGCTCCACGCGGATGAAGTCGCAGGCACAGCTAGTCATAAATAAAACTCATACTTTTTTTTGTTACAATTTTTATTTCCAAAATGTTATTGCTGATTATGTATAAAATAGGAGCGAAACATCTCATCCACTAAAATATCGTTGTACAATGTGTTCCCTGTAAAAATGCTCGTAAAACTGTGCATTGAACATCCCCGAAACTTATACAGCAAATACATTAAACAATATTCGCCACAAACTGAAGTCCACTCATTCTGAATCATATCAACATTCCAGTCCCATCTTTTACAATTCCTTTTTAAAAACTCTAGATGATATCGTGCAGGTGATCGTCCGTATGAATCAAAATATTGACCGATGCCATTCGTATCGATATGTAAAGCTATCCAATGTGAGCCTGGTTTATCATCTGTATCTAAATTGCATATTATATACGTTGGTACGTGGGTATACATGGGCAGTCTATTAGCAGCATAAACATTATTTTCTAGACTGGGGTGAATCTTTTTCAGATGTTGTTGTACATCTAGTGTATCCATGATATTACTGCTATTAGTAGATTATTACTGTACCAATCTATTCAATGGTTAACATAGGAATGATTAATTATATTGATTTCTAAATATTAAATCATATTCCTTAGTGATAATTTGTATGATTCATCAGCGTAGCGCGTCTCGTCGTGTCGTCAATACGAAACATACTTTCTAAATATTAAATCACATTCCTTAGTGATAATTTGTATGATTCATCAGTGTAGTGCGTCTCGTCAATACGAAAGAATGCGAGATAAGCTTGTTGACTCATAAAGTTACATCAGTTTCACTGTGGAAATACCTTAGATAAGATATATCCTATCGGTGCTTTATAAGGGCGAGCAGCTGCCATTATGGAATCAGTGTATAGTCGTTTGACCGCAGTGGATCTACCAATACTACGTTTGTATTACTTCAACGCTTCAATGGACCCGGACGTAAGTGTTTATTCTCTTGACAAACTTACTTTTCTTTCTGTTGTTTTCTTACGTGTGTGTGATTAAGTGTAAACAAATTGATATTAACATGATAACTGTGTTGTTGCAGAAATCATTCAACTTCAATGAAAATACCTATAAATATTACTACTCGCCACTCTCCCCTCAAGAAGAGAGTGATAACATCGTCATTAATAATGGTGAAAAAAGAAAATCGCAATCGATTGATCATTTTTTTGAAGCTCAATCAAAAATAAGAAAGAGGAAGCTGTTATCGTCAACCGTAGCACGAGCCGCTAGAGATGGTGTATCATACATTTCTACTAATTCCGACGACGGAGATCAAGCGACGCATCTCATAAAAATTGAAATATACGATATGAAGAAGCTATGCAAGATTCCAACTACTGATCATTGGAAACATGCTTCCACGAGGATTAAATATTATGTGAAGAATAATGAGGATAGCATCTACGACAACACAAACACCCTCGTATACAATATTACGAAGACAATAGCAGAAAGTGAAAAAGTTAAAAAATACTTTTTTAACAATGACAGTCATTAGCTGATCATTAGTGAATTCTGTTTACTTAAACATTCCTTAGTGATAATTTGTATGATTCATCAGTGTAGTGCGTCTCGTCAATACGAAAGAATGCGAGATAAGTGAAAAAGTTAAAAAATACTTTTTTAACAATGACAGTCATTAGCTGATCATTAGTGAATTCTGTTTACTTAAATTACTTCTTTGTACTCATTATATTCTTTTTCTAATCATTTGTAAATCTATAAATATTGAACATTATTCGAAATTGGGTATCAGTTGGTGAACCAACACTGAACAGTAACTTACTCGGCTACCTATTTTTCTCTTTACTATAAAGATGGAAAACTTCAGTGAAGTATGCACCAGTGCTTTCTTTTCCACACCCATGGAAGAGAATATGGAACTGTTCAATAGTGAATTGAATCAGGAGCTGTCTAAAGTTTGTGATGAAATGGAGAAAGGTGAACTGTACGATTCATCATATGATGCTGAGTTGTATAATCACTGTGCAATGGTTGAAACACAGTTTATGTAAGTAAAATAAATTACGATCATAATTTACACATTGTCTTATATCGTCTTTTTATAAATTTAAACATTTTTACAGTCAACCACTACAACTTGGAAAAGGTATGGAGCGAACGAGTAGCGAAGAACTTAAGATCATAAAAAAACCAACAATTGAAGGAGGAGCATCTACCTCTGCAGGGAACAGTGTCGGTAGCGACAATCAAGTGGAATGTCTAACGTGTCATATATTTATCAAAAAAAGGTATTTAGCTAATCATTTTAAAAGTAATGTTCACAAAAATAATCTTTTAAATTCCCATAATACTTTATCAAACGTTAATGTTATTGAATCTGCTTTTGGAAATAGAATTTTAACTTACAAAATCAAGAATAAAGTAGATCATTCGACACGAGTAAATTTTGAAACCCCTGAACTATTTTTAGATTCTATTAAGGATGATATTTTATTTTTAATACAAGAGTGTATTCATCAACACATAATTTTTAAAGTAAATTTCATATTGCATGCTGATTTTGTTCAACAAACTAAAGATATTCATGATACATTCGATTTTCAAACATTTAACTATATTATTTTGTCAAGGAGATGACTTAAATATTTTTCTTTCATCTTTAAATGATACAATTACTAGTAAAATTAGTGCATTTGAAAAAAAAGATAGTGGATGGAGTCTAAAAAACATAAAATCTATAGACATGAATGTTAATAAATTCAACCCCCTACGCGGTACTTCATACTTAGATCTGCCCATTGATATCAAATTAAAAAAAGCTGTTATAAATGTAAAAAACAAAGATTATTTTTGTTTTAAATGGGCGTTACTCTCAGCGTTATATCCAGTAAACAAAAACGCGGATCGAGTATCATCGTACGTTAAACATGTAAATAAGCTTAAATTTGATGGTATTTCCTTTCCAGTTAAAATTTCTGACATAGCAAAAGTAGAGAAATTAAATGATATTAGTATTAACGTTTTTGGATTAGAATATATTAAAGAAAAACGGTGTAATTCTATCGTAGGCCCATTATTTTTAACAAAGTGTCGTAAAGCTAGACATATAAATTTATTATTTCTTTCTAAGGATATGAAAAATCATTATTGTTACATAAAAAATTTATCGCGGTTAGTCAGTAAACAAATTTCAAAAGATGGTCACATCATGTACATTTGTGAAGCATGTCTACTTCATTTTCCATCTCGGGAAAGGTTAAATAACCATGAACAATACGATTGTGCACACATTTGTACAGAATTACCAAACAGTGAAACTTTAAAAAAGAATTGGTTTGGTCAACCTATTTCAAATGATAAAATTAAATTTGATAGTTATGAAAAGAAGTTAAAGATACCATTCGTGATTTATGCTGATTTTGAAGCATTTTTAAAACCAATAGAATCATGTTCTAACGATCCATCCAAACCTTTCACGCATAATATTCAGAAACATGAAGTGCATAGTTTTGGTTATTATATAAAATGTTCATTTGATAATAAATTATCAAAATATGTAACATATTGCGGACCCAACTGTGCACAAGTGTTTATGGAAAGTTTATCTAACAATTTAAAAGAAATAAATAGACTTCAAAAATGTCCAGTTCCGCTTACAAATCAAGACAAAAGTCATATTTCAAATGCAACCATTTGTCATATTTGTGAAACAGAGTTAACAGAACTTTTTTATGATTTTGATTATTACACTGGTAGTTTTATAGGTGTTGCTCATGAATCATGTATCTCGAAGTTCAAAACACCACGTCATATACCAATATTTTTACACAACCTTAGTCACTATGATGCTCATTTTATTGTTCATGCATTAAACTTTTGTGATGGTGAAGTCGAAGTTATCCCTCAAAATAAAGAAAAATATATATCCTTTTCCAAAAAAATAAAAATAAATAACCATGAAATTATATTGAGATTCGTAGATTCATTTAAGTTTTTACCATGTAAATTAGAAGAATTAGCCAAAAATCTCAGTAATGATCAATTTCAAGAATTACGTAGAAGTTTTCCAAGTGATGAAGATTTCATTCGTTTAAAACGGAAAGGGGTTTATCCATATGAATTTATGACTAATTATGATAGTTTAAACCTAACGTCGCTCCCTGAACAAAAAAATTTTTATAGCTCACTCACAGATTCACATATTTCAAATGATGATTACAATCATGCTAAAGATGTTTGGGAACACTTTGGTTGTTGTAATATGTTAGATTATTCAAACTTGTATTTAAAAACAGACGTTTTACTTTTATCCGATGTATTTGAAAACTTTAGAATGCTATGCATTAATACTTATGATTTAGACCCTACCCATTATTACACAGCCCCAGGATTAAGTTGGGATGCAATGCTCAAATATACAAAAATAGAATTAGAACTTTTAACAGATTATGAGAAAATTGCATTTATTAGATCAGGTATCAGGGGTGGTGTATCTCAATGTAGTAATCGTTATGCTAGAGCTAATAACAAATACATGGAGGATTATGATGCAGGGAAACCAAATTCGTATATCACATATTTTGACGCTAACAATTTGTATGGTTGGGCTATGTCTCAATATCTTCCTACTGGTGGATTTGAATGGGTAAATCCGAAAACAGATTTTAATGTGTCTGAGACATCGGACTTCGGTTTCATTTTAGAAGTTGATTTGGAATATCCAGATGAGCTTCATGATTTACATTCGGACTTTCCTTTATGCCCAGAAAACATTTGTGTAGGCAATACTAATGAGAATAAACTAGTGCCAAATTTAAATAATAAAGTTAAATATGTAATTCATTACAGAAATTTAAAGCAGTGCATAGAAATGGGGGTTAAATTAACTAAAATTCATAGAGTATTAGAATTTAAACAGTCTCCCTGGTTGAAAATGTACATAGATCTAAATACAAAATTCAGAACGTTAGCAAAATCAGATTTTGAAAAAGATTTTTATAAGTTAATGAATAATTCAATCTTCGGTAAGACTATGGAGAATATTGAAAAAAGAGTTAACGTAAAATTAGTTACACACTGGGAGAACCAGGGTAAAGCTTTAGGTGCTCAAGATCTAATCGCTAAACCACAATTTCATAGTGTTTCAATATTTTCGGAAGACCTTGTTGCAGTTCAGTTGCGAAAGACTAAGTTAATATATAACAAACCAATTTATTTAGGGTTTTGTATTTTAGATATTTCAAAAACATTAATGTATGATTTTCATTATAACTATATGATTAAAAAGTTTAGTCATATCAAATTATTGTATACAGATACGGATAGTTTAATATATCATATATTTACAGATGATTTTTACATTGATATAAAGCCTGACCTTTCCTCATACTTTGATACCTCAGATTATGATACAAATAATATTTTTGATTATCCAAAATTAAATAAAAAGAAGTTAGGTTTTTTCAAAGATGAAAATAATGGTAAAATCATGAAAGAATTTGTGGGTTTAAGATCTAAAATGTACGCTTTTAACACATTCAATGCCAAATAAATTGTAAGATGCATCTCTGTCACCAGTGTTTGGTAATGAATGTACTACTGTGGCCATAGGTTTTAAGTGTTTTAATAATTTGTAATTAAGTATTATATGTAAGTTTTGAAAATATTTTTAACGGAAATTTATTTATTTTAAAAAAAAAAAGCATTTTCACGGCGCCGTGTACTTGGCCTACGGAGCTATGAGTGGCCAAGCACACGGCGCCGTGTATTTGTTTTTTTTTTACATTATGTGATGTTTTAATTGTGTTTTATGCTATAAATTATTTATATTAAAGGATATTACAAATTAAACAAATTAAATAATCACCATAAGTTTAATTGCAGATAAAAATACAAACTATTTTAAAGACAAGAATTATGAAATTATAAATGCAGTTCAAAGAAACATTCTATGCACAGGCCTGGCTTTCCAATGCAGCTCTTACATTCATACAAAGTGGCAACTCGGTTCTTCTTTTCTCTAAACCCTTTACATTCTTTTCTTACAACTTCTGTGATAGTTCTTGTCTTGTTGCCCTCTTTTTTTTGACGCGTCTTAACGTTCTCAATTTTGGTTAAAATATGTTTAGTTGACACCTTTTCAGCTATTTGTGGTGGTTTTGGTAATAATTTTTCCAAAATATATAAACGGAAATCGACGTTACGAGACATATATTGTGCGAAACAAGGAATATTGAATAGCCAATGCTTTTTCCAGTAATCGCTGAGTCGATTTAGCCGGATTGTACCTGTGTGAAGAACTAACCCAAGAAATGTTAATAATTCAGCTCGTGTCATGTCTTTCCAGGATGTTATTCGCGAGTGTTCTTTAACACCAGGTGCATTCAGTACTCGAATGGCATTAGCATTAGTTTCATGCACTATTAAATCTAAAATATTTTCGTCTATTAGTCACTGGAATGCCTCAAATGGATCAGATGGAGCTGGAACTAATAATTCCTGGGTTTTGGTGAAATCTATATTTTTCATTGTGTGTGTGTTGTGTTGTGTACTCCAAAAAGATGTAGCTCCTTCCTCAGATGGTTGGTTATCTAGCCTTTCAACTCTAGTTTGTAAAGTTTCGACTGAAGCTGGTGACCTTAGCGGCAAGTTTTCGATATCTTCACTGGGAATGTTGATCGATAAGGCATCGGACATTAGCATAGATACTGATGGTGTAATAGAATTATTTAATAAACTATCCGGCATATCAGATAGCTCACCATAATGTTGAATGATAGATAGCGAGGTTGTCATGTGTCGATCTGGAGACATTGGACGGTTAAATGTTTCCTCGGGTTTTGAAATCTTCTGACGACTTGATGACTCAAATCTGTCCATACGTTTGTGTTTGATACGATGCCTAGAATCAAAAATACTATCGCAACTATCGTCGCTAACCTCATCTTCATAGTCCTCTTCATCTTCATTTCCACATTGAGAAAATTCATCTTCCACACTTGAGCACTCAAAGTCATCCAGACTACTGTTGGCACTATAAATATGGCCTCGTTTAGCCCGAGAACCCGAAGTTAATACGCTACCAGAGCGTTTAGAAGGACCTGGCTTGTCAGTCATTTTACTTATAAAAAAGTGTATATTTCAAACGACTGTATTTTACAAAATAATAGTGCGAACCCTAATCCAACACTTGATTTTAAAAGATCGTTTCTTTACGCATATGACCACGAGCGTCACGTACAGTTATTGCAACGGCCCGAGCGGTGCTGATGCATAGAAAAAACACAGTAGCAAACCACGGCGCCGTGTGTCTGGCTGCCCGCTCTTCCACGGCGCCGTGTACTCGGCCATATACATCTCCACGGCGCCGTGTAGTTGGCATTGAATGTGTTAACTTAGAGAATAAGACTATAGCCAAGGCAAAAGGAGTAAATAAATGTATCACTAAAAAGATGACAATGAATAGTTATAAGTCTTCTCTATTTAATAAAAAAGTGCAATATTATAGTATGCTTAGATTTAAATCAATTAAACACACAATTTTTACACAAAAATTAAATAAGATTGGTTTATCGTATAATGACACAAAGAGGCATATTTTAGATAACAATATTGAAACATTAGCTTGGGGTCATTATAAATTGTGCTAAATGTTAATAGTTTTTACTTTTATGTCTGTGTGTGTAAATAAAATTTGTACTGATCATAAAATTATGTAGTTTGTACTGATTGTAAATAATGTGACATAGAGTTTATTACATATTTAATAATTGTTTGATTGTATATAACTTAAGATAATTGTTTAAAATTCTCATGTACTAATTGTGTTAGAAATAATATACAAATCATTCTGTTTTATATATATTAATTGTTTAAACCAAAACTTTCATTTTTTATTTCACCCCCTAGAACCTTAGACGTGTGTAATGTTTCACTTTATCCATCCGTTTACTGCTATTGTAGCAGGACCAAGTGGATGTGGGAAGTCAAATTTTGTAACAAATTTCATAAAATCAGTTACAGAAATATGTAATTGTGATTTTAATCAGATCACATGGTGCTTTGATGAAATGCAACCTTTATATAATTTACCAAATGTTAACTATCATCAAGGAATTCCAAATCTTAATATGTTTGATGGTGAAAACCCACATCTTGTTATTATTGATGATCTGATGAGAGAGTCTGATGGAAGAATTGTGGATATATTTACAAAAGGTAGTCATCACAGGAATCTTAGTGTATTTTATTTAACACAAAATTTATTTCATCAGGGTAAAGGTCAAAGAGATATTTCTTTAAACTCAAGTTATATAATATATTTTAAAAATCCTAGAGATAAAACTCAAATAAGATATTTAGCACGACAAGTGTCACCGGATAACCCAAAGTTCATTGAAGATGCCTACAGGGATGCAACTCTAGAAGCACATGGATATTTAATGGTAGATTTAAAACAGAATACCAATGATTTTTGTCGTATCAAGTCAAATGTCTTCCCATTTAATGGTTTCTGTACAGTCTACGTCCCCACAAAAGAGTTTAAATACACCAAGAATCAAACAATTCAAATCATTTCTAAATGATGCATCGTCGAGTCACAACGCATAAGCATTTGCTAAACGCTTTGCATACGCTTAAACCAAAATATCAAAGAGCATTACTTAAAACGTGTGACGAAGAAGAAATAAATTGTATTTGTGAATGTATTCATAACGTTTTACAAGGAAAGGTACCTCTTAAAGATCAAGATAAACAAAAATTGAATAAACATAAAAATATACTCCGTAAATTGGTGCGTAAGTGTAAACATAAAATAAGAAAAAACATAATTATACAAAAAGGAGGAGCTTTCTTACCAGTAATATTAGGTGCAATATTGAGTGGATTAGTAAGTGGACTAGTCAGTTAACATGGAAAATGCAAAGAAAATGATACTAATTGAACCTGGATTGATTGAAAAATTAAAACAAGAAAATAAGGTTAATAGTAATTTGTCTCGATTAGATATGGAAATGCAAAATATTATGAATAGTAAGATAGAAGACCGAAAGAAGTGGATGTTATATTTACAAACACTACAAAGATATCTTCACTTTGCCGAAGAGGATCGTCAACCACTCAGATTACCAATTTATTCTGATACATCTAATGAAGATTCAAATGAGTCTAAAATTGGATTTAAAAATAAAGATAGAGATTTAAAAAGTTCAGTTGATGCTGAATCTTTGTTGGAAGAGAATCGTTCCATTAAAAGTAAAGAAAATGATACAAAACCACTTTATACAACAGCTCAAATACTCAGTTTAATACCAAAAACTTATAATAAAAAAGGTGAGTTATTATTAAACTTAGTTGAAACAAGTAAAAGTAAAATAAATTGGGATAATGAAGGCACAGTCATAATTGATAATGAAAAAATTCCTGGAAGTAATATTGTTGATTTAATAAATGATTCACTAAGACCCTTAAAAAGAAGTGATCCGATAGGGTGGGATAGATTTGCTAAAGCATTAAAAGATATTAAAGTACCACTTACTTATATTGGAAATCCAAAGAGATGTGAGTTTATTAACCGGCTTCAAGTAAAAGATCTAAACAAATCCTCTGAGACTGAAGTTCAAGAGTTTTCTACACCAAGAAGTGGAGATAAAAAATCTGAAACTAAAATAGAGTTTTCTACACCGGGAAGTCGAGATAAAATATCTAAAATACGTAAAAAGTTTGATTGGGAAAAATGGACCCCGTACTAGAAGAAATTAACAGGATTTATTATGATCCATCTAACCCCGCTGGTTTTGGTAGTATTGATAAATTATCGAAAGCCATGAATGGTAAAATGGATAAAAAGCAAGTAAAGGAATGGTTACAATCACAAGAAACATACACATTACATAAACCCATTCAAAAAAAATTCCCACGTAATAGGTACATTCTATCAAATATTAATGAATTGTGGCAAGCTGATTTAAGTGATATGCGAACTTATTCTCAATATAATGATGGTTTCAACTATATACTTTGTGTTATTGATGTATTTAGTAAATATGCATTTGCAAGATCAATGAAAAAGAAAAACTCAGAAACTATTAAAGAATGTTTTGAAAGTATATTTACTGAAAGTAATTTAACACCTACTCACATACAATCTGATAAAGGTACAGAATTTGTTTCAAAAGATGTACAAAAATACTTTAAATCCAAAAAGATTAATTACTATACCACTAACAATCCTGATATTAAGGCCAGTATTGTTGAACGATTTCAAAGAACTCTAAAAATGAAAATGTGGCGTTATTTCACTCATAATAATACTTATAGATATATAGATGTTTTACAAGATTTAATATATTCTTACAATCACAGCTTTCACTCTAGTATTAAGATGTGTCCATGTGATGTGAATTCCAACAATATTATGACGGTTTGGACTAATCTTTATGATAGACGATCAAACAAACTTTCCAAAATCAACTTTCAAAAACCAAATTTCAATGTGGGTGATTATGTTCGAATAACTAAATATAAACATGTTTTCCAAAAAGGATATGAATCAAACTGGAGTGATGAAATATTTATTATATCTTCAATAATTGATAGATCTCCATGGGTTGTTTATACAATAACAGATTTACAAAATGAACCAATAGTTGGTACTTTTTATGAAAGGGAATTACAGAAAATCACTTACAACCCCACCTCACAATATAAAATAGATAAAATAATTGACACTCGTTATTCAGGTAACAGAAAAGAAGTATTAGTGAAGTGGAGAGGTTATCCAAATAAATTTAACAGTTGGATTTTAGCTTCTAGTTTAAAAGAAATATGAATAAAGAAAGTTTTTATTTAACATTGCTCAGCAATAGTTCAATGGAATACTTTCCTGATAACAAGACCACAAATTTTTCAACGAAATTACCAAAAGTTATAAAATTAGAAGGTGAATGGTCGGTTGGAGTTGTTGAGTTTCAATATCCATGTACCATGTTTACTGTTCAAGATCATGAAAATGTTATATACATTACAAAATCCATGATAATGCCTAGTGAAGATAAACCATCCACAGTGCACTACAAAAAACATATTCCAGCTACCAGCTATGCTAACGTTGAGCATATTTTAAAAGCATTAAGTGGTATCGGAGAGAGCATAAAATTTCGTTATGATGAAATAACAAAATTTGTTTCTGTTTCTGCTTTGGATAAAAATATAACATCTATAACATTATCACCCAAATTAAGTTTACAACTAGGTTATGAACCAAATAAAAATCTCCTAGACAGAAATTTCGGAAAGTGTCCTGCTAATTTACACTTAGGGTTACCATCTCAACTATTTCTATATTGCGACATTATCGATCCTCAGATTGTGGGTGATGTTATGACTCCCTTGCTAAGAGTAATTTCATTAGATCCTTCAAAATACATTTATGGAGCAAATAAAATGCACGTTTTCTCTCCACCTCACTACTTACCTGTTATGCGAAGAGAGTTCGATACGCTGGAAATAGTTATAAGATCGAGCACAGGACAGAAAATACCATTCCAGTTTGGAACCGTGTGTGTTAAACTACATTTCCGAAAATTGTGATAATGAATTCTCTTCGTGATCATCATATATGTCCATATGAAAATTATTATACACATCAAGCTGGTTCGGGGGTAGGAGTAATTTATAAGGGTTCACCATACCAACGTGGTCATGGTATTGGAAGCTTCTTAGGGGGGTTATTTAGATCAGTTTTACCTTTACTTTCAAGTGGGGCTCGAGTGGTTGGTAAAGAAGCATTAAACGCTGGAGTAGGACTTTTATCGGATATGATTCAAGCGCGTCCTATGGAAGCATCAATAAAAGATCGTCTAAAGCAAGTTAGTACGAATTTAAAACGAAAGGTTGATGGCAAAATTGATCGATTAAACATGACAGGTTCTGGGTATATAACTAAAAGAAAACGATTGACCTCGCTCATTCCACCATTAACTGCTAAAGTGAAAACCGCTAAAAAACTTGGTATAAATCCAAAAAATATCAAAGATATATTTTCAAATTAAATATGTCTTTCCTTCATAATAATTCTTGTGAGTGTGCTAAGTCAGAATTAGATTTGTTTGCACTACCGTCTACACAAACAAGCATTGAAAATGGATTGTGGATTCACTATAAACCAATTTCGTCTCTTGCTGATGATGGACCTATAGAGTTTCAAGTTCCTGGGACAGGTGATGACTACATAGATTTGTCTCATACATTACTCCACATAAAGGCAAAAGTATTAAATCAAGATTCAACTAAATTGACATCGAGCACAGTAGTAGCACCTGTAAATAATTGGATGCATTCACTTTTTAGTCAACTTGATGTTTATTTAAACCAAAAACTTGTATCACCACCTAATAATACCTATGCATATCGAGCATACATAGAAACCCTTTTAAACTATGCTCCTGCTGCTAAACAATCTCACCTTACTTGTAGTCTTTGGTATGAGGATACATCAGGAAAAATGGATTCTACAGATGATAAAAACTTAGGATTTGTTAAAAGACAGGATTTGGCTAGTGAAAGTAAGGAAATAGAAATGATTGGACATCTTCATGGTGACATTTTCAACCAAGATAAATTTTTAATTAATGGTGTTGAAATGAGTGTAAAATTAGTTCGGTCAAGAGATAGTTTTAATTTAATTGCTGGATCAAACGATGTAAAGATCAAAGTTTGTATTACGGATGCAACTCTTATTGTTCGACGAGCAAGAATTAATCCAAGTGTATTACTCGCACATCAGAAAGTTTTAGCTGCTACTACTGCTAAATATCCTATTACTCGAGCCGAAGTAAAAGTTTTAACAATTCCATCGGGTGTTCAAGGAAAAACTCTTGATAATATATTCCTAGGACAGGTACCCAAAAGGTGTATAATTGGATTTGTGAACAATTCTGCATTTAATGGTTCCCTTACTAAAAATCCATTTAACTTTGAAAACTATGGTATTAATTCTTTCAGCTTATATATTGATGGTCAACAAATACCTTCAAAAGCTTTGCAACCATCTTTTAATAGTAGTATATTTACATCAACATATCATACTCTATTCTCGGGAACTGGTATTCACTTTCTTAATGAAGGAAATGGAATCTCTTGTGAACAGTATGCCAAAGGTTACTGTCTATTAGCATTTGACTTAACTCCTGATTTATCAGCTAACTCATCAACTCATTGGAATCTCATAAAGCATGGTAGTGTAAGATTAGAAGTACGATTTGAATCCGCACTAATACAAACAATTAACTGTATAGTTTATGCTGAGTTTGATAATATTATTGAAATAGATAAAAACAGAAATGTTAATGTAGACTATAGTAGTTAAAGTTATAATGTGTGTTAGATTTATGTGTAATGCATTTTTTTGTGTATGTAAAAATTATAAATTAAATAAAACAAATTATATGTAATATATTATTTTTTATTTCTTTATAAACCCCTATTAAACCTTATACAAAATCATACAGAAGTAATTTAAGTAAACAGAATCACACATGAATGAAGTAATTTAAGTAAACAGAATTCACTAATGATCAGCTAATGACTGTCATTGTTAAAAAAGTATTTTTTAACTTTTTCACTTATCTCGCATTCTTTCGTATTGACGAGACGCACTACACTGATGAATCATACAAATTATCACTAAGGAATGTTTAAGTAAACAGAATTCACTAATGATCAGCTAATGACTGTCATTGTTAAAAAAGTATTTTTTAACTTTTTCACTTTCTGCTATTGTCTTCGTAATATTGTATACGAGGGTGTTTGTGTTGTCGTAGATGCTATCCTCATTATTCTTCACATAATATTTAATCCTCGTGGAAGCATGTTTCCAATGATCAGTAGTTGGAATCTTGCATAGCTTCTTCATATCGTATATTTCAATTTTTATGAGATGCGTCGCTTGATCTCCGTCGTCGGAATTAGTAGAAATGTATGATACACCATCTCTAGCGGCTCGTGCTACGGTTGACGATAACAGCTTCCTCTTTCTTATTTTTGATTGAGCTTCAAAAAAATGATCAATCGATTGCGATTTTCTTTTTTCACCATTATTAATGACGATGTTATCACTCTCTTCTTGAGGGGAGAGTGGCGAGTAGTAATATTTATAGGTATTTTCATTGAAGTTGAATGATTTCTGCAACAACACAGTTATCATGTTAATATCAATTTGTTTACACTTAATCACACACACGTAAGAAAACAACAGAAAGAAAAGTAAGTTTGTCAAGAGAATAAACACTTACGTCCGGGTCCATTGAAGCGTTGAAGTAATACAAACGTAGTATTGGTAGATCCACTGCGGTCAAACGACTATACACTGATTCCATAATGGCAGCTGCTCGCCCTTATAAAGCACCGATAGGATATATCTTATCTAAGGTATTTCCACAGTGAAACTGATGTAACTTTATGAGTCAACAAGCTTATCTCGCATTCTTTCGTATTGACGAGACGCACTACACTGATGAATCATACAAATTATCACTAAGGAATGTGATTTAATATTTAGAAAGTATGTTTCGTATTGACGACACGACGAGACGCGCTACGCTGATGAATCATACAAATTATCACTAAGGAATATGATTTAATATTTAGAAATCAATATAATTAATCATTCCTATGTTAACCATTGAATAGATTGGTACAGTAATAATCTACTAATAGCAGTAATATCATGGATACACTAGATGTACAACAACATCTGAAAAAGATTCACCCCAGTCTAGAAAATAATGTTTATGCTGCTAATAGACTGCCCATGTATACCCACGTACCAACGTATATAATATGCAATTTAGATACAGATGATAAACCAGGCTCACATTGGATAGCTTTACATATCGATACGAATGGCATCGGTCAATATTTTGATTCATACGGACGATCACCTGCACGATATCATCTAGAGTTTTTAAAAAGGAATTGTAAAAGATGGGACTGGAATGTTGATATGATTCAGAATGAGTGGACTTCAGTTTGTGGCGAATATTGTTTAATGTATTTGCTGTATAAGTTTCGGGGATGTTCAATGCACAGTTTTACGAGCATTTTTACAGGGAACACATTGTACAACGATATTTTAGTGGATGAGATGTTTCGCTCCTATTTTATACATAATCAGCAATAACATTTTGGAAATAAAAATTGTAACAAAAAAAAGTATGAGTTTTATTTATGACTAGCTGTGCCTGCGACTTCATCCGCGTGGAGCTTTACAAAATAGTTACTGTTCAGTGACAGACACACAAAAATTATAAATAAATATTTTGGTATATGTACTGAGTATGCATACATATGAGTTTAGTAAAACACGGTTATTTTAATATTACAAACAGACACTCCAATTTTATTTATTTTTATATATATATATATATATACATTGAGAATAACAAAGAATGATAATAATTAATAGGTTTTTTTTTTAGGATCACTCGATCAGAGGACCGACCGTTTGTACCAGTTCTGGCTCGTGAGCCAGAACTGGTACAAACACACTACTTCCGTAGATTCTTCTTATAGTACTCGATCGTAGTTCGATAACCACACGGGTGGCACCCCCGGGGTGATTCCCGCGAACCGGCCCGCGAGTACTATCCTACCGACTGCGCCAGTTACGATCGTTGCAGCCGCAGGTGCCAAGAAAAGGCAATTTACTTATAATTACATTTATTAATTAAAATTACAATTAAAATTTGCTATTAAAACTACATGATTAAAAATAAGTGATTCCCTACTGATGTTAAGTAAGAGAATGATTTAATAAAAAGAAGTTAAAGAAAGGTTTCCTCGGTGTGGCTGTCGCGGCGGTGGTCGCTGCGGTGGTCTCCAATCTTCATCCGAAATTATGTTGAAATCTTGCAGGTGCGCGGTACAGAGTAATAAGGCTGTGAGCACACCTGGGTTTCTAATATTTAAAATATATTGTTTTAATTGTCTTCCTATGAAGTAAAGCTGAAGGCACACCGATACCGTGGGGTTAGGTTAGCCGAGTGTAACAAGAGTTTGTTTGTTTGATTGTTTGTTTGTTTGTTTGTTTGAACGCGCTAATCTCAGGATCTACTAGTCCGATTTGAAAAATTCTTTCACTGTTAGATAGCCCATTTATCGAGGAAGGCTATATATCATCACGCTAAGACCAATAGGGGCGTAGCACCAATGAAGAATGTTTCAAAATTGGGTTTTTTTTTCGTTTTGAGAGCTTCCTAGCGAATTGGTCTTATTCCACGGGGACGAAGTCGCGCGCAGAAGCTAGTTTATTATATTATTATTATAGCTTAATTGGCTAGAGCACCGACACGGTCAGTCGGAGATACAGGTTCGATCCCCGCTGGAACGGTCGATTTTTGATACGATATTAAAAAATGTTCAAATAACGTAGTTTAAATATTGTTAGTTTATTATTACCTATCTATACTAAGGATTATTTTTATTTTTGTGTTACCCACACATGAGGAAATTATAAACATTTTAAATCATATCAATTTTTTTTCGATCTAGCTGTTATTTTGGTTTATTTTGGTTTTGCTTAAAAACAAAAATAAAAAACAATCATATCAAGAATACCCGACGAGATACCCGGCGGTGACACGGCATGTCAGAGGCGCGGGTTCAAATCCCGCTGGATCGAAAAATTTTGATATGATTTAAAATCTATACTAATATAATAAAGCTGAAGAGTTTGTTTGTTTGATTGTTTGTTTGTTTGTTTGTTTGTTTGAACGCGCTAATCTCAGGATCTACTGGTCCGATTTGAAAAATTCTTTCAGTGTTAGATAGCCCGTTTATCGAGGAAGGCTATAGGCTATATATCATCACGCTAAGACCAACAGGAGTGGAGTCCACGCCGACGAAGTCGCGCGCAGAAGCTAGTGTTTATATAAGAAGTACTTATATTTTTATTTGAATACGTAGTAAATATAAAAATGTGTCGGTGTGTCAGACGCGGGTATAGGTGTGTTCAGTTCGCTGACTCTGCCGCGCGGCGTGCGGTTCGGGCCTTACCGCGGCGTCGACACGCAGGACCCGCGCCCCGGATACTGCTGGCAGGTACGTGCGAGTTGGAGTTCGGGAGTTTACTACTTGGGAACGGTGTGAGGGAGTTGGAGTTCGAGAGTTTACTACTTGGGAGCGATGTAAGTTGGGAGTTCGGGAGTTTACTACTTAGGAGCGGTGTGAGGGAGTTGGAGTTCGGGAGTTTACTACTTAGGAGTGGTGTGAGGGAGTTGGAGTTCGGGAGTTTACTACTTAGGAGCGGTGTGAGGGAGTTCGGGAGTTTACTACTTAGGATTGGTGTGAGGGAGTTGGAGTTCGGGAGTTTACTACTTAGGAGCGGTGTGAGGGAGTTCGGGAGTTTACTACTTAGGAGCGGTGTGAGGGAGTTGGAGTTCGGGAGGTTACTACTTAAGAGTGGTGTGAGGGAGTTGAGAGTTCGGGAGTTTACTACTTAGTAGAGGTGTGAGGGATTTTGGGAGTTTACTACTTAGTAGAGGTGTGATGGGGTTCGGGAGTTTACTAATTATGAGCGGTGTGAGGGAGTTGGAGTTCGTGAGTTTACTAATTAGGAGCGGTGTGAGGAAGTAGGAGTTCGTGAGTTTACTACTTAGAAGCGGTGTGAGGGAGTTGAGAGTTCGGGAGTTTACTACTTAGTAGAGGTGTGAGGGATTTCGGGAGTTTACTACTTAGTAGAGGTGTGATGGAGTTCGGGAGTTTACTAATTTTGAGCGGTGTGAGGGAGTTGGAGTTCGGGAGTTTACTACTTGGGAGCGATATGAGGCGCACGCGGACTAATGTGGTGGGCAGTGAAGCTTTACAGCGCTTCTAGCCGTACCAAGGTGCTGTGGCGGACAGTGAAGCTTTACAGCTCTTCTAGCCGTACCAAGGTGCTGTGGCGATACGGACAGCGGGGCTCGTAATAATAATCTACATATATGACGGTAATCGTTCTTAAGGAGTAAACTCATGTTGTGTGTCGAAGCTGATACACACACTTTATTTTTACTTATCATATCACTAAGGTAACAACCGAGAGTACGGTCAGCTCGATGGTAAGTGACTACCGTAGTATAGTAGATGGTAGATGGTAAGTGAGTACCGTATCTCAATATAATTTAACTGCATGTTTTGTTATTGAAGTTTGTCACATTCAATTCTGAGGCGGTACGAAGTTCGCCGGGGCAGCTAGCGATGACAATATATCGACAATAATAATATATGGACAGATACACGACGGTAACAACAAGCGCTCGCACTACGTGGACGCCTCGGACGCGAACAACTCCAACTGGACGCGATACGTGAACTGCTCGAGACACAGCTCCGAGCAGAACCTCATCGCCTACCAGTACAGAGGGATGATCTACTACCGGTGACTACTCTTGGACATAATGATCAGCCTGGGACATCCCATCACTGGGCGTGGGCCTCTTTCTTCGTGTAGGACAGGAGTCGGAGCTTAATCCACCACGCTGCTCCACTGCGGGTTGGAGGGACATACAGATCTTGACAGCTTGACGTGCTAAGAAACCCACACGGGCAGACATCTAAACTGGAAATAAATATTTGTAGTTTTGTACCCATACATATATCCATCCCGAGCGGGAATCGAACCCGCAAACCGCCGGTGTTCGGGCGCGTATTTGGTGCTGCACCACTGTGTGACCACAAAAGTATTACCGTATAATTGTTTGCTCGTAAACTAAATAATTGTGTTGTACATAAGTAGACGAAATAATTGTGTTTGCTCGCAAACGAAAAAAAAACCGACTTCAATTACATCGACAAGTAATACAACGTAATAAGACGAAAAAATAGTCAAGTAAATACGCGCTATCAAAGATTACTCAAAAAGTTGTTATCAGATCTCGATCTAATTTAAACAAGACTACAAAACAAGTATTAGCTTTCGATTAAAGGAAGAATCATCGAAATCGGTACACCGAGTAAAAAGTTATGCAGTATAATATAACGTAGGTCGACGAAAAAGTAGTCACGTAAATACGCATTATTAGATATAACTCTAAAAGTACCTGTCAGATCTCAATTAAATTAAAATGGAACCACATGACACGCAACACCTTTCAATTAAAACAAAATTGATCGAAATCGGTCCACCCAGTCAAAAGTTCTGAGCTAACATACATTAAAAAAAAAAAAAAAAAAACATACGTGTTGAATTGAGAACCTCCTCCTTTTTTTGGAAGTCGGTTAAAAAATTAACAAACACTAGTCGTTACTACGATTTTCAAATGTTCCCCTCGATTTCTCTGGATTCCATCATCAGATCCTGGTTTCCTTATAATGGGTACCACCCTTGGGATATTTCCTTTCGAACAATAAAGGATTACCAAAATCGGTTTATAAACGACGAACATATCCGCGAACACAATAAATAAATAGAAATATATAGGTACGGTCGAATTGAGAAACCTCCTTTTTAACCGACCCCAAAAATGAGGAGGTTACTCAATTTGACCGTATATATATATATATTTTTTATGTATGTTCGGGGATAACTTCGTCGTTTATGAACCGATTTTGATAATTCTTTTCTTTGTTGGAAAGAAGATATCCCAACTTAGGTACCATGATAAGGAAACCAGGATCTGATGATGGAATCCCAGAGAAATCGAGGGAACCTTTGAAAATTGTAGTGACGACTATTGCGTTTGTTATTTTTTCAAGCTTTTACTTAACTTGCAATGTATGTATGTATGTATGAATGTAACTTTAATGAATGTTTGTTCGGGTGAAATCTTGCAACTCAATTTTGAAGCAGATGTCTTCAACCAATTGAGCTGAAATTTTGTATACAGGTTCAATTTGGATGACAATGCATGGTTTGTATGTATGCATGTATGTATGTTTGTTCGGGTGAAATCTTGCAACTCAATTTTGAAGCAACCAATTGAGCTGAAATTTTGTATGCAGGTTCAATTTGGATGACAATGCATGGTTAACTTTGTGACGTCATTCTAAATCCAGTATGGCAGCATATCCAAGAGTGCGGACTAGTTATTTTTAGTGCATTTCTACAATATGGGTATCAAATGAAAGGGCTTGCTAAGAATAATTGGAATAAAGTGACGTGATAACCGACTAAAAAGTCAAAAATAAATTAAAAGTAAAAAACCTTTTTTAAAAAAAAGCTTTTATTTGAATGTGCTAAAACGGAAAAAATAAATTTTTACTTTAAAACTTTTACTATCTACTAATAAAGTCATTACACATAATCTATATGATATAAAAGCTTGTCTCGAGATTTGCTTGTAAACAAGTAAATTAAATAAATTGATGTGATTGATTTAATAGTTAACTATTAAAATTTTCAAACTAAGGAAATACGAGTACCTACTCATATCTCGCGACAAGCTTTTCTATCATATATATTATGTGTAATGACTTTATAAGTAAATAGTAAAAGTTTTAAAGTAAAAATTTATTTTTTCCATTTTAGCACATTCAAATAAAAGCTCATTTTTTAAAAAAAGTTTTTTACTTTTAATTTATTTCATCTACTTACGTTGTATTACTTGTCGATGTAATTGAAGTCGCTTTTTTTCGTTCGCTAGCAAACACAATTAGTTGACATCGACTAGTAATAAAATGAGAAGTCAAATACGCATTAGTACTAACCGTTATAAATATACGTAATATGTTGGTAGTAAAAACTTTTTTGATTGTAATTTATTTGTTGAATGTTTATAATAGGTACTTATAATTTTTGCTAATTTATTATTACAGAACGATAGAGATAATACCAAAGTTTACAGAGCTGTTGGTATTCTATGGCGGCGAATTTGCTCATCAACTCGACATTGATATAAAAAAATATAATTCACCCATGGGATATGCTCGGAAACTAGGTAATTATATATTTAATTGGTAACTTATAACGCTTCAGCCTGCACTATCCCACTGTTGGGCATAGGCCTCTTTCCCCATGCAGAGACCCACAAAGACTAAAACCCATACCGGAAATAAATATTTGTTTCTGTTTGTAATCTATACTAATATATAAAGCTGAAGAGTTTGTTTGTTTGGTTGTTTGTTTGTTTGTTTGTTTGTTTGTTTGTTTATTGGTTTGTTTGTTTGAACGCGGTAATCTCTGGAACTACTGGGCCGATTTGAAAAATTCTTTCAGTATTAGATAGCCCATTTTTCGAGGAAGGCTATAGGCTCTATATTATCACGCTAAGACCAATAGGAGCGGAGTCCACGCCGAAGAAGTCGCGCGCAGAAGCTAGTTAAATATAAAAGTTATGTTACAATGGCTATTTGCTTACGTTTCGACTCACTGTACTTATTCTACGTCTCGTTGTTAGTCTGTAATGTTTAATGTGATGGGTCACGTATTTTTTATGTTACTATCCTATTAAGTTTAATTTTGTTTCTCAAGTAACTTTAATATCGGCTTTCAATACTTCCCTTTTGTAACAGTACTAACATGTATAGATAGGATAAGAAAACCTATTATTGGCCTTATTGTTGTTAATATTATGTTAAATTTTATATAGGTATATACGAATTGTAACGCTGTTGGTTTTCAAATCTATACTAATATAATAAAGCTGAAGAGTTTGTTTGATTGTTTGTTTGTTTGTTTGTTTGTTTGTTTGTTTGAACGCGCTAATCTCAGGATCTACTGGGCCGATTTGAAAAATTCTTTCGGTGTTAGATAGCCCATTTATCGAGGAAGGCTATAGGCTATATATCATCACGCTAAGACCAATAAGAGCGGAGTCCACGCCGACGAAGTCGCGCGCAGAAGCTAGTAAATAAATAAAGTATAAACACAAATATCCACTCCGAGCGGGAATCGAACCCGCGACCGTCAGTGTTTACGCTCCGCCGACACGACACACGCAACATCATGTTAAGTAACTTATAGACGAACATTATCACTGTGTACTAAATAACAAGAACTTTTCAGGTGCCTTTCATCCTCTGAAACTGCCAAACAAAGAAAAAGCGAATGAAGTAGTTAAAGTCAGTAAAGGAGATGTTCTTGAAAAACCAAATCTAATACTAGAAAATAAGCCAAAGGAAAGTAACGAAACTATTTTAAAAACAAGTGCATTAAATAAATCCAATAAAGACTCAAATAATTTAAATAAAATATCTTAAAATAGTAAGAAGGTAAAAAAGTATGAGCCTCCGAAAAAAATAGTAAAAGATTCTTTTTTAACTAATTCTAACAATAGTCTTGTAGAAAATATAGGTTTTTTAGTGGACTGTATATCGAAGATCTCGCTGATAGATAGTGGGCGGTTGACTTGATGGCGTTTATAATGCAAAACGACGGTTTTTTTACACTTAAATATTTTATTAATTTTTACACACAAGAAACACATCTGCCTCGCCGGCGATCCAAAATTCGAGAGAGAGAGTGACAAAAATGACAATGACAGATTGAATAGATAATAATCAATGTTACTATCTTAAAATTAATACACATATTATGTTTTTGTTGGTGTTTCCAACATGCTGCCCGCCTACGCGGCAAACAACTTATTTTGTGTTATTTTACAAAATAAAAGAATGAAAATATATAGTTTCTTAATTTCTAACACCCTACCTTACAGTACGGTTACACAATTTAACTCAAATTATAGGTTAACCGGATTTGGGGTGGTTGGGGTCTACCTCCTAGCGTTCCACCCTGGGCAACGGCGCCACTAACTTACTTGTGGCGGCGGCTGAACGACCCCCCACTACGCGGTGGTAGGTCCCGCAGGGGGCCGCCTGGCAGCGACCACCCTCTCGCCGGAACCAGGCGCCAAGCAGCTTGCTGCGTTCCGTCTGTGCACGAGAGTACCAGTGCCTTTGGGGGATGGAAGAGTGTCAGTTGCGCAGCTTGGCTCAGTTTTTCGGGATCTTGAGCGACGCTGTACCGGGTAGCTCATACTGGAGGGTAGCGGGATCCGAGGCACGGTCTTGCCGTTGACCGACCGCAGGCAGTAGGGGGCCCTAGCGCGCTAGCCGCGTGGCAAAGGCTGCCCCGCCACCTCGCGAAAAATCCTGGGATGGCTCCACCGTGCCAGTTGGCGACTGGTTGGGAGGACCCGGTGGCGATTTCCAGGGCGGCTCGGGCGTCCCCGCGGTCTCCAGATGAGCTCCCCAATGGTCGGCCTAGCCCAGGGGATCCGCATGGTAAAGGCTGCGCCTCGACATTCGACTGTTTCCCCTTCATCACTCTTCGTCATGAACAAAGCACAAATAAAGAAAAAAGTGAATAAACGGCTGCACTTCCTCCCACTGAAGGTGCACCTCACTAACATCCGAGGTTTGCACTCCAACATTGACCTGGTCCACCACCACCTCGAGACCGCGAAGCCGCAACTGTTATTCTTAACGGAGACACAAATCAAATGCCCAGCAGATGCGATGTACCTCAACTACCCATGCTACTCATTAGAACATAAGTTCAAAGAACACGCTGGGGTCTGTGTGTACGTCCGCAATGACATTTGTTATTAGCGACTCCGGTGCTTTGAAACAACCGGGTTCTCCACATTGTGTTCACATTGTTGGGTGGGTTCTAGTGGACACTGGCGTGGACAAAACTGTCTACGCCTGTGTTTATCGGTCGCACAGTGGAGATCAGGAGACAACCAGGCTCTTCGACCACCTCACAGAAATGGCAGACAAAGTGCAGCAACGATATCCGACGGCGGAACTTGTTTTTCTCGGGGACTTTAACGCCCACCACGAGCAGTGGTTGTTCCCGTACGAGAAAACGTGTCACGCTGGAAGGGAGGCCCGTAAATTCGCGTTAGCACTGGACCTCACCCAGATGGTACAAGTTGCAACACGGGAACCGGATATCGCTAGCCATACAGCCAACTGCCTGGACCTTCTGCTGACTACAGATCCAGACAGACACTCAGTCTCAGTATCTGCCCCGCTGGGATCATCCGACCACTGTCTGGTGAAATCCGTGTCGACATGCTCTCCTCCGGACAACTGTCCAAGGGGCACAAGAAGAGTATGGCGATATGAGTTAGCAGACTGGGAAGAGATGCGGCATTTCTATGCATCTTTCCCTTGGCGGCAAGTCTGTTTTTCCTCGGGTGATCCCTCGTGCCCGGCTGAGGCGGTTGCAGACGTGATTCGGCAGGGAATGGAATACTATATCCCATTTTCCGACATGTCGCTCGACCACAAATCCCGGCCTTGGTACAATGCTGAGTGCGCCCATGCTGAGGCCCTAAAAGAGTCTGCTTACCAAGCTTGGGTACAAGTCCGCGACGCCAAAGCTGCAGGGGTTCACACGAGGAAAAAAGCTTTTAATTCAGCAGCCAAGTCCTGCAAGCGCACACTGCAAAGAGCTCGATCTGACCATGTCCGACGTATAGGTGCTAAACTTGCCTCCTACCCCCCTGGTAGTAGACAGTTCTGGTCTCTTTCGAAAGCAGTGGAGTCAAATTTCTGCCGCCCTCCATTGCCTCCCCTGCCTGATGGTTCGCTAGCTCACTCCGCAGTAGAAAAGGCAAACTTGTTTGCATCTCTCTTTGCGAGCAATTCGCGTCTTGATGCTGGCTCTACGCAACCACCATCCCTGCCTCGATGTGACTCCTCTATGCAAGAGATCACGATCCACAATAAAGAGGTCCGTAGAGTTTTGCTGAAGCTGGACGTGAACAAAACTAGTGGTCCTGACGGTATACCTGCGCGAGTCCTAAAGGCCTGTGCACCTGAGTTGTCTCCTGTTCTTACGCGTCTGTACCGCCTCTCTCTCCAAACTAGAACGGTGCCAAAATCTTGGAAGGTGGCTAATGTGCAGCCAGTACCCAAAAAGGGTAGCCGAGTCAATCCCTGTAACTACCGACCAATCGCCATCACCTCCATGCTTTCCAAAGTCATGGAAAAGGTACTTAACAGCAAGTTGCTACACTACCTAGAAGACAATACACTCCTCAGTGACCACCAATACGGCTTTCGTCAGGGGCGGTCTACTGGAGATCTTCTGGTGTATGTCACTCACTGCTGGAGCGAAGCAATTGAAAAACGTGGTGAGGCGCTTGCTGTATCACTAGATATATCTAAGGACTTTGACAGGGTTTGGCACGCAAGTCTCCTTAGCAAGCTTCCTACTTACGGCATCCCTGCTGGCTTTTGTAGCTGGATTTCAGACTTCTTGAGTGAACGGTCGATCAGAGTGGTCGTCGACGGCTGCTCTTCTGACCTGATGGGTATAAACGCCGGTGTTCCTCAAGGTTCTGTTCTCTCTGCAACCCTTTTCCTGCTCCATATTAATGACATGCTGCAACCAGGCATTGTTGGATACGCAGATGACAGTACGGTTGTAGAGAGATATATGTCCAGCGCAAAAGACGACAGGGACGTAATACGTTCTCAGAGAGAGGCCATGGTAGAGCGAACGAACTTAATACTAGGGCATGTATCCCAATGGGGCGATTGCAACCTGGTCACGTTCAACGCCGCCAAAACGCAGGCTTGTTTGTTCTCCGCCAAACGGAGTCCTTTCAACTTAACTCCTACTTTCAGAGGTACACCTGTCCCTGTATCCGATACCCTCGACCTCCTTGGCATGGAGTTGAGTTCTACTCTCAACTTTGGCAATTACATTGAGTCCAAAGCACAAACTGCGGCCAGAAAGCTTGGTATTTTAAACAAGGTTAAACGATATTTCACGCCTGGGCAGCTTCTAACGCTGTATAAAGCTCAAGTCCGATCATGCATGGAATATTTCTGTCACTTGTGGGATGGATCAGCTAAATATCAACTCGCCACACTGGACTCAGTGGAATGCAGAGCCAAGCGGCTAATCGGTGACGCCAGTTTGGTGGAGTCTCTTCACACTCTGGCTCGCCGAAGAAAAGTTGCCAGTCTATCGGTGTTTTACAGATTGTACTTCGGGGAGTGTGCCCTGGAGCTGCACGAGCTCATACCCCCATCTCCTTTCTTCCATCGGACTTACAGACGTACCGCAGGCTTTCATCCCCACCTGGTTGATATACCCTTCATACGTACAAAGCGCTTCAAATCATCATTTTTAATGCGCACGGCCAAGGACTGGAATTCCCTGCCGGCGTCTGTATTTCCGAGCACATATAACCCGAACTTGTTTAAAGCGCGAGTGAACAGGCTTCTTCTGGGCGAGCTCGCTCCATCTTCGACCTCGTCTCTGCTGTTGAGCTAGACTGGGGTCAAGAGTAAGCCCATAGTATAATAAAAAAGAAAAAAAAAAAAAAAAGAATCGAAGTTAACTAAATTAAAATAAACTTACATTAACGCAATAACAAGGTACAATACTTAATAATAACATTTTTTTTTGAAAATTAATATTAAGGTTAATTCAATACAAGGATAAATTGAATTGAACCCTTTTATGACCATCAGGTACAAATAAATTTTAAATAGGAATTTAACAATCTTATAATGCAAAGTTTTGTTAGTCTTTACAATGTTAATTAACAAATTACAATAATAAAACTTAATGGTTACTATTATAATTAAAAGGTAAAATACAGATACTTGACAAGAACCTATTGTAAATTTTCCCATTTGGAATTTGTAAATTTAACGCTCTAACTTTGCCATCCTTACCAGGAAAAACCTTTACTACTCTTGCCATTGGCCAAAACAATGGCGGCGCGTTTGGCTCTTTTAAAATTACTAACGTGCCTTCAGTTACATTAGGTAGATTATCGCGCCACTTAGGCCTATTCTGCAAGATATTTAAATAATATTTGTGCCATACATTCCAAAATTGCTGAGTCAATTTATTACACATTTGCCAATGCTTAAATCTATGCACAGGTACATCAGTAACATTGCTTTCAGGATATACAACCATAGAGGTTCCTATTAGAAAATGCCCTGGCGTCAGGTAACCAAAATCAGAGCTATCAGCAGACATAGGTAATAAAGGCCTAGAATTTAAGACTGCCTCAATTTGAGCCAGAACGGCGATTAATTGTTCATAGGTTAATATAGATTTTAAAATGATGCGCTTTAAATGGAATTTCATGCTCTTTACAGCTGCTTCTGCCAGTCCAGCAAACACTGGTGAATAGCTTGGTATAAAATGGAATTTTATGCCTTGGTTAGAAGCATATTCTTGTACCAAGGTTTGATGACCGGCAGAAGCGAACAGCTTATACAAATCAGCCAACTGGTTGCCTGCCCCTCTAAAACACCCGCCGTTGTCGCAATAGACTTCGCTGGGTAACCCGCGACGAGCGATAAATCGTTTAAAACAGGCTAAAAACGCGTCAGTTGACAAATCTGAAGAAAGTTCAAGATGAACAGCCTTAGTAACAAAGCAAACTATTACACAAACGTAACCCTTGGAAACTACGGCGCGTCGTAATCGAGAATTTTTAACATCTACGGGGCCAGCGAAGTCTATCCCGACCCTTTCGAACGGTCGAGCGGCAGTAATATGCTGCTGAGGCAAGGAACCCATCAGCTGCTTTGCGGTGCTGACCTTTAATCTGAAACACGTAATACATTTATGTGTTATCTTTTTTGTTTCTCGTACACCGTTTATAATCCAATATTTTTGGTTTAAATGAGCCAGCATCAATTTAGGTGCGGCATGTAACAATCTTAAATGCTCATGGCTTATTATAAGATCAGTTATAAATGAACCTTTTGGTAATATTATTGGATGTTTTTGTGCAAATGAAAAGTCTGTATTTTGAAGACGTCTTCCCACTCTAACTAAACCCTGACTATCTAAGAAGGGATGTAATGGTTTTAGGGGACCCTTAACATTTTCATTAATTTTTAAAGCCTTTATTTCATCCTTAAAATAAATATGTTGTTCATTTTTTATAATTAACATTAAAGCTTGTTGTAATTCAGAACTATGAAGAAAAGAATCTAAATTTTTATTAACGTTTGGTCTGAGATTGTTTATGAATCTTATTACATACGCCATTATTCTAATAACTTTATTAAGGTTGGAAAATCTAGTTAAAAATTGGAAACAGCCCTGATCACTTTGAACAATCAAAGCAACTGCTGAATCAGGAACAACCTTTAGCTCAGGTAAGTCACCAGGCAATGCTACATCTACATTACTTGCTTCGACTGAATAAGTAGAAGAGTGCAAAAACGAGGGCCCGTGCCACCAGAGGGCGCATGAAGATAATTCACAGGGATCTACTCCTTTACTAATTAAATCAGCAGGGTTGTCCTGTGACTTTACATAATACCAGTTCCAAGCTAATGTTTTTTCTTTAATTATTTTTACTCTATTTGCAACATAAGGTAATAATCTTGTTATTTCTATTTTTAGCCAAGCTAAAACAACCTGAGAATCTGAATATAACGTAACACTATCAATTTTAACTTTTACCTTTAAAATATTATAGACTCTGTCAATTAATAAAGAAAGCAAATGAGCAGCATTTAGTTCTAATCGTGGTACTGATAACCTTTTACTTATAGGATTGACTCGCGACTTGCAACAGAGTAACAATACCTTAACCTCGCCTGAAATGTTGACTACTCGTAGATATATACAACACCCATAGCCAACGGTGCTGGAAGCATCAGCAAATCCAATCAACTGCACCGAGACAGCTGACTCAGGGACTGGAACATTTCTCGGTATTTCAATAATATGCATTTTAGACAAACTGTCAATGAAATGAAGCCAATCTACTCTAATACTTTCAGGTGCAATGTCATTCCAGCCTATACCCTCTGACCAAAGTCGTTGCATTAATGCTTTAGCTTTAATAACTATAGGACTAATAAAACCCATGGGATCATAGAAACGTGCTATATAACTTAAAATATCCCTTTTCGTAGGTTTATCAGTATTAGGTAATGTAGGACAACTAATTTTAAAGCAATCTTGTTTCATGTTAATTGTTAAGCCTAATGCCTTCATGCTACATTCTTGTTTTCATAATATTTAGATTTGAGTCTGCATAAAAATTCAAATTAAAAAATTCAAATTATTTATTTCGCCATAAGGTATATGTAATACACTTAACGAAAGTCAATAATTGTGTTTGCTCGCAAACGAAAAAAAACCGACTTCAATTACATCGACAAGTAATACAACGACAAGTAATATAGCTACGCTAGCGCCTAGCGGATAATACAGCGCACTACGTTGCATCCTTGGATTGATTCTAAACTGAAGTAGTTTTAACATAGTCCCATAGATGGCGTTGCGTAGCGAGGCGCTCGTAAATACGTATCATCAATGATTACTCAATTACTCAAAAAGTACTAATTATATCTCGATCAAATTTAAATAAAACCACATGATAAGTATTAGCTTTTGATTTATAAAAGAAATATCAAACTCGGTGCACTCAGTAAAAAGTTATGAGATATAATACAAAAAACAGTCAAGTAAATACGCGTTATCAAAGATTACTTATAAAAGAAGACATTAGATCTCGATCAAATTTAAATAAGATTACATTACAAGCATAAGGTTTCGAATAAAGTAAGAATTATCAAAATCGATAAACCCAGTAAAAAGTTATGCGGATTATTACAACGTAGGTCGACAAAAAAGCTGTCAATTAAATACGCATTATTAGATATATCTCTAAAAGTACTTGTCAGATCTCAATTAAATTTAAATGGGACCACATGACACGCAAAACCTTTCAGTTAATTGAGAACCTCCTCCTTTTTTGGAAGTCGGTTAAAAAGAAAAAAAAAAATGATTTACAAAAAAAAAATAAACAATAATAACAGAAAGTTAAGGCAGCAAAAAATCAAACAATAAAATAAAAATTTATATCTTAACACTAGGTACATTACAAACTTACGTAATGTACCCAGTGTTCGCCGCCTTAACTTAGTCAAAATATTAAGCTATAATGTCTCGGTAGACATTACCTACCTACTTTATCCTCGGCTTTATTAAATATTACAATAAATAAAATGGCCCTAGTGTAGGCCGAGAGAAAAAAAGCCGGAGGAAAAAAAACTCTCGGTATTCTTTTAAAAGATTTAAAGTCAGATACAAGATAAAAACGCAGTAGTGGACCATGAAATGATCAGGACAAACACGAGACAGCCAATCGTGCGTGCCGAGACCATCCCATGCCACCTGCTCACAATATTTGTAACTATCTAATTTACAAGGCGGGTCATAGACATAGCCTGGTCGAGCTTTATTCAATTCCATGCCTTTTCATCATTAAGGTATTCATTGATTGTATAATAGGCTTTATTGCATAATGCTCGCTTAATAATTTTTTTAAACTTTAGTAAAGGCAGAGATTGAAGCGCAGCCGGAATCTTATTATATATTAAGATAGACATTCCTATAAAGGAACTACTTTTTTTCTTGAGCCGGCATTTAGGAAAAATTAATTTGTGGTCGTTCCTGAGTGTTACATCATTTGAGGCATTTCGATCACTACGACTAACAAATAAATGCCTATTTTTCCGTATGTACATTATATTTTCATAAATATACTGCGATGCAAAGGTCAGAATGTTGATCTCTTTAAACTTCTCTCTCAGAGATTCTCTACATCCCATTTTATAAATATAACGGATAGCCCTTTTCTGCAGAATAAAAATGACGCTAATATCAGCCGCATTGCCCCATAGCAAAATGCCATAGGACATTATACTATGGAAGTAGCTAAAATAAACTAATCGGGCTGTATCGATATCCGTTAATAATCGTATTCTTTTAATCGCGTATGCTGCAGAACTCAGTCTATCCGCCAATGTACAGATATGGGGTCCCCACTGTAACTTTGAATCAATGGTGATTCCAAGGAAAACGGTTGAGTTAATTAAGTTGAGTTTATCACCATTGAGTTCTAGTTGCATATCAACTTGTTTAACATTTGGTGCAGAAAATTTAATACAATTAGTTTTTTTACTATTGAGAAGCAAGTTATTTACGCTAAACCAATGAACCAGTTCAGAGAGAGCATTGTTTACATCGTCATAGTTTGTTTCTTGTCTACGTAATTTAAATATTAATGAAGTATCATCAGCAAACAATACAATCTCATGCCTCTTCTCTACTAAATATGGTAGGTCGTTAATATATATCAAAAATAAAAATGGACCAAGAATTGAGCCTTGTGGGATCCCCATCTGTATACGAGACCCAGATGACTTAGTACCATCTACTTCAACCCTCTGAGTTCTATCACTAAGATAAGAACTCAGAAGTTTTAGTGCGGTATTTTTAATGCCATAGTGACTGAGTTTCCTGATTAAAGTGTCATGATGAACACAGTCAAATGCCTTGGATAAATCACAGAATACACCTAAAGCATCACGTGACTCCTCCCAAGCATTGACTATCGAAGTAAAAAGCTCGACACCGGCATCAGTTGTGGAGCGTCCTCTAGTAAAACCGAATTGCTTATTATGTAAAAGTTTATTTCTTGAGAAATGACTTAAAAGCTGACCGAGAATTACTTTTTCAAAAAGTTTACTACAGGCAGGTAGAATAGAAATGGGCCTGTAATTCGTTGGATCAGTATGACAACCGGACTTAAACAAAGGTATAACTTTACTATGTTTCATTAGATCAGGAAACTCACCACTTATAATACATTCATTAAATATAATCGCTAAGTGGGGTGCTATGATATCAATAATTGTACCAATAATTTTAACAGATATACCCCAGAGATCAGCAGTGTTCTTAATTTCTAAAGTTTTAAAAGTTTTAACAATTTCATTAGCATCTATAGGTCTGAAAATAAAATCACCTTTGCACGCATTAACATTTTGTTTAAGCAACGATTCAGCGACTTCGGGCGATGATATAAGCGCCTTAGTTGTCGAAAGTGGAATGTCGGCAAAGTGTTTTTCCAAAGCTGTTGCTACTTCATTAACCGCTTTAATAGAGTGATTGTCAATGATGAGTTCACTGACACCATTACGCTCTTTAACTCTTCCAGTTTCGGCATTTATAATATTCCAAGTAATTTTAATTTTATTTTTACTAGATTTAATTTTATTTCTAATGAATATTGACTTGGCCGCGGCACAAACAAGTTTAAAAATTTTTGAATAATTTTTGATGTAATTACAAAAAACAATGTTTGTATTATATGATTTTTCATGTAAGAGATCATATAATTTTTGTCTACTTTTATAGATTCCCGGAGTCGCCCAATCATTGAATGACATACAATACTTAGGAGAGATTTTTTTTGGTATAAATACAGTATTAAACACACTGTTTATATGATCGCATAAAACTCCATATTTGTCATTAACACCACCTACTAATGGTATCTCAATTTGGTTTTCAACAGTGTTTCTAAATCTCTCCATACGTTTCATGTTCACTGGAACGACCACTTTCCTCTTACTAACCTACTTTTCCATATTATAATTGAAGCTGACTAATTGGCCACAGTGATCAGAGTATAATTTATTAATAATTGCTGAGAAGGACGGAGTCCCATTTGTAAAAATGTTATCAATACATGTGGCTGAAGAATTAGTTATCCGAGTAGGCTTGAGGAAGAGGTTAGTAAGATCACAACATTTGAACAAACTTAAAAATCTTTTAGTGAGTACAGTATCTTCCAATAAATTGATATTAAAGTCACCACACACTATAATGTCTTTGTTACGTTTAGCAGTTAACTTCGTTAATAATTCTTCTAATACTGCTTCAAATTGTTCATAACATGCACTGGGTGGTCTATAAATACTGACTATTATACATTGCGTTAACTCGATACAGGCTATCTCTATAGTTCGTTCAATGGAAAGGCTCACAATATCACTACGTACCTTAAATTTTAGGTCTTTATTTGTTATGATTAATGAGCCACCGTGTATAGCTGTCTTCCTAGAGAACGAACTGGCAACTTGGTGCTTATCAAAATTAAAAACAACCTGGTATTCTTTAAGCCAGTGTTCGGTTATACAAATTATACTGATATTATATTTATTCAATATAAGTTCTAACTCTAGTTCTTTACCTAAAAGGCCTTGTATGTTTTGATGCACCAAGTTTAAACAATGCTTATTACATAAATATTTATCACTTAGTAAGTTACTTTTTACTTGTAATTGATAGCAAGAGACTTTCGCCTCTGTTGTCTGCTTATCTAATTTAAATTATTATTACTAGAAGTAGTACTAAAGGTACAACTGGAGTATGTCAGTGTTTTAGACTGCTCAATAGAAGCAGCTGTTAAATTAATACCCATGTCAAACAGTAAATAATGTGATAGCAAACATGCTATCTGTTTATAAAAATAAGTAGATAGAATAAATCTATCCTGTCTCATAACAAATGAGTCATTTTTAAATATTAAATTAATGTCAATTAATTTAATTAAATTTTCTGAATTATTGCTTAATGTAACATTATTATTTCCAATTTTATTATATATTAAAAGATTTAATTTATATCTTATTCTATTTTCATTGCAATTATCCTTAATGTATGGAAATGTGAACAAAATAATCTTTTTTACGTTAAGTGTACATAATTTGTCTAAGTAAAAGGATAACTGCTGTTGTTTTAAGTTCCCTCTTCTACCGAACAGTAATATTAAGGTAGTGGAGGGTTCATACGTACTGTTTAGTACCTTATCCATTATTTCAACTACAGTGGCTCCCGGCATACAAAAATTACAAATTGCACTATTACTATACACATGGTTCAACCTAGTACCCATATTTTTACCTAGATTATCACTATACATTAATATGTTATTTTTGGTTACAGGCATAGTAACTATGGAGCTGACATCATTTAATTTTCTTATTTCACATGATGGCTTTGTATGAACTGTGTTTGAGCATTGATGTTCATGCTTAACAAGAGAATTGAAGCGCTCTTCATTGTATTTAGAAAGTTGTATTAGTCCATCCAATGCCAATTCATGGTCACTAATCTCCTTCCTAGCAGAGATGTATTTTTCAGTCATATCGTTTAGACTATAATTTAAATTACTAATTTTTAAATTTAATGCATTGATGTCAGCTTCATAGGCTTGCTTAGATTTTTCACATTCTACAAGAAATAATTTATACTTTTTACTTAAGTTTAAGTGATTTTTTACAATATTGTTCTTTTTTACTAATTTACTTGTCTTTTCAATTAATTTATTCAGCTTAACATACTTTTTGATTTTATTTTTGCTACCGAGGCTGACTCTTGAAGGCGTACCACATGCTGTTGATTCGTCGCCTGTCAAGTCAATGGTGACAGGCTGAGATGACACAGGAGGAGTACCGGATACATTTATCAACTCGGAGAACAAGTTCTGCGTACATTGAGAACTGGCCTCGGAGGCCTCTTGTTCTAAATGTTCCACACGCTCCAGGGCACTCGCGAGCTGAGAACGAAGCAGGGCTATAGTTTTTAAATTGTTATCGTACTCATCGTAGCACTTTTCAAAGTCCCTGGATTGCCGCTTAAGGCAGTCACGTTCCTCACGAATCTCCTGGAGCTGCGCATGTAGCTCAACCATTTCATTTTTAATAGCACTATTTTTATTGACTATTTCTATAATTTCTACTTCACTTTCTTCTCTCTCTTTCACCAATTGCTCACACTGCTTTTTGTACTCATTCAGCTGTTGGAGCGCGACCTGGAGTTGGCTTTCCAGCTTGCGGGCCATTGTGCTGCGAGTATTCATTTTTTAAATTTAAACAATTACACTACTTAAAATACTTTAACCCTTCAAGGATCATAAGACCGCCGGCGGTCGCGCCATTTGATTACTGGAAACTCTGTCGCGGATCATAAGACCGCCGGCGGTCGCGCCCGTTCGGGCGACTTTATGCTCTTATACCTGCTGATACGTTGTATTTTTGTATGGACATGTATGTTTCATAGTCAATATAGAGATATTTCTAAGTAGTACCAACACACAGAAAAACAATAAATGCCATCTTGCCCATCTTGGAGATCATCTATTTTTTGCTATTATGTTACTACCTTCAAGTGGTCATTTCAAATTGGATTTATTATTGTTTTTTCTTTTATACCTTCGATAATTTCTCTTATGTCTGATAAATTGGACTTTCAATGACATTTTTGAAATAGTAACACAACAAAATACGTAACAAAATAGGTCCTAGCTAAGTTCAAAGAAAATCGAAATGAAACACAAAGTAAGTACATTATTATTAGGACTATTGAGAGGAACAATGTAATTTGCACACCAATCAAAAGAAAAAGTATTCATAGTAAACTTCCTTTTTACAGAATGTAGCTAAGTGGTCTAATTAAGTTTTTATAACATTTTTTGTGACCCAGGTCGCGTTATCTCTAGTTTGCGTAATTGGCGGCCATTATTGAAGCCACCTGTCATTTGAGATTTTTGGAATCTTGCATCCTTGAGGGGTTAAATAATTAAGATTTATTACAAAAGCAGAGAAGCAACGGTGTGAGTTTTGAAACAATGGATAAGGGTCAAATCTAAAGACTAGAGAGATAGTCTTCAAAGAGAAACAAAAAACAAAAAACTACAAATGAAAAGAAATAAAAAAAACAAAAAAAATTAAATTAAATTTGTTCGTATCCCTATTAATTAAATAAGTATATTAAATTAAATAAATATGTAATTTATAGTACCACTATACGAATTTTAAAGAAAATATAATTTATTTTAAATAAATATGTAGGTAGTCTATAACTTAAAATATCAATATAAACTTAATGTTGACCCTTTTATATTAGTTAAAATAGTTCTTTAGATATTAACAGAAAAGGAGATAATTATAATAGATTAGATACAACCAATAAGATCAGTATTAAAACAGTTTGAAATATAATAATTAACAAAGTTGATACTTTTATGAACTGACTATCTATTACTTCACTTAAGGGGTTTAAGTGTAGAAAGATAGATTTGTTAACTTATAAGGTATATTCTTATTATATATATAGGTATATAACTATTTATTTAGTATTTGTTTAAATTATGTAATTTTATATTATATTAATAACACAAATACGTTAGGCAAATATTTTTAGTCTACCAACTTGCTTCTCATAATAAAAGCAAAGTGAGACAAATATGCTAAAATTGCAAGATAATTAATATACTTGTAATAAGTGTTATAAGAAATTTAGGGATAGAACAAATATACTCCCTGGGTCTTCAAAGAAAATTTAAACTTATGTTCAAATAGCGGGTGTTGATCTTGACAGCTGGACCGCCAAACTATAAAATTTTAATTATTCACTTCTTAGGAGTTGAAGATGAAACCGAAACACTACGATTAAATTATTTTAGTACTTATTATAATTATGATACTATGTTTTCATAAAATTTAGTGAATTTACAATTAATTTCAAATAAAAATCATAAGAGCAACAGAATAACACGTATTAGTCACAGATGACAGCTGTCAAGTCCATCATCAAAATCGATAAACCCAGTAAAAAGTTATGCGGATTATTACAACGTAGGTCGACGAAAAAGTTGTCAATTAAATACGCATTATTAGATATATCTCTAAAAGTACTTGTCAGATCTCAATTAAATTTAAATGGGACCACATGACACGCAAAACCTTTCAGTTAATTGAGAACCTCCTCCTTTTTTGGAAGTCGGTTAAAAAGAAAAAAAAATGATTTACAAAAAAAAAAAACTAAACAATAATAACAGAAAGTTAAGGCAGCAAAAAATCAAACAATAAAATAAAAATTTATATCTTAACACTAGGTACATTACAAACTTACGTAATGTACCCAGTGTTTGCCGCCTTAACTTAGTCAAAATATTAAGCTATAATGTCTCGGTAGACATTACCTACCTACTTTATCCTCGGCTTTATTAAATATTACAATAAATAAAATGGCCCTAGTGTAGGCCGAGAGAAAAAAAGCCGGAGGAAAAAAAACTCTCGGTACTCTTTTAAAAGATTTAAAGTCAGATACAAGATAAAAACGCAGTAGTGGACCATGAAATGATCAGGACAATCACGAGACAGCCAATCGTGCGTGCCGAGACCATCCCATGCCACCTGCTCACAATATTTGTAACTATCTAATTTACAAGGCGGGTCATAGACATAGCCTGGTCGAGCTTTATTCAATTCCATGCCTTTTCATCATTAAGGTATTCATTGATTGTATAATAGGCTTTATTGCATAATGCTCGCTTAATAATTTTTTTAAAATTTAGTAAAGGCAGAGATTGAAGCGCAGCCGGAATCTTATTATATATTAAGATAGACATTCCTATAAAGGAACTACTTTTTTTCTTGAGCCGGCATTTAGGGAAAATTAATTTGTGGTCGTTCCTGAGTGTTACATCATTTGAGGCATTTCGATCACTACGACTAACAAATAAATGCCTATTTTTCCGTATGTACATTATATTTTCATAAATATACTGCGATGCAAAGGTCAGAATGTTGATCTCTTTAAACTTCTGTCTCAGAGATTCTCTACATCCCATTTTATAAATATAACGGATAGCCCTTTTCTGCAGAATAAAAATGACGCTAATATCAGCCGCATTGCCCCATAGCAAAATGCCATAGGACATTATACTATGGAAGTAGCTGAAATAAACTAATCGGGCTGTATCGATATCCGTTAATAATCGTATTCTTTTAATCGCGTATGCTGCAGAACTCAGTCTATCCGCCAATGTACAGATATGGGGTCCCCACTGTAACTTTGAATCAATGGTGATTCCAAGGAAAACGGCTGAGTTAATTAAGTTGAGTTATCACCATTGAGTTCTAGTTGCATATCAACTTGTTTAACATTTGGTGCAGAAAATTTAATACAATTAGTTTTTTTACTATTGAGAAGCAAGTTATTTACGCTAAACCAATGAACCAGTTCAGAGAGAGCATTGTTTACATCGTCATAGTTTGTTTCTTGTCTACGTAATTTAAATATTAATGAAGTATCATCAGCAAACAATACAATCTCATGCCTCTTCTCTACTAAATATGGTAGGTCGTTAATATATATCAAAAATAAAAATGGACCAAGAATTGAGCCTTGTGGGATCCCCATCTGTATACGAGACCCAGATGACTTAGTACCATCTACTTCAACCCTCTGAGTTCTATCACTAAGATAAGAACTCAGAAGTTTTAGTGCGGTATTTTTAATGCCATAGTGACTGAGTTTCCTGATTAAAGTGTCATGATGAACACAGTCAAATGCCTTGGATAAATCACAGAATACACCTAAAGCATCACGTGACTCCTCCCAAGCATTGACTATCGAAGTAAAAAGCTCGACACCGGCATCAGTTGTGGAGCGTCCTCTAGTAAAACCGAATTGCTTATTATGTAAAAGTTTATTTCTTGAGAAATGACTTAAAAGCTGACCGAGAATTACTTTTTCAAAAAGTTTACTACAGGCAGGTAGAATAGAAATGGGCCTGTAATTCGTTGGATCAGTATGACAACCGGACTTAAACAAAGGTATAACTTTACTATGTTTCATTAGATCAGGAAACTCACCACTTATAATACATTCATTAAATATAATCGCTAAGTGGGGTGCTATGATATCAATAATTGTACCAATAATTTTAACAGATATACCCCAGAGATCAGCAGTGTTCTTAATTTCTAAAGTTTTAAAAGTTTTAACAATTTCATTAGCATCTATAGGTCTGAAAATAAAATCACCTTTGCACGCATTAACATTTTGTTTAAGCAACGATTCAGCGACTTCGGGCGATGATATAAGCGCCTTAGTTGTCGAAAGTGGAATGTCGGCAAAGTGTTTTTCCAAAGCTGTTGCTACTTCATTAACCGCTTTAATAGAGTGATTGTCAATGATGAGTTCACTGACACCATTACGCTCTTTAACTCTTCCAGTTTCGGCATTTATAATATTCCAAGTAATTTTAATTTTATTTTTACTAGATTTAATTTTATTTCTAATGAATATTGACTTGGCCGCGGCACAAACAAGTTTAAAAATTTTTGAATAATTTTTGATGTAATTACAAAAAACAATGTTTGTATTATATGATTTTTCATGTAAGAGATCATATAATTTTTGTCTACTTTTATAGATTCCCGGAGTCGCCCAATCATTGAATGACATACAATACTTAGGAGAGATTTTTTTTGGTATAAATACAGTATTAAACACACTGTTTATATGATCGCATAAAACTCCATATTTGTCATTAACACCACCTACTAATGGTATCTCAATTTGGTTTTCAACAGTGTTTCTAAATCTCTCCATACGTTTCATGTTCACTGGAACGACCACTTTCCTCTTACTAACCTGCTTTTCCATATTATAATTGAAGCTGACTAATTGGCCACAGTGATCAGAGTATAATTTATTAATAATTGCTGAGAAGGACGGAGTCCCATTTGTAAAAATGTTATCAATACATGTGGCTGAAGAATTAGTTATCCGAGTAGGCTTGAGGAAGAGGTTAGTAAGATCACAACATTTGAACAAACTTAAAAATCTTTTAGTGAGTACAGTATCTTCCAATAAATTGATATTAAAGTCACCACACACTATAATGTCTTTGTTACGTTTAGCAGTTAACTTCGTTAATAATTCTTCTAATACTGCTTCAAATTGTTCATAACATGCACTGGGTGGTCTATAAATACTGACTATTATACATTGCGTTAACTCGATACAGGCTATCTCTATAGTTCGTTCAATGGAAAGGCTCACAATATCACTACGTACCTTAAATTTTAGGTCTTTATTTGTTATGATTAATGAGCCACCGTGTATAGCTGTCTTCCTAGAGAACGAACTGGCAACTTGGTGCTTATCAAAATTAAAAACAACCTGGTATTCTTTAAGCCAGTGTTCGGTTATACAAATTATACTGATATTATATTTATTCAATAAAAGTTCTAACTCTAGTTCTTTACCTAAAAGGCCTTGTATGTTTTGATGCACCAAGTTTAAACAATGCTTATTACATAAATATTTATCACTTAGTAAGTTACTTTTTACTTGTAATTGATAGCAAGAGACTTTCGCCTCTGTTGTCTGCTTATCTAATTTAAATTATTATTACTAGAAGTAGTACTAAAGGTACAACTGGAGTATGTCAGTGTTTTAGACTGCTCAATAGAAGCAGCTGTTAAATTAATACCCATGTCAAAAAGTAAATTATGTGATAGCAAGCATGCTATCTGTTTATAAAAATAATTAGATAGAATAAATCTATCCTGTCTCATAAAAAATGAGTCATTTTTAAAAATTAAATTAATGTCAATTAATTTAAATATATTTTTTGAATCATTGTTCATTGTCAAATTATTGTTTCCAATTTTATTATACAACAAAAGATTTAAATTATATCTTATTTTGTTTTCATTGCAGTTATCCTTAATATATGGTAATGTAAACAAAATAATCTTTTCTACTTTAAGTTTACATAATTTGTCTAAATAAAAGGATAACTGCTGTTGTTTTAAATTCCCTCTTCTACCGAATAGTAATATTAAGGTAGTGGAGGGTTCATACGTATCGTTTAAAACCTTATCCATTATTTCACCTACCGCGGCACCCGGCATACTAAAGTTGCAAACTGTACTGTTGCTATATATATGGTTCAACCTTGTACCCATATTTTTACCCAGTTCATCGCTATACATCATTATTTTCCTTTTGGGTACAGGCATAGTAGCTACGGAGCTGACATCATCTTTTCTTGTTTCACATGAAGGCTTTGTATGGACTATGCTTGAGCATTGATAGTCATGCTTTACAAGAGAATTGAACCGATCTTCATTATATTTCGAAAGTTGTATGAGTCCATCCATTGCCAATTCATGGTCACTAATCTCTCTCCTAGCGGAGATGTATTTTTCAGTAATTTCATTAAGACTGTAATTTAAATTACTAATCTTTAAATTTAATTCATTGATGTCAGCTTCATAGGTTTGCTTTGATTTATCATATTCTTCAAGTAACAATTTATGTTTTTCACTTAAGTTTAAATGATTTTTTACAATATTGTTCTTTTTTACTAATTTGCTTGTCTTTTTAATAAATTTATCTAACTTAACATATTTTTTGATTTTATTCTTGCTACCGAGGCTGACGCTCGACGGCGTTCCACATGCTGCTGATTCGTCACCTGTCAAGTCGATGGTGACAGGCTGAGATGACGCAGTAGAAGTACCGGAGACGTTTAGCAACTCGGAGAACAAGTTTTGTGTACACTGCGAACTGGCCTCAGATGCCTCTTTTTCTAATTGTTCCACACGCTCCAGGGCACTCGCGAGCTGTAAACGAAGCAGGGCTATAGTTTTTAAATTGTTATCATACTCTTCGTAACACTTGTCAAAATCCCTGGATTGCCGCTTAAGGCGGTCACGTTCCTCACGAATCTCCTGGAGCTGTGCATTTAATTCTACCATTTCATTTTTGATAGAACTATTTTTCTTTATTATCTCTATAATTTCTACTTCGCTATCCTCTCTCTCTCTCACCAATTGCTCACACTGCTTTTTGTACACATTCAGCTGTTGGAGCGCGACCTGGAGTTGGCTTTCCAGCTGGCGGGCCATTGTGCTGCGTGTATTCATTTTTTAAAATTAAAAAAAAAAAAAAAATTAAATTTTATACTACTTAAAATACTTTAAATAATTAAGATTTTAATACAAAAGCAGAGAAGCAACGGTGTGAGCTTTGAAATAATGGATAAGGGTCAAATCTATAGACTTGAGAAATAGTCTTCAAAGAGAACAAAACAAAAAACTAGTCAATGAAAGGAAAAAGAAAATTTAAATATGTAAATCGTAACCCTATAGCTAAATATATTAAAATAAATAAATATATAATTTATACCAATATTATACTAATTATGTAATAATATAGGTATAATTTATTTTCAATAAATATGTAGTCTATAACTTAAAAATATCCATATAAACTTATTATTGACCCTAGATAACAATACTAGATACCTAAAGCTTATAAAACAATACTTTTAATCTTATTTTAAATTAGTTAGAATAGATTTTTAGATATTAACAGAAAAAGAGATTAATTATATTAGATTAGATATAACTAATAAAATCAGTATTAATTATAAGTCAAAATATAATATGTAATTAGTAAAGTTAATATTTTTATGATATTACTATCTATTACTTCACTTAAGGGATTTAAGTGTAGAAAGATAGAATTTAATGAACTTCTAAAGTAATATTTATATTAAAGTATATAATATTTGTTGAAATTAAGTATTTTCATATTATAATTATAAGACAAATACGTTAGGCAAATATTTTAGTCTACCTACTTGCTTCTCATAAAAAAGCAAAGTGAGACCAATATGTTAAAATTACAAGATAATTAATAAACAAGATATAAGATAATTAATAAACTTGTTATGAACCAAATTGAAATTATCAGCTGTCAACACTAAAAGTACTAACACTAATAGTCTATAATCTATGTTGCATAGGGCAATACTATTTCCGGTAAACTTTGACAGCTCCCTCTCGTAAAACCGTGCGTGTGCGTCTCAACGCCCCTCTCGACATCGCGCTTGAATAATTAAAATATTATTGGTTATAAGTCGCTTTCGCCTTTTGTATCGTGTTGTGCGTTCATAATTGATATTGGATAATCATTTGTGTAAATGTAAAGTTGTGTGAAGTGTGACATCGCCGAGTGAATCGCCATTTTTTCGTCGTCACCACATCTCCATGCGTAAGTTCAACCACATTATCTTTAAAATCGCGATTGGCCAATTGTGTTTTAAGGTATAATTCAGGTTGACTTAGCACACCGGCCAGGACAACGCATCTCAAGAATCCAAGTAAGGACTTTAAATTAGTTTTATTTTTCAACGCTGCGCAACGCAGCTATAAGTTCGGTTGACTAATATCTGAAGTTTATATTCCCTTCCACTGCCAAACAATAAAATTAATTCCAGATATAACCGTAACATAATTTTTGGTAGCATAGCGCGGTTTTGTAAATCCACGCGTAGTTAGACTAGCGTTGGTAGCCATTTTGTTTTGTTACTGAAATACATTTAGGTTATTTTGTAAATTCCTTTGTTGGTAGCTTTGTAAATTTACCATTCGTGGTAGCCTTTGAAAATCTACCATTCTTGGTAGAAATGCATAATTATTTTTTAATTTAATTAAATTTGTTTAGAATTAAAGTTTACCTGTGTGGATTCTTTGTTGTATTAAAACAATTGCCTTACTTTAAACATTTGCAGTTAAAAGTTAAAAAAAAAAAAAAAAAAAAAAAAAAAAAAAAAAAAAAAAAAAAAAAAAAAAAAAAAAAAAAAATAAAGTTCATATTGTTTAAAAAAAAAAATAATTTTTTCATTTATAGTAAATGTTTTGTTTAAATAATTTAATAAAAGTAAATAACACAGGTTAAGATTGTTTTTAAAAGTTTAAATAGGTATCCATATTTATTTGTTAAAATAAATGTTTTGTGGAACTAGTTGTTAAACTTTATAATTGTATTCAAGTTTTATTATATTTGCTTAAAGGTTAATTGTTATAGATGTTTGTTATTAATATAAGATTGGAATAGTTGTTAGTGTGTATTTATAACTAAATTCATTGATTTTTTTTTTAAGTAAATTGTGTTCATTCCTAGAATCTAGTTAACGGAATATTAGATTTAAAAACTTAGTTTTAATTTTTTCTTATATTTCTATTTAAGTTATTTAAGACTTCATACTTGATTTTAACTCAGTATTAATTGTAGTTTCATTGGATTTAATTTTATTTTCTTGTTGATTGTAATTGTGCCTTTGAAGATGGCTTCGACCGCAGTCGCTATGGTTCGTGAATCATGTTCCGGACTTGCAGGTCAATTGAGATGGTTCAGCTCAGCGGCCGCTTTAGTGGATAGAGAGGATCGCACCGAGGCCTTGTTAGACAGGTATGAAAAATCCCCGGCCCGTCTTCAACAGGTGGAGACCTTGTACCAGCGCTTCCTTCTACACCAGGACGACGTGCCAATGGACTCGTTTCCAAAGGGGAGAAGGGAGCAAGCCCACGCGGATTATATCCAGATTTTGGACCTCGCCGATGCCATCTCACAACGCGCGCGGGAAGTTTCAGCCTCGCGCGCCGGAGCACCGCCTGACAGGCCTACTATGAAGACCCCCGTGGGTCTCTTAACCCGACTGCCTAACCTCGACCTCCCACGCTTCGATGGTCGACTCGATGCCTGGATGGGCTTCATAGGCTTGTTCGAAAGCCTCGTGGATTCAAGGGATGATTTGAGCCCTTCACAAAAGCTGGCCTACCTGCTCTCAGTGCTGGATGGAGAGGCCAGGGGATTAGTGCAGCACCTACCGATAGGTGACGGCAGCTATCAAGTTGCGCGGTCATTGCTCGCCAAGCGCTACCAGAATCAGCGCTGTCTGGCCGATGCTCATATCGACCAGATTATGGACATCCCTGTCGTGAGCAATACCGCCCAGTTGAGGACCAAGCTGCTCAACCCCCTCGTCGTGGCTACCAATGCTCTTAGCCGCTTGGGCCTGCCGGTCGACCAGTGGTCGTACTTGTTGGTGCGCATCGTGCTTAAGAGATTGCCGGTCTCCTTGAGGGCACGCTTCGAACAGGGGCACGCTAGGGATGAGGCCCCTCTCCCTACCTTCGAACAGCTCCTGACCTTCCTCGAGGACGAGTGTCGCGTTGGCGATGTTATGGTCGCCGACACTCCAGTGGCGTCGACGAGCTCTAGGACTTCGAACCAGCGGCGCACCGCCCAAACTGCGCCAGCGGGAAGAGCGCCCCCCCGCTTTGCTGTCGTTCAGGTTCCGCGCCCGGACTGCCGCTATTGTGGGTCCCAGGGGCACCGAACTGCGCAGTGCCCGGAATTCGCAGCGCTGCACGTGGCCGCTCGTAGGCGGATTGCTAAGGCCCGACGCTGGTGCTTCTCTTGTCTGGGGAACCACCTTAACCGCGACTGCCCTGACACGCACCTGTGTCCCAACTGTGGGGGCCAGCACCTGAGGGTGCTCTGTGCCAACGCGAATGCCCGCCGCGACCACCCGGGGTCGCCCTCGGGCGGGTATGTGAGTGAACGTCGGGAACAGCTCCGCACTTCGGAGTCAGGTTCACCTCCCCCCCGCCGCGCCGAGTGTGCTGCCGCTGAGCACCGACAGGGGTCGATGCGCAGCCCCACGGGCGGGTATGATAGCGGACCTCGGGTTCAATCCCGCACCTCTGTGTGCGGCTCGCCTCCACTTCGCTCGCGTGGCCAATCACGGTCACCTCCGGTGGTCTATCACGACTACCGTGATGCACGTCCGGCACGTTTGCCGTCCCCCCCTCTGGCCGAGCGTCCCCGCTTACAGCCGCGGAACCCGCCGTGTGGACGCTCCCGGCGCTACGAACCGCCAGCGATGGCTCGTGGCAGTCGCCACCGAGAAGAGGTAGAGTTTAGACCTCTACCTCATTTTGACGTGCCGACAGGGGAAAGCGGCGTTCGCTCGCCGCCACGCCAACGCTAGGACGTTGGCGTCTGCCCCCGCTATGCACCTCCCCCCTTAGAGACCGTTCTCTTGCCCACGGCATATGTCAGGGTTTGGGGACGGACGGGTGCCTCGGTTGTAGTCCGAGCTATCTTAGACACAGGTTCGCAAGGGTGCATTGCTTCGTCTTGGCTGGTGGGGCAGACTGGCCTTAATATTAAAAGGTATTCAGATGTAATAAGGGGTGTTGGGAATGCCCCTGTGTCCACAGTTGAGGGTAGCGTTTGGTTTGAATTTTCCCCCTCCAACTCTCCACGGCCGATGTTGGGGTCATCAGCCATAGTGATGGAGAATATATTGGGCAGCCACCCACAAGTTAGATTGTCTGCGGACGCGGTAAAATTGACCGCGAATCTGAACTTGGCTGACCCTAAGTTTGACCTACCTGGCACGGTCGACTTGTTGCTTGGAGCTGATGTGCTGGGTAAAATTTTACTCGGTAAGGATCGTGTTTTACAGCCAGGTGGCTTAGTGGCCCTTCGGACCATATTCGGGTTCGCTATGATGGGTCCAGTCTTGAGGACTTCCCCCCCTGCCGACACTGGAACGGCCTTGATGGTGGGCTCCGCCCTCTCTGACGCTGTGCAGAGATTCTGGGAGGTGGAAGAGCCACCACAAGCGCCCCGCTCTGATCCGGAACATGAGGAGTGCGAACGGTTCTACCAGAACAACACCACTTACCTCCGATCTGGCCGGATCATGACAAGATTGCCACTTCTCGCCGTACGGCCGCCTCTAGGTGCATCGCGGCCTACTGCAGAGAAGCGTCTGTTAGCAATGGAGCGGCGCATGAGCAGGGACCCTCTACTCAAGGAGAAGTACATCGACTTCATGCGGGAGTATGAGGACTTGGGACATATGTCTGTGTCAAAAATTGACTGGCGCTCGACGGAGCATTTTTTCCTCCCGCATCATGCGGTAATAAAGCCATCTAGTGGCAAGCTGCACACAGTATTCGACGGTTCGGCGCAGACCACTTCGGGAGTGTCCTTGAACCAGTGTCTTCATTCTGGTCCCAAGTTACTCAAGGACCTTTGTGACGTCATCACGCGGTTTCGGCGTCATCAATTCGTTTTCGTGGCTGACATCAAGATGATGTTCAGGCAAACGGTCATTCACCCCGACGATCGCAGATATCAGCTGATATTGTGGCGAGAAAACCCGCAAGATCCCATGCGTGTCTACGAGCTCAATACGAACACGTACGGGCTGCGATCAAGCCCCTATGTGGCCATACGATCGCTCTGGGAGCTCGCGGATCGAGAGCGTATGTCATTTCCTCGCGCAGCCGCCATGTTAAAGGAGGATTTATATGTCGATGACATATGCACTGGCGCGTCCACGGAGAGAGAGGCTCTCCTCTTACGTGATGAGTTGATTGGGATACTAGCCTCCGCAGGCTATGAGTTACGTAAATGGATCTCTAACTTACCGGCGCTCTTGGAGGGACTACCGGATGACCACCAGCAGGATCCTCACCTGTTTGAGAACTGTGACAATCCAACAATGATGACTTTACTTGGAATTCAGTACAGACCAGTTCAGGACATCTTCACCTTTAACGTCGACTTGGATTCACCTCACACCTGGACGAAACGACTGGTTCTGTCGACTGTCGCAAGAACGTTCGATCCCAATGGCTGGATATGCCCGGTCATATTCTGGGCCAAATGCTTCCTGCAGAGGCTTTGGACCGCAGGTCTCGGATGGGACGAGCCACTCCGCGAAGCTGTATTGGAAGACTGGCTCCTATTCGCTTCATCATTGCCTGCCATCAACAGGATCTCGATACCTCGTGCTATGCTTCCGCCAGGGAAGCATACAGCGTCCCTTCACGGCTTCTCGGACGCTTCCGAGCGTGGGTACGCAGCAGCAGTATACTTACGCACCGTCACCATGGATGGTCAGGTAAAGGTGTCCTTGGTCATGGCTAAGAGCAAGGTCGCGCCTCTTCGAACTGCCTTGACAATTCCTAAGTTAGAGTTGTCAGGGGCGTCTCTTCTTGCTCGTCTTTTAAATCACGTCATGTCCACCTTGGGCCCGTCAGTTAACATTGAAACTGTCTATGCATGGACTGACAGTCAAATTGTTCTGTGTTGGCTGAAGACGTCAGTCCACACATTAGAGGTGTTTGTAGCAAATCGGGTCTCTCAGATCCAAAAGTCAGAGACTCCGTTGATTTGGAGGCATGTGCCTGGCGAAGTCAACCGTGCTGATTGTGCGTCACGAGGATGTATGGCCCCATTCTTGGTTGAGCACTCTCTCTGGTGGGGACCTGAGTGGTTGACCAAGTCAGAGTCTAATTGGCCGCGAACGCCGGCCTTGAATAGTGTCGCATTACCTGGGTTGCGAACCCTTGCGATTGAACGGCGGGACCGTCAGTTCGACCCAGATTTTCTAATGAACCGCTACAGTTCATTAGACAAGTTGCTGGCTGTCACCGCTTGGATTAAGCGCTTCATCAACAATTGTAGGCACCCACAGACCAAACGTTCGGAGGCGTTCTTATCGCCACAAGAGCTCCAGGATGCTCTTCTCCATTGGGTTCGTGCTGTGCAAGAAGCACACTTCGAGAACGAAATCGATATCCTGAGGAAAGGCAAATCCAAGCTGTCTGGAGCCATCTGTAAATTGAGCCCTTTTCTGGACAGTACGGGTCTTTTACGTGTCGGAGGGCGTCTTAGGAACGCAAATCTCCCTTATGGAGCACGTCACCCCCTCCTGCTACCTAAGAGTGGCCACCTGGTGAATTTGTTGGTGACTGATCGTCACATAAAAAATTCCCATGCCGGCTGTAATGCCTTATTGGCTATTTTACAGCGAGAATTTTGGATCTTATCAGCCCGAAGAACGATACGTAGTGTGGTCTTTCGCTGCATGCCTTGCTATAGACTCAAGGCTTCTACCATGCAGCCGATCATGGGTGACTTGCCCTCGGATCGAGTCACGGAGACGAGGCCATTCGCTGGAGTTGGTACGGACTTTGCAGGTCCCTTCTTAGTCAAGACCTCGACTCTCAGGAACAGTAAAACTGTCAAGGCTTATCTGTGCGTCTTCGTCTGTCTGTCCACCAAGGCGGTCCATTTAGAACTCGTTTCAGCTCTTTCGACAGAGGCTTTTGTCGCTACGTTGGATAGGTTTGTGTCGCGACGAGGACTACCGTCCTTGATTCGTTCTGACTGCGGCACCAACTTCAAGGGCACAAATAATTATTTAAAAGAAATATATGAATTCTTGTCGTCTAACGAGACTGAACTTGCTTCTAGGCTAGCTAGTCGCCGAATAACCTGGAAGTTCAGTCCCGCTTCATGTCCCCATTGGGGAGGAATATTTGAAAGTGTTGTAAAAGTTGCCAAAACACATTTGCGACGAGTAATTGGTGAATCAGTATTGACCTTTGAAGAGCTCGCAACTGTGTTTTGCAAAATTGAAGCTGTTATGAATTCACGCCCGTTGTGCCCGATCTCCTCAGACCCTAACGATTTAGAAGCCCTTACGCCGGGACATTTTTTGATTGGACAGCCGCTTAACGCCCTGCCGGAATATCCTTTTGTTGATGTGAACCCTCATCGTCTCTCGCGGTTTGAATTGGTCCAACAGCTCACTCAGAGTTTTTGGAAGCGTTGGAACTTAGAATACTTACATATCCTCCAGCAGCGCGTTAAGTGGACTGATAAAACTGATCCACCCCATGTAGGGGACCTCGTTTTAGTTAAGGATGCTAACTCACCGCCACTTTGTTGGCGCAGAGGGCGCATTCTTAACCTTGTCTTGGGTGCTGATGGAGTGCCCCGTTTCGCTGAGGTCCGGGTGGACGGCGCGATACTGAGGAGAGCGGTATCAACATTGTCACGACTACCAGTTAGTTAGCGGCCAGGTAAGTCCTGGCCGAGGCGGGTAGATGTTATGAACCAAATTGAAATTATCAGCTGTCAACACTAAAAGTACTAACACTAATAGTCTATAATCTATGTTGCATAGGGCAATACTATTTCCGGTAAACTTTGACAGCTCCCTCTCGTAAAACCGTGCGTGTGCGTCTCAACGCCTCTCTCGACATCGCGCTTGAATAATTAAAATATTATTGGTTATAAGTTGCTTTCGCCTTTTGTATCGTGTTGTGCGTTCATAATTGATATTGGATAATCATTTGTGTAAATGTAAAGTTGTGTGAAGTGTGACATCGCCGAGTGAATCGCCATTTTTTCGTCGTCACCACATCTCCATGCGTAAGTTCAACCACATTATCTTTAAAATCGCGATTGGCCAATTGTGTTTTAAGGTATAATTCAGGTTGACTTAGCACACCGGCCAGGACAACGCATCTCAAGAATCCAAGTAAGGACTTTAAATTAGTTTTATTTTTCAACGCTGCGCAACGCAGCTATAAGTTCGGTTGACTAATATCTGAAGTTTATATTCCCTTCCACTGCCAAACAATAAAATTAATTCCAGATATAACCGTAACAAAACTTATAATAGCGTTATAAGAAATTACGAGAAAGAACAAATATACTCCCCGGGTTTTCAAGGAATATTTGAACCAAAGGTCAAAAAGCGGGCGTTGATCTTGACAGCTGGACCGCCGAATTATAAAATTGGGATTATTCACTTCTAATATGAGTTGAAAATGAAAACAAAACACTCCGACTCAATAACTTAGAACTTATTACAATTTTAATACTATATTTTCATTAAAATTAGCGAATTTAAATTTAATTTCAAATAAAAATCTAAGAGCTACAGAAAAACACGTATTTAGTCACAGATGACAGCTGTCAATGCACATCATCAGCATAAAGCACATCATCAACATAACAGTTATTAAGCAAAATAAGCGCACCTAGCGGATAATTGTTCCCAAACCTTATTGCAAGCTCTTTCAAGCAACGTGTGGCTAGATAAGCTGAGCTTTTCAAACCATAAGTAATAGTCTTAAGACGTAAGCATTTTATTTCTTCCTCTGTGTTATTGCGAAAAAGAATATTTTGTAGCGGTGTAAATTGAGGATTAAGCATTACACACCTATACATTTTCTGAATATCAGTTTAAAGGACACGGGCGAAAATGGGCCTAAACTTTACGGTCCGTTACATCATTGAAATACTTATCAATATTCGTTTCAAGTTTTTTCATTCCCAATGGCGAAACGATTCGTTATTTTACCATGGGATAGTAAATTGATTAATAAATTGAAACACTTTTGTTTTCCTGTGCCCTAGTACTCTTTTCTGTCCTATAGTGACACTTCAAATGTTGCTAGGTGAGAAAAACGAATTATTGGATTTCCAATTCGTTTTTTTTTTTTGTCTTTATTTTTAAGTTTTTTTAATATGTACTTATGTTGCATAATAAGAGAATGCAATGTTATCGTGATTTGCAATGGGTTTATATATTTATAATGGTTTTATTTAAAAAAGATACTAATTATAAAAAAACGACCACTTATTTTTTAAGGTGGCAATCTAAAGCGTAAAAAATTAAGTCAGGTGTCGCCTGTCGGTCAATTGTCAAAGTCATTACTCATTCGCTCGTTTTGCTCTCAGCTTGCGGCAGTGAATATTTTTGTGTTTTGTTAATATCGTTTGGTTTTCTTTCACGACTTTCGCTACGTTTAAAGGATTCTGACGATTATTGCTGTAACACACGACTCACGCTTTTCTTACAACGGATTTTGTTAACTTGCCTTCTCGACGACCTCAGCCTGTTTCCTGGATTTCGAATACTTACAAAATAATAAATTAATACAATGAGCGAACAACATCATTGTGTAAACTGCGGTATAGCCACTTGGCGCAGTACTACTATAGGAATGCATCAACTGGAAGATGAGGGCATTCTTTCAGTTATACAGCAATGGATTGCACCCCAAGTGGTAAGTTAAGTTTATTACTTCGTCACTGTTAAATTACTTTGTAATATGATTAAAACTTGTAAATGTGCCTTTCGATTGTTTGAAATGAAACACGAAAGACTTTATTTAATTGATTTTCTATTTACCACAAGTATTTTCTGCTGGTTAAAAAAATACTTAGTCTTCATTAACAATATATTTTAAACTACTGTACTTAAGTTTTATGCAAACTGACTGAGGATCCTTCTGACTAATCTTGGTTGTGCCAAGGCATGCATCTACTTGATGTCACCGCTTATTTCCGACATGTTCAAAAGTTAAATCTACATACTCTAATTGAATAATAGATGCTAATCAATGTTGTCCTTTTTAGGTTAACAACTCTCATCACATCTGCCAAGCCTGCAGGAATTTAGCAGTTATTGCCATGGGCATTAATGAATCACCTCCACATGTAACAACTGGACATCGTCAAGTATGCATCAACTGTGGTCGTTCAGTATTACGGGCACGATCACATGTACTGCGTACTGACACTGAACGAGAGAATATGATTCGAACGGTTATTCGTGAATGGATTATACCTCGTAGTGTAAGTATTTTGTTTTTGTATGTTTATTTATTATATTACCTAGTAAGTTAAAAGAGGAAATTGTGCAGTAGCTTTTTGCCAATGTTATAGCGATTTAGTGTAAATGACAAGTAATTAACTCACTACCCAGCAGTGAGATTTAGACAAAAAAAAAACATACTTTATAGTAGCATTCATAAAATATATTTTTTATAAAGGGATCGAGGGAGGGATAGTTTCAGATGTTCAATTCATTGCTATAAAATGACTTAAATATAAATTCTGTTTCAGATTCCACATGGCAGAGCTCTTATATGTCACAGTTGCTGGGTGAGAGCCAATAGAGATGCTCGTCATTTTGTTGGTTCACCATCTGGATCTTCAGCGTTACAAGTGGAAATAAGTCAACAGGGTGAGACTTCTTCATCTACTGTAACACCGCATGAATCTATATCTCAAACCACCCTACCCCACCCCAGCCCATCCCCACCTACCAGCTCAGGCCATGAATCTCTTTATGAGCCTCCGTCTCAATCTGCTCAAAGACAGAGAGATATGATAGTTTTACCGGACTACATTAGGGCTGTCGAAACTGAGTCACGTTGTTTTGTGGAAGGGTGTCAAAGGTTAGAAAGAAATAGAGTTCCTGACGGCACAAGAAAAATGTTATTAAATTCTTTAAACTTCTATGTTCCAAAAAACAACAGATTGTGCAATCTGCATAATAATACACAATCTTGGGATTTTCTGGCAGGGGCTTTAGAAAATTATGTTAATGTGTTTACAGCATTGCATATTCAGGATATGCTTCTACTGAAAGGTCTCCCAAGCGCTGTGCTCAATTTTTCGGACATTTTAAATATGGAAGACCACTCGGTCCATCACTGGATAGGTCTTACAAAAGATCAATTCCAAAGTATTTTAAATCAAGTACCCCAATTATGTCTCAAACCTTCAGGGCGCATTGGATTGACTGCTTATTTAATGAAACTAAGAACTGGTGATTCTAATGAAAGAATCTCAGAATTATTTAATATTCCCAAAAGAACTCTAGATGGTTATGTGTCTGAAGCTCGAGACCTTTTATATGATTATTTTGTGCCGATGCATTTAGGTCTTAACCACATTAACCGGCAACAAATAGTAGAAAGAACATTGTTAATACCCCAGGGCTTATTTGGAACTGTGGATGGCGAAAATAAGCCTGTTATAATTATTGACGGTACGTACTGTTATGTTCAAAAAAGTTCGAATTATCTTTATCAAAAAAGATCTTATAGTTTACATAAATATGACAATTTAGTAAAACCATTCATGATTGTTTGTGCAGATGGTCATATTATTGATGTGATGGGCCCCTATCCGGCAACGACATCCGATGCAGATATAATTAATCAAGAATTTCGTGACCCTAATTCAATGTTATGCCAATATTTTACATCGGATGATGCCTTTATATTGGATAGGGGCTTCAGAGATGCCTTGCCCTTGCTAAATGAATGTGGTTACAGAACGTACGTCCCACCAACATTACAGGAGGGTGAATGGCAGCATTCCACTATTGAAGCGAATAAGTCGAGGGCAGTCACCATATGTAGATGGGTTGTAGAAGTGGTTAATGGCTGGTTTAAAAGGGACTTTAAATTGCTACGACAAGATTATTTTAATACTGCCTCCAGGCACTTGATGAAAGATTTTAAGGTGGCTGCGTCTCTTCTTAATGCTTTTCGCCCTCCTATTAGAAACCGTGATGATGCTGGGGAGATATTACAGATTATTAATGAAAATATGTTCAAAGAGAATGATTTAGGAGATTATGTTAATCAAAATAATGTGAATAGACGCAGAGCTGATTTTATTAGAATGAATGTACATAATGATAATCTCAATGATTTTCCCCAGCTCACATATAGTGATTTAATTAAAATATCTTTGGGGACTTACCAGATCAAACAAGCTAGGTCCTATTACGGAGAGCACATCAGGCATGATGGGCGATATGAAATCGAAGTGTGTCGAGAAACAGACAGCAACCTACTGAGAGAATTGTCAACACCCAATAATTGTTGGTTATTAAGAGGACGAATAAAGTCCCGGCATATAAGTGCAAAAACGTACTTTGTATACATATTAGTTGACAATTCTCACAGAGGAAGGGACGCCATCCGAGCTTATTATTGTAATTGTGTTGTAGGGAGACGAACAGTAGGTTGCTGTTGCCATGTAATGTCCGTAATATGGTACCTAGGCTGGGCAAGACATCAAGAAAATCTAATACCACCTGCACAATTTTTAGATAACGTTCTAATAATTTATGATGATGAATAAATAAATGTTAAAATAATTAACTTTTTTTTTATTTAACTCTCCCCTTTATTATCGACAAATGAAAAATAACAAATACATAGATTGAATTGTAATAAACAAGCTTTATCATTCAACCTTAGGTGTCCATAATGTTGTAATTGTACTTTAAATAATACGAGTACTGAGTGACTTTAACGATTTGAGGTTATTTTTTACTAAACAAAGTCATCTTGTAACTCTTTTCTCCCATGGAGGATTTATGCAAAATGTTCTGTATTTAACAAAGGACTATAGTTTCTATAGAATAACACTAAAATTACTTAAAATAATATAAGTACTGAATGACTATAACGATTTGAGGTTATTTTTTACTAAACAAAGTCATCTTGTAACTCTTTTCTCCCATGGAGGATTTATGCAAAATGTTCTGTATTTAATAAAGGACTATAGTTTCTATAGAATAACACTAAAATCATCAATGTAACGTTCAGGCCCAACTTTCTATGGAAGTTCGCCCGCCTCCTTTGAAAAAGTATAATCACCAAAGCGAAACAAGAGAATAATATCAAATAAGTAGCTCTTTTTGAACTGGAGGCCCATTCAACATTAAATCATTAAGTGAAACTTTATTTTTGTCTGCATAGAAGCATCGAATACTGCCCTAACCTTTGTCGTTTTACTACTTTCATTTATAACAGCATGATGTGGTAAAAAATATACAGAATCCTTATTTTAATTGTAAGAACTAAGCTCCACATATTCAGCATGACCTAATGTTACAAACTCATTAGTGAATTCATTGTATTTAATTTTCAATAAAGAATTTTTTTGTACCTTTTTTTCTAAGTTAAGAAATCTATGATATGCAGAATCGAAAGAGTTACCAAGTGTATTGTTTACATCCTCTAATGGTACCTTCAAAGGCATATCAACATAGAATGTTTTGTTTACAATTTGAACTGAATTTTGAAAAATACTCTCAGCGAGCTCGTGTTCAGTTAATTTTTCATTAAATGTTTCCGGGACCTGTTCAGCCTTCCAAAAGCGTTTTAAAGTTTCATTGACATCAGTCTCGCATGTTAAGCAAAGCAAAGAGGTTACCTTAGGCTTAGAGGCCTGCTGTGCAGGCAGCCCTCCCGCTACTACATATCCAAACCTTGTGTTTATTAGTTGTGGTTGTGTTATATTCTCGTTCTCAGGTGGCAACAAGACCTGGAAAAACACATCCGCACCAATTAACAAATCTATTTCAGATGGTGTTTGAAACGTCTTATCCGCCAGAACAGTATTGGTAGGGATATTTATTTTAGAAATATCTATCCTGCTATGGGGGAGTTTACACGTTATTTTCTTAACCACTTGGCAAATTAAAACACAAATCACTTGTACAATCCAATAGGTGACAAAGTCATATGTGGGTATGATAATAATTATTGTGTTATCGTTCACTATAAACTAACATTAGATCACTCCAACAGTTATTTGAACTTTTGTTTAAAGTTTAAAGTTTCTGCACCACAACGAATTACACAACAATATTCTTGCACTTTTGAGTCAGTTCAGGACAAAATATAATATCGTATTAATCTCACAGTATAGTATCAACTTTATACTCATTAAATTTGCATTTATTTACGGAGCAGATTAACACACGTCGTTCTACGATCACCGCCAAAATAATGATGAGGGTTATCGCAAAAAGGTGTTTGTACCCCTTTTTCCAAGATGGCGGGCGGGGCACAAGGGCGGCAACCCCACAAACTTGGCGTTAAGCTTCTATTGACCCCCCATACATGTCCCAAAAATAAAATTGCGTCCTCTAACAAATGCAAAGCTCATGTAACATTTCAATGGACTAAGTCAATAGAAATGGGATCGATTTTAGTTGGAAAATTCATATAAATATTATTTATAATAATCATATAATTTATGGAGAATTTTAAGTGTTTAATTTATATCAAACAAATTGATTTAATACAAACTTTACCTTACAAAGTTATAAACTTTACCTCTTTATAACATTAATTAGTATAGATATATTTATGTTCTGAAATACAGTTTCATTTTTAATATTTCGCCTACTTTGTAGTCATTTATTTTCTATTGTGATAAAATCATATATAATAATTATTTATTTATTTCTTACAAATATTTATTGAATGAATTTAGATTTTTTTTCACTAATGCTAACACGTAGTTATACTTAACACTATGAGCGTTATAGCCGGCAGTACATTGCTAGCTTAATTATAAGCTAGCAGTTTTCTATAATCAATTCCAAAATCGAAAAAAATAAAATGTTTTTCTGCATTTCTTTTGTATATATTTTCAGCACTTAAGAGGAACGGATACCGGCTCTTTCTCTATACAAACGTAGTCGACTGTTTTCTCCCTGGATAATGACACTAGATCAAATATTTTTGTAAAATAAAACTTTTACCTGCTATAACCATGCCCTTACGTTTTGTTTTTTTTTTTTCATATTCTTATTATATTAGGTAGTAGGAGTCTTCAAAAACTAGAAATATTGCCTAATTTTTTGTACATTTTCAGACACTCATAAAAAATAATAATTCATATTTACAAAAAAAAAGAAAACCGAGCGGCATAGCTGAAGGCTTTTTTTATTTACGTAAAAAAAATAAAAAATAAATTGGCATGTTTCGGGGAGAAAACAGTCGACTACGAAATGATGTTTTGGTCAATAATTATCTACCTAAAACGGTCTGAGCTGCAGTTGTCCCTTTCTTGCTGTTTGTGGGATTGGTCTGGGGGAGGAAAGGGTCAAAGTAGTACGTATACACGCCAGCGAAGTGATGCCGCATAGTCGATAATTATATAGATACACTAGTGATGTATTATTTTGTCGATATTTTCAAAAATTCGTATTAACAAAATTAAATAATCTCTCTTTTCATAAACTACAATAAAACCTTATTTGGATGCGGTTTTCATTGTAACATTGTGCAAACCTGGGCTAAGGGTAGGGGTAGGGTAGGGCTAGGGTTTCTCTAACAAATAAAAATGATAATTATGGTAAATAATTTAAATAATTATGTTGTTTATGTTTTTGGTTTGACTATAATTTTGGCTAACGGTAGTCTGATTACTGAGGCAAAGGAAGGATACTGTAGAACGACTGACGGACAGACACTAGGAAAAGTAGGTTAACTAAATAAAGCTACAAAATTTCAAAATAAGAAGCATTATTTTATTCAGTTCAAGTAAGTAAAGAGTTATTTAATTATTTCTTTTCCTTTCCCTTAAGGCAATCATAGTAAAATTTTTCTAATATTGGTTCTATTAAGTTCCAGAAAGCATCTTTCATTTTAACCGACTTTTAAAAAAGGAGGAGGTTCTCAATTCGACTGTATTTTTTTTAATGTATGTTCTCAGAACTTTTGACTGGGTGGACCGATTTCGATCAATTTTGTTTTAATTGAAAGGTGTTGCGTGTCATATGGTCTCATTTTAATTTAATTGAGATCTCACAAGTACTTTTAGAGTTATATCTAATAATGCGTATTTACTTGACTACTTTTTCGTCGACCTACGTTGTATTATAATAACAACCGCATAACTTTTTACTCGGTGTACCGATTTTGATAATTCTTATTTCAATCGAAACTAATACTTGTCATATAGTTTTGTTTAAATTAGATCGAGATCTGATTACAACTTTTTGAGTAATCTTTAATAGCGCGTATTTACTTGACTATTGTTTCGTCTTATTACGTTGTATTACTTGTCGATGTAATTAAAGTCGGTTTTTTTCGTTTGCGAGCAAACACAATTACCAATTTTTTGTTAAATGATTCCTTTAGGGCTCCACAAAATAAAATAGCAGTAACTTCGTAGCATTTCCAATATTTTTTTAAAATAAATTCGGACTACTCTGTAATGAGTTATGCATGGTCAAACATTAAAAAAATTATACGTGGCGACTTTAGAACCTCCTCTGTTTTTCTTAGTCGGTTAAAAATTCTTAATCAACCACAAAATAATGAAATAAAAAATCAATAAGTGGTCCTGAAAATCTGTGTTAGGGTTTATCCCTAACTGAAGCTTGAAAAAAAAAAAAAAGCCGAGGACTTATCTTTTGTGAGACGCACTGCCACCTTTATTAGTGACTATTATTTTAAATGTCTTTATTGTTAGTTATGTGTTCAGTTGTTTTAATTTCTTTTTTATTATTATTATTTCTTTTTATTTATAGTTTGTTTTTCCACATTTATTTTGATGTTTTTTTTTTTTGTATTGTACTAATTTTTATCTTATGTTCATCGTTTGTATTTCAGTGTGTTTCGCAAATAAAGCGCTTATTATTAGGTATTACTAGCTGTACCCGCGACTTCGTCCGCGTGGAATTTAACAAAAAAGTTAAAAAAAAGTTCGATAAAATGATCTTTGATATTCTTTGATTTCCTTTAATAGCATGAGCAGGCGGTCGAGCGATGCGGGGCAGAGGGGATTGACTCGCCCGCGCCGTTATAGGCATCTCAAGGAAAGAACGTTCAACGCTGTCTCGCCGAGCATTAAATGTTTCGCTGCTACTTACTTCTAACGACGATATCTCAAAAACTATTTATCTGATTAATATAGTGTGAAGACCAATTTTAATCTGCATTAAATGCCTAAGCTAAATAACATATTCATTTGGATAAGGATTAATACTGAACTAAAGAAAATATCTTTAAAAATAACGTAATGTTTTTAATTAAAAATTTGAACATAAAAGTGGTTATTGTAAGTCAACCCTAAGAGATAGAGATATGCTATCGCGGACTTTTTTGTAGCATTTTTATAGATTTTGAATTCGCTGGTATATTATAAAACGATATCTTTGCTAGTTTACGCAGCGTTCGCGTGGAAAGCTCCCCGTTGGCGAGATTTTTTGCGACCTCTTCAACATTTATCGCCGTATTTCTGCTAATTTACATTAAAACATAATAAATTATGTACTTAAACCTTCCTCAAGAATCACTCTTTCTATTGTTAAAAACCGTATAAAAATCCGTTGCGTAGTTTTCGAGTTTATCGCGTTCAGACAGACAGGGACTTTTTTTTTAACCGACTTCCAAAAAAAGAGGAGGTTCTCAATTCGACTGTATGTTTTTTTTTAAGCTATTGCATAGCTTCTATCGCAGGCCTTGAGCGCGGGGACCGAATTCAGAAATTCCGTAACAAAAAAACCTCACGCTCCCCACTCCGACGGGCACGGAGGTGTGGCTTGAAGGCCGTGCATCGTCTAACGTCGTTTCAGTTCGGCAGTCTTCGATGGTCTTCGACACGGCGTTGTGTGCGTGCGATTAGACGTATTGTACGACTCTACGAAACTCGCACGAATCGAGACGAGCTGCTCCGAAATCGGACGAATACATAAGCAGCTGTTTATGAGAAAGTATATAGGTGTATAGGTATTTATGTACTACAGTGAATAGCTGTACTTGTAAAATTTGTGTATAAAGTGTTTTGAATATGAATCACGCTCAAAAAGTGTAACTTGAATTGATATCAAAGAAAAAGAAATACTGCATAAATAAAATAAATAAATAATTATAATTGCATAAGTTGATACAAAATGCTATGCAATAGCTTTACCGCGGCCGTCCCCGAGTGCCACACGTCTTTTTTTTTATGTATGTTAGCTCAGAACTTTTGACTGGATGAACCGATTTCGATGGATTTTGTTTTAATTGAAAGGTGTTGCGTGTCATGTGGTCCCATTTTAATTTAATTGCGATCTGAGACGTACTTTTAGAGTTATGTCTAATAATGCGTATTTACTTGACTACTTTTTCGTCGACCTACGTTGTATTATACCGCATAACTTTTTACTCGGTATATCGATTTTGATGATTCTTACTTTAATCGAAAGATAATAATACTTGTCTTGTAGTCTTGTTTAAATTAGATCGAGATCTGATTACAACTTTTTGAGTAATCTTTAATCGCGCGTATTTACTTGACTATTTTTTCGTCTTATTACGTTGTATTACTTGTCGATGAAATTGAAGTCGGTTTTTTTTCGTTTGCGAGAAAACACAATTATATAATAAGTATAGATAGATGATCATGCTACTTGGGCGTAAAATTTGATACTGCAGCACTAAATTAGCTCTTAAAAAGCACTAAATTTTTAGAAAAAATTTTAGTGATTCTGCCCATAATTATGACTATTCTAGCTTTACAGCCGTATTTTTCTATAATCAATTAAAAAATTTAAAAAAAAAATTTTCTCTGTGATTCTAGTACATATATTGGAAGCACTCAATGAGCTCTAAATTATTAATGCTAACACCTAGGTCTGCTTAACACTATGAGCATTATAGCCGGTAGTCCATTGCTAGCTTACGTGAAAGCTAGCAGTTTTTAACCGACTTCCAAAAAAGAAGGGGGTTCTCAATTCGAGAACTTTTGACTTGGTGGACCGATTTCGATCAATTTTGTTTTAATTGAAAGGTGTTGCGTGTCATGTGGTCCCATTTTAATTTAATTGAGATCTGACAAGTACTTTTAGTTATTATATCTAATAATGCGTATTTACGTGACTACTTTTTCGTCGACCTACGTTATATTATACCGCATAACTTTTTACTCGGTGTACTGATTTCGATGATTCTTACTTTAATCGAAAGCTAATACTTTTTTTGTAGTCTTGGTTAAATTAGATCGAAAACTGATTACAACTTTTTGAGTAATCTTTAATAGCGCGTATTTACTTGACTATTTTTTCGTTTTATTACATTGTATTACTTGTCGATGTAATTGAAGTCGGTTTTTTTTCGTTTGCGAGCAAACACAATTATATAATTTATGATCATGTTTCTTGGGCGTAAAATTTAATATTGGAGCACTAAATTAGCACTTAAAAAGCACTCAATATTTATCAAAAATTTAAGTGGTTTTGCCCATTTGACCATTCTAGCTTAACAGACGTGCTCGCTTGGTGGTATTTAAAGTCGATATTAAACAGTAATACAATTTATTGCGTAGGTAAACATAAGATATTACATAGACGTGTTTGTACAATCGTCACTAGTAATGCAGTGAGTGATTCGCCGCAGTGGGCGCATGCGAAGAATACAGTCGACGTATGCACTTGTGTGTGACACACACTTGAAAGGCGTTAACACTTTCTATACGTTAGTCTTTTTTCCTGATTGATGATTGATTTGATTGATTGATTGATTTTTAAATATCTTTATTAAATCATACAAGTACACAAAATGTTTAACAAAAGCATCACTTATTGTTAACATCATATTTATTAATACATTTTTAGGCTAACTCACCTTTACAAACATATACGTTGAAACACGAAAAAGTAATTATAACATGTTTACACAAAAACACTTCACAGGTATGAGTAGTACAATTAGTACCTAATTTTAGATATGTGCCGTTTGTAAAACGTTGCACATTTTTAAAAATTTACACTTAATACTTATTACACTTAGAAAATGAGTGTAAAAATAAAAAAATAAAGAATAGATTTACAAAAGTATACTTATTAGTTTACAATTTTATAATAGAAATAAAAATAAATCAATGTGGGTATGTAGAAATATTTACTGAGCTTTGGATCGACATAGTCAAGTATTCCCTTTGGACAAGGGTTTTTAAACTATATTATATTTAAATTAGAGAAATAAAACAAGAAACTTGTTGCCCACTTGGAGGCTGGTATATTTCTGGTTCTCACACAGTATATTTTTACATTCATCTCTCTTCGAAAACAAGTCCAGGAATTATTATTTGATATATGAGATGTTTTGTCTAACAGAGTTAATTCTACGAGCTGACGGTCGTAATGCTATGTCAGCGAAACTGCACGTGCACTAATCTAACACGGAGGTCTGGGGTGCATGCATAACTCCTCCCTCCCCAAGAGCGAAATTATCGGGTTGTTCGTTTTTAATAACCTTCCGATGATTTCGCTTACATGTAAAAATTGTACTTCCTAACACATATAATAAGAATAAAACAATACAAGTTAAAACTAGAAATAATGTAATATAAACTATAACTACACTGATTTTAGAGTCCTTTTCATTAAAACTTTCACTCACTATTTCACTTTGCCTTAAAACTCTAGCCATATACTTCACTTCGTCTAGATTAATTCCTTGCATATTAAGTACGCGTGCACCGGATAATGTCGCATCTTTAGTGTGTACGGGCAACTGCGGTAGGTTTATGATACGAATTGGTTCCACAGATTCATTCTCTATTAAAATAGGGGGATGTTGAATTTTAATCCCTTGAATCTCCACATCACAAGGCTCATCGATGTTCATGATGTAAGTCCCGAAGACAGGATGTTTACTTATTTCATCGTTGCAGGTCATTGTAAGGGCAGTTTTCAGCCTTGAGAATAATATCCAGCTTGTGGGTGCAATACGTTGTACTCTCACATCTTCAATGTTAATTTGGTGCTGCTTGCAACATGTGAAATTGTCTCGGAATGTTATCAATTGTTCAAGGCATGTCGGTTCGGGATATGGCGCCAGATTATGATCAGCGCACAGGAACTCGTCTGCGTTAGCAAGCGGTTGACACGGTTTCACGATCGGTAAGTGTTTCATTCCTTTTGCCAATAGGTGGGGATATTTGGGGAAAATGGAAATGGTTATATTTTGTGGTACATGGAAAATCGGTAATGAGTAGATCTTATAGTAGATATAAGTAATGTTATCGGTAAGCGGAATCTCTAATATACACGTGATCTGGTTGTGCTTAAGGTAAGACTTAACATTAATAGTTTCCTCTATTTTTATTACGTTTTGCTCGACCGCTGCGTATATTAAATTCTCAGTTACGGATATAAATTTTAAATGGTGCAATAATTCGGTAGAGTTAATAATACTTTGGTGTAATATAGATATTCTGCTAAATGCAATAGCGGTCTCGATTTCACCTAATTTAATAAAAATAGTACGGAAAGTACTATCAAATATATTGAACATAGTTATAATATATGTATTATACATCCAATCATTGTCCTGGGAAGCTAGTTGTTTTAATGCGGACTCAACAATTTCCAATCGTTTGTCTAAAATAGCGGAGTTTCCATTCAAAACTTCAGTGGTATTAATAAAGCTTTCGATAACTTGAGAAACCAGAGTCAATTTATTTTTAATGATAATCTGATTGTGAGCAAGTTCTGATGTGATTTTATCGTACCTTAATGCATCAAGATTTCCGGTAACAACCTTAATCAAAGAACCCAAGGGATTAAGAATACCGCTTTTGAATCGTTGTTGTGGGATTAATTGTTTGTATTACTGAATTGTAATATCACGTTAGTATTCTATATGTGTTTTCGGAAGGCTTGAAATTGAAATAGTTTCAGAGTTTAAATCGGGGTTAGAGCTCGCTGTTACTATAGCACTTGTATCAGATATCGAGATTGTGGATGAATCATTGCGTTCGGTCGTCTCCTTAGTCGTCCGTCTTTGTTCTTCATTGTCAACGTTCACTGTCATTGAGTGGAATTCGTCGTCGGAATTCGTGACATTAACCTTGATTCGAGAAAGTGCATCGGCATTTGAATTCTGGTTTCCCTTTTTGTAAACTATTTCATAATCAAAGTCTTGGAGACGTAACCGCCAACGGGTAAGTTTACTACTGGTGTCTTTATGGGAATCGAGCCATGCCAACGGTTTGAGGTCAGTATAGATTACGAACTTTCTCCCATATAAATAAGGGCGAAAATGTTTGATGGCCCAAACGATAGCGAGGCATTCTCGTTCTATCGTACTATACCGAGCCTCAGTGTCGGTGAGAGTACGGCTGGCATATGCCACAGGCTTATTGCCACCTATTGGGCCTTGGGATAAAACGGCACCTAGTGCGACGTTAGAGGCATCTGTCGTCAGGATGAAAGTTTTATCATAATCTGGATATTGTAACAGGGGTGCATGTGTCAAAAGTTCCTTACATCTATTGAACGCATCGATATAATTTTGATCCAAAATTATTTTATTTCGCTTCTTTAAGCAAGAGGTCAATGGTTTAGTTACATGAGCGAAGTCTTTAATAAACCGTCGGTAGTAGCCAATAAGACCAAGGAAAGATTTAATTTGTGTTGTAGTTTTGGGTATGGGGTAATTTAGAACAGCTGTAATTTTGTCGTTGTTAGGTCTAAGTCCCTTGTTAGTTATGGTGTGGCCCAGATAATTAACTTCCTTTCGTAGGAATTCCGACTTGTCCAATTGTACCTTCAGGTTTGTCTGTCTCAGTCTGTCAAAAACGGTTCGTAACTTATCTATGTGTTCGTCTAAACTTGTAGAAAATACAATGACGTCGTCGAGATAAACCATGCAGTGTAGTCCCTGCAGGCCTCTTAGTACATTGTCCATAGCTCTTTGGAATGTCGCTGGGGCTGTTTTAGTCCGAACGGCATTCTTAAAAACTCATAATGTCCGTGTTGTGTGCTAAAAGCTGTTTTTTCTCTGTCCTGTTTTTCTACTTCTATCTGATGATAGCCACTAGCCAAGTCAAGTGTCGTAAAGTAGGAGCCGTTCCCTAATTTGTCAAATAAGTCATTAATGTTAGGAAGTGGGTATCGGTCATCAATAGTAATTTCGTTAAGTCGTCTGTAATCTATGACCATTCGCCATTTAATCTCTCCGGACGCATCGCTTTTCTTGGGAACCAAGTGAACCGGTGCATTCCAGGGGGAATGTGACTCTCGGATAACGTTGTCCTTAAGTAATTTTTCAGTCTGTCTATTAATTTCGGCGGCTTGCGTAGGAGCCTGTCGATATGGTCTGACATAAATTGGGTCTTCGTTTTTTGTGCGAATTTTGTGTTTCACCTGATTAGTAAAACTCAATGGAATTTGATCGCAATAGAATATATCCTTGTATTCATTTCAGAGATTAAGTATTTTACTTCGTTCTTCGTTATTCATATGGTCAAGTCTAAGCCTTTGTAAATTGTCTTTAAGTAATTTATCGGTGTCTATTGTTGTACTATGGTCACTAAAATTCAGGTTGCATTCGGTTTTGTCATATTTCATTACCGTGAAGGGTTTAGTTATAGTTATAGAATAAGGTTCTTCTAAAGTGTTCTGAATTACTGTCAGTGCGTATCCATTAACACAATTTACTAAGGCGGAAGGCATTCTTAACCCGGGAGTAAATTCTACAAAGTCAACTATGGCTTCACCTGAGTATATATCCGTGGGGATCCTAACACGGTGTTCACTACGTGGTTGTATTGTTATAACATAATTTAGGTTATTGATAATAGGTATGCAAGTAGTTTTAGTTTTTAACATTAAGTGTTTAAGGTCGATAATCGCATCTAGTTGTTTAAGTAAGTCGTTACCAATGAGTCCTTCATAGCGTTCGTCTACATCATATTTTTTTTTTTTTTTTTTTTTTATATCACTAAGTCGGCAAACAAGCGTACGGCTCGCCTGATGGTAAGCAATTACCGTAGCCTATAGACGCCTGCAACACCAGAAGTATCGCAAGCGCGTTGCCGACTGTACCCCCAATTCCCCCCCAGGAGCTCTGGTCACCTTACTCACCAACAGGAACACAACTCTGCTTGAAAGCAGTATTATTTAGCTGTGGTCTTCTGTAAGGTCGAGGTACTACCCCAGTCGGGCTGCTCCAATGAATGCTAAATGAAATTTATGATAGTCAGTAGTGTTAAAAGTCGGTAATAGGGGAATTACAATAGTTTCATCGTGTCGACTGGAGGCGTGGGTACTGACTACCTGAAATGGTTCGTGTCTAATATATTCTGAAAAATATTTGTAAGCAATACGGGGACTCATAAAAGATCTCGTGCTTCCGGTATCTATCATTAACTTAGCATTGATCTCTGGAATATAGATATAGGGTAGTTTGAGATCGGGGTTGCAATTTAATTCTATTATCTCTCTTGCGCAGGCAAGGCTTCGATGTGAAAATTTTTCACCATTTGTTTTAGGTAAGTCATCATTTTTCAATCCGTCCGATTCATCGTTATATTCAATAGGGTTCGACTCTTCATCATACATTTGATATGTCGTTTCATGCTCATATCTGTCATTATTATAATAAGTGTCGTAATAGTCTTGTAAGTCGTCGTTGCCTAAGGTAATTTCATTCAACCTAAAACCCTGTTGAGGTGTCTGGGGCTGCGGCCTTGGGACAGCTGTTCTCATTGAAGCGTCAGTTTCTTGAAAACGGGAACCTACTTGCACTTGGTGTGATTTATAACCAAACTGTTGAGTTTGAAACTGAGGTGGCTTATATCCAATATGTGGGGGGTTGTAGCCAAACTGTCGCTGTGGTTCCAGCTGCGGGCAGTACCCAAACTGTGTATTAGGGCCTAACTGAGGGCGGTACGAAATCTATTTGGTGGCGTCCCAAAATTAAATTTTTGTTGAGGCAAGAAATTATTGGGCAACAAGGGTTTATACCCGTTTTGATTCTGTGACATCATAGAGGTGTTACCGAATTTAAAACCAACCGGAGTTATGTTAGCTGGTGGCCTAGGTGTCTGTAAGCCACCATGGATTCGATTTCGCGAAGTATATTGTTCGTGGAAGTTTACTTCCTCCATAACTATTGATAAGGCTTGCTCCAAGGTGGCAGGTGTATTCAACCTTACAACGCGTACTAAGTGTTCCGGTAAATTATATATAGAAATAACGTTTAACGCAGTATGATTATATATTGCGATTTTAGCCCTTTTTATGTCTGCGTTGGTTAATGAATTTACCTTTGAAATAAGCAGTGAGCGAATATTCTGAATTCTATTGCAAAAATCTAAGTAGCTTTCACCCGTCCTAATTTTACATCTTTCTAATTCGATATTTATACACTCCTCACTGCGGGGATCACCGAAATGTTGTTCTAACATTCCCTTAAGGCGGACCAATTAGTTATGTCCTCGCGTTCTGATAACAGCGCGGCTGCGTTATCGGTAAGACGGCTAGTAATCGCGTGGAAAACATATATATTCTGTTCCTCATGCCCTCTATATTTATTGATTGCGTACTCGCACTTTCTAAGAAAAAGATTAAGATGCCTTTTATCACCACCGAAATAGGGGATAAGCCGTAACATTTCATTTGGAATAGGGATAACTAGTACTGGCTCTGGTAAAGGAATATCACTTGCTCTCGGCTCCATTTTAAAAGATTAATCTATATACGAGTACAAGATTTAAACTAATCACTGAAGTTTCCAATGAATATTAATAGCAAGAAAATTAAAATCACAGTATAAAGTACACAATAAAATAGACAGGGATACAATAATGGTATTAAAGTTACATAAGATAAAATAGTAAAACAATATAAAATTATAACTTCTACTTTGATACTATACTTATACTCTTACTTCTAAGTTGATCGATTCTAAGACCAATATTATAATCTAATCTTTAAAAGCATTGAATAAAACACAATATAAATTATTAGTAAATAATCTGGCGCTTAATAGAATTTATCCTAAGTCACCAGTTTATCTTTATAAATTCTTAATAACTAATCTGCCACTTAATAGAATTTCATACTAAGTCGCCTTAAATAAAACACAATATTAATTTAAATAACTAATCTGCCACTTAATAGAATTTGATACTAAGTCGCCTTAAATAAAATACAAAATTAATTTTAAAGAACTAATCTGCCACTTAATAGAATTTGATACTAAGTCGCCTTAAATAAAACACAATATTAATTATAAATAACTAATCTGCCACTTAATAGAATTTGATACTAAGTCGCCTTAAATAAAATACAAAATTAATTTTAAAGAACTAATCTGGCACTTAATAGAATTTGATATTATGTAACCAGCATCCGGCACTTAATAGAGTTTGATACTAAGTAACCAGTCACGTTATAATGAGAGAGGTTCGATCCCAATAATAACAAAACTAGATTTAATTTTATCATACGTAAAAAAACCCTTTAATGAAAAATACGGGAGAGGTAATATGGTAAGGATGGCAAAGAATTTTACTTACCAACCGACCGCTACTCCCATACTCGATGTCCTTGGTAGAGCTCGACAAATTTTGTTGGTTCGTAGATCGCCTCACAGCTATTCGCGCCGCACTCACGTATTCCAGGCGAATTTGCACACCCGAAATTATAGACGAAAGACGGCACAGCTTTATCGAAGCGATCCTACCGGCTGCGCCAGTCAAGTATTCCCTTTGGACAAGGGTTTTTAAACTATATTATATTTAAATTAGAGAAATAAAACAAGAAACTTGTTGCCCACTTGGAGGCTGGTATATTTCTGGTTCTCACACAGTATATTTTTACATTCATCTCTCTTCGAAAACAAGTCCAGGAATTATTATTTGATATATGAGATGTTTTGTCTAACAGAGTTAATTCTACGAGCTGACGGTCGTAATGCTATGTCAGCGAAACTGCACGTGCACTAATCTAACACGGAGGTCTGGGGTGCATGCATAACTACATACGCAACGCAAGCCGGTCGCTTGTTGATTCATTTAGTTATGATTCATCAAGAAAGTAGTGATGTGGTAACCTGTACCTATTGTATGTATCGATATATGGTAATGTTCGAAATTTGCTACGACAAATCGATGAGACCAGAATATTAGGGTGACCTGGGATTTTATTTTTATAAAAATTGCGAGATATTTTAAGTATATAATTTTTTAAACTTGGATAATTAATATGTTTATGTAATCTTTTGAGGTTAGTCCGAAATGGGGTATTATAGGCAATTTTAATAGCTTTGTTTTGAATGGTTTGTAATTTATTGTATTTTGACTCTGGTATTCTACACCAAACAGGAGCAGCGTATGTTAAGCATGGTCTTACCAACATTGAGTACATTTTCATTTTAGTGGACGAGCTAATTTTTGTCTTTCTGTTAAATATGGGCCGTAGTGCGTTTATAGCCTTGACACCCTTAAGAACCAGATTATCGGTGTTTTTACTCCAGTTAACTTTGTCGTCAATTATTGTACCAAGATATTTGACTTGACGACTCCAAGGGATGACATGATCATTTATTTTAATTTTCTTAGATGGTACCGAACGTCGTCTAGAGAACATTATACATTCAGTTTTATTGGAGTTTAACTTTAGCTTCCACTTGGTAAAGAAGTCACTGAGTAGATCAATGGAAAGTTGTAGCCGACCGATTACCAAATCACAATCCTCAGATGTTGTATATGATGCTGTGTCATCAGCATAAATAGCGAGTTGTGTATGTGGCTGTTTGGGGATATCGTTTATATACAGTGAAAAGAGGTATGGACCCAAAATTGAGCCTTGTGGTACACCAGCTGGCATATGTTTAAGAGAAGATCTATGATCGCCAATGGCTACCGAAAAGGAACCGTTGACCAGATATGACTGAACCAGTTTTACAAGTCCTGTTGGAACATTGTTAATTAATAGCTTATGCAATAGTCCCTCATGCCACACCGTATCAAAAGCCTTCTCAATATCTAATAAGACCATACCAGTACACTTCTTTTGATTCAAACCATGAGTTATTTGTTCACTTACTCTAGCTAATTGTTGCGTGGTCGAATGATTACGACGAAAACCAAACTGTTCCGATATAAGTAAATGATCCGTGAATTTTCGAAGGTGCATTAGGATTACTGATTCAAATAATTTGCCAAGGCTAGGCTAGTAAACTAATGGGTCGATAACTTTTAGGACAGGAATCGCTTTTCGCCGGTTTTTTAATTGGTATCATTTTTGCAATTTTCCAAGAAGATGGATAATAACCCAATATTAAACATCCATTAAATATTTTAGTTAGTAAGACAAGACCTTTTTGTGATATATTTTTTAGCAGATAGTTTGTCAAATCATCTATACCAGGGGCCTTACGAGATTTGAGTTTGCTAAGTAAGGCGCTATTCGCGGCATTTACAACCTTGGAGCTCGAGTCTCCCTGCGGGATGTCTTTCCAAAGGTAGACATATTAACAATTGCTTCGCAATACATTTATAACAATATTATGTATATACACCAGAATATTCATTGTTTTGAAACAAATGGTAATAATCGCAGTGTAAACACGAGAAGGAATAACAAAATTGTAACTCCAAGTTTCCGACTGCGCAAAGTAAACGTCTCCTTTCTGGGTCATGGTATTCGCATGTATAATAAAATCCCACAAACAATTTTGGAATTGTCTCAACATAAATTTAAAGTTTTTATTAAAAAGAGATTAATAAATAAAGCGTATTATTCGGTGCGGGATTACATGGTTGATAAAGATGTGTGGAATTAGTGACGCTGTATTTCATGCACGACATTACTAATTTTGTACTAAATTACAGTTTATACATTATTTTTTTTTTTTTTTAAAGAGTAACTGCGGAGTTTCTTGCCGATTCTTCTCTGCAGAATCTACATTCCGAATCGGTGGTAGCTTCTTAAAAAAAACTTAATAATGACCTTTAATTAAAATTTTGTAAATTGACGATTCGAAAGTGCTCATGGGGCCTATTTGAATAAAGTTATTTTTGATTTTGATTTTGATTTTTAATTGCCTTAAAAATTATTAGCATATCTAAGGTTGCTTGATCATCTTTATTGGAGAATTGAGTACCAGTGGGATGTTTTTGGTTGTTTAAGGCTGCTACTTCATTCCAGGGGCGACCATCAACTTGTCCACCTATCAATGATTTAGGTAAAATTTTGGTAGCTTGAGATTTTAAATTTTTCTCCTGGATAAATCGAAGGTAATTCATTCGTACACTGCACTGTCGATAATTTGCAGGGTGACTTTCTCCACAATTACAACACTGAGCTGGTTGTGTGCGATCCTTTTTTGGGCAGTCATTAGTAAGATGTTGTTCCTTACATTTGACACACCGGGGAGTAAGATTGCAGTTTTTCGATGAGTGTCCAAATCCCTGGCAACGAAAACATTGAGTTCCGTAGAGGTTTTTAGATTGGTATTTACGTATTTGAATTACACAATTGCTAATGTATTTTATTTGCTTGAAGCGCTTAATATCACTACCAGGAGGGAGTTGAACAAAATAAGGTGGACATGTGGTATTACTTCCATTCGGTGTTTTCATTTTGCGAACAATGACATCAGCAAAACCAAGGGAGTTGAGCTCTTCCTGTAAGTACGGCTCAACGTAAGCTGGTAGTCCAAAAATCACTGCTTTAGAAGTTCTCTCATCTTTGCGTGAGAAAGTGTGGTAGGGAACATTTTCCGACTTGAGACCCTTTTTAACGGCTTCGTGACTTTCCGGGGAGTAGCAACAAACTGCAACTCTGTTATTGCCTCTATATTGTAAATGAAAGGTTGTGCTATATCTACTGATAAGAACCCGAATATCTTCGTGACTCCATTCTTTTTTGAGTTCTATTACAATAGGTGGGGTCTTATGTATATTGTTACGGACAGTAGTAACATCTTGAAGTCGTTTGTTTGGGTTATCTGCCGATGAGTTATTGGTTTCCAAAGGGGTGAACCGATTTGTGGTGTTTGTTGGGACCGATGCATTTGCTTCCGCTGGACGTGCAGGTCTCTTTGGTATTTCCCAATGCGAGGTGTCACTGGGAAAATCGTTGGGTCGTTTCCCAAGTGAATTCGATCTTTGGAGAAAACGCTCCATGATAACAATAAACTAATCAAAAGTATCGATATCGAGGAGCGTGTTTCCCATCACTAAATTTTTTGTCACTAGTTTTAATTATTGGCTTAGCAAACACGTACGACTACGATGAGCGCGTACCGTATACTATGTATGTCACCGATTGATGATTGATGATTAGATGATTGTTGATTTAGAAACTAAATATGAATAAGTAATTTTTTATATTATAAAAAATAGATAATTTTAACAATATTTTAACATCGAATATATTTATAAGAAGATGTTTTCGGTTCAATAATTATTTTTAAAAATTAGTTACTTTCATGCTGAACACGTTTTCTCAATTAAAACTCAGACAAATTTAAAAATCATGTTTAAATTACATAATAATCTATACTAATATATAAAGCTGAAGAGTTTGTTTGATTGTTTGTTTGTTTGTTTGTTTGTTTGTTTGTTTGTTTGTTTGAACGCGGTAATCTCTGGTTCTACTGGGCCGATTTGAAAAATTCTTTCAGTGTTAGATAGCCCATTTATCGAGGAAGGCTATAGGCTATGTATCATCACGCTAAGACCAATAGGAGAGGAGTCCACGCCGACGAAGTCGCGCGCAGAAGCTAGTATGAAATATTTTCTCAATACACAAAACATTCATCTAAAACATGATTAAACATTGGTCACGCATACATAAAGATATTAGTTAACCCATAGTTTTATAAAGGACATTATTTGATTATTTACAGCTTTTTCGATCTTTTAATTCTTGTCTCGTATATAATTATGTAGTCTTCCTTGTTGCGTTATCAGTCAACATATCCAAAGTAATGAGCATAATATCAGTTTACTCTCACGATAAATTACGTTCACTACTTTGGTGAATGTTGCTGATTTCATTATTTTGATATCTTTTGAAGCTCTGTAATGACACACACCTTAAAATTAAACAATCCAACTAGGTATGAATATAATGAAAATTATACATTGAGTAACAAAAAATCCTCAAATCTAGTCTCCTGTCATCTAAGTATAGATTAGAAGATCAACAATCATTTTTATATAATTGTGTTTGCTCGCAAACGAAAAAAACCCGATTTCAGTTACATCGACAAGTAATACAACGTAATAAGACGAAAAAATAGTCAAGTAAATACGCGCTATTGAAGATTACTCAAAAAGTTGTAATCAGTTTTCGATCTAATTTAAACAAGACTACAAGACAAATATTAGCTTTCGATTAAATTAAGAATCATCGAAATCGGTACTACGAGTAAAAAGTTATGCGGTATAATATAACGTAGGTCGACGAAAAAGTAGTCACGTAAATACGCATTATTAGATATAATAACTCTAAAAGTACTTGTCAGATCTCAATCAAATTAAAAAAGGACCACATGACACGCAACACCTTTCAATTAAAACAAAATTGATCGAAATCGGTCCACCCAGTCAAAAGTTCTGAGCTAACATACATAAAAAAAAAACATACGTGTCGAATTGAGAACCTCCTCCTTTTTTGGAAGTCGGGTAAAAATTAGTTATGAATAAAAATATATAAAAAAAAAACACTTACGTTAGTACTTTTTTAGGGTTCCGTACCCAAAGGGTAAAAACGGGACCCTATTACTAAGACTTCGCTGTCCGTCCGTCCGTCCGTCCGTCCGTCCGTCCGTCTGTCACCAGGCTGTATCTCAAGAACGGCTATAGCTAGAGAGTTGAAATTTTCACAAATTATGTATTTCTGTTGCCGCTATAACAACATATACTAAAAACAAAATAAAATAAATATTTAAGGGGGGCTCCCATACAACAAACGCGATTTTTAGCCGCTTTTTGCCCGTTATTACAATCAATGTACCTAGTCACTGGTACGGAACCCTTCGTGCGCGAGTCCGACTCGCACTTGGCCGATTTTATTGTTCTGTTGTTCGACAGCATGACTGGTGACGCTTTGACGCTTCTGAAAAAAATTACCAAAATATGTTTTATAATATTGATAACGAAAAATAGTTTATGTATGTACACCGTAAAAATTAAAAAAAAAAAAAATTTACAAAACAAAAAGTTTTTTATTCGGTCTACATTGCGTTAATAAATTTACCATAAGTTACATACATAATTTATATTTTATCTTTAACCAGGTGATAGTAACGTAAAACTTTTACAAAAATACAAAATACAAATACTATATACCATATTGAACAACCAGAAACAATACACATGTTACATAGAAATACGACCACAAAAAGTTGTTTCGAAACGCGTAGGCCAAGAGTTACTTCGAAAATAAATATAAAAAAATAGTATATTATATAAATCGAACGGATGCAATATTACAATAGCGGTGGACGAAAAAATGGTAGCTTTCAATCATCTCCTGACCCAGTTATTTGATATACATGCTCCTATTCGGCCTGTGCGTATTAAACATGCTCCTGCTCCTTGGTTAACAGCTGAAATTAGAGCACTACAGCAGGCAAAAAATAAGGCTAAAGCTCGATACAAATCCAATCCGAGCTCATCTAATAAGGAGAAATATAAAACTCATCCAAATCGTTGCAACAAGGCGTGTAGAGATGCACAACGACGCCATATCCACAAATCTATAACAGAGGAAGCAGATCCTGGAAAAATCTGGAAATTTCTAAAAACACTTGGAGTTGGCAAAGTCAAACAATATGCACCTTCAAATTCCTTTGATCTCAATAAGCTTAATAAACATTTTACTTCTTCTGTCACTATAGATAGTGGGACTAAATCTGATACCCTTAGTCATCTTTCAGCCATTGAAACTCCTGAAACGTCGTTAATTTTTACTTTCACTCAATTGTCTGAATGTGATGTTAAGAAGAGCATATTAGTTGTTAGGCTGTACGGCCAAGGAGTGGAACTCTCTGCCGGCATCTGTGTTTCCGGAAAGATACAATCTGGGTATCTTCAAGACGCGAGTGAATAGGCTACTTCTAGGCAAGCGTGCTCCATCCTAGACCGCATTCTCACTTAAGATCAGGTGGAATAGTGGTCAAACGCAAGCCTATCTAATTATAAAAAAAAAAAAAAAATAAATAGATCTAATGCGGTGGGCAATGATAACATCAGCCGTAATATGATCATTCCTATAATTCACTCAGTCCTTCCTGTCATCACCCATATTTTTAACGAATCCTTAAGTTCCAATACCTTTCCTACTTGCTAGAAGGACGCTCAAATCATTCCACTACCGAAAAAACCTAATTCCTCTTCGTTTTCCGATCTTCGCCCAATAGCCATTCTCCCTTTCCTGTCCAAAGTTTTTGAGCGTCTTGTCCATCAACAGCTAACTTTATTTCTTTCTTCTAATAATCTCCTAAATCCTTATCAGTCCGGTTTCCGTAAAGGTCATAGTACGGCTACGGCCCTTGTGAAACTCACTGACGACATTAGGCAGGCAATGGACGGTCAGAATCTCACCGTGTTGACCTTGCTGGACTTTAGCAATGCGTTTAATGCGGTGGATTTTGATTTGCTGCTGGCTGTCCTGTGCTCACTTAACATATCTCCATCAGCAATTGATTGGTTTCATAGTTACTTGTTTGGTCGTCGGCAGCGCGTGCGAATCCAGGATTCTTATTCAGACTGGTCTAACGTGAATGCTGGCGTTCCACAAGGTGGCGTGTTGTCCCCACTCCTATTTTCAATCTTCATAAATTCAATAACTCTCCATATATCTTCTCTCTACCACTTGTATGCCGATGATCTTCTATTCTCACGCTAAATTGACAGATCTACCTACATCAATAGACAACTTAAATAATGACTTGAAGAACTTATATAGATGGAGTAGCTCCTACGGCTTAAACATTAATCCCTCGAAATGTCAAGTCATTATTATCGGTAGTCCTAAGCTTGTATGTCGAATAGACTGGTCGCTTATACCGCCAGTCGCTTATAACCACGCTGTAATCAGTTACAGCGACAAAGTGAAAAATCTCGGAGTTATCTTCGATAGACATCTTTCCTGGGAACCTCAGCTGAGTGAGATGAGCCGTAAGCTATTTGCAGCTATTGGATCACTGCGACGACTCCAATATTTCCTCCCTTTGCCAACCAAAATTACGTTAGCACAGTCACTCCTTCTACCAATTCTTGACTATGCTGACACTTGCTATCTTGATCTTAAAGAGGAGCAATTAAATAAGCTTGAGCGCCTTCAGAATCTTTGCATACGGTTCATATTTGGTCTTCGCAAATATGACCATGTTTCCGAATTTCGCAATTGTCTCAAGTGGCTTCCGATTCGCCTTCGCAGGAATACTCACATACTCTCGCTACTATATTGTATACTTTTTCATCCTGATACACCTCTGTACCTTAAGGAACGTTTTAATTATCTTTGTGATACGCACGAACGCTCCCTTAGATCCGAGTCTACTTTGATTCTCGAAACTCCAGGTCACACTACTTCTTTTTACTCCAACTCCTTTTCAGTTAAAGCTGTTCAACTCTGGAATGCTTTACCTCTTCCTATAAAACAAGCCCAATCCTTATCTTGCTCCAAAAAATACCTTAAGGCGCACTATTTGTCATTTATACGTCATAATTGTTTTTAATATCTCTGTTTAATTATTATATATGTCGCAGATCAGAAGTGAGGTGGAAGGATGACCGGACTAATTTAATTAACAATGTAATTTAACACAAGATAGTTACACAGAAACGGGGTGGAGACCCAACTACTAAGTATTAAATGGACTCACCGAGCGGGAACCGTGTCTATCGCGTGGCGGAGGGACAACTCAGAGTCAGTGCCCGGGAGTTGCGACCCGAGTCTAGATTTAAGACGGCCGTCTTTAAAATGCGCATTAACGCTCGCCTCCACTGCCCGAGTTGCCCACAATATAATGTAACAATTAATTCGTGTACACAAACTAACCCTTACAAGAGTCGAGGTTAAGCTACTAGCAGGATACACAAGTGCACCGCGCCACGCCAGAGCCAAGACTGCCCTAGCTGCGGTTACATCGGTCTTTTATGCACGAAGGAATGACTCGAATAATAGAATGAGTGAGGGTAGATGAATAATAATAACAACACAGGTACCGTCATTAATAACTATCCGCATTTACTCTCTGACACGGCCATCTTGACAAGTCACACGTCCCCGTGTGATGCCGTAAAAAGCAAAAAGGTTCAAAGTCTGTGCAGTTTCAAAGTCCTAACTCGGCCTATCCTGATTCACACCTAATCAAGGCTAAAGGGATAGTTTATCGAATAACACGTTTGATTTTAACAACAACACTAACACTGGCTTCATCTTATTTCAGATCGTTAATCTCATGTTAATACACAACCTCTTTTTGTCGACACACCATACAACCATACGCGAAACTACCATTAAATCAAAATTGACCAATCGTTTTGATATGAACATTACTCCATTATTGCTTTCCACATATTGGTCGCCACTGTCACCTAAATCGAGCGACAGCAGCTCATGCCACCTCCATCGAGTGACGATAACCACATGTATTGCCTCCATCGAGCAATACAACCAAGACATGTTTCAGCAATGGATACTTAAAAACAATGGCACCAACAAAATTTATCTCAATAAAATTGGTTGTATAGTGGTCTACATTGCTTCATCAGTTAACTTTAATCACAAAAAAACTACTAATCTATCCTACTCGCTCACAGACGAAAGGTTCCTCTAACCGTAATTAAAAAAAAATAAAGTTTTATTATTGACACATTTAGATCACATACAACGTTCATGGCCCGGCCGCCTTAGCAGCTAGTGACAACTACTATTGCCACCCATATTGTAATCACCTCATGTGATACGACCAACACATATCGTCATTAACTGATATGATACGACCAACACATATCGTCATCACCTCCTGTGATACGACCAAATTAGCATCAACAACATTAAACAAATCTAATTTAGCAGGTACATCAGTAAAAGGAATCCTTCATCTCAGGCTCCCCCCACTTTGACTCAAGCCCCGCCTACTGGCTCCGCCCACCTTGCCACGCCCACCGGACAGGCCACGCCCACCAGCGGCACCGTAGCTTCTACAGACCCTCAAGTGGCACTTCAATTAGGAAGTTTAATTGAAATAATTCAGGCAATGAAGGAATCACAAGAACGCAAGTTCGAATCACAAGAACGCAAGTTCAGCGCTTTGCAGGAATCACAAAAACTCAAGTTCGAATCACAAGAACGCAAGTTCAGCGCTTTGCAAGAATCACAAGAACGCAAGCTCAGCGCTTTGCAAGAATCACAAAAGGCAATGCAAGAATCACAAGAGCACCAAAAAGACCTCCAAGAAAAAGCGCTTTTGGCTATAAAAGATGTTAGTGACACGGTAGGTAAGCTCCGAAAAGATGTCGACGAAGTGGAAGAACGAGTTACCGGGTTAGGATTGGATGTCGAAAATGTGAAAACCGGCCTCGTGGAACTACAGAAGAAAGTAGTGCGCCTTTAAACCACGGGAGTTGCGATGTCTAGTGGAACTACCGGAGTGGCGCAAGGACCAAGAGTGAAAGTGCCGCCATACGACGGCACTACTTCGTGGAACGCTTATCGTCAGCAATTCCAGACTGTTGCTACTGCCAACGGATGGACAGAAGAGCAATGCCTGACCGCTCTCACTGTTGCGCTCAGAGGGCAAGCTTTGTCTGTCTTGGAAGCACTGCCACATACAGGAAATGGGTTCCAAGACCTGATGGAGGCACTTGAATCCAGATACGGGGAGCGACACCTGGAGCACGTGTTCCGTGCCCAACTGCGTGACAGAGTCCAACGCTCAGGAAAAGGACTACAACAATGGGCGTTGGAAATTGAAAAACTCGTCAGGAAGGCACACCCAGGAGCCGACACCAAGATGGTAGACACGAATATTGTTCAAGCATTTGTCGACGGAATCAAAGATCTGGAAGTCAGAGCTGCAGTGAGGCTTCGTCACCATAGCTCGCTAAAGGAAGCATTGGCGCATGCTTTGGAGTTCGAGGCGGTTCGCCATGACATACGGCAGACTCATAGGATCCGCGAGGTCTCTGAGGAAATCAAGGAGGTTAAGGCTCCTACGAAGAAAAGATATGGAGTCATGTGCTACAAGTGTTGCGAGAGGGGCCATCTCCAGCTCGACTGCCCGCAGAAGGAGACCCATCTGGCAAGGATGAAAAGGATCGAGGATCAAATGGAAGAGCTGAAGAAACAAGGGTCTTCGTCCCCTGCCCGGGATCAGGAAAACGAATAGAAGCCAGGACTAAGGGGCGAGTACTGGCTGACGCGGAGAAAGCCCCGATAACCGTTATCTCCCAGGCATGCAGCGGGAATAGTCTTGCGATTCAGGGGACTATTAACGGGACGGATTGCAAAATGACTCTAGACACAGGAGCCTCTAGGACAATAGTGAACCCAAATCTGGTAAAAGCCGCAAGGGGACACAAGAGGAGAATTAACTGTCGGCTTCTTACAGCCTCCGGTCAGCCAATACTAGACTGAGATCCCATGGTAAATTGTTGTAGGTATCGTTTTAACCCTGGGAACCAGCTTCTTATGTTTATTTATGATTATCAGAATATATATCGACCAGGGTGCCTATCAAAATGTAGCCACTAGTATTTTTAATTAAATTTTTGTTAATTGATTTTTGTTAAAAGAATACGGACATAACAAACATTTATGATTTATATATCAAATGAAAGCTAATTTTTTTCTATTTATTATTATACTAGCATGTATTTTTGGTGCCTATTTAGACAGTCGATCTGAAGGAGTAAACTCCAGTCAGAGTATAATAATAAAATACACTCCAGCCGTGTGTCGGAGCTGACACACACACTTTTTTTTTTTTACAGAATTTTACACTGGGTAGTAGCTAGCTACATAATATACACTAATCTGTGCTGAGTAGTCACGGTGTCTTATTTATTGTATAAATGCAGATCTAGATATTGAGGACGATTCATATATTTTCTGTAATTTTTTTTATAATTTTACTAATAGTAATAATTAAGGTAATTGAAGTAAAAATTGAATTAAATATTCCTAAAAACGGCCAGTCTTTAGACAATAGTATTTCGATTTATGGGGTTTTTTGAAAAAGTGGGGGGAGGGGTGTGTGGTGGATTATCCTCTGGTGCCTCTCCCATCCCTAGAAATCTCATGATTATAACGATATCACGGCAAAAAAATTTAAGGTAAAAATTATTTAAATAGTTACCGAATACCTAATTTTTATTGTGCGTATTTTAGCTCCGATGCTGCAAGAAGTGCATTCATACTCCGTTCCGTAGCTTTTAAAACACTTACACATTATAATAATACACGTATGTACGTAGAAACTATTTGTAACACTTTTATACATAATATTATTCGTATTTACGTTAAAACTATCTCTTGATTGACAAGAGTAATATACGCATAGAGTATAGTAAGTATATAGGGAATATACGATACGAAGAACAGATTAATATGAACTGACATATCGATGTAGATGTTTTCGTTCTATCTATCAAACAGGCAAAAGTCTAAGACCATACAGCCTATTCAGTCGGGATTCTTTTCAATACATTTTTTTATATGAAGGAAAAACCTATTTAACCGTAAATCTTTTTAATTTTGAGCTTAGATAAATAAGATTATCTACATAATTTCGTTATATAAAATAAATAAATAACCCTAACCTATCTAACTCATAGTTTTTATATATTAAATTAAATTAATACTTGTGCATTGTAGGACAAATTAGAACGACATAATATTCTAATAAAATTAGTAAAATTGTGTGTTAGAATATATATACAGAAATCCGAAAAATACCCAGAACCCAATCCGAGCACCCCACTATCCACGTGGTCTTGGTCTGTCTTACCCCTAGAGTGTTCTGTTGAGAGCCCGGAGCGGATAAGGCTGGTCGCCGAAGGCGACCAGCCTCATCCGCTCCCTACGCATTCGTTCATGCGCTTTCGCACAGCGGGAGAGGTCTGTCCTCCTTTCGCGCCGGAGCCGTGTTATACTAATTTCAATGGTGGTAGGTTAAATTTTTTTCGTAACGTACTCGTAATTATGTGGATAAACCGTCTAATTTTGAAGTTAGATAGGTTTTGCCTTCATATAAAAAAATGTATTGAAAAGAATCCCGACTGAATAGGCTGTATGGTCTTAGACTTTTGCCTGTTTGATATATAGAACGAAAACATCTACATCGATATGTCAGTTCATAACTTCATATCAGTGCTGCCAACTTAGCGCTTTTCGCGCCAGATCTAGCGCTTTTTTTTGTTTCGAAGCGCGTTTTAGCGCCTAGCGCTAAATCTAGCGCTTTTTCAAATTATATGAAACTGTATTTAATACAGCGTAAAACATAATAAATTTAAATGTTAAATAAAATTATTTCTACCAAAATTGAAAAACTAACGTAGCAAACTTTACTAATTTACTTCTTCACTACGATCGTTTCATTCTGTTTATACTTTTACTAGCTTCTGCGCGCGACTTCGTCGGCGTGGACTCCGCTCCTATTGGTCTTAGCGTGATGATACATAGCCAATAGCCTTCCTCGATAAATGGGCTATCTAACACTGAAAGAATTTTTCAAATCGGACCAGTAGATCCTGAGATTAGCGCGTTCAAACAAACAAACAAACAAACAAACAAACAAACAAACAAACAAACTCTTCAGCTTTATTATATTAGTATAGATAGTTGACCTACGGTTTACACATTTGCAGTGCTTGATTTATTCACTATAATTAATTTCAACAAATTATAAACAACGTTAAAAGAGTGAGTGGAAGCAGGCATAACGCTTTTAAACATTGATTAAAACCTGTGCCTCGTGACCGTGATCCAAAAAAGCTTAATGTAGGTACTTTTTGTAAACGGGAGTTTTTGGCTTCAGTGATATCAAAAGACATCGTAAAACAGCATCTTATTTAAAAAGGTAAAAAGTTAAAAACATTGGACACAATGTGCGTTTTCCAATTACAGAGCATAATGCGACTCAGTGGCGCACAATACTAAACCACTCAGCCACCACTGAGTTGGTAATTTGGTATCCATTGCAAGCACGCACACGGAAGCCCTACTTTTGAGAGTGTGAAGCGTTGCTGTAGCTTTGGAACTTTCAACGTTGAGCATTGAGCATTATACCGCATAATGCGCTTTAGTGCTGATATTGGAAAACGCACAATATCTCCACAATAAAATAAATTTGCAGTTGGCGCGAAATCTAGCGTTTAAAAAAAAAGTAATTTTTAGCGCTTTCTAGCGCTTTTTTACAGCTCTGACAGCGCGTTTTCGCCAAGACTAGTTGGCAGCACTGCTTCATATTAATCTGTTCTTCGTATCGTATATTACTCTTGTCAATCAAGAGATAGTTTTAACGTAAATACTAATAATATTATGTATAAAAGTGTTACAAATAGTTTCTACGTACATACGTGTATTATTATAATGTGTAAGTGTTTTAAAAGCTACGGAACGGAGTATGAATGCACTTCTTGCTAGGGATGCAACATCGTTCATAAAAAACATCGATACTGAAACATCGATGTTTTTTAAAGTGCAACATCGATGTTGAAAACATCGACGTTTTACGACGATACATCGATGTTTTTTCGATGTTTTCTTTAAAATTAAAAGTAAAAAACCTTTTTTAAAAACAAGCTTTTATTTGAATGCACTAAAAGGAAAAAAATAAATTTTACTTTAAAACTTTTACTATCTACTTATAAAGTCATTACACATAATCTATATGATATAAAAGCTTGTCGCGAGATAGTACTCGTATTTCCTTAGTTTGAAAATTTTAATAGTTAGAATCAATCACATCAATTTATTTAATTTACTTGTTTACAAGCAAATCTTGCGTCGGCGAGCTTTAGTTACATAAACAAAATAAAATCACGAGTTTAATAGGTAACTCAGCTAAGTTTTTAACTTCAGTTAACTTCAGTTTTTAGTGAATATGCACTTAACGGCTTCGGAATTCGGATTTCGTTTTGACGGGCGGTAACATAACGCGAGACCAGCGAGAGAAATGAAGAATGGCGCGGACGCGTGGTACCGCCCCTATAAAAGTATATTTTTTGTAATAATAAAAATACTGACCGATGTATTTTAATTAGATCTATCCAAAAACATCGCCAGCTTAAACTGCTCCACCTTATATTTCTAATGAAAAATCAATAAAGATTTGGGAAAAAAAATTATCTTAATTTTGATACAGCCATATCTTTTTAAATAAACAATATTTCAAACTGCTCCAAACTGCTCTACATCCATATAATACTGCTCCATAGTAATTTTTATCGGCTCCGCTATAGTTAACTGTAAAATATGTAAAATTCATTTTGTCATAAATGAGCTGACTGAAGCGGGTAGCGCGCAGGCGCGGATCAAATTTCAATAGTTGAAAATTGTGTTTTAGTATTAACATTAAGACTGAATTTAAGTGAAATAAGCGTTTGTGAAAAGTAGAACAGTAAAATATTGTAATATTGTTGATACCTTTATTTATATTATGTGATTAATAAACAAATAAGTATACTTTAGCGGAGCCGATAAAAATTACTATGGAGCAGTATTATATGGATGTAGAGCAGTTTGGAGCAGTTTGGAGCAGTTTGAAATATTGTTTATTTAAAAAGATATGGCTGTATCAAAATTAAGATAATTTTTTTTCCCAAATCTTTATTGATTTTTCATTAGAAATATACGGTGGAGCAGTTTAAGCTGGCGATGTTTTTGGATAGAGCTAATTAAAATACATCGGTCAGTATTTTTATTATTACAAAAAATATACTTTTATAGGCTGGGGTAGGGGGGATACGCGTGGTGGCGCCCCGCGCCAGCCGCCAGTCACATGACAAAAATTATAATTACGTACAATTACGAAGAGATGGCGCTGCTATCAAACATCGTTCATAAAACATCGTTGTTAATGAACGATGTATCGATGTTTTATTGTAGTTCAACATCGATGTTTTAACATCGATGTTTATGAACGATACCTCGATGTTTTAAAACATCGATGTATCGTTTGCATCCCTACTTCTTGCAGCATCGGAGCTAAAATACGCACAATTAAAATTAGGTATTCGGTAACTATTTAAATAATTTTTACCTTAAAATTTTTTGCCGTGATATCGTTACAATCATGAGATTTCTAGGGATGGGAGAGGCACCAGAGGATAATCCACCACACCCCCTCCCCCCACTTTTTCAAAAAACCCCATAAATCGAAATACTATTGTCTAAAGGCTTACCCTAAAAACTCTTTTGGTATTACAAATTGTCATTTTGTGTAAATATAGAAAAATTAAGTTAACAATTAAAAGAAAATAGTTTTTATTAAATAAATTTTGAAAAAAAAAACCACTTATTTATATTGAAATTGTTCCTAAATATTTGACATTAATCACGAAATTTTCTCGCTCGAAAATAATTTTGCTTGGAAACAAATAAATTAGTAAACTTTTTTTTTAAATCACTTTAATTAGAATCTTAAAGTCAATCACTGTAAATAATAACTATTATAAAAGAATTTTATTCAAATATTTTATTAATATAAGAAGAAAAATTTATAATTCTTGTTATTTTCTTTTCCTTTTAAACTTATTTAAACTAAATCGAGAAGACAAGGGTTTTTTTGAAGTGAAAACTTCTTGCGCGTTGTTGCGGCGTTGAGCACTTTTGTGGGATGGGTAAAAACTGTGAAACTCGCGTCAGGACACGTGGGCTGATCGAAAATTCGTAAGACGGTTGGAGAGTATTGTTGTAACATCGAAATCGATTAATCGAACAATCGATTGTTTTCTTTCGATTGTCGATATTTTTAATCGATTGTAAGGGTTTCGATTAATTAAAAAAATATAAACTTTTTAATGTAATATAAATTGAAATGTTTGTGTATATGGGTGCAAATCGCCAATACTTGGCAACTATTGATATTTATATTTTAGTTTATCGATTAAAGTGAATATATTATTATAGAAATGTCTAATTAAATATTTCATGAAATATTTAAGTTATTTGTAAACATAAAAACCGTTATTTATTGAGATCCGATATTTAATAGACACTGTTTCGATTGTTTGAATGTTTTGAAGACGTTTGATGTTTCATTTATTGTTAAAATACTCAATTTACTGTGTAAATGTTCGAATTAATATGTATTAGAATTAATATTATTATTCTGTACCAAACATTATTACTTTATGTTAAGTCTTTCTTAATTTCATTTCGATTATTGCTTACAGCGCCATCAACACTGTAATGTTTATTCAAATTAAATTAATAAACCTTTGCATTATATAAATCATTTGAAGTTATTTGAATTCATTAAAATATTTATTATAAATATTAATCTGTATTTTAAGAATTATTTTACAGTAACTAATTTTATTTGTATGTTTAAAAGGAGTTGTATTTGATATCCATTGTTAAGGAAACTATAAAAGCGGTAGATTTATGTAAAGATTATTCTATTCTGTTCTATACGTGCGATTGTGCGTTAATAAACTAAGAAATACTTTATTTTGTGTTATTTCACTGTAATGGAATCTGAGCGAGGAAACTCTGTCGTATCGCCGACAGCAGCGGTGGGATCACAGCCCCAAGACTTCACAGGGCCTCCAGATGGGACGACCTTCACTATGGAACAAGTGATGGGTCTCCTATCCTCCATATTGAAAACTCCTGCGACAAGCACTGCGAGAGCGACGTTGTGCCAACAACTGGTCACTACATTGAACCACGTGGGAACAAGTGAAGGAAGAGCTGACTCTCATACGTTTGGCAACGAGTTCCGGTACCCGGATGACGTGCAGAAATGGTGCAGCTACACTTCAGACCAAGCGAGCAGCTACGTTGAATATGCTACAACATCCAGGACGCTCTTCAGGAGGGTTCGACCATACGCTGCCGATGCCGAGGTAAAGGATACACTGATCACAGGTATTTATCCTGAGTTTATTCGTTCTGAGTTTTTGAGAAGTACCCCCAATTCACTCTCCAAATTAGTATCAGTACTAAAAACATTTCGAGAATGTAAAATTGAAAATAGAGAGAGTAAATATTATAATTATGTTAAAAAGCCACGTGTTAGGGACCTTCAAATTATCAAGTAGGTAATTTGTTTTAATTGCAACAAGCCGGGTCATTTCTCGTTAGACTGCAAAAATCCCTATAAAAACAACCCTGTTTTGTCACTATCAAATAATTATTCCATTTCCTCTGGCAGTTTTAGTTACGTTAAGGTTATTAAGTGTGAATACTGTCATCGTAAGGGCGACTTAGAGAAAAATTGTTACCGCCGTCAAATTGACGAAGGTAATGCCTCAAATAAAACTTGACTATAGTTCATCTATTAAGCGTAGCCCTTTCAATCTTTTTGATACTGGTGTGACTGTCATTAATTCGAGAGAAAACTGCTAGCTTCGTTGCCGAAAAACGTAAGCAAGTTTATCGGTATTTCAAACAATAATTAAAAAAAAAAAGCATTACGACTATAGTTTAAATTTTTAATATTAGCTTAGAGCTCAGTAGGTTCTAATCTTCTAAAAGTAGCCAGTCTTAGCGTCGCCGTTAGTGAGTACAATATATCTGGTTTAAAATTGACATCCTTTTTGAATTACGAGTAGATACCGACCTTACCGACCAAAATAAAAGTATTCACAGACTTGAGTTTAAAAACTTTTGCCAACGATATGGGATTCAACACCACGTAGTAGTGAAGGGAGCTAGTACGGCTAATAGTCAGGTTGAGCGATCACTGAAAGTTATCATATATATTAATACGCTAACGTTAAGATATTTGATCATTTTATACACAATTGTTTACTCTACCGGCATTGTTTTTGTTAATTAATTATTAAAATTATATCACGGCGTTAATTTTGCAACAACGGCAACATAATTGACGACTGGTAAATTTTTTTTTTGCTCGATTTCAAAATTAGAAAATGGCACACAGCCTTACAATAATTACAATTAGATATAAACTGTAGAATATCAAAAAGTACAGGTAAAACTCCCTTGGAATTATTATTATTAGGAAAAAGATCCCACTTGTCGTTTAAATATTGTAAATTGACAATGACATACTTACAGACGACTCAAGAAGTTAGATTGATTGCTAAAAAACGGATGGACGAGCGGTCCCTTAGCGATAGAGATAGAGGCTCGTTTTGATAAAAGTAAAGCCACAATCCACCCATTTATTTAAATTCGGCGACTTCATCTTAATGCGACGCCATGAACGACATACTACTAAGTTAGGCTCGATAAATGATCGATATAGATTAAGCATGTTTATCTTCGTGGTTGTTCAGAAAAGACTGAAAGTTACGATGCCTTACATCCTGCCCCCATAGTTCAATCAGACCCTTCCAATTGTTCTAAAAACTCAGACGAATTGACCGTATGGGCAGATAAATCAGTGGAGACCAATGGTGCTTCCACTTATCTTGCAGGCAATGTTGCTTCTATATAATTGCATATGACTGTGTTGATAATTTATATGGTTTGTGTAATTATTAATGTGTGTGCGTAAAATTTATTTTTCCTATCCAATATCCTTCCTAAAACGCTGGCTGGCCACCATGCGTATCCTTATAAACCTGGTCTTGTTGGCTAGATCCCAGGATGGGTGATGCCTTGTGTGTTGGCTAGATCCCAGGATGGGTGATGCCTTGTGTGTTGGCTAGATCCCAGGATGGGTGATGCCTTGTGTGTTGGCTAGATCCCAGTATGGGTGATGCCTTATGTGTTGACTAGATCCTAGTATGGGCTAGGCAACATCTGAAATTGTGTCATAAAAACTTTTGAGTGTAAAGGGTTTATTTGTATTATTTGTAAAAACAGCGCAAGGGACGCGCTGGAGTCAGTATGGCCGTATGGGCGCAAATCGCCAATACTTGGCAACTATTGATATTTATATTTTAGTTTATCGATTAAAGTGAATATATTATTATAGAAATGTCTAATTAAATATTTCATGAAATATTTAAGTTATTTGTAAACATAAAAACCGTTATTTATTGAGATCCGATATTTAATAGACACTGTTTCGATTGTTTGAATGTTTTGAAGACGTTTGATGTTTCATTTATTGTTAAAATACTCAATTTACTGTGTAAATGTTCGAATTAATATGTATTAGAATTAATGTTATTATTCTGTACCAAACATTATTATTTTATGTTGTCTTTCTTAATTTCATTTCGATTATTGCTTACAGCGCCATCTACACTGTAATGTTTATTCAAATTAAATTAATAAACCTTTGCATTATATAAATCATTTGAAGTTATTTAAATTCATTAAAATATTTATTGTAAATATTAATCTGTATTTTAAGTAACTAATTTTATTTGTATGTTTAAAAGGAGTTGTATTTGATATCCATTGTTAAGGAAACTATAAAAGCGGTAGATTTATGTAAAGATTATTCTATTCTGTTCTATACGTGCGATTGTGCGTTAATAAACTAAGAAATACTTTATTTTGTGTTATTTCACTGTAATGGAATCTGAGCGAGGAAACTCTGTCGTATCGCCGACATGTACGATAGCGCAATAAATAAATATTGTATTCTACCACATAAATGATAGTACTTTTATATCTATATTAATATATAAAGCTGAAGAGTTTGTTTGTTTGTTTGTTTGTTTGTTTGTTTGAACGCGGTAATCTCTGGATCTACTGGGCCGATTTGAAAAATTCTTTCAGTGTTAGATAGCCCATTTATCGAGGAAGGCTATAGGCTATGTGTCATCACGCTAAGACCAATAGAAGAGGAGTCCACGCCGACGAAGTCGCGCGCAGAAGCTAGTTGATAATAAAAGCAATTCGTTCAAAATTATTCCCTAACTATTCCAAAAAATCAAAAATGCACAACGTTAATAATCAAGTTTTCACTTCTGCCGGCACTCCCGGAGTGCAACCGGTTTTTTTTTTAAATTATTTTAAATCTTCGAGTCATAGTCGTGTCTGATTGTTGCAAAATGATTATCAAAAGGGATTTATTCTAGACTAGCTTCTGCGCGCGACTTCGTCGGCGTGGACTCCGCTCCTATTAGTCTTAGCGTAATGATATATAGCCTATAGCCTTCCTCGATAAATGGGCTATCTAACACTGAAAGAATTTTTCAAATCGGACCAGTAGATCCTGAGATTAGCGCGTTCAAACAAACAAACAAACAAACAAACAAACAAACAAACAAACTCTTCAGCTTTATTATATTAGTATAGATATGGCTGCCTAGTTAAATCTGTCCACAAATAAGCGTTTCTGGCTGTTGAAAATGGATTTACCATTTAAACACCTATTAATTTGCGTACGTTACTTCACCGTAAGCAGAGATGGCGTCATTTTTGTTTCGAACCGTCCTATATTGTAAAACATTGTGAGCTACATACATTATCCGCTAGATGGCATTGTTTTATAAATAATTTCGATGATGTTTTAATCGAAAGCTCATGCAATTTTGATGATGTTTTAATCGAAAGCTGATGTTTGTCTTGTGGTCTAATTTAAATTTGATTGAGATCTGATAATTACTTTTGTAACTGAAGACGGTTTTTTTCGTTTGCGACCAAACACAATTATTGTAAGCCGTTGCGTAGGTATGTGTCGAATACTAGTGTTCTCAACTGAATAGTTGCGACACAGCGTTTTATGTTTAAATTGATGTTTATTTGTGCATCTAAAAAATATTTAATTAATTAACGTAAATTTAAATTGATAAAGATGAAGTCGTGTTTTCTGTGCAACGAAAAAAGCAATGTACTCGACTTTTATAATGAATCATTCAAAAAGTGCTCGCTAATGTTATTGTTTCGTCGTAAGAACAAATATAAATATCATGACACTATATTAACAAAATAGATGTATATGATTTATTAATTTTTATTAGTTTGATAATTTTTAGATGGACAAATAAAATAACAATATAAATTTAAAACGCTGTATATTACGAACTCCAAAACAGCGTGGTTTTTATGTTAGAATAAAAATGCTCGCCAATAAAAAAAAAAACCTTCTTCAGTTACAATAATTTTATCAGATCTCGATCAAATATAAATGGGACCACAAGACATCAGCTTTCGATTAAAACATCATCGAAATTATTTATAAAACATTGCCATCTAGCGGTTAATGTATGTAGCTCACATTGTTATACAATAGGTAGGTATAGGACGGTTCGAAACAAAAATAACGCCATCTCTGCTTACGGCGAAGTAACGTACGCAAATTAATAGGTGTTTAAATGGTAAATCCATTTTCAACAGCCAGAAACGCTTATTTGTGGACAGATTTAACTAGGCAGCCATATATAATAATATATAGAAAAAAATTAGCTTTAATTTGATATATAAATCATAAATGTTTGTTATGTATTCTTTTAACAAAAATCAATTAACAAAAATTTAATTAAAAATACTAGTGGCTACATTTTGATAGGCACCATGGTCGATATATATATTCTCCTAATCATAAATAAACATAAGTAGCTGGTTCCCAGGGTTAAAACGATACCTACAACAATTTACCATGGGATCTTAGTCTATACCCGTCCTAGGAGAAATGTCAGTTACGATGTATGTAGGGGAGTCCTCATACTGCCATAACGTTATCGTAGCTGAGATTATGGATGATTGCATCTTGGGTTTGGATTTTATGAAGAAACACAACTGCAGAATTAACGTCGCTGACGGAGTTTTCAGGTGTGGTGAAGAAGAAATTTTCATTCTCGGAGGCGCCTGCGGGAAAGTCGCATGTATAAGGAAAGTCATTATACCTGGACGAGCGGAAGCTCAGGTGCTGGTGAAACTGCCGCCAGCTGAAAATAAAAAGTCAAACAGATGCGTGTTGATCGAAGACACACCTACCAAGACATCGGCGCAAAAACTGATGACGGCGAGAACCCTTGTTAGTGGAAGCAGTAACGCTGTGGTCAAGGTTGTTAATCTTGGTGATCGCGAGATCTGCTTGAACAAAGGTGACGTCATTGGAAAATGCGAGGAAGTCGTCTGGATGAAAAAGTGTAGTTCGATAACAGGCGCGGACTCAGCAAACAGCAACAACTATGGAATAGTGACTGAGCTGCTCGATGACTGCAAGAGTAACCTAACGTATTCGCAGGGCATGAAAGCTAAGAAGTTTTTACAGCGCTACGCGAATATCTTCTCCAGTCACGATGGGGACCTTGGAAGAACGTCGGTGGTTCAACACAGGACAGATACCGGAAGCGAGAGACCAATTCGTCAACGAGCAAGACGGATACCAATCGCTAAGGAAAAAGAAGTTGAAGGCCTTTTGGAGGACATGAGAAGAAATAAGATTATTGAACCGTCTGCAAGTCCGTGGTGCTCGCCTGTTGTATTAGTGAAGAAGAAAGATGGCAGCACGAGATTTTGTGTGGACTATAGGCGTCTCACAGGCCACAGGCGTCTGGTGTGCTGTGTGGTTACGGCACTAAAGAATGTAGCCACCCCCTCTCTTCCCGTGGGTGTCGTAAGAGGCGACTAAGGGATAACACAGTTCCACTACCACCTCGGAACTTAAAAAGCCGACGGATGGCGGGATAACCATCCATGCTGGGTTTGAAATTCACAGGCCGAAGACGGGCAGCAGCGTCTTCGGTGCGACAAAGCCAGCCCTTCGGTCACCAACCCGCCCGCCCAGCGTGGTGACTATGGGCAAAACACATGAGTTCGCGTCATAATATCGGGCGCGAACTTGTGGAGGCCTATGTTCAACAGTGGACTGTGATAGGCTGAAGTGGTGGTGGTGGTGGTGGATAGGCGTCTCAATGATGTATCTAAGAAGGATAGTTACCCGTTACCTCGAATCGACGACACTTTGGACACCTTGAGTGGCATGAAATGGTTCTCGACCCTAGATCTGAAATCTGGATACTGGCAGGTGGAAATTCATCCAAAAGACAAGGAGAAGACAGCTTTCTCGACCAGTAAAGGTTTATGGCAATTTAACGTCATGCCTTTCGGATTGTGCAACGCACCTGCCACATTCGAACGACTCATGGAGTGTGTACTAGCAGGCTTAGTTGGAGAGGCCTGCTTAGTCTACTTAGATGACGTCATCATTATCGGCCGTGACTTCGAGGACCATTTGCAAAACTTGGAGCGAGTTTTCGCAAAAATAGAGGGAGCTAAATTAAAGTTGAACCCGAAAAAGTGTCGTTTATTCAGGAATAAGGTCAATTATCTCGGCCATGTTATCTCCTGTGATGGAATCCAGACAGACCCGGAGAAACTGGAAGTAGTACAAAAATGGCCTACCCCTAAGGACAAAACCGAAGTGCGGGCATTCCTCGGCCTATGCTCATACTACAGGCGTTTTGTTAAGGGATTCTCAGAGATAGCCAAGCCATTACATCGGCTGACAGAAGATAAACGACAATTTAGTTGGGATGAGACTTGTGAAGATTCCTTTCGGAAACTGAAGAAACATCTGTGTGAAACACCAATCCTGGGATATCCACAAACTGAAGGACAGTTTATAGTCGACACGGATGCAAGCAACACGGCCATTGGAGGAGTGTTATCTCAAAAACAGGGTGATAGAGAAGTTGTTATTGCATATTTCAGCAAATCTTTATCCAAGCCGGAGAGAAACTACTGCGTTACAAGGAGAGAACTCTTGGCTGTTGTCAAGACGCTACAACATTTCAACAAATATCTCATCGGCAGACAGTTTTTACTGCGAACTGATCACGCAGCCTTGAAGTGGTTACTGCAATTCAAGAACCCCGAAGGTCAAGTAGCTCGATGGATTGAACAGCTTCAGGAGTATGACTTCAAGACGGAACACCGCAGCGGAAATATGCATGGGAACGCTGACGCACTCTCACGAAGGCCGTGTTCGGAAGACTGCAAACATTGTGTTAAGCAGGAATCTAATGAAGTAACATTAAAGCTAATGAGAACAAGTCCTTTGGGTCTCTGGGAGAATTATGCTATGAGGGAGGCTCAAGAAAGAGATGACGACCTTCGGCACATCATCACATGGAAGAAACGGGGTGAAGTAAAACCAATCTGGAGTGAGGTTGCACCCACTGGCGCTGTCACTAAGGCGTACTGGGCGCAATGGGACAGCCTGATACTTGAAAACGGAATACTCTACCGGAAATGGGAGAAGGCTAACGGTAGAGAGTTCCATCTTCAGATAATTGTCCCAAGAGCGAGAGTACCAGATGTTCTCCGTGAAGTACATGATGGCGTATCAGGAGGTCATCTAGGTGTCAGGAGGACTTTAACAAAAGTGCGAGAACGATTCTACTGGTTGCATTGTCGAAATGATGTACAGGATTGGTGCCGCAAATGTACTACTTGCGCTGCTGTAAAAGGACCACAGACCAGGAGCCGTGGGAAGCTGCGGCTGTATAACGTCGGTGCACCGTGGGAACGAATTGCAGTTGACGTAGCTGGGCCATTTCCTGTAACAGAATCGGGGAACAAGTATTTTATGGTCGTCATTGACTACTTCACCAAATGGCCCGAAGTGTTCGCCATACCGAACCAAGAAGCTACAACAGTCGCTTCTAAGCTAGTCGAAGAAGTGATATGTCGCTTTGGTGTGCCTCTAGAAATCCATTCTGATCAGGGCAGGAACTTCGAATCGCAAGTGTTCCAGGAAGTGTGCAGAATTTTGGGCATGCATAAGACGAGGACCACCGCGTACCATCCACAGTCCGATGGAATGGTTGAGAGATTTAACCAGACCCTTGAGAGGCATTTGGCGAAATTGGTAGACGACAAAAAAAAGGATTGGGACAAGTATATACCACTCTTCCTTCTGTCGTACCGAACCGCCGAGCATGAGAGCATAAAAGCTACCCCGGCGTATGTCAATTACGGTAGAGAACTACGAATACCAGTAGACCTATTGACAGGAGGGTCACCGGAGGGACCAGAGACCGTACAAGACTATGTCAGCAACTTAAGGGAAAAAATGCGCTACATACACGCCTTGGTCCGGGAAAATGGGTTACAGTCAAGCGAGAACATGAAAACCAGATATGACCGGAAATTGAACACGAGAGGCTTCGAAGAAGGGTCACTAGTGTGGCTGCATAACCCAACCCACCGGAAAGGGAAATCTCCAAAGTTGCAGACCAAGTGGGACGGTCCATACAAAGTGGTTACCCGAATGAATGATGTGACTTATAGAATTCAAAAGCAACCAAGAGGGACATTCAAAGTGGTACACATAGACCGTCTGGCGCGTTACCATGGCTGTAACAACAATGCTCGGGACGAGCATCTCTAAGAGGGGAGTAGTGTTACGAGTACAAAACTTAAAGGAGCTTGCACCATCTAGCGGGGAGCGGAGGAACCACGTTGTGTGCTGTACAAACCACTTTGTTACAAAGACAACCTGAAACATCCACTCATTACTAGATGGCGCTAGAGGACTTATACAGGATTACTTTTAAAACATTCTTAACCTCGCAATACGTGATAGCTAGCATTATGTACAACAACATTTGTTCTACGACTTTTGACGTAACTCAATACATTAATTAATAATGATTTTTTAAGTTTTTATTCTATGTCTCTGAATTTTTGTAGTCTGTATCATTCATTATCGAAAGGTCGACGCACGACGCGATGCTCGCGCGCTTTTATTGCTAATAATAGTATTGCTAGTAATACTCGTAAATAACACTTTCTTTGCCCGATAATTCTAGTTAATAAAAATTGCTTGGTGGGTTTGTAGGCAGTATCACAGTGACTTAAGTGAATAATCAAATTTCTGTTTTATCATGTCCCTGCAATACGTACACTGAGTCCACAATCCCTTCATACTTTTCCAGGCTTAGGACTGGCTATATTAAACAATAAAAAATAAATAAATCGTATGTATAGGAGAGCAACACGGCAACACATCTGCATAACCTCTGGTTGTGCGGTAGACAACCGATAGTCATCAAAAGGCTTCGACTGTCTACGCCGAATATACCATAAAAAACGTAGGTATGTAGATAAGCTATCTTAATTCTGAACATCCAAAATAATATGTGAAAATTATTAACGTAGGTAATTATTCTTTAACGTTTACTAAAGTTTAATGAAACCAATTTAATATCAGATATTGGTAGCTAGGTATTATTCACTTTTCATTGTTTAATGCAGGCGTATTTAAAAAGTGGAATCAGCGTATTTACAATAATTAAAAAAATAAAAAATAATTGACAATAAAACAATATTTACAAATTAAATATTACCTCTAAGGTTAAAGTCTCTTGCATGTCGGTGCCTATCGCGCACATAGCGTTCAAAATAGTCACCATCACAACCAACACACAGACCACACCTAAAAATCAGCTGTTCATTAACACGTGCTAGCACTTCCGAATTAGTTTTTATTTGATTGAACGCACAATTTATTTTGTCAATGAGCATGTCACGGCTCGTAATTTCGCGACCACTGTACACCATTGTTTTAATGTGTCCCCATAAATAAAAATCCATTGGCGTAATGTCCGGTGACCTTGGGGGCCATGCACGAGGTCCCCCACGTCCAATCCATCGACCGGGATACACCGTGTCTAAATGTTGTCGTACCTCACGACAATAGTGCGCTGGTGCGCCGTCATGTTGAAAATACATATCTCGTAAGTAGGCGAGAGGTATACTTTCGTATTCCAACACTGGCAGCGTTTCAGTGAGAAACTGTAAATAGGTTTCACCACTAAGTCGATGTAAGATAAAATAATTTTTAACAAAAAAAAAACCGACTTCAAACAGGAAACTAAAAAGTAACAAATAAATTTACTTAGCACAAAGTAATTCTTATTTTGATTTAGTTAATCAGAAATTATAAAATAAATCTATACTAATATATAAAGCTGAAGAGTTTGTTTGATTGTTTGTTTGTTTGTTTGTTTGTTTGTTTGTTTGTTTGAACGCGGTAATATCTGGTTCTACTGGGCCGATTTGAAAAATTCTTTCAGTGTTAGATAGCCCATTTATCGAGGAAGGCTATAGGCTATGTTTCATCACGCTAAGACCAATAGAAGCGGAGTCCACGCCGACGAAGTCGCGCGCAGAAGCTAGTATTTTATAACTTTGAAGTCGGTGCCTTCAGTACTATATCCACCACAGATATTCACCGAATTTGTGAACTTTATGCCGTGCGCGGTCTCCGAATACTATTTTAAGAAGATAATTAATTACTACAGGGTAGATATTCCGTAATAATTACCTGCCAATATTAGCGTAAGGGGTGAGAAAAATTGATAATACCTATACCTAGTTATTGTTTTACTTGGCACCGACTTCAAAATTATAAAATATTTATTTTATAATTTCTGATTAACTAAATCAAAATAAGAATTACTTTGTGCTAAGTAAATTTATTTGTTACTTTTTAGTTTCCTGTTTGAAGTCGGTTTTTTTTTTGTTAAAAATTATTTTATTTTACAATTTTTAGTGATGTGTAGACCTAATTAGGATACTTCTCGGCAGTATTAAGTAAGCCCAACAAAATAAAACGCTTCAGCCTGTAATATCCTACTCCTGGGCATAGGCCTCTTTCTTCATGTAAGAGAAGGATCAGAGCTTAATCCACCACGCTGCTCTACTGTGGTTTGGCGGATATATTCCTTACTATAATAAACAATGAATAAACGCTTCACACTCAACGGCCCTCAGTAGGGTTTTCTCCTGTGTCGGGAGTCCGGAAACATACACAACACACAAACACAAACGCCCAGACCACGAAAAACATCTATATGGCCAATACAAATGTCCGTCGTGAGCGGGGATCGAACCCGCGACCGCCGGCGCAACAGCCAGTGCTGTGACCGCTGTGCTAACGCGTCGTCATAAGTACCTACTTTATATGAGTAAAGATCGCTATTAGGTGTTCGTGATATACAACCAGGACTGACAGCCTAGCGTGTTCTCCAGGACCGAACCGAAACCTACAGACCGAAAATAAATATTTGTATAAACATAAATATACACTCCGAGCGAGAATCAAACCCGCGACCGTCGGTGTTTAGGCGCCGCCGACACGGCACATGCACCATTATATCAAAACGGTCGTCAAACAACAAAAAGTGACTGCTGTAAATTATTGAGGAATTCCCTCGACTATTTATGGGCTCCATCATCAGACCTGTAATGGCACTTTTAACTCATATGGGTGCAAAGTTCTCATCAATAGAAATGAATGAACCTCAAACAGCAGGTGATTGCTGTAAATAGTTGAAGATTTCCCTCGACTATTTATGGGCTCCATCATCAGACCTGTAATGGCACTTTTAACTCATATGGGTGCAAAGTTCTCATCAATAGAAATGAATGAAGCTCAAACAGCAGGTGATTGCTGTAAATAGTTGAAGATTTCCCTCGACTATTTATGGGCTCCATCATCAGACCTGTAATGGCACTTTTAACTCATATGGGTGCAAAGTTCTCATCAATAGAAATGAATGAACCTCAAACAGCAGGTGATTGCTGTAAATAGTTGAAGATTTCCCTCGACTATTTATGGGCTCCATCATCAGACCTGTAATGGCACTTTTAACTCATATGGGTGCAAAGTTCTCATCAATAGAAATGAATGAAGCTCAAACAGCAGGTGATTGCTGTAAATAGTTGAAGATTTCCCTTGACTATTTATGGGCTCCATCATCAGACCTGTTGTAACGTTTTGCTAGTACGTTACCCTTAATTAAATCTATTGGAGACATGTAACGCCATCTATACTTTACTTTGCCAACGCTTCATAATTTATTGACGTTGTTAATTCTACTTAAGTTCAATAGATGTCGCATTCCTAATTACATAATAGTTTTAATAATTTAATAATATCGCTGAATTAAAATGAATTTAATTGTAGAATTACTAATAAAATGTAGCCGAATTGCTTGTTTAATTTTAAGGTGTGTGTCATTACAGAGCTTCAAAAGATATCAAAATAATGAAATCAGCTACATTCACCAAAGTAGTGAACGTAATTTATCGTGAGAGTAAACTGATATTATGCTCATTACTTTGGATATGTTGACTGATAACGCAACAAGGAAGACTACATAATTATATACGAGACAAGAATTAAAAGATAGAAAAAGCTGTAAATAATCAAATAATTTCCTTTATAAAACTATGGGTTAACTAATAACTTTATGTATGCGTGACCAATGTTTAATCATGTTTTTGATGAATGTTTTGTGTATTGAGAAAATATTTCATATTATTATGTAATTTAAACATGATATTTAAATTTGTCTGAGTTTTAATTGAGAAAACGTGTTCAGCATGAAAGTAACTAATTTTTAAAAATAATTATTGGACCGAAAACATCTTCTTATAAATATATTCGATGTTAAAATATTGTTAAAATTATCTATTTTTTATAATATAAAAAATTACTTATTCATATTTAGTAAGATAGTTTTGAAAAAACAAGTGTGCTTTAGACCACACGACTAATACTTCTTTAGGAATAGGCCTGCACAATAGGCCTGCACTGTGTCTTACTTAAGTTATACAACTTATACAAAACATAACTGGCTATGAGAGAAAGAGAGAAATAAAATCTGACCTCGCACCTCTCTCTCTCTTACTCCGTTCGCCTTTCCCGATCACACTTTTCGTAACGCTCTCGTCACGTATTTACCAGCTTACTCCTCAAGTCAAGCGTGCTAATTTTACTTTAAAAAAAAACAACCGACCCTGCCTCCTCTTCCAGAACTCTCGAAGACGACTCAGTTGTCACATCACCAGAATAACTCGTCAAATCTTCTAAATCAACAATCATCAAATCATCAATCATCAATCAGGGAAAAAGACTAACGTATAGAAAGTGTTAACGCCTTTCAAGTGTGTGTCACACACAAGTGCATACGTCGACTGTATTCTTCGCATGCGCCCACTGCGGCGAATCACTCACTGCATTACTAGTGACGATTGTACAAACACGTCTATGTAATATCTTATATTTACCTACGCAATAAATTGTATTACTGTTTAATATCGACTTTAAATACCACCAAGCGAGCACGTCTGTTAAGCTAGAATGGTCAAATGGGCAAAACCACTTAAATTTTTGATAAATATTGAGTGCTTTTTAAGTGCTAATTTAGTGCTCCAATATTAAATTTTACGCCCAAGAAACATGATCATAAATTATATAATTGTGTTTGCTTGCAAACGAAAAAAAACCGACTTCAATTACATCGACAAGTAATACAATGTAATAAGACGAAAAAATAGTCAAGTTAATACGCGCTATTAAAGATTACTCAAAAAGTTGTAATCAGTTTTCGATCTAATTTAACCAAGACTACAAAAAAAGTATTAGCTTTCGATTAAAGTAAGAATCATCGAATTCGGTACACCGAGTAAAAAGTTATGCGGTATAATATAACGTAGGTCGACGAAAAAGTAGTCACGTAAATACGCATTATTAGATATAATAACTAAAAGTACTTGTCAGATCTCAATTAAATTAAAATGGGACCACATGACACGCAAAACCTTTCAATTAAAACAAAATTGATCGAAATCGGTCCATCCAGTCAAAAGTTCTCGAAATGAGAACCTCCTTCTTTTTTGGAAGTCGGTTAAAAACTGCTAGCTTTCACGTAAGCTAGCAATGGACTACCGGCTATAATGCTCATAGTGTTAAGCAGACCTAGGTGTTAGCATTAATAATTTAGAGCTCATTGAGTGCTTCCAATATATGTACTAGAATCACAGAGAATTTTTTTTTTTAATTTTTAATTGATTAAGTATAGAAAAATACGGCTGTAAAGCTAGAATAGTCATATGGGCAGAATCACTAAAATTTTTGCTAAAAATTTAGTGCTTTTTAAGAGCTAATTTAGTGCTGCAGTATCAAATTTTACGCCCAAGTAGCATGATCATCTATCTATACTTATTATATAATTGTGTTTTCTCGCAAACGAAAAAAAAACCGACTTCAATTTCATCGACAAGTAATACAACGTAATAAGACGAAAAAATTGTCAAGTAAATACGCGCGATTAAAGATTACTCAAAAAGTTGTAATCAGATCTCGATCTAATTTAAACAAGACTACAAGACAAGTATTATTATCTTTCGATTAAAGTAAGAATCATCAAAATCGATATACCGAGTAAAAAGTTATGCGGTATAATACAACGTAGGTCGACGAAAAAGTAGTCAAGTAAATACGCATTATTAGACATAACTCTAAAAGTACGTGTCAGATCGCAATTAAATTAAAATGGGACCACATAACACGCAACACCTTTCAATTAAAACAAAATCCATCGAAATCGGTTCACCCAGTCAAAAGTTCTGAGCTAACATACATAAAAAAAAGACGTGTGGGACTCGGGGACGGCCGCGGTAAAGCTATTGCATAGCATTTTGTATCAACTTATGCAATAATTATTATTTATTTATTTTATTTATGCAGTATTTCTTTTTCTTTGATATCAATTCAAGTTACACTTTTTGAGCGTGATTCATATTCAAAACACTTTATACACAAATTTTACAAGTACAGCTATTCACTGTAGTACATAAATACCTATACACCTATATACTTTCTCATAAACAGCTGCTTATGTATTCGTCCGATTTCGGAGCAGCTCGTCTCGATTCGTGCGAGTTTCGTAGAGTCGTACAATACGTCTAATCGCACGCACACAACGCCGTGTCGAAGACCATCGAAGACTGCCGAACTGAAACGACGTTAGACGATGCACGGCCTTCAAGCCACACCTCCGTGCCCGTCGGAGTGGGGAGCGTGAGGTTTTTTCGTTACGGAATTTCTGAATTCGGTCCCCGCGCTCAAGACCTGCGATAGAAGCTATGCAATAGCTTAAAAAAAAACATACAGTCGAATTGAGAACCTCCTCTTTTTTTGGAAGTCGGTTAAAAAATAAGTCCCTGTCTGTCTGAACGCGATAAACTCGAAAACTACGCAACGGATTTTTATACGGTTTTCAACAACGCGGACATTCGTTTTGCGATGACAGTTTGTGGCTTTGGACGCGTGCATTTTGGCCCAGTACATTTTAAAAATAGGTAACAAAAGTTAAATTTATAATTCACAACCTAAGAACTAAATATTTACAGATACTATATTAGTCTACATGATCCACTTATTTATTAATTATTTTTATTATATTTTATTTTAATATATTATATAACACGTATGTACGTACTTACCAATAGCTTATGTTATTTATTTTTTCTCTTGTCTCTTACACTTCCATATAAAATATAAGTATCTGTTACGGCTTTGCTTCTTTAGTTCTGTGTACAAATGTATCTGTGTTGTCTGTCAGTTTGTTGTTGTATTATAATTATAGTTTTATACATATTAACCTCACTGGTATTATACCACTACAGGTTCTGCCAGAATATCAGCGTTTTTGGCAGCAATTTTTTTTTTGCTGTCAAAAACAATGCTGAGGCAGTAACCCGTTGGCCTATTTTTTATTTTTTTTTTTGTATTCCTCGTCCTTTTTTTTTCTTTTTATTTTTATTGTATCATATTGTTGGTAAGCCTTTAGACAATAGTATTTCGATTTATGGGGTTTTTGAAAAAGTGGGGGGAGGGGGTGTGGTGGATTATCCTCTGGTGCCTCTCCCATCCCTAGAAATCTCATGATTGTAACGATATCACGGCAAAAAATTTTAAGATAAAAATTATTTAAATAGTTACCGAATACCTAATTTTAATTGTGCGTATTTTAGCTCCGATGCTGCAAGAAGTGCATTCATACTCCGTTCCGTAGCTTTTAAAACACTTACACATTATAATAATACACATATGTACGTAGAAACTATTTGTAACACTTTTATACATAATATTATTCGTATTTACGTTAAAACTATCTCTTGATTGACAAGAGTAATATACGATACGAAGAACAGATTAATATGAAGCAGTGCTGCCAACTAGTCTTGGCGAAAACGCGCTGTCAGAGCTGTAAAAAAGCGCTAGAAAGCGCTAAAAATTACTTTTTTTTTAAACGCTAGATTTCGCGCCAACTGCAAATTTATTTTATTGTGGAGATATTGTGCGTTTTCCAATATCAGCACTAAAGCGCATTATGCGGTATAATGCTCAATGCTCAACGTTGAAAGTTCCAAAGCTACAGCAACGCTTCACACTCTCAAAAGTAGGGCTTCCGTGTGCGTGCTTGCAATGGATACCAAATTACCAACTCAGTGGTGGCTGAGTGGTTTAGTATTGTGCGCCACTGAGTCGCATTATGCTCTGTAATTGGAAAACGCACATTGTGTCCAATGTTTTTAACTTTTTACCTTTTTAAATAAGATGCTGTTTTACGATGTCTTTTGATATCACTGAAGCCAAAAACTCCCGTTTACAAAAAGTACCTACATTAAGCTTTTTTGGATCACGGTCACGAGGCACAGGTTTTAATCAATGTTTAAAAGCGTTATGCCTGCTTCCACTCACTCTTTTAACGTTGTTTATAATTTGTTGAAATTAATTATAGTGAATAAATCAAGCACTGCAAATGTGTAAACCGTAGGTCAACTATAAAAGTATAAACAGAATGAAACGATCGTAGTGTAATCTATACTAATATATAAAGCTGAAGAGTTTGTTTGTTTGTTTGTTTGTTTGTTTGTTTGAACGCGGTAATCTCTGGAACTACTGGGCCGATTTGAAAAATTCTTTCAGTGTTAAATAGCCCATTTATCGAGGAAGGCTATAGGCTATGTATCATCACGCTAAGACCAATAGAAGCGGAGTCCACGCCGACGAAGTCGCGCGCAGAAGCTAGTGTGTAATAAGGGGCAAACAATATGTTATTATAATAACTGTGAGTTGGCTTAACGCCATACAAAGGTGTTTGATATTGGCTTGTTGTAACTGAAACTCCGGTGTTGGACAAATATAACTTTATATTTTCAAGACGACATTAATATTTAACCATGAGACATTGGACGTGGGAGTGCTAGACATGACAGTTATAGAGTATTGACAGTGACATTTGACTCGGACATAGACTACTCATAACATCTCCCTTTTTCTTTTAAAAACATGACATTTCAATATTTATACTTATTAAGACTGACTGACTGGTTGACAATTAACAAACTAATAATATTATAATATGACTGATATTGATTAAACTTATAGACTGACAGACTTAAAAATTATATTTTAAATTTAACTTAATCATACGTACAATCTTGAAATCTAACTGGGGGCTTGACCTGTCTACCACTCATTGTTCTCATAATTCCCTTATGTTTACTTTCTTTACTATTTTTATCTTCCATTCTCATTTCCTTCTTTGGACTAATTTGACTACTTTCTTGACTTTCTATTTTCTTTTCTAATAATTTTTCTTTAGTTGGACTAGACGAATGAGAAGGTAACAAGTGTTGACGATTTCTTCTATATGTAGACCCATCTGGAGCTTCAACAATGAATGATCTAGGCTGTTCACATTTCTTTCTTATTTTTCCTGGTTGCCATTTTGACTCTGGCGACTTTTTAAACATGACTTTATCTCCTTTCTTTACTTTAGACAATTTTTTTTGATTTTTTATCATAATAAAATTTTTGTTTATAATTATTTTGTTGTTTTATTTTCCTGTAGATTTTATGACTTATTATTTTAGGTTGAAGGTGTGTTTCAACAGTAGGTATAAGTGTTCTGAGACGACGAGACATCAACAACTCAGCAGGAGATGGTAAGTTATTTCTAGGTGTTGTTCGGTACTGCAGCAATGCAAGATACGGATCATCACCTGACTCAGCACATTTGGTAAGTATGCGTTTGACTATTTTCACTCCAGACTCTACTAATCCATTAGAACGAGACAGGTATGGACTAGATGTAGTATGTGTAATATTCCAAGACTCTAAAAACTGTTTGAATTCTTGTGAATTCATCGGTGGTCCATTATCAGAATTAATAATTAAGGGAATTCCATGACGACTAAATATAGGCTTTAATGCATTTATTAATGCTTTGGCTCCAGTTGAACTAACATTAGCAATTTCTATGTAGTTTGAATAATAATCTTCAACGACAAGTATGGTTTGATTATTGAATTTTAAATAATCTATCCCGACCTTTTGCCATGGGAAAGAACATATTTTATGTGACATTAGAGGTTCTGGTGGATTGTTATTTCTGTGTGACAGACAGATTTCACAGTTTTCCACACACTGCTGTATATCATGTGACATTAATGGCCAATATACTACTCCTCTTGCAAAATTTTTAGATTTTTCTATGCCTTGATGACCACTGTGTATAATTTTCAAAATTTCTGACCTTAATTTTGTAGGTATGATAAGACTATTACCTTTTAACAATAAATTTCCGACTGAATGTATTTCATGACGACAGTTCCAATAAGGCAAGACTAATTTATTGACTTCTGACCTTTTATCAGGCCATCCTTGTTCATAGTACTGCTTAAGTAGCTGTAGACATTCATCATTTTCTGTAGCCTCGGTAAGCCACTGACGACGCTCTTCTGAAATAGGTAAATTTTTTACAAGCATGTTGACATGAACCTTGACATCTTCATCCAGTTCATCCTCACTGCACTCAGGTAAAGCTGCTCGTGATAATGAATCAGCTATGTACATTTTAGTACCAGGTTTGTATTCAACCTTTAAGTCGTAGGCTTGTATTCTAAGCATAAGCCTCTGTAGACGTGTTAGAACTTCAGCTAAAGGCTTTTTAAATAAAGTAATTAATGGACGATGATCTGTTTCCACAGTGACAATTTTACCATAAATATATTGATGAAAGCGAATACATCCAAAGACAATGGCATACAGTTCTTTTTCAATCTGTGCCATGCGTTTCTGACTTGACGTTAATGTTTTAGATGCATAACAAATTGGATGATTTTCTTGAAGCAAGACTGCACCGACTGCTGACTGACTTGAATCAACTGACAAGACTACTGACTTTTTAACATTATAATGTGATAAGACTGGCGCCTGACAAATAATCTCTTTTAGACGTTTAAATGTAGCTTCGTGACTCTCATTCCATGACCATTCGCTTGACTTTTTTAATAACAGACGGAGAGGTTCAGTTTCCTCTGCTAAATTCTTTATAAATCCTCCCAGATAATTTAAAATACCAAGAAATCTTTGAAGATCCTTGAGACAGACAGGAGACGGCACATCTTTAATAGCCCGGACTTTATCTGGATCAGGTGACACTCCATTATGTGAAAATATATGACCTAAGTATTTGACTTGTGTATGACCAAATTTACACTTACTTTTATTAAATTTTAGGTTGACTTCTTGAGCTTTCTTAAACACTCTTTGTAAATTTTCATCATGTTCTTGTCGACTCTTTCCATAGACTAAAATATCATCAGCGTACACCATGACTCCAGGTAATACACCAAATGTTTCTGTCATAATTCGATGAAATATTTCAGGGGCACAGTTAATACCAAAAGGTAGCCTTTTAAATCTATATCGGCCAAATGGGGTGTTGAATGTACATAACATTGAGCTTTCCAAATCAAGACAAATAACCCAAAATCCACTACTTGCATCAAGAGTAGAAAAATGTGACGCGCCATGAAGCTTAGACCGTACCATATCAATAGTAGGTATAGGATAATGAGATCTACATATTGCTTCATTCAAGTTTCTTGGGTCAAGACAGACTCTTAGTTGACCATTTTTCTTCTCAACTAATAAAAGTGAACTCACCCAAGCCGTTGGCTCAGTAACCTTGGTAATGACATCCAGACTTTCCATATAGTCCAATTCCTTCTTCAGTCTATCGTGTAATGAGAATGGAATTTTCCGCGGTGGATCAATTTTAGGACGAACATCACTGTTGACAGTGATATGACACTCACCAGGTAGACAGCCCAATCCATCGAATACAGATTTATACTTTGACAATAGACTCTGTAAATTATCATTTTTATTAATATAATATGACTGTAAATGTAACTGAACATGACAATTACTTTTATAAGACTGTGACTGTTCATAATTATTATTATTATATGACTCTGACAGATTTTTATACTTATTATTTGTACTATATGACTCTGACTGACAATTATGACTATTGTTACGGCGCAAGACTATCCCACAGTGCCTAAGAGTTCGGGGCCCATCAGCGACCTCTGGCGGACAGTCTGACGTCGGGTACAAATTACCTATGATATTAAACGGCTGCGCGAGCCGGTAATAAATTTTATTATATCTAAACCTTACCTTAAGAAGGGGGCTCTGGTAAACCGGTCAAGTACAGTCAGGGTAGGTATGTGTAGGTAGTGGAATAGTGTGGTGACGTTGGTGTGTAATAAAGTGACCTGACAGCACTCGACAGCGCCGCGACTCGACGGCAAATCAGGAACGACGATCACTCCAGCCCACTCGAACTCACGGTCACGGAATTAATAGTCTTATATAACCAAACGTCGGCAGAGAAAAATCCAAGTTTAAGGCACATAAAGATTAACACGCACAATTAATCGTTAAAAGCCGTACGATCGAAATAACCCGCACCGGCATACAACGAGATTAATACAAGTAAGACTAATGCATCAGTCATAAAAAAGCCTCAACAAATTTTAACTTCTCTCATCAAGATGGCGATCACTTTTCGGGGTTCACACAAAGACACCACCGCGCCGCAAAGCATACACGAGGTCAAGCTAAATAGTTTCACTATGCACGAGTTATTCGCGCCGATATACAAGAAAGTTTATCAAGTTTCAAATGCAGGGATTACTACACGTAATGAATTCGCGCTGAAGCTAGTATCGACTTCGTCAACAAGCGCGCGGACCTCACCGTCCGCTCACAGATTGCAACTAACGCCGGTCAAGCGCAGGGTCGCGGCGTCGACGCGCGGGCGCAGTGATCGGTGAGGGGGGTCAACCGGTTACGCGAGATTATCATGCAATCCAGCCAGAACAACTATTGACAAGACAATTATTAAACTCTGACTTATGACTTTGACTCGGAACTAACTTTGAATCATAATTCTGACTAAAACTTTGACAACCACTTGACTTTTCAATATTAAAGACTCTTTTAATAAGACCTAGCTCTGAACAGGTATTTTTACCAATGACAGTTGGAGATGAGACATTTGCAATAATAAAGTTAATAATTTTTGACTGAAGTTGACTATTAACATAAAAAGTACATTCAAGCTTTTGTTGACCTAATATTGGTATGCTATTTCCACAATAAGATGTAACTTTAGCATGACAAGGTGAAAAATTTTGATTGACATTCAATGATTTAAACAAATTATATGACATGACATTAGCATCACTTCCTGTATCTAAAATACATTGTACATTTATGTTATTAATTGTAAGAGTAACACTCCAATCTGAAATTGTAGACTGACATGAATTCAAGTGTCCGACGAACAAATAATTTGAATCTTTACCTTTAAAGTCCATATTATTCATATTATTTTGACTTAATTGTATATATTTCACTGTTTTTGACCTGCAGAATGCCTGATAATGACCTAGACGGTGACACTGTCTGCACCTAGCCTTTTGCGCAGGGCAGATATATCTATGATGTTGCCCACACCGAGTACACATTTCCTTGTCTTGAGACTGTAACCTTGTTCGTGACTGTGACCTTGCTTTTGACTGTGACCTTGCCCTTGACTGTGACCTGGCTGAAGACTGAGACTTGGCTGAAGCCTGAGATCTTGACTGACTGAATGATTGACGTTGATAGAAGACATTAGTTGACTCTTTGAACTCTGTAGCCTGAGATCTAGCTGAGACTATTGTTTTAGACAAGTTTCTAGCCTTTTCTAGTGTTAAATCCTCTTCAAGTAATAGTTTCTCACGGACAAATTGAAAACTTTCATGCATGTTAGTAATATAAATGTCTTTAATCATTCTATCTTGTAAATCTCCAAATTCACACGACTTACTTTTATTAATTAATGTTGTAAGGAAGTCTTCCAGGCTTTCTTCAGCTTTTTGTTTAGTTGTAAAAAACTTATAGCATTCATAGGTTATATTTCTTTTAGGTACAAAATATTCCTCAAATTTGGTGACTAATTGACTAAATGTAATTTTTTCGATGTCTAAATTGAATGTATTGAATATTTCGAGACATTCCGTGCCTATAAAATGTAATAAAACTGCTACTTTGCGTGCGTCTGACTCTTCGTATATGGCACTTGCCTTGAGAAAAATAATGAAAGTTTGGTACCATTTCTTCCAATTCGACGACAGATTGCCTTCCAGGCTCATGGGCTTGATATTTCCAGCTATATTAAGCATTTTTGACGACGACATAATTGCCTCTTCCCGCTCGCCACGCGGTTCGACCTTTTTGACCTCCGACATTGACTTGACAATTTGAATTTATTTTCTTATAAGATGTCTTCTGAGACCACTTCTGACACCATGTTTGATATTGGCTTGTTGTAACTGAAACTCCGGTGTTGGACAAATATAACTTTATATTTTCAAGACGACATTAATATTTAACCATGAGACATTGGACGTGGGAGTGCTAGACATGACAGTTATAGAGTATTGACAGTGACATTTGACTCGGACATAGACTACTCATAACAAAAGGTAATGAACCAGTTGGAAAAAACAAAAAATAATAATATAAGACGGCAGTATGGTAAAAAGCGTTGGCAAAGTAGCAATAAGTGAGAGATAGGCAGTTAACCGAGCGAGATAAGGCGATAGCGTAGGCTATAAGCGGAAAGAGATGCGCGTGCGCTAAGCAACTGTGTTGGCGTAATACCGGTTTGCGAGCGAGTCTGTGTTTCTTAAACTTTTCACAAACGTTATTTTTAAATATAATTATATAAACAAAAGTTAACATAAATAGTATCAGAAAAAATAAGGAAGTTAAATTATTTTTTTTAAATCTGATTCTGATATGATACGAATAACATGTGCCGTGGGGTTTTTTCGTGTAAAAATTTTGCACCCTCTCACCCATACAAAGGCAAAACCCCGCTCTTTAGCTAAATTCTTTGTTTTATTCAAAAGCAATTTATTCTGGAGGGTAAGATGGTCATTAACGAATATACGACTTTCACCGTGAAGCCCAAGGTTAGATGCAAGGATAGTCCGCTTCTTAGCTGCTGCAACGAAATCCTCTTTCAAATATCTGCTATGTACTGAGACAATTATGGACTTATTGCCTTTGTCATTGCGCGTAGGAATCCTCGCAATATAGTTAATATGCTCTTTGGGAATTGTACAGCCAATGACGTCTCCAATCCTGCCAACTACTTCAAACAAATTCTCCGAGGGCGATGGAACACCCTTAATCTCGATATTGTTGATCCGAGACCTCTGTTCAAATTCATTTATACTGGCTTCCATCTTAGAAAACCGTTGTTGGAGTTGTTGAAGTTCTTCTCTAATTTTGAGAAGGCTTTGTACCTCTTGACTGATCTCAGTGCAACGATTAGACAGGGCAATCTATAAACTTTGATTGCTTGAATCTAAATCCCAACTCGAATCACATTGTGTCGGGGCCTTGTGGCCCTATAAGGCCTCCACCTCCCCTAATAGCCTTACCCTGAATTGCCACACTTGACTTACATTGAGTCTTAAACTTCTGGTAGTCTTTCATACTGCCGTGTCCCACAACCGTCCCTTATGGACTTGAAAACTTGGGACTATAGTTAGATTTAAAGTAATTACTATAAAAGACTCACCACCTCGATGATCTTATATATTATCACCACTTGTAATCGATTCCCGCCATTCTTGTGACTGACAGGTAGAGCACCTTTTTTTTTCTACTGCCCACCGGCAGAGTGTGCGCCTCTATGTGTCCTATAGACAATTGTATGTTCGTGTTGCCAGTTAGTAAAAACATCAATACAAATATTGAACTGATTGGTCGTGTAACTTACCGATTGTTTGACACTCGCGTTACTCCGCGACACTCCCGCCGGCAGAGTCTATTGCAGCAGGACCACCAAGTTGTGCGTCCACTCAGCGATTTTCTCTCTCGCTCGAATGGCCGCTTGTCTCATCGGTCTTGTACTCAAGGCGTTATCGTCTGTCAAGTTGGATGCGTCTCTGACGGTTGGATCAGTAACATTCTCGACAGCTGGATCTACCACAGGATTCTCTATCACATCTAACACTTCTTTGTCTGCTTGATTGGTTACGAAATCGTCACGCGATTCACTCATAAGATGATCGGCTAAATCCGTCGCAAGTTCAATTGCAGGATCAATTGCACAGTCCAGCTGCTGTGTCGGACATTCAGGGCTTGGTTGTTGATCTATATCTATTGTCATCGGTTGAGATACAACATCATTCAGCACTTGATCCGTATCCATTGGACACAAAGGCAAAGGGATTACTGGGTCCAGGTTATTCTGTTCTTGTCTATTTCCGTTGTGGTCTTCGACTTCCAATGGGTATAGATGACCAATTGACCTAGTCAATTCCGTATCACCCACCTTGATTTTAGCCACCCGGCATTGTCCATCTTGTCCCTTATCAATGAAGTGATCTTCCCCACCTTCCAAGTACTCCTATTTTTTGAATCCTCCTTTATTTGGACTATGTCTCCAATTTGTGGATCTCTGTCTGAAGTCACGCGAGGTTGTTTTACGGATCCTCGATGTTTCTCGCGCAGGCTAGGCAGATATTATTGTTGAAACATTTTCTTGAACTCTGCTAGAATTGTCTGGCCTCGCTTCCATCCATGAACAAGATCCATCTTAGTGGTAGTACTGGTGACGGTCGGAGTAACTCCTGAGGGTGTCATTTTCAAACATTTCCCGAGCGTTAAGAAATCTGCTGGTTTTAAAACATACTCCATGTCAGCTCCCACAGTGGTTAAAGGTCTGGTGTTAACCACTGCTTCGACCTCTTTGATTACAGTGGCCAATTGAGTATCGTTCAGTAATTGCTTGTCTAAGGTCCTCTTTATACAATGCTTGACGATTCCAACAAGTCGCTCGTAGAACCCTCCGTGCCACGGAGCTAATTGAGGGATGAATTTCCAATTTATTTTGTTCTCCGTGCAGTACGAGTTAATAAGTATTTATTTATTTATTTATTTATTTATACTTTATTGTACATCACAACTACACATATCATTTACAGACTGTGAAGTACAATGGGCGGACTTATGGCTATTTAGCCATTTCTTCCAGACAACCCAAATATATATTTCCTACTATGAGTAACGATCGCTATCAGGTGTACATGATAACAACCGGGACCGACGGCTTAACGTGCTCTCCGAGGCACGGTGGGGAGACCCACAAGGACTGCACAAACACCCAGACCACGGCAAACATCTGTATGGCCAATACAAATGTTGTCGTGTGCGGGGATCGAACCCGCAACCGCTCGCGCAACAGCCAATCGCAATCCATTGCTGTGACCGCTGCGCCAACGCGGCGTCAAGTATCTCAGAGGTTAATTTAAATTGCAGGGCGTTGTCCGATATAATAGCGGTTGGTGTGCTCCTAGCTGCTACTAATCGCCTAACTGCAAGTAGGCACTCTTCTGCTGTTAAATCTTTCACCAATTCTGAATGTATAGCACGAACAGCTAAGCAGGTAAACAAACATACCCATCTTTTTTCTCTTACACCACTTGATGTATCAACATACATTGGTCCGAAGTAGTCCACTCCAGTGAATGTGAACGGAGGACTATAATTCACTCGTTCGGGGGGCAACGCAGGTGTTTGAGGTAATCTGTAGGGTCCTCCTCTTTGTTTCAAACATTTCTCACACTTCTTAATAACCTTTGTCACCTGAGCTTTACCTTGCGGTATCCAATATTGCTCACGAATGATATTCAATGTATGTGGTGGACCTACATGGTAGTTCTTTTCATGAGCTTCTCGTATAACGCTGTTGGTAAACTCGCAATTTTTTGGGATAAGAATGGGATGCTTCTTGTCATACGGCCAGTTTGTATTTTTCATGCGTCCACCACACCGCAGGACTCCATCTACATCTAAGGAGAGATCTAGATTCCTCATTAACGCTGTCTTTTTTCCACTGATCTCATCTGGGAAATGATCCTTTTGTAGGCTTCTCAAGATCTCAGTAGTGCTAATTTCTATGTGGTTGTTATCGGTTACTCCTGGTTCTCTATCGAGATCTGTCTCCTGAACTTCTCCTGTAAGGTAATGAGGTGGATCAATTTCATATCCCTTCATTACCATTTCTGGACCATCTATTATGTCCAGGGCCTCCCCAACCGAAAAAAGAATGTTTTGGTCTAAATACATGCTACCCGGCCAGAATTTTGAGTGTTTTAGGAGGAAGGGTGGTCCTGAGAACCATAACGTTTTCTTTTCTTCCCATAGTTCTGGCCTTGTGCCTAGATCAGCCGGATTCTCATTTGTGTTAATGTAGCAGAACTCTACGTTGTTTAGTTGGTTTATTTTATCAACACGTCTTTTAACAAGTGGTGGTAGCAAGTTGCTGGTCTTTAGCCAGCGAAGCACAACCTGACTATCGGTCCATAAGTACTGTTTGTTAATGGTTAAGTTCAGATTATTCTTTAAATACTTTAATAGTCTACTCCCAATCAAAGAACCTAGCAGTTCTAGCCGTGGGATCTTCAAATTATCCTCATCTAGCTACTATATTTAATAGCTGTATAGAACATGGTGTGTTTCCTGATCTAATGAAACACAGTAAAGTGATTCCTATTTTTAAATCAGGCAGTACCTTAGACCCTAATAATTTTAGACCAATTTCAGTACTCCCAACCTTCAGTAAAATTTTCGAAAAAATCATACTCGGGCAAATGTTATCGCATTTTAATGCACACAATCTACTACATAAGAAACAGTTTGGTTTTACAAAAGGTCGCTCCACAGCAGATGCTAGTGTTGAGCTAATTAAAAATATTTTTGAGGCATGGGAGAGGTCGCAGGATGCTCTTGGGATATTCTGTGATTTATCCAAGGCCTTTGATTGTGTGCATCATGAGACATTGATCAGGAAACTGCATCATTATGGGATTAGTCATCATAATGTTATCGCATTTTAATGCACACAATCTACTACATAAGAAACAGTTTGGTTTTACAAAAGGTCGCTCCACAGCAGATGCTAGTGTTGAGCTAATTAAAAATATTTTTGAGGCATGGGAGAGGTCGCAGGATGCTCTTGGGATATTCTGTGTGTTAATAAAACAACGCTTCCGGTGAGAATGTGCAAAAGAACCACAGACTTTATTAATACTGTCATTTCTACATAGATTATAAATAGTTTACAATAGTGTCGATTCTCGTACAATATACAGGTGTAGGTGTTACTCTTTATTTTGATACATAACAACACCGCCACGCGATAACGACGCCGCGTTGGCGCAGCGGTCACAGCAATGGATTGCGATTGGCTGTTGCGCGAGCGGTTGCGGGTTCGATCCCCGCACACGACAACATTTGTATTGGCCATACAGATGTTTGCCGTGGTCTGGGTGTTTGTGCAGTCCTTGTGGGTATCCCCACCGTGCCTCTGAGAGCACGTTAAGCCGTCGGTCCCGGTTGTTATCATGTACACCTGATAGCGATCGTTACTCATAGTAGGAAATATATATTTGGGTTGTCTGGAAGAAATGGCTAAATAGCCATAAGTCCGCCCATTGTACTTCACAGTCTGTAAATGATATGTGTAGTTGTGATGTACAATAAAGTATAAATAAATAAATAAAAAAAATAAACACCCCCACTTATCAAAATAATGCAGGTACACAAAACTTACATAATTATCTATATCAAACAAAACAAAAACTTAATAATTACACTACTCTTACATCCTGTATCCCTAGTAACTGCATGAAATAATAATGCTTAATGTTACTCAAGCCTTTTGTAAATAAATCTGCTGGCATTTCAGCTGTTTCCAAATATTCTAACTTATTAACTTTATTAACGACACATTCCTTACAAAAATGGTATTTTATATCTATATGTTTGGTTCTTTTATTATAACTATTATTTGAAGACAGCTTAAGTGCACCCTGGTTATCATTATATAATTCAATAATATATGACTCATTTACAATTTCTTTTAACAAATTATTCAAATAAATAGCTTCTTTACAAGCATCAGCCATACCCATATATTCTGCCTCTGTGCTTGAGAGTGCAACTGTTTTCTGCTTTTTTGTCTGCCATGAAACTACACTTCCAGCCAACATAAAACATAGACCTGTATAAGACTTTCTGTCAATAATATTATTCCCCCAATCTGAATCAACAAACCCTTTTAATTTAGAATTACCAACTTTAGTATATTTTAACCCAAAATATTTAGTTTTCTTAAGATATTTCAAAATTCTCTTAGCATATGCCCAGGTTTCATTATTATAACAATTGTTGAACTGACTCAGAAAACTAACTGAATAAGCAATGTCGGGTCTAGTTAATACTGCTAAATACATAAGCCCACCAACTAATTGCTGATAAGGTATTCGACTATCACAATTTTTATTTTCTAAGTTAATATTCAATTTATGTTCTATAGGTGTATTAGCTAACTTACAATCTGTCATATTAAATCTATTTAACAACTGATTAATATAATTCTCTTGACTTAAAGTAATTGTACCCTTTACTTTATCAATATTAACAGACATACCTAAACAATTTTTAACTTGTCCTAGATCCTTTAATTTAAACTTTGATGACAATACTTCTTTCAAATTACTATACTCAATCTTATCATTAGTAAATACAAAAAAATCATCTACATACAGTGTTACTATAGTTCTCATTTTACCTTTAATTTTTGTATACAAACATGGTTCCAGTTTAGAACGCTTATACCCATTGCCAACAAGACATTCGTCAACTTTCTTATACCAGGCCCTTGAAGATTGCTTTAGACCATAAATTGCCTTTTTTAGTTTAAGCACTTTATTATTGTAATTTTGAGAATTTGGTAAACATTCTGGTATTTCCATATAAATTGTCTCCTCAAGGTCCCCGTTTAAGAATGCTGTAGTGACATCAAGATGTGTAACGTTTAAGCCTAGCTTTACAGATAATGCAAACAGTAATCTCAATGTTGAATGCCTAACTACGGGCGAAAAAATCTCTGAATAGTCCACATTTTGCTTCTGCATAAAGCCCTTGGCTACTAAACGCGCACGGTAACGAACACTATTATCACTGTTTAACTTTTTACGCAACACCCATTTACACTTCACTACAGTTTCATTATTCTTTGGCATGTCTACTAGCTCCCATGTATGATTTTCCTCAAAACATTTAAGTTCGTCTTTTAAAGCCTGTAACCACTGTTCCTTTTCTACTCCTTGTAGCGCTTCTTCTATGCATAATCCATTAGCATCATCAAACACGTCCTGTGAAATACACATATTTGACATTCCATACCTTTCTGGTTTCTTTCTGATTCTGCTGGGTATGACATGCTGCTCGGGTGAGTTAAAAGCATCCTCATAATCACTAGGAACATAAGTATCATCTGAGTTATCTGATGTTTCAAGAAATGTATCCTCATCCATAGTTGTTTCATACGAATTTCGTTTATCCTTGACAACTGTGTCCCCCACTGAACATGAATTTTCAATAATAGGTATACTAACAAGATTCTTCTCGTCTTCCATTACTACAACATCTCTACTTGTTGTTACTTTCTTTGTTCTGGGGTTATATATTCTGTAACCTTTAATGTCCTCTGGATAGCCCACCAGTATCTGCTCCTCTGACTTTCTGTCCCATTTTTGACGCTTCTCTTTAGCCACATGAACCATGACCTTGCTTCCGAATATTCAGGTTTGCGTCCAGTCCAGACTTCATAAGGAGTCTTTTCATTTAATGCAGGAAGAACAGTACGATTTTGTAAGTATACAGCTGTATTCGTAGCCTCTGCCCAAAATTCTTTACCCATATTCGCATCAAATAATAAGCATCGGGCTTTTTCTACAATTGTTCGATTACTCCGTTCTGACAAGCCGTTTTGTTCAGGGGTGTATGGATTACTCCTTTGATGAATGATACCTTCTTTCTTGAGAAATGAGTTAAATTCTTTGCTACAATATTCACACCCATTATCACTTCTTAATATCTTTATTTTCTTATTCGTTTCATTCTCAACTTTTGCCTTAAACTCTGAAAAACATCGGAGTGCTTCATTTTTATGTTTTATAAAATACACATGTATCATTCGGCTAAAATCGTCAATAAATAATATGAAGTACCTACCTGGAACATGGAATTATCTGTTTGACCGCTCACTTCCGTTTCCACCATATCTAAGAGTTTCGTTCTAATGGTGTCCGTTGTGATTTGTATGCCGGAATGCTCAATCGCCATTATCATGGGATTGAATTTTTCAGTAAGGCCCGCCAACAATAAACTGCCGATCCACTCATCACCGATGTTGAATCCTGTCCTACTTAACTTTTGTCCTGTTTCGACTATCTGCGTTACATATGACTGCATTGAAACACAATTCTCTAGCCGAATCGATATCAAATTACGTAAAAGAGATATTCTACGTGTAAATCCCGAATCGTCGAATAAGGCCTTTAATTTGTTCCATAACTCCAACGAAGTCTTCACGTCTTTGATGTGAACATATAACGCACTATCTATAGTCATAATTAATTTTGCCTTGGTTCTCGCGTCATCTGCGGCTTCTATTAATTTCCCGGTATCTGGCTTGATGCAATGCAACTTATCCTCCAGGATTAGAAAATTCTCCGCTGCGAAGATCCACTCATTGTAGTTTTCCCGTCCTTTTAGCTTAGGAACATTTACTAAGTAGTTTGCTGCCATTCTTGCAAATTTTTTATTGCAAATACTGAATAACAATTTACTAATAATATTTCACTACTTTTACTCAAGAATAAACTACTAATTTTAATTAAACAGAACACTTTAGCGGCCTGGGCCCATAACCTGTTAATAAAACAACGCTTCCGGTGAGAATGTGCAAAAGAACCACAGACTTTATTAATACTGTCATTTCTACATAGATTATAAATAGTTTACAATAGTGTCAATTCTCGTACAATATACAGGTGTAGGTGTTACTCTTTATTTTGATACATAACAACACTGTGATTTATCCAAGGCCTTTGATTGTGTGCATCATGAGACATTGATCAGGAAACTGCATCATTATGGGATTAGAAATAAGGCACTCAGCCTCCTGAATTCCTATTTGAGTAATAGAATACAGAGGGTTGATGTAAATGGTAAGAGATCTCCTGGGGCTCCTCTAGGTATGGGGGTTCCACAAGGCTCTATTCTTGGTCCATTTCTCTTCCTTATTTACATAAATGATTTGCCATTTTTTGTACAGGACAAGCATAAGATAGTATTGTTTGCTGATGACACTTCACTTATTTTTAAGGTGAAACGTAATTTACTTATGTACGACGATGTAAACGATGCTCTCTCAAAGGTTGTCTATTGGTTTGATTCAAATAATTTATTATTAAATAACAAAAAAACAAAATTAATAAAATTCACTACACCTAATGTTAAACTTGTTGATAATGGTGTAGAATTAGGAGGGGAAATGTTAAAACCGGTAAAGTCCACTAAATTTCTAGGGATTACTATAGATTCGAAATTGCAGTGGGATCTTCATATTGAGGGGTTAGCGAATAGGCTCAGCTCTGCAGCGTTCGCGGTAAAAAGAATTAGACTTATTACTGACGTAGATACAGCTCGCGTAGTATATTTTAGTTATTTCCATAGTATCATGTCCTATGGAATCTTATTATGGGGAAATGCAGCTACCGTTAATACTATTTTTGTCCTGCAGAAAAGAGCTATTCGTGCAATTTATAGTTTAGGCCCTAGAGTATCATTAAGAGATAAGTTTAAAGAAATAAAAATATTGACTGTTGCTTCTCAATATGTGTACGAAAATGTTATGTATGTTCATAAAAATATACACGAATTTCGCAGGAATTGCGACATGCATAGCATTAATACTAGAAACAAAAACAAACTTGTAATGCCTGTAACTCGCTTACGCCGAGTCAGTAATTCTTTCTATGGACAATGTATACGCTTATACAACAGGCTCCCAGAAAACGTTCAAAAAGCTTCTATTGCCAAATTTTAAAAAATTGTGAAAGAACGTTTGTGTACTAAAGGATATTATTCGATTAACGATTTTATAGTAGACAGTACGCCTTGGGAATGATGTGATCGCCTCCAGGCTATTTCAACCTATATAATAATTGTAAATTTCAATCTACTTTGGAAAAAAACATGATAAAAAAATGATATTAGTCCCGCTGAGTTTCTTTCGCCAGTTCTTCTCAGGTCAGAGGCTTTTTCTTTCCGAACTGGTAGTAGACTCATGACGTTCAGTAAGAAATTGTAATAATTTTATGCTGAATAAAAATTTTTGAATTTGAATTTGAATTTGAATATCTTTATCTTCTATTGGTGTCACACGAGATTTTGATATGAGGAATGCAGTCTCAATCTCATCTCCTTTGATAACACGCAGATACGCAACAGCTGCATAGGCAAACTTAGACGCATCAGTAAATACGTGGAGTTCATATTCTGCATCACCTTCCCGCATATTCTCTGCCACATATCTTGGAATCTTGATGTGCTTTGTTGCTTTGATTTTTTCTAAAATGCCTTCCCATTTTTATATGACTTCCTTCTTGATCTTTAGGAATATTCGCTATAAACTCACGGTCATTTGACATCCAATCTCTGATATTCGTTGAAAGTTGATTGAATACTGTCCTAGTTTCGTTGGTAGGTCAGGTGGGTACTGAATCCATGGCCACTTGACCTCATATCTACCGTTCTTGTAATTTACAGTTTCATTAAAATACTTCACAGCCTCTTCCTCTCTAGTTGATTTGGGAGAGTCGGTAATGCCAATACTTTCCAAGCTCCAGAGGAATTTAACGTCAATGCTTCTTAGTGGAAGATCAGGTTCATTGAAGTAGGTATAATCAGTATCATGGCACTGGCAGTAATACGTTATAACGGACAACGTATTTTCCTTCTCTTGTACTCCGCTACCAGACATAATCCAACCAAAATCAGTATTTATGAAGATCATGTCATCCATCTCAACGCGCTCATCTTGAAGGAGTGAAAAGTAGTAATCATTTCCTATAAGTAAATCAACATCTTCACCTCTAGAAAATCTACAGCCCCTTTTGTATCTATGTTCACAATAGGAATTTTATTGGCTATATGAGGAACTAGATTTACTCTTAATTCCATAAGGACTCCTCTCTTTGTTTTGATTTTAATTTCTGCTGATGGACTATGTATCATTTTAGGAAAATCTGAGGCAAATGTATACATAGTAAGAAAATCATCTGTATCTGGACTTATACCTATTTCATTTGCCATGGAACTCTTAAGGTAGCTTCGTTGCGATCCACTATCCATAATGAGCCTGCAGGACAGCTCCTTATGATTGTGCTGGATTTTCACCACCGCCGTCTGTAAAAATGTATTGTTTTTAGTATTGGTGTTCAAAATTGTCACGTCAGATAATTTTGGATAATTTATCTGAAAACTCTCACCACTTTCTATGTTATTTGATGTAGGTTTGTCTTTTCCTGGTAGTTTTGGACAAAGAGCGCTATTATGTCCACCCTTGCAGAAGAAGCATCTCTTCTTTATCTTGCAATTTGCCGCATTATGACCTTTCGCAAAGCAAACATAACACCTTCCACTTAATTTTTTCTTTCTTTCCTTCAGGGTTGTCACTTTTTTGCATTCGTTACTGAAATGTGACTCCTCACAAAAAATGCAACTCCTTCGAGCCTTCTTGAATGATCGGTTAACTCCCTTTTTTTGAGCCGCAGTAAATCTTCTTTTCATTCCTGATCTTGCTGTTCCTACAAGTGACGCAGTTGACGTGGATGGAAGAGAAGTGGAGGTTGACATCCCTGGGTCTTGAACAGTGGCATTCTGACCCGATTTTTCCATGGCAGTTATAACTTGTTCAAGACCCATCCGGAGCTTCTCGGCGCCTTGGTCCTCCGGAGATAAAAGATGTACTTGGTACATTACACTTTCCGGGAACTTATCACTTAATAAAACTCGAAGGTGGTTACTGTTGATGTTTTCTCCGAGGTTGTGTAAGACACGTAAATGTCTTTCTATTGAGTTTAATGTAGATCGACAACTTGAAGCATCATTGTTACATCTTCCAATCTTCATTAGTTCTTTGTAGTGAGCATCCACTAGTTTTTCACTAGATCCGAATCTCTCATTAAGCATATCAATAGCTAGTTTATAACTTTCGTTTGTGATAGGTAAACCTTGGACTGTGTCAAGTGCTGTTCCTCGTAGTGAACTTAGTAGATATGATAATTTATCTACGTCTTTTAAATTTCTCGAATCAACGTTGGCCTCAAAATGGTCCCAAAACTCCTTAAATTTTAGGCTGTCTCCACTGTATTTTTGCAAATCTAGTTTAGGTAATCTTGTTACCTGTTGAGCTTTTTCACCTTGAGTGTTTAACTCAATCACTGAAGTTAAACGGGATAGAGTTTCCTCTGCCTTTATTTGATCCTCTATATATTCGGTAGGTACAGATATATTAGAGCTGCAACAATCTATAAACTTGTAGGTCTCTTGTTGCAGCATGTCAATGGCCAGCCTGATGTGTGTTTTCAAATATGAAATTTCAGATAGTTGAACTTCTGGCCCTTCCAGTGTATTCATAGCCTTCATATTCATTTCCTGTAAGTGTTTATGTCGGCTTTTCAGCCTCGCCTTTAACGCTTCTTCCATGTTGTTACTGTCTGCCTCGAACTAAAATGCCTAGAAATGGCAAAATATCTAATTAGTTTCTTACTAGTAGCAGTGTCTACGATCTCATAAGATAAGTTTACTCCGTTCATTCCAGTCCTGGCAGTTCAGAAACAATACACAGTGCCTACTTTATCGGACCAACCTAAGGCGAGTCTTCAGGAAGATTAAGTGCGATTTCCAATTATAGAGCATAATGCGACTCAGTGGCACACAATACTAAACCACTGAGCCACCACTGAGTTGGTATCCATTGCAAGCACGCACACGGAAGCCCTACTTTTGAGAGTGCTCGTTGTGTGAAGCGTAGCTGTAGCTTTGGAACTTTCAACGTTGAGCGTTGAGCATTATACCGCATAATGCGCTTTAGTGCTGATATTGGAAAACGCACTAAGTATCTTCATCTATACAAATATAAAAGTTCTCTGAGTTTTATCACTTCTAATACTAAATAGTTGCTGTTTATACACTTTAATGTACAAAGTATCCGGAAAACTTACAACAATACTTTCGAATGGGTGCCGTCCGTGCCAAGGGATATCTTTCCCGTCAATCCTTTCTTCGATCAGCCTTTACCTTGTACAACAACTTCCTTACACTGCGCTTTCATGTACCTGATACACAATTTCCACAATATTAGCACTTTTCTTATCAAAACAAGACACTAAACTTCCGTAAATAAACTTAAAACTGACTCCAATGAAGGCGTCTTGTCAAAGTGAAAATTTTTTCTTTTTGACAACTAAAAACGCGGTAAATCGAAAGACTTAGCGATTTATAAATAATCGATACACTCAATCGATACATACAGCTGTCAAACGATAAACCATCATAAATGAAAAGGTAAGATTGTTTTACTTCAAGTTTTTAATACGCATTAATATATTTTCATATTATTATAGGTATAATTTAATGATATACCTGACGTAAATAAACCTCGACCACATTCGATTATTCGAACAATATTCAAACGAATCGATTCGCAGCTTCATTCGTAGTCGATTAAAAATAAAAATAGGTAAAAAAACTTTTTAAGTTAAACGGTTTTATGTTAAACATACATTGCAATGTTTAAGATAAATGTACTAAAAACCAAAAAATAATAAAATAGATACAGTCGTGGGAATTATAAACATATGCATAGACTAGACTAAAATAAAACCGTGGGGCACGTTAATTGTCTACAATCGTTGATTAAAATGTTTGTTTTGTAATGTTACACTATAATTAGGCAGTTGTTCAACCGACAACGATGGACGTGTGATAAGTAGGGCTAGAATGTGGAAACAAGCTAGCAAGCTCGATTATAAGCGAGTTTTAGGGTTTCATAGTGGTGAGCGAGTAGTACTTTTATCATATTTTTTGTCGATTAAAGACAAACTACGAGCAGTGAAACGATTCCTCGCCAGCCAGCAGTGTGAATGTCCAACGATAAACGATAACTAGTTGAAACATCTCTTTTATTTACATGGAGTGTATAACTATTGAAATTTCCATGAGCAAGAAAATAGTAAGTAATTTCCTCACCGTCTGCGGGCCAACTGCCTATTTTAACGACGAATTAAACGACTGAGGTCAACTGAGGTAGGGCACAGCAGGAAATCTCCTGCTCAAAATATGGAGCAGCCCGACTGGGGTAGTACCTCGACCTTACAGAAGACCACAGCTAAATAATACTGTTTTCAAGCAGTATTGTGTTCCTGTTGGTGAGTAAGGTGACCAGAGCTCCTGGGGGGGATTGGGGATAGGGTCGGCAACGCGCTTGCGACGCTTCAGGTGTTGCAGGCGTCTATAGGCTACGGTAGTCACTTACCATCAGGTGAGCCGTACGCTTGTTTGTCGACTTAGTAACATAAAAAAAAAAAAAAAAAAAAAAAAAAAAAAAAAAAAAAAAAAAAAAAAAAAAAAACGATTCTTCTATCGCACATTAAGTCGATAATTTGTAGACAATTGACGTGTCCCACGGTTTTATTTTAGTCTAGTCTATGCATATGTTTATAATTCCCACGACTGTATCTATTTTATTATTTTTTGGTTTTTAGTACATTTATCTTAAACATTGCAATGTATGTTTAACATAAAACCGTTTAACTTAAAAAGTTTTTTTACCTATTTTTATTTTCTAGTTTTTAGTTTTTATTTCGCATTCTGTTTAATTCCCGTCGTTTCTGTAATCGACTATTTCTATCACCTTCACTTTCTTTAGCTCGTTTTGCTTTATACTTTTCTTTCGCTTTTTGAAGCCTTCGTTTACGTTGTGTTGCAGTTTCTGTTTTATTTGTGTTTGTATTTTTTATATTTTTTTTACCATTTTGTTCCCACGAGTAATGGACATTTAAACGGTCGACCCCCCCAGAGGTCCAATAAAGGGGCAAGGCTATGTACAACAAGATGCGCCTGAGTCTTGAGGGGAAAACGCTAACGACATATCATTTTTATCCACCCTAATGCCATACAGTTCTCGGCGCGTTTTAACCTTTCACCTTAACTTGGGTAGTGTACCGCTAACGGCGTATCATTTTTAGCCACCCTAACGCCACACAGTCCTCAACACGATACAAAATCTTGACTTGGGTGGTGGATTCAGGCTGGATTAATCAGATACCTAAATTACAGATTCAATTTCTAAATTTAAATCTTATTATTATACGCCATTTGGTGGCTGCGCCCATCTTAAATATTGAGGTTGTATAGTGCACTGTATTCTTCTTGTCAAGCCCTTTTATTTGATACCCATATTGGTGGGATTGATAAAAAATTGTTATCAGTCATTTGGTAGCGGCGGCCATCTTAGATTTCAATTTTGCATAGTAAATTGTATTCTACTTGTTGAGACCTTTCATTTGATACCCATGTTGATGGGATTGATAAAACCTAAGTTATCCGCCATTTTGTAGAGGCCGCCATCTTGGATTTTAATTTTATATAGTACATTGTATTCTACTGGTTGAGCACTTTCATTTGATACCCATATTGATGGGATTGATAAAACCTACGTTATCCGCCATTTTGTAGCGGCCGCCATCTTGTATTTCAATTTTTTATAGTATATTGTATTCTGCTTGTTGAGCCTTTTCATTTGATACCCATATTGATGGGATTGATAAAACCTACGTTATCCGCCATTTTGTAGCGGCCGCCATCTTGGATTTCAATTTTTTATAGAATATTGTATTCTGCTTGTTGAGCCCTTTCATTTGATACCCATATTGATGGGATTAATAAAACATAAATTATCCGGCATTTTGTAGCGGCGGCCATCTTGAATTTATAATGATAATGAATAAACATAATTGTATTGTCACCAAAATCCAAAGTGTATACAAAATTTCAGATTAATCGGTTGACAGGAAGAGGGTGAAATTTGAATTACTAAATTTGACCCAAGAACAAAACAAACGGGGTGAGCTAAATAAAACCGTTTAAAAAGATCTTATCGTTGCTTTAATAACACACGCTCGAACCTACGAGCGGCATAAACAGACATGTTAAAACGAGAGACACGTATATCTGCACTATTCTAGTTCGTATTCATAAAGAACGTAAATGCAATTCAAGGTACATTAGACAATTTTAATGAAAATAATACGATTAATAAGTACTTAATCACTAAAATAAAACAAATCCGTAGATTTAAACATTTATTTCTGTGTGTGTGGGGTCTTATTCAAAGATTCCTTTTTTTTATGCATTCAGTATGCTATATTATGATAAAAACAAACAAACTGGATCACTTTGTGCAGCTATGTAGGTTGGGGTTGATTTAATTGGTCATATGACTCCTTGATACAGCTTTTTATTGTTTGACTCTTACGGACTTTATTGTTCAGAGTCACGTTGTTTTACGGTCCTTGTTGGACCAACATGACACTCAGCTAACTCATTGACTTGGGGCCGCTACTGGGCCTCCAACATTGTTGCTTGCAGCTGATGTCACGTTGTTTTACGGTCCTTGTTGGACCAACATGACACTCAGCTAACTCATTGACTTGGAGCCACTACTGGGCCTCCAACATTGTTGCTTGCAGCTGATGTCACGTTGTTTTACGGTCCTTGTTGGACCAACATGACACCCAGCTAACTCATTGACTTGGAGCCACTACTGGGCCTCCAACATTGTTGCTAGCAGCTGATGTCACGTTGCTTTACGGTCCTTGTTGGACCAACATGACATCCAGCTAACTCATTGACTTGGGGCCACTACTGGGCCTCCAACATTTTTACGTTTGGGAGTCGACTCTTACCATAATTAAATAATGGGGACACTGAAAATGAATTCAGCTCCACTCTTAAAGTTCCCATATAGCAAACACAAAGTATCCCAGCACCTCCACCAAATTTTCCTGTCGCCGCGATTATAAAAAAGAATGTAATTAAATGGACGACAGGAATAGATTAATGAAAATACTTAAAGTAAACTTGGTTTTGAGACTCGGCTGTATGCATAATGACTTTGATTATATCTATTAGCTTTGTAAATAGATTCGAGTGACCCGCGGCTAATGCGCGGCTACGGTCTAGCCTCGCCAAGGCGAGCTCATGACGTCATGGGAACAACCATTACCACAATACTGGATTGTGGTAATGCATGCAATCTATAAACTTTGATTGCTTGAATCTAAATCCCAACTCGAATCATATTGTGTCGGGGCCTTGTGGCCCTATAAGGCCTCCACCTCCCCTAATAGCCTTACCCTGAATTGCCACACTTGACTTACATTGAGTCTTAAACTTCTGGTAGTCTTTCATACTGCCGTGTCCCACAACCGTCCCTTATGGACTTGAAAACTTGGGACTATAGTTAGCTTTAAAGTAATTACTATAAAAGACTCACCACCTCGATGATCTTATATATTATCACCACTTGTAATCGATTCCCGCCATTCTTGTGACTGACAGGTAGAGCACCTTTTTTTTTCTACTGCCCACCGGCAGAGTGTGCGCCTCTATGTGTCCTATAGACAATTGTATGTTCGTGTTGCCAGTGAGTAAAAACATCAATACAAATATTGAACGGATTGGTCGTGTAACTTACCGATTGTTTGACACTCGCGTTACTCCGCGACAACAGTCATAAATTGTTTATTTACTTTTTTTGGGAAAATTTATACTTACAATATTATCAGTGAGTTAATTTCGTGCATAAATTATGTAATGAGCGACTCCAAATATAACATTTAATAAATTCAAGCTCTGAAGATGAAAAATGAGTAAGATTTCAGTAATCAGTAGGATTGCAATTTGCAACTAGCCGTATTTTACCGCCAATTTATTGTTTTTTTAACCGACTTCCAAAAAAGGAGGAGGTTCTCAATTCGACACGTATGTTTTTTTTTTTTTTTTTATGTATGTTAGCTCAGAACTTTTGACTGGGTGGACCGATTTCGATCAATTTTGTTTTAATTGAAAGGTGTTGCGTGTCATGTGGTCCCATTTTAATTTAGTTGAGATCTGACAAGTACTTTTAGAGTTATATCTAATAATGCGTATTTACGTGACTACTTTTTCGTCGACCTACGTTATATTATACCGCATAACTTTTTACTCGGTGTACCGATTTCGATGATTCTTACTTTAATCGAAAGCTAATACTTGTTTTGTAGTCTTGTTTAAATTAGATCGAAAACTGATTACAACTTTTTGAGTAATGTTTAATAGCGCGTATTTACTTGACTATTTTTTCATCTTATTACGTTGTATTACTCGTCGATGTAATTGAAGTCGGTTTTTTTTCGTTTGCGAGCAAACACAATTATTTTTTTTCACACTCAGTGTTACCAATCTAAAATATTGTAAGTTGTGTATAGTCCGTTCAACGAACCAAAATGTCATTATCATAGATGTCATTTACATATGCAGGGTTTTGTAACCTTTTTTTCGTACACAAATTTTTTAAATGTAAAATCTATACTTATTATAAAAATAAGTCCCCCGGCCGCGTCTTTCTGTCCTCCTGTCTGTCTGTCTGTCCTCCTGTCTGAACGCGATAAACTCGAAAACTACGCTACGGATTTTTATACGGTTTTCAACAATAGAAAGAGTGATTCTTGAGGAAGGTTTAGGTATATAATTTATTATGTTTGAATGTAAATTAGCAGAAATACGGCGATAAACGTTGAAGAAGTCGTAAAAAATCTCGCCAACGGGGAGCTTTCCACGCGAACGCTGCGTAAACTAGCAAAGATATAGTTGTATAATGTACTAGCGAATTCAAAATCTATAAAAATTCTACAAAAAAGTCCGCGATAGCATATCTCTATCTCTTAGGGTTGACTTACAATAACCACTTTTATGTTCAAATTTTTAATTAAAAACATTAGGTTATTTTTAAAGATATTTTCTTTAGTTCAGTATTAATCCTTATCCAAATTAATATGATATTTAGCTTAGGCATTTAATGCAGATTAAAATTGCCCTTTACACTATATCAATCAGATAAATAGTTTTTGAGATATCATCGTTAGAAGTAATTAGCAGCGAAACATTTAATGCTCGGCGAGCTAGCGAGCTAGCTGGCGGCGCGGGCGCGGGCGAGTCCATACCCTCTGCCCCGCATCGCTCGACCGCCTGCTCATGCTAATAAAGGAAATCAAAGAATATCAAAGATCATTTTATCGAACTTTTTTTTAACTTTTTTGTTAAATTCCACGCGGACGAAGTCGCGGGTACAGCTAGTATATTTATATTTTGATAATTACTTTAATTAACTAAATTTAATTATGGATATAAGATTTGATACTTCTTAAATAATTAATTATCAAAATGTACATTTATTTTACATTTTACATTTTAAGGTTAAATTTAGTTTAATATAATACCTAATATTAGTTTATTAGTTTAATTTTAAGTTTAGGATTTTAGGTAGTAGGTAGGTGATTAATATTAGATACTAAAATATTTATTAGATACAAGCTGCTGTGCCCGCGACTTCGTCCGCGTGGAATTTAACGATAAATGATAAATGAAAACATTTATTTCGCCATAAGGTGATACACACACTTAACGAAAGTCAAAAAAAAATGATACAAAAAACAACAAATAACAATGTCCCTAGTGTAGACCGAGAGAAAAAAAGCCGGAGGAAAAAAACTCTCGGTACTCTTTTAAAAAATGCACACTAAAATGCAAATAATTATTACAAAATCCGAATGTTTTCAAAGTCAGACTATCTTGATAGATTTGACGTTCGAACTTGCCGAGAGACGTGCAGCAGATAGCAAACAAACAAGATAGAAGGAGATAGACTATATTTTGTTTGTTCCGTTGTCACTATGAAAAAATTATGTGCTTTGTTTACAAAATTTCTCTCGTCTCGTTGAACGGACTATAGACGACAGACGTTGAGTTGTATAAAAATCATTCATCATATTTTTTCCACGGTCGTATTTACAAGTCAAGAAACTGTATATGTTTGATCACGTGAACTATGCGTCACCTAGCAAAAATTGTAGCGATAAATTTCAGCGTTTAGCGTCAAATTCAAGCGAAAAATAAAAAACCTTAGTATCGAATGGTATCGAATTTAACGAGGAAGGCTATGAACTATTTTTTACTTAAATTAACGTGTGTGAAACTGCGGGACACAGCTAGTGAATAATAAAAATCATAATGAATATTTGAATTTATTTTTATATATTTTTAAAAGTAGCACTTATTCTTTCCCACTTTACGGCATTTATTTAATTTTAAATAATAAATACATTATTCTTTATTTAATCTGTCTATACTTATTATAAAAATAAGTCCCCCGGCCGCGTCTTTCTGTCCTCCTGTCTGTCTGTCTGTCCTCCTGTCTGTCTGAACGCGATAAACTCGAAAACTACGCAACGGATTTTTATACGGTTTTCAACAATAGAAAGAGTGATTCTTGAGGAAGGTTTAGGCATATAATTTATTATGCTTTTATGTAAATTAGCTGAAATACGGCGATAAATGTTGAAGAGGTCGCAAAAAATCTCGCCAACAGGTAACTTTCCACGCGAACGACGCGTAAACTAGCAAAGATACAGTTATGTAATGTATTAGAGAATTCAAAATCTATAAAATTGCTACAAAAAAGTCCGCGATAGCATATCTCTATCTCTTACGGTTGACCTACAATAATCACTTTTATGTTCAAATTTTTAATTAAAAACATTACGTTATTTTCAAAGCTATTTTCTTTAGTTCGGTATTAATCCTTATTAAAATGAATATGTTAAACTCTGTCCAAAAATAAAAGAATTAAAATGTAAACAAACACCTTACCGGATGAAAAATACGCAATCCCTGTGTAATCACACACAATGGCTACTAGATAATTATTGTAGGATCTGGGTAATCACATGCACTACCATTATATTTGTAACTAGCCGACCCGTGCCCACTTCGTTGGGCGTGAATTATTTTTGTGATGCAAATAATATACTTATACTTACTTAAGTTTTCATCTCGCTCACATATAGCTACCACCCTCTGTTTCAACCCCAAAAGGGGTTAATTTCTAAAAATACATTATTAGCACACCTCCACACCATCTAAGAGCATACATTTTGAATTTCAAGTCTCTTACTTCAAAAACATAGGACTTTCATACAAACTTCCAACCCCCGTTTTACCCTCTTAGGGGTGGAATTTCGTAAAACCCGTTCTTAGCGGATGTCTACTCCCTATAAGGAACCTACTTGCCAAATTTCAAGTTTGTAGGTGTTATAGTTTCTGAGATTTCGTGATGAGTGAGTGACCTTTCGCTTTTATATATACTATAGATTATACGTCCATTTCATCGCCAAACTAATATTTTTTAGCAGAAAACCGAATTCGCTGTAACCTCAAACTTACAAGTGACATTTGTCATTACTGTGTCTTGTGTTTATGGTTAAGGGCTTTCTGTTCTTTCATATCGATAAAAAGATATTTAAAAAAAAGCGCCCCGCATACCTAAGTATGAAAATAATTAATTAAAACTAACAATAGCATAATAATAGGAACCAATAGCAAGATTTAATGCCTAACAGCAATACCCGTAGTAAGCCGATGACAGTCGATGCACGCAATGCGTTCAGTCGCTACTAAAGTCTGTTTACTATGGCGGATCGCGCGCTACATCGCCCTGAGCAGGCGGTCGAGCGATGCGGGGCAGAGGGGATGGACTCGCCGTAGGCATCTCAATGCTCGCCAAGCATTAAAAATGTTTCGCTAATAATTACTTCTAACTACGATATCTCAAAAACCATTCATCTGATTGATTTAGTGTAAAGAGCAATTTTAATCTGCATTAAATGACTATGCTAACCAACATATTCATTTTGATAAGGATTAATACCGAACTAAAGAAAATAGCTTTGAAAATAACGTAATGTTTTTAATTAAAAATTTGAACATAAAAGTGGTTATTGTAGGTCAACCGTAAGAGATAGAGATATGCTATCGCGGACTTTTTTGTAGCAATTTTATAGATTTTGAATTCTCTAGTACATTATATAACTGTATCTTTGCTAGTTTACGCGGCATTCGCGTGGAAAGTTCCCAGTTGGCGAGATTTTTTGCGACCTCTTCAACATTTATCGCCGTATTTCAGCTAATTTACATAAAAGCATAATAAATTATATACCTAAAGCTTCCTCAAGAGTCACTCTTTCTATTGTTGAAAACCGTATAAAAATCCGTTGCGTAGTTTTCGAGTTTATCGCGTTCAGACAGACAGGAGGACAGACAGACAGACAGGACAGAAAGACGCGGCCGGGGGACTTATTTTTATAATAAGTATAGATAGATTAAATAAAGAATAATGTATTTATTATTTAAAATTAAATAAATGCCGTAAAGTGGGAAAGAATAAGTGCTACTTTTAAAAATATATAAAAATAAATTCAAATATTCATTAGGATTTTTATTATTCACTAGCTGTGTCCCGCAGTTTCACACACGTTAATTTAAGTAAAAAATAGTTCATAGCCTTCCTCTTTAAATTCGATACCATTCGATACTAAGGTTTTTTATTTTTCGCTTGAATTTGACGCTAAACGCTGAAATTTATCGCTACAATTTTTTCTAGGTGACGCATAGTTCACGTGATCAAACATATACAGTTTCTTGACTTGTAAATACGACCGTGGAAAAAATATGATGAATGATTTTTATACAACTCAACGTCTGTCGTCTATAGTCCGTTCAACGAGACGAGAGAAATTTTGTAAACAAAGCGCATAATTTTTTCATAGTGACAACGGAACAAACAAAATATAGTCTATCTCCTTCTATCTTGTTTGTTTGCTATCTGCTGCACGTCTCTCGGCAAGTTCGAACGTCAAATCTATCAAGATAGTCTGACTTTGAAAACATTCGGATTTTGTAATAATTATTTGCATTTTAGTGTGCATTTTTTAAAAGAGTACCGAGAGTTTTTTTCCTCCGGCTTTTTTTCTCTCGGTCTACACTAGGGACATTGTTATTTATTGTAATACTAGCTGTGCCCCGCGGTTTCACCCGCGTTGCTTTGAGGAAAAAAATACCCTTCCTTCTTCATAAAGCATAACCTTTCTCTTTAAATAGGCTATCCACGTCAGAGGAATTTTTCAATTCGAATCAGTAGTTCTTGAGATTAGCGAGTTTAAACAAACAAACCAACTTTCAGGTTTATAAGCCATACTAATATTTACCCATAGTAATATTATAAATGCGAAAGTAACTTACCGCGTTAGCGCAGCGGTCACAGCACTGGTTTGTGGCCGTTACGCTGGCGGTTGCGGGTTCGATCCCCACACACGACAACATAATGTGTCCATACAGATGCTTGCCGTTGTCTGGGTACTTGTGCAGTCCTTGTGTGTCTCCCCACCGTGCCTCGGAGAGCACGTTAAGCCATCGGTCCCGGTTGTTATCATGTCCACCTGATAGCGATCATTACTCATAGCATAGATTAGTACAGATTAAGATATATCAATCAAACATATCTTTTACACTTTCGCGATGAAAATATTAATATAATATGTTGACTTTGACTGGATTGACAGAATAATCTGGAATTAAACATTCCTCAATATGAGACCAATCAATAGAAAGTTTTTTTTTTTATTCATTTGTACATTTATCATTTATTGTATATTTAAGTAGCTTGATATATTTTCCTTAGATTACATACACTAAATAAATTTATAAACGCATGCATAAATATTTGACAACCAATATACGTACATATATTAAGTCAATCCGTTTTCATTAATGACATTATTCTACATTTTTAAAATCTAAAATACGCCACTATCCGTATTTTGTGGATACATGTTGTCGATTCGAAATCTTTATTTAAATACGTCCTTTAATTTTAGGGCAGATTTTACCATATATATCGACGGGATGAACATTAAATGTTTAACAGTTACGAAACACGAACATTATACATACTTGCATACAAATTTTCATTCCCACTTTTCAACACTTTACACCCTTTTTTTCGCATTAAAAAGTAGCCTATGTCCTTTCTCAGACTCTAGACTATCTGTATACCAAATTTCATTTAAATCTGTTCAGTTAGTTTTGGCGTGATTGCGCGACAGACAGACAGAGTTACTTTCGCATTTATAATATTAGTATGGACTTATTTCTTTTAGGAAAATATTTTCTGGTTTTCACGTTAAATTCGACCAATCACGCGATAACTTATAGCAACGCAGGTAGCCCCAGTTTCTATAGGTTGAGGCGACGACATTTTTACTCATAACATCACTTTTTGTGAACGAAACTGCGATTTAATTCGACGCCACCGCCCGCCGTCTAGTTAGCAAACAGGAAACATTTTTTATATGATGAAAAATTATAACTCATCTAAGTTATGATTTTACATGATCTAAAGTCTTAACATAAAATAAATGGCTGTGTGTGCGCAGTGTGAGTAAAAAAAATCTAGCTAGTTCCACATCTCACTTAAGCTTAGGTATATGCGACATGTAAATATATTAATTAAGACGCAATAATTACACCAATAAATACCGAACAAAAATATTAACAGTCAATGTTTATTTTGTACTAACTCTATTACTATTTATTCTGTACTGTAAAAGAATAAGCATGTCTTATCTTTATTATATATAATATATATGGCATGCTTAATTTTTCTCTTTTTTTATTATTTAGCTCAAACTGCATACAGAAATAGCGTGCCGTTTTCGAGTTTAAATCACTACATAGTATAAAACAAAGTCGCTTTCTCTGTCCCTATGTCCCTATGTATGCTTAGATCTTTAAAACTACGCAACGGAATTTAATGCGGTTTTTTTTAAAGATAGAGTGATTCAAGAGGAAGGTTTATATGTATAATAAACACCCGTGCGAAGCCAGGGCGGGTCGCTAGTTTTGTTATAAATCTATGCATTTCTTTTTGAGTTCTGTTTGTTATTACATATAGACAAACTCAATGAATTTTATAAGACATAGATGAAGCAGCTTAAAACTTATATAAACAAATTTTTTTAATTGTCTTGCTCATCTTTGAAACGAATTAACGATACCTACAATTTTTAAGAAGAAAATGCACAACTCCATCTATGACTTTTAATAATTGTGTTTGCTCGCAAACGAAAAAAAACCGACTTCAATTACATCGACAAGTAATACAACGTAATAAGACGAAAAAATAGTCAAGTAAATACGCGCTATTAAAGATTACTCAAAAAGTTGTAATCAATTTTCGATCTAATTTTAACAAGACTACAAGACAAGTATTAGCTTTCGATTAAAGTAAGAATCATCGAAATCGGTACACCGAGTAAAAAGTTATGCGGTATAATATAACGTAGGTCGACGAAAAAGTAGTCACGTAAATACGCATTATTAGATATAACTCTAAAAAAACTTGTCAGATCTCAATTAAATTAAAATGGGACCACATGACACGCAACACCTTTCAATTAAAACAAAATTGATCGAAATCGGTCCACCCAGTCAAAAGTTCTGAGCTAACATACATAAAAAAAAAAAAAAAAAAAAACATACGTGTCGAATTGAGAACCTCCTCCTTTTTTGGAAGTCGGTTAAAAATAACAATTAACCTCGCCAACATGATCAAATTTAAATTATTTGTATCCAAAAAGGGATTGATGATGATGTTTTTGAAATCTCATAGATGGCGCTGCTTTAAATTTGTCTTGAACTACTGATATTCATTTAATTACGTTTATCGGCCTAAATTACTTATATTGCGTAATTTTTATAATGTGAAGCTAGCTTGTACTTGTAGTATGGTTATTATTAACATAATAACAACAACATTCAAATATGCGTCGTTAGATTACACGTTGTTACAAAATCCGTTGAGTACCTAATACCTAAAGGTTCACTGCTCGTTCTCCGTAGGTGATAGCGTGATAATATGTAGCCTATATAGGCTAATGTCATGTCAACATATGTTGACGCGACTTCTTAATAATATTCGTGCCAAATTTGAAGTAAATCCATGCAGTACTTTTTGAGTGTATCCCGGACATACGTTTGAAGAAATAAAGGTTCACTGCTCGTTCCCCGTAGGTGATAGCGTGATAATATGTAGCCTATGTTCTGAACCGACTTCTTAATAATATTCGTGCCAAATTTGAAGTAAATCCATGCAGTACTTTTTGAGTTTATCCCGGACATACATACAGACAAACAGACAAACAGACAAACAGATAAACAGACAAACAGACAAAAATTCTAAAAACTATATTTTTGGCTTCGGTATCGATTGTAGATCACACCCCAAGTATTCTTTTAAAAAAATATTCAATGTACAGTTTTGACTTTCCTACCATTTTATTATATGTATAGATTTAATGAAGCCGAGGATAAAGCAAAGTAGGTAGGTAATGTCTAACGAGACATTAGTAACTTAATATTTTGACTAAGTTAAGGTTGCTTACAACACTGGGTACATTACGTAAGTTTGTAATGTACCTAATGTTAAGATATTATTATAATTTTTATTTTTTATTGTATTGTTTGATTTTATGCTGCCTAACTTTTAGTTATTATTGTTTAGTTTTTTTTGTATCATTTTTTTTTGACTTTCGTTAAGTGTGTGTATCACCTTATGGCGAAATAAATGTTTTCATTTATCATTCATTTATCATTTATCGTTAAATTCCACGCGGACGAAGTCGCGGGCACAGCAGCTTGTATCTAATAAATATTTTAGTATCTAATATTAATCACCTACCTACTACCTAAAATCCTAAACTTAAAATTAAACTAATAAACTAATATTAGGTATTATATTAAACTAAATTTAACCTTAAAATGTAAAATGTAAAATAAATGTACATTTTGATAATTAATTATTTAAGAAGTATCAAATCTTGAATACATAATTAAATTTAGTTAATTAAAGTAATTATCAAAATATAAATATATTTTACATTTAAAAAATTTGTGTACGAAAAAAAGGTTACAAAACCCTGCATATGTAAATAACATCTATGATAATGACATTTTGGTTCGTTGAACGGACTATACACAACTTACAATATAAAAACATATAATTTTTAAGTTTATCGCCGCCAAATTCATTGAACAAATTATTTATTTCGAAAAAATATTTTAGTAACATTTTTAATCTCTCATAAAACAAGATTTGAACATAATATTCAATTATAATTGTGTTTGCTCGCAAACGAAAAAAAAGCGACTTCAATAACATCGACAAGTAATACAACGTAATAAGACGAAAAAATAGTCAAGTAAATACGCGCTATTAAAGATTATTCAAAAAGTTGTAATCAGTTTTCGATCTAATTTAAACAAGACTACAAGACAAGTATTAGCTTTCGATTAAAGTAAGAATCATCGAAATCGGTACACCGAGTAAAAAGTTATGCGGTATAATATAACGTAGGTCGACGAAAAAGTAGTCAAGTAAATACGCATTATTAGATATAACTCTAAAAGTACTTGTCAGATCTTAATTTAAAAAAAATGGGACCACATGACACGCAACACCTTTCAATTAAAACAAAATTGATCGAAATCGGTCCACCCAGTCAAAAGTTCTGAGCTAACATACATAAAAAAAAAAAAAAACATACGTGTCGAATTGAGAACCTCCTCCTTTTTTGAAAGTCGCTTAAAAACATATAATTTTTAAGTTTATCGCCGCCAAATTCATTGAACAAATTATTTATGTATTTCGAAAAAATATTTTAGTAACATTTTTAATCTCTCTTAAAACATGATTTGAACATAATATTCAAAAACATATTATTTTTAACCGACTTCCAAAAAAGGAGGACGTTCTCAATTCGACACGTATGTTTTTTTTTTTTTTTTTTTATGTATGTTAGCTCAGAACTTTTGACTGGGTGGACCGATTTCGATCAATTTTGTTTTACTTGAAAGGTGTTGCGTGTCATGTGGTCCCATTTTAATTTAATTGAGATCTGACAAGTACTTTTAGAGTTATATCTAATAATGCGTATTTACGTGACTACTTTTTCGTCGACCTACGTTATATTATACCGCATAACTTTTTACTCGGTGTACCGATTTCGATGATTCTTACTTTAATCGAAAGCTAATACTTGTCTTGTAGTCTTGTTTAAGTTAGATCGAAAACTGATTACAACTTTTTGAGTAATCTTTAATAGCGCGTATTTACTTGACTATTTTTTCGTCTTATTACGTTGTATTACTTGTCGATGTAATTGAAGTCGGTTTTTTTTCGTTTGCGAGCAAACACAATTATTAAGTGTATCACTGTCAAATTCATTTTGAAACTCTGTCAATGACTTGTTATTAAACTTATATAGTAAGTACATTAAACAGTACTCTCCACACACTGAAGTCCACTCATTTTGTAGTCTACTATTATTAAAACGCCATTTCCTTACATTTCTATCCAAAAACATTTTATGCATCCCCATATGAAAGCGGCCATACGATTCAAAATATTCACTGACACCATGACTGTCTATGTGGATGGCTACCCAGTGCGATCCTGGTTTTGAGTCAGGGTCCAAATTGCTTATGAGGTATGTGGGAACAGTCACATACATTGGTAATCGGTTCGCAGCATAAACATTATTTTGTAAGCTTGGATGAATCTTTTTTAAGTATGATTGTATTTGTAAAGTATTCATAATTCTTTAAACAAAAAAATAGACTTAATAATTCACTCTATTATACACAAGTGAAATAAATAAGCTAGACCTTCTTATTTAACACGAAATTGACGGGGGTTTTAAAATAAAATGAAAGTACAACTTGAACATAATCATTTACTTACACATTAAAAACATATTACAGAGTGAGAACTTAATAATACTTAGAAAGGAAATACAATATTCATTTTCTTAGCTACTATAGTCAACGGTTACATTACGATTTTTATCTATTTCAATAACATTATCAAATTCTGCATAAACAACGCAATTGATCGTTTGAGTCAGAGCAGATTCAAAGCGAACTTCTAATCGAACACTACCATGTCTAATTAGATTCCAATGACTAGATGAATTGGCTGATAAATCAGGTGTGAGGTCAAATGCTAGCAAACAATAACCTTTCGAATACTTATCGTGAGATATCCCATTACCTTCGTTAAGAAAATGTATTCCTGTTCCTGAGAATAATGTATGATAGGCTGCAGTAAAAATATTGTTACCAAAAGATGGTTGTAAAGCTTTTGAAGGAATTTGCTGACCGTCAATATATAAACAAAAGGAATTCATTTTATAGTTTTCAAAATTAAACGGATTTTTAGACAAACAACCATTAAATGCTGCATTATTTACAAATCCAACTATACATCTCTTAGGTACTTGGCCCAAAAAGATATTGTCTAATGTCTTACCCTGAATACTTGACGGTATTGTTAGAACTTTTACTTCGGCTCGTGTAATGGGATATTTTGCAGTTGTGGTGGCTAAGACTTTTTGATGGGCAAGTAAGACGGAGGGATTAATTTTTGTCCTACGAACAAGGAGAGTCGCATCTGTAATGTTTATTTTGTATTTGACATCGTCTGTTGGAGCCATCAGGTTAAATGTTTCACGTGATCTCACCAATTTAATACTCATCTCAACACCATTAATTAAAAAATTTTCTTGATTGAATATGTCACCATGAAGGTGTCCTATCATTTCGACTTCCTTACTTTCTGAAACTAATTGTTGTCTTTTAGTAAAACCTGAATTTTTATCTTCGGTAGAATCCATTTTACCGGCTGTATCTTCATACCAAAGGCTACACGTTAAATGAGATTGTTTTGCATCGGATGAATAATTCAAAAGAGTTTCGATGTAAGCTCGGTAAGCATATGTATTGTTTGGAGGTGAAACTAATTTTTGGTTCAAATAAACATCGAGTTGAGTAAAAACTGAATGAAGCCAATTGTTTACAGGTGCCACAACAGTTGAAACTGTCAGTTTTGAAGAATCATCATTTAATATTTTTGCTTTTAATTGAATCAGTGTATGAGATAAGTCTATATAGTCATCACCAGTTCCAGGGACTTGAAATTCTATGGGACCATCGTCAGCTAAAGATGATATTGGTTTGTAGTGCACCCACATTCCACTTTCTATGCTTGTTTGTGTTGATGGTAAAGCAAACAAATCTAATTCAGATTTTATACATTCACTAGAGTGACTATGTAAGAAAGACATTGTTTTTCAATTTATGTAAATATATCTCCTTGATATTGACGAGTTGATTTTCGTTTCCTACCACCTCTTTCTTTACCGTTCGATGAAGAAATGACTGTCCCAGGACATTTTCTTTTAGTTATATAGCCTGTACCAGTCATGTTTAATTTATCAATTTTTTGATCTGCCCTTCTTTTCAAATTTGAACTAATTTCCTTAAGTCGTGACTTTATTGATTCGTTCATGGGTCTTGCTCTTGAAATATCAGATAGAAGTCCAACACCCGCACTCAAAGCTTCCTTTCCTATTGCTTTAGCACCGTTTGAAAGCAAAGGTAAGACAGATCAGAAGAAGAAGGGGGTGCAAGTTGGTCACCTCCTCGCGGTGCACCCTGGGCAACGTAGCCAGCAGCAGCTTCGTAGCTATTCGTAGCTGCAAAGATGCTGCTTGCTACGGCAAACGACCGACAGAGGAGTAACATGTATGCCGCTCCTGGTCCCTCTCTGATTAGCAGAGTAGACTGTGTGAGCGGATACATGACACATACAGTAGGTAAACTGCCTAACAGCGAACAGTGTCACGAGAAATGCTCGTGTAAGTGAAGAAATGACATGTGGGTTGCTACTAGTACTTCGCTGATTAGCAGAGTTGACTCTGTGAGCGATCACATGACATGATGAAATCGTACTCAGAAAGGAGAAGAGGAAGAAAACCTCCCTTAATAATAACCCCAATCTCAAGGTAGGGCGTGCCGATGAGATGAATGGCTGATGGGTATTCAGTCACGAGCGCTCAAAACTAAGCTGTGAACCAGCACCTAAAACAATATGGCAAGTTGTAATTTCTTAGATAAATTACCCCAGGAGGGTACCAGCTGCACAGCAGCTGGAGAATCCCTCACGGTCGCTTCGGCCTCCGTTCAATGCCCGTCGAATTCTGGGGGGGGCAACACTCGCCATTCGAATCCATGCGTTTCTACGAGCACTAAGAGCCGCGGAGGCTCCACTGGCTCTCGAAGTAAATTAAGACCTATTAAATCAAAAAACGTGGAAGAGTTAGACCTGGAAATGTCAGAGGTGCAGACTGAAATGGATTCTGAAGCCGGTCTGCGTACTGACTCCTTTAGGTTAGCGCCAATTAACAAGAAATTCTGGAGAGACAAAAAACCACCCAGGATTAATGCCGATTCAGTGTCATCAAGTGATGATGATTTGGGAGAAAGCGGTAATGCTAAAAGCCGATCCGATATACCACGGAAAGAACTCCTTACAAAAAAGCGAGAGACAGCTACCTTCAAGGCCGGGAAGACAGTGGAGGAACTAGCTCAAGTCGCGTGTATAAACCGGCAATCTTTAGGGCTTCAAAATGGAGCTGAGTGCCCTGCTGCAGCGGTTACTAAACAAGTGCTGGATGATGTCAGTATTATTTGTAACGTAGCAGCAAGGTCTAGAAATTTAAAAGGCACTTACCAACGTGCTCTGAAGGATGCAGGAGAATCCATTAAAACCTTAGTTGGGATCTTACACGAAAGATCTTCATCAGCTGAGGTGGAGATACTGCAGAAAGAAAATACTCGTTTGCAGAAAGGAATGGAAGAACTGAAAATGGAAATGACGGAATTGCGAAAAGAGATTCTTCATTCTAAAAATAGTGCTCACTCTTTTACTCCTCCCCCTCCTGCAAATAAGCAAACGTCTTTAAGCAGTGAGTTGTCAAGTAAAGAAGTAACGCAGAAGGAATTAATTGGGTTGATTCGGCATGAAGTCGGAACGATGCTCGATGAACGTTTTGATTCGCTTGAAAAACGTCTCCTTCCTGAGAAGCGCACGCGGCCTGCTATAGCTACTGACCGCTTTAACACAGAGAAAAACCAAAAATCAGTCGCAAATCCTCAGCGTGAGAGAGAAAATCTAAATAGACAGGGTGAAAACAAAATAACAAATAGTGGTACTCGTACAGATGAACCGGGTAGGAGGAAAAAGAAAAGCAAAAGCGACAACAGGAAAACTGCCGCTAATAATGACCGCGTAGCAGAAAAACAGGTAATCGTTCAGAACCCTTCTCAATTGTTGTCTCCTTCTGCTGAAAATGAGTGGACGACGGTTTCTCGAAAAGGAAAAAAGAAAAAAACTGCAAGTGGAAAAGTGAAGATTCGTCCTCCCCGATCTACTGCGGTTGTAATAACTCTACAACCTGAAGCGGAAGCGCAAGGCATGACCTACGCTAAAGTTATAGCTGAAGCAAAACATAAAATAGATCTGTTGAGCTGTGGCATCACGAACGTTCGTTTCAAAAAGGCAGCTACTGGAGGTCGTATTCTGCAAGTGCCAGGTGCCACGAGTGGGGAAAAGGCAGACTCTCTGGCTGAGAAGTTAAAAGCGGTCCTAGGAGATAGAGTGGCCAAAATCACTAGACCTACGAAGTGCGCCAGCTTAAGGATATTGGGTCTAGATGACTCTGTTTTGACGGACGAGGTAATAACTGCCATCGCCGAGCAAGGATCATGCTCTGTAGAGTCTGTAAAGACAAGTGAAATTAGAAGATCTCTGAGGGGCACTGGATCGGTCTTGGTAAAATGCCCTGTTGACGCAGCGAAAAAGCTGTGTGACGATGGTCGTTTAAAGATAGGATGGATTTCAGCGACAGTAAAACTTTTACCACCCAGGCCTACACGGTGCTACCGATGTCTCAATACTGGGCATGTACGAGCTCAATGTGTGGCTGATACTGATCGTAGTGAAGAGTGTTATCAATGCGGGGAACGAGGGCACAAGGCTTTTGAATGTTCTGCTACACCAAAGTGCTCTATTTGCACCGCAGCGGGTAAACCGTCTAACCATAAAATGGGTAGTAAGACCTGCGCCCCGCCTAAGCCAAAAAGGAGTGAAAATTTAAATAAGGCGGAGCCTGTAGTTAAACAGAATTCTCCTGCCACAGTGAGGATAGAAGAGGAAATAGCCACGGAATAACCTGATGGCAACTCATCGATTCTTGCAGGCTAATATTAATCACTGTGCACGTGCTCAGGATCTCTTGCTACAGAGCATGACTGAGTGGTCGATTGATGTGGCAGTGGTCGCGGAGCCATATTTTGTCGTCCCTAGACAGACATGGGTGGGTGACTTGGATGGTTCAATTGCCATTATTTTATCGAGCAGTGCTCTTCCTTCCTCAATAATTAAAAAGGGTAAGGGTTATGTTGCGATTAAATGGAAAAATTACGTAATCGTCGCGATATATTTTTCCCCGAACAGAAGCGTATCAGAGTTTGAGGATTTTCTTTCAGACCTGATGTCACTCATTAGAAGTGGCCCTTCTCTCCCAATCATTGTTGCTGGAGATTTTAACGCAAAGTCATCGGCATGGGGATCCTCCGTGACCGATGTGCGAGGTGAAGTCCTAGAACAGTGGGCAATTACTATGGGTATGGTTGTTTTAAATCGTGGTTCGGTGAATACATGCGTACGTCACAATGGAGGATCGATTGTGGACATTACATTGGCAAACCCAGTCCTTGCTCAATACATACATAATCGGAAGGTCATGGTAAATATTGAGACCCTGTCAGATCATAGGTACATACGATTTGACTTATTTGGTTCTTTATGGTCACCAAGCGAAGAAACCTCAAACAGACTAAGACCAAGATGGAGTTTGAGACAGCTGAGCGAGGACCTCTTGGCTGAGGCAGTTTTGGTGCAGACATGGGCTTTGAATATGTCGGAAACTACAACCAATGTTGAGGTAGAGGCGTTTTGGTTCCATAATGCGATGACTCAAATATGTGATGCTTCTATGCCCCGAATCGGTACTCCGCGACCCAGACCTCAGGTATATTGGTGGTCAATGGAAATCGCTCAACTGCGGAAGCGTTGTACAGCAGCGCGTCGAGTATACGCCAGGCACCGCAGGCGACGTCAAAGACACCAGCCAGAATTTGAAGTTCGAGAGAGAGAATATTACCAGACCTACAAGTCGTTAAAGGAGGCTCTTAAACTTGCTATCAAAAAAGCCAAAGAAAAAGCCTACAACGAATTATTAAATTCGCTAAATCTGGATCCTTGGGGTCGGCCTTACCGTATGGCAAGGGGTAAGCTCCGCCCCTGGTCACCTCCTTTGACTCGCAGTCTTCAACCTGAACTGTTAAGTCGCGTGATTGAGACACTGTTTCCGACGAGAGGACAATATATGCCTCCATCTATGGCTCCTGAGACTATAGAGGACGACGTAGCAGCTGAAGTACCAGTTGTGAATAGAAGTGAGCTAATGGCAGCAGTTCATAGACTGTTATGGCCGGATTAAGCGCTCTCGGTATGACAAGGTCGCGTTCATCGGGGAACCGGTTTGGTTTGAATAGCGGCTCGGCGCGGAGCCGGCGCCCGCGCGCCTCGACCAGTTAGTCGCTTACTGAGAGCGGGCGGAACGCACGCCTCGTTCTGACTTGTGCCGCCCGCTGCGATTCGCCGCTGAATTTCACTGCATCCGTGTATATTCTGTTCGTGAACCTAGTTATAATTTGAAGTCTATTGACGTTCTCGTATAAAATTATTTGTGTTGGGGTCCCTCGGTTCGGTTGAACTAGTGTTTGCGTTATCACGCGGTTCGGGACGGATTATAAGTTGCAATCTGAGTGCGGTCGGACAAAGCCGCGCGCCCTTTGACGAGCCGCCTTTGGCTTAGCGCGATGTAATTACGTGTAGTAATTCCTGCATTTGAACTTTGATAAACTTTCTTGTATATCGGCGTGAATAACTCGTGCATAGTGAAACTATTTAGTTGACCTCGTGTATGCTTTACGGCGCGGTTGTGTCGACTTGTGAACCCCGAAAAGTGAGCGCCATTTTGAGTAGAGAAGTTATAATTTGTTGAGGTCCCTTTATGATTGACGCATGAGTTGTCTTAATTGTATTAATCTCGTTGTATGCCGGCGCGGGTTATTTCGATTGTATGGGCGATTGATTTAACGAGTATTGAGTGATATGTTTGGCCGGGTGAATTTGTATTAGTGAGATTAAAGTGTATATGTGTTCAAAAACCTGCTGTAACCTGTTCTGTGTTATATGGATTTTGTATTTAACGATTAATTGTGCGTGTTATTATTTATGTGCCTTAAACTTGGATTTTTCTCTGCCGACGTTTGGTTTATATAAGACTATTAATTCCGTGACCGTGAGTGCGAGTGGGCTGAGGTGCTTGGGCGCAACGGGTTTGCTGTCGAGTCGCGGCGCTATAGTGCTGTCAGGTCACTTTATTACACACCATCGTCACCACACTATTCTACTACCTAAACACATACCTACCCTGACGGTACTTGACCGGATAGCCGAGCTCCTCCTTTGACGGTGAGTACTAATTTGTAATAATTTATTCCCGGCTCGCGAAGCTGATTAATATCATCGGTACTTAGTACCCGACGCCAGGCAGCCCGCTTCCGACGTCGCTGTGGGCCCCGACGTCTGAAGTACTGTTGGACTGTCTTGCGCCGTAACATAGACTAAGAAATAAAAATGCCGCCCCTGGCCCAGATGGGATTCCCGGTCGAGTGTGGGTGAAATGTTTAGACGTTGACGTGATGGAAGCTAAATTGAGACGATTATTCACCGCATGCATAACTCAGGGTTGTTTTCCCAATGCATGGAGGGAGGGGCAGCTCGTTCTTATCCGTAAGGAGGGACGCCCTGAACATAGCCCTTCAGCATATCGGCCTATTGTGCTACTCAACGAGGTGGGAAAGCTGTTAGAACGCATTGTGGCTGCTCGCATTGTCGAGCACCTGGATTCGGTCGGTCCACCTCTTTCGAATAACCAATTTGGTTTTCGACGGGGACGATCAACAATAGATGCCTTGACTTATCTGAGGTCACGAGCGGAACGAGCAGTTGCGCGGGGACAGGTTGTTCTGGTGGTGTTTTTGACACAGCCAACGCTTTTAATACTCTTCCCTGGGAGTGCATAGTGGAAGCCTTGAGATTCCACAGGATACCTTTGTATCTTCGTCGCATCGTTAAATCGTACCTCACAAACCGCTCAGTGTCCTTCCTGGGTCAAAACGGGTGGCAACAGCACTCAATAACGTGTGGTGTCCCTCAGGGTTCCGTTCTGGGCCCACTACTTTGGAACATAGGGTATGACTGGGTGTTGCGAGATAACAGGCTAGGTAAAGTGAAGTTGGTGTGTTATGCTGATGACACGTTAATAATGGCCCAGGGATGTGATTTTGGAGCGGCTGCTGCTCTTGCCACTGAGGGAGTAAACCGGATAGTGGGTAAAATTCGAACACTGGGGCTAGAAGTAGCCTTATATAAGTCGAAGGCTATCTGCTTCCATGGACCTAGAAAAGGTCCTGTACGAGGAGCTAACATAGTTGTGGACGGTGTTCCAATAGGAGTGGAGGCAACCATGCGATATTTGGGGCTTGTACTGGACAGCCGATGGTCTTTTACTGAGCATTTTCGAAAACTAGTTCCACGGCTTGTCTCTGCTGCTGGTGCCCTCAGAAGATTACTTCCTAGGATTGGTGGACCGTATGCTGGCTGTAGAAAACTATATGCGGGAGTAATCCGATCAATGGCTCTATATGGTGCTCCTATCTGGGCTGGTGACTTGTCAGCGGAAAACAGAAGGATACTTCGGCGGCCACAGCGCATTATTGCAATACGTGTTATAAGAGGATATCGCACCATCTCGTATGAGGCAGCATGCGTTCTGTCAGGCTTACCTCCCTGGGATCTTGAGGCTGAAATACTGGCTGCAGTGTACCATCGTCGTGCACAGTACCAAAACCAAAATGGAAGCATCAACTTCCCCAATTTAGAAGAAAGACGATGGAAAATTGAAGCTAAAAAATTGATTTTTAGCAAATGGAAAGAACGTTTGGCCCAACCCTCAGCTGGCCATTCAACGATAGAGGCGATCAGGCCTGTTTTGCGGGAGTGGGTTGAATGCAAAAGGCCGTTAACTTTCCGGCTGGTACAAGTCCTCTCTGGGCATGGCTGCTTTGGGGGGTATCTTTGGAAAATTGCTAGAAGGGAGCCAACACCACAATGTCATCAGTGTGGTGCTACTGAAGATACCTCTCTGCACGTTCTTCAGGAGTGTCGGGCGTGCGAGGAGCCACGACAAACATTGATTGCTGTTGTGGGTTCGGATCTCTCGCTGCCGGTTTTAGTTAAATCTATGGTCGAATGTGAAAGATCTTGGGAAAGTATGCTCGTTTTCTGTGAGACTGTAATCCGACAGAAAGAGGAAGCAGAAAGACTGAGAGAGACCGATGTGCTGGCGCCGCCTATTCGCCGCAAGAGAGTAGGGCCGAGACGGCGTGATAACGCCAATTTCTCGCCCCCATAATGAGGATACACAAGACCTCGTGAGACAAGACATCGAGCTACAATTTTAATTGGCACGTTTGTTGATAATTAGCAGACTTAGGGAGTTGAGGAGTTTGATCTCGAACGATAGCAGGCGGGACTGTGGTTGAATGTGAAAGCGTACCCATGGTCCCGCTAATTGCACTGCGACGGTACACCGTGGGGTAATAGTCAGTAAGAGTCTGACATAACTCTCCCTCCACCCAGCCGGAGAGTATCCATGAGGATTTCCTCGCGGTTAAAAAAAAAAAAAAAAAAAAAAGACAGATCGAAACAACCCTCCCAAAAAGTTACCAATACCATGACCACGTTGATAAGGAAGTCCTTTATATATGACTCCAATTCCAGAACCAGCTTGATGAATATAATAATTTTCATATGGACAATTTATGCTATTGTGAGGATACATTATAACTTTCTAAAATGTAGTTTAATACACACCGTTCCAAACTGGAATGGTATTTTTTGACCAGTGCTTAACCTTATATCTATTTCAATTGTATCGAATTCTCTGCGCATGACTGATATGTAGTGAGGAGGAGAAAACACGTGCATTTTATTTGCTCCATAAATGTATATTGAAGGGTCTAGTGGTATAATTCTAAGTAAAGAGGTCATAACATCTCCAACAATCTGTGGTTCCACTATATCACAATAAACAAACAGTTGTGACGGTACTCCAAGATGTAAGTTTGCAGGTCGTTTGCCAAACGTCTTTTCTACCAAATTTCTATTAGGTTCAAACCCTAATTGAAAACATAACTTAGGTGATAATATCAAGGACTTAATTGAATCATCTGCAATCGTCACAGATACAAACTTAGATATTTCATCGTAACGAAAGGTAAATTTTTCTCTTAAATTATTTAAAGCTTTTAAAATGTGATTAATATTGTCATAGTTGGTAGCGGGAATATGTTTTTTGTAGTGAACAGTTGAAGGGTATTTTTCATTTGGCATTAACATATTCTTATTAATATAGACTATATTTTCATGTTCTTGAACAGTAAACATTGTACACGGGAATTGAAATTCAACAACACCAACAGCCCACTCCCCCTCTAATTTAATTGATTTCGGTAATTTTGTTGAAAACTTTGTTGTCATATTATCTGGGAAATATTGTATTGAACTGTTGCTTAGTAATGTTAAATAAAAACTTCCTTTCATTATATATGTTTTAAATGTGATGCCAAAACCCAACTATTAAATTTATCAGGATAACCTTTCCACTTGACAAGCACTTGCTTTCTGCCACCAGAATATCGAGAAGTTATAATTTTATCTATTTTGTGATCTGAAGTGGGGCTCGGTGGAGTAACTTTTTGTAATTCTCTTTCATAAGAAGTACCTTCTATAACTTCGTTTTGTAAATCTTTCAAGGCGTACACAACCCAAGGTGATCTATGGATTACAGTTGAAATAATAAAAATTTCATCGCTCCAGTTAGATTCATATCCCTTTTGGAATATATGTTTGTATTTTGTGATTCTAACATAATCACCGACGTGAAACTTTGGTAATGAGATATCTCGTTGTGATCTTTTATTTTCTCGAACATACAAATTATTCCAAACAGTCATAATGTTACTAGAACTTACATCACATGGAGCCATTTTAATACTTGAATGAAAACAATGGTTATATGCATATAATAAATCTTGTAAAATATTTATATATCTGTATGTATTTTTATGTGTAAAATAACGCCACATTTTGGACTTGAGTATTCTTTGAAATCTTTCTACAATACTAGCCTTAATATCAGGATTATTTGTCGTATAATAATTAATATGTTTACTCTTAAGATATTGATGAACATCTTTGGAAACAAACTCAGTGCCCTTATCAGCCTGTATGTGGGTAGGAACTGTATGAGCTTTGTTACGTCCGCCTGACGGCGGGGTAACAATAAAAAAACACAATTAAAAGTTACAATGTATATTGTAAAAATTAATTAATAAAAAAAAATCACAATTACAATATAAAAAAAATAATAATAATCAATTAATTGACTCTCAGGGAGTAGGTCCTAAGCAACAGGAAAATTTTCTTTTGGCACTTTGTACAATTAACCGACGTGCACTGGGGACTTATCTTATTACGGTCCGATCCGGTGACGCGTGGCACGGTTACGGCTGTCCGATGCCGTCGGAAACTCGGAATGTGTAGCGGGTCCCGATGACCTTGTAGAAGGACCCTCAGCTGTAGACAGTGGCCGCTGACGCCGCCTTACGGTGAAGCGCAAGGTCGGACTTCGTCCCGTTGAATGATGTGCAGGCGTCGGTAGTGAACCCGCAGGGTGCAATACGGAGATTACGTCAACCCGCAGGATGAACTGTAGTAATCAACCCGTAGGGTGAAATGATGAAGCCAACCCGCAGGGTGAACCGGAGATGTCGACAACCCGCAGGGTGAAATAATGAAGCCAACCCGCAGGGTGAACCCCCAGTTTCCTGGAACGCGTCGAGTGAACACTTGAAGCGCGAAAGATCCGACCCCCAGGCACTAGGTGAAACTAGGAGTGGGCGTCGGCATCTTTCGCGAAGCAATTAAAAAAATACAACAATGGAGTGGTGAACGATAACCGTTTGAAATATAAAAATAAAAAAAATAAATAAAAAAAATAAATTATTTAAATAAAATTACCCAACCCAGAATCGAACCCCAACTATTGACGCGTGGACGTTCACCATTCCATTACACAAAATAACAATTAAAAGAATTAAATTAACAAAAGCAAATGAAGCAATAATTTTATAATTTTAAATTGCAGGTACATCGAAAATTCTCGATAAAGAATTTTAAGAAAAAACAAGCTAATTGTTGTACGTTAAATTAAATATGCAATTTGCTTCGAAAACTAACTAATTAAAGTTATATGGTAATGCAAGCGTTTTAATTACATAAATAAGATATTATTTATCAAAGTTATTTAATATCAAAACCTTGTACAGTCTAGTATAAAAATTCACGGTGGCAATTTTTATCGATAAGAAAGACAGAAAGTATATTAGAGGGAATTTTAACAAAGTAAATAATTTAGAATAATTAGTTTTTATTAATATACAACCAAGCCACCGATATAAAAACACACGCGTGGAATACCAAATGGGAATTAATTATCGCGGAGAACCGAGAAATATATTTAAAACTCACTGCAATGACTAAATCAAGAAAAGGTTAAATTATTTAACAATTACAAGTTATTCATTGTCACATTTCGTACATCGATAAATCACTATTAAGAAATATATATAGCTATAGCAGATCAAAGCAAATCAAAGCAAAGAATCACTTTTAGTATAATAAACGAAATAAGCCAGACACGAAAATTAATTAACTACGTGAACCTATCGAAATTAATTATATTAAACTTACCAAGGGGGTTTAGAGATGAGACACGTAAACTGCACTTCACAGAAAATTTACAAACACTATCTTACTTTAACTAGTTGTTACTGGCGTCGAAAAGAAATAATTTCGTTCGGCAGAAATGCTTTATATATACTCCGCGGGGAAAAGGTTTGCCCACTCAGACTTCCAGATCTTTCGAATGCACAATTGCACGATTAGTTTGCACGAAATGCCGTTTCCGGCGTGCGTCCCTCACCATATATGGTATCGAAAATAGGGTTTTATGACTTTCGATTGCACGATTGCACAATTGCACAAAATGCCGTTTCCGGCGTGCGTCCATTACCAATCTGGCATTGAATACAGGGTTCAGTGCTGACACTAGTTAACGCGCACGGACTCCGTTTGATAATAACAACTAATTATGCGATTTGTCCGTATGTAAAGGTAATGTTTTATTTAAAAAAAATAGTTTTAATTAAATTTTAAGATATTTTCGGTTCTAATAAAAATATAATTATAATTTAATAAGTATTATACTTGTTACAACGTAACAATACCCCCTCTCCCAGAGAAAGGATTTTACGTAGTAAAATCCGCTGCGGTAAACGCCAAACAAAGATTAAACCGCCCAGCCACTGTCTCACATTCATACTTCCCTTACAAATACCAAACACGCAACCTAGCATACGACCTGTCAAATTGTCTGAGGAAATTCATAATCCACAGACTACCATACAAACTAGAGTACAACCCTATTAACGGATTGGACTCAAGAACAGCACTGCATGACAAAACAAAACGTCTAAGAGAAAGAATACTGCAACGTGAAACAATAATACGAATCGGCCCTGATTAATACGCTTGTCTTTGATGAATTTGTTACAGTCACGACCCGCTGTAACGAGAAAATTTTAGTGTAGGCTTATTTAGAGAGTCACTATCCGCTCTAATGAAAAAATTAGTGTAGGCTTATTTAAAGAGTCACTATCCGCTCTAAACGCGCAGAACGCAAACAACAAAGTGCTCAAACCAAAAAATTAGTGTAGGCTTATTTAAAGAGTCACTATCCGCTCTAACAAGAAAATTAGTGTAGGCTTATTTAAAGAGTCACTACCCGCTCTATACGCGCAGAACGCAAAACAACAAAACAAAGACCCATACAAGAGGTCGCAACGCGCCATAAATGCGCAAAAACAACATAAAAAAAATAATAAAAAAAAACAAACTCCCAACTAAACGTCAATATTCGTGTAGGCTTAATTAAATTCATCAAAGACAACGCATACAGAGACCGACCGCAATTTTTTAATTTACAATTATAGACAATGTAAAGAGAAAAGAAAACAAAAAAATTTTTAAACTAATATTCTGAAGCATTACATATCAAAGAAAACAAGAATCGAACCGTTACGGTGATAACTATTATAAAAATACGAAGAATTGATTAAAACAAAACTAATAAAACGAAACGATATTATGAGCATGTCTAGACTTTAGCAAATTTTAATTTTAATTAAAAAAACATTAATAAATTTTCATTTGGAGGTTTTTCTATTCTTTTTAAACGGACTTTAATGTGTTTAATTAAAGCGCGAGTACGTTCTAAAATATTTAAGTCAGCTATCAATTTGCTAGAAGTTACGTTAATTTCTTTCATGTTAAAGTACGAGTTAAAAATCGCGACCGCAGGGTATTCCGAAAACATTTTATTTATTTGTAACCTAAAGAACTCAACCCTATCCTAAAGTCCTAAACCGCGTATGGCTACTTCATACGTGACCTCTGGTTTTGTTGAATGTAAATATTTAATAGTACGGTCCATTTTTAAGCAGAGTTAACGAAAGAGAAAAAAAAAATTCCTAAGTTCAAATTAATTTAAAAAAAAATTTAAATTATTAACGCCTAAATTAAAGTTGAAATGGCCTAATTTGCTTTGGAACAGCTGCTATATAAAAGTTAAGTTAGAAAAGACAATAAATTTAAATGAAGTGAAATATTTTAAAATAATACGCAACGAAATGTGACACGATAGTGGGCTATGTTAAAAAAATATTAAGAAACGATGTAAAATAATGTACGTAACCGCTATTATCTTTTTCAGAGTATACTAAAATAAAATTACAAAACAATAAAATAAATGCAATAAATGCACCTATAAAAAAATAAAAGCAATAAATGCACATAAAAGAAAATTAATGCAAAAATGCACCAATAAAAATGAAATAAACCTCTGAAAAGAAATATTAATTACGCACAAACACAAATGCAAAATACAAAATGTAAATGCACAAAATTTTAGAATGCAATGTTGTTATAAAAAAAAAAATCCACACAAAAATGTTTGTAGAATAAAATAAAAAAAAAAATCGATTATGCCCACTGTGCAGTCCACGCGTATGCTTCGGTAATCTAAGATAGTATTCGATTACCAGAAGTCAAGATCGCTACCCGTTCCTCTTAAGGAGAAACGAGTGCGTATGTTGTGGGTAATCTGAGATGGTATTCGATTACCCGGCGGAACCAGAAGTCAAAGATCGGCTACCCGTCTCTCTTAAGGAGAAACGAGCGGTGGTACTGCCCCGTTCAGCCTCGTCCGCAAAAGGCCTTCCACCGTTGAAAAAAAAAAAAAAAAAAAAAAATACCGACACCACAAAAGTACCAAAAGAAAAAAAAATCCTGTGCTTTGCCTTTTAAACTGGGCGCCACTTGTTACGTCCGCCTGACGGCGGGGTAACAATAAAAAAACACAATTAAAAGTTACAATGTATATTGTAAAAATTAATTAATAAAAAAAAATCACAATTACAATATAAAAAAAATAATAATAATCAATTAATTGACTCTCAGGGAGTAGGTCCTAAGCAACAGGAAAATTTTCTTTTGGCACTTTGTACAATTAACCGACGTGCACTGGGGACTTATCTTATTACGGTCCGATCCGGTGACGCGTGGCACGGTTACGGCTGTCCGATGCCGTCGGAAACTCGGAATGTGTAGCGGGTCCCGATGACCTTGTAGAAGGACCCTCAGCTGTAGACAGTGGCCGCTGACGCCGCCTTACGGTGAAGCGCAAGGTCGGACTTCGTCCCGTTGAATGATGTGCAGGCGTCGGTAGTGAACCCGCAGGGTGCAATACGGAGATTACGTCAACCCGCAGGATGAACTGTAGTAATCAACCCGTAGGGTGAAATGATGAAGCCAACCCGCAGGGTGAACCGGAGATGTCGACAACCCGCAGGGTGAAATAATGAAGCCAACCCGCAGGGTGAACCCCCAGTTTCCTGGAACGCGTCGAGTGAACACTTGAAGCGCGAAAGATCCGACCCCCAGGCACTAGGTGAAACTAGGAGTGGGCGTCGGCATCTTTCGCGAAGCAATTAAAAAAATACAACAATGGAGTGGTGAACGATAACCGTTTGAAATATAAAAATAAAAAAAATAAATAAAAAAAATAAATTATTTAAATAAAATTACCCAACCCAGAATCGAACCCCAACTATTGACGCGTGGACGTTCACCATTCCATTACACAAAATAACAATTAAAAGAATTAAATTAACAAAAGCAAATGAAGCAATAATTTTATAATTTTAAATTGCAGGTACATCGAAAATTCTCGATAAAGAATTTTAAGAAAAAACAAGCTAATTGTTGTACGTTAAATTAAATATGCAATTTGCTTCGAAAACTAACTAATTAAAGTTATATGGTAATGCAAGCGTTTTAATTACATAAATAAGATATTATTTATCAAAGTTATTTAATATCAAAACCTTGTACAGTCTAGTATAAAAATTCACGGTGGCAATTTTTATCGATAAGAAAGACAGAAAGTATATTAGAGGGAATTTTAACAAAGTAAATAATTTAGAATAATTAGTTTTTATTAATATACAACCAAGCCACCGATATAAAAACACACGCGTGGAATACCAAATGGGAATTAATTATCGCGGAGAACCGAGAAATATATTTAAAACTCACTGCAATGACTAAATCAAGAAAAGGTTAAATTATTTAACAATTACAAGTTATTCATTGTCACATTTCGTACATCGATAAATCACTATTAAGAAATATATATAGCTATAGCAGATCAAAGCAAATCAAAGCAAAGAATCACTTTTAGTATAATAAACGAAATAAGCCAGACACGAAAATTAATTAACTACGTGAACCTATCGAAATTAATTATATTAAACTTACCAAGGGGGTTTAGAGATGAGACACGTAAACTGCACTTCACAGAAAATTTACAAACACTATCTTACTTTAACTAGTTGTTACTGGCGTCGAAAAGAAATAATTTCGTTCGGCAGAAATGCTTTATATATACTCCGCGGGGAAAAGGTTTGCCCACTCAGACTTCCAGATCTTA